>CM052648.1:123983833-124008707 GCA_028533165.1 Leontopithecus rosalia
TGGCTCACTGCAACCTCCGCCTCCTGGGTACAGGCAATTCTCCTGCCTCAGCCTCCCGAGTAGCTGGGATTACAGGCACGCGCCACCGGGCCCAGCTAATTTTTTGTATCTTTAGTAGAGACGGGGTTTCACTATGTTGACCAGGATGGTCTCGATCTGTTGACCTCGTGATCCACCCGCCTCGGCCTCCCAAAGTGCTAGGATTACAGGCTCTTTCTTCGTGTCTTTCTTAACCCATATGGACTCTTCTGCCTGGATGTTATGGATGACAGCTCCACTTTAGGCCTTGTCGTTAGTGGGGACTTTCCTGATTCTCCCCAGATGTAGTGAAAACAGGTAGATGTCAAGAGTGTGCTAGTAACTGGTGTTTCCCAGAAATCATGGAATGAGTGTGGAGGAAGAAACATGCACTGCCCCCCTTTCAAGGCAGCAATGCCAGTGATAATGAATTAGGTGTCACTGCTGGAGTTGGCTTGTTTCCTGAGCTGCCCTCTGTGCCAACCCCCACCCCAGGCTTGAAAACATTCTAGAATAACCTACCATGCCTCTGTCCCTTCCCCTTCCTCTTTCTTTACCCTCCTGCTCCCCTCAGTTTCTCTCCTTCCACTCAGTTGTAACCCCCTCCTCTCTCTCTCTCTCTCTCTCTCTCTCTCTCTCTCTCTCCCCCCGCCCACCTGCCCCCCACAAGTAAACTCACTCAACCACCCTGGCCCGAGCCCTCATACTCATTTTTTTTTTTTTGAGACAGAGTCTATCTCTGTCCCCCGGCTGGAGTTCAATGGCGTGATCTCGGCTCATTGCAACTTCTGCCTCCTGGGTTCAAGCAATTCTCCCACCTCAGCCTCCTGAGTAGCTGAGATTACAGGCACGTGCCACCATGCCCAGCTAATTTTTTGTATTTTTAGTAGAGACGGGGTTTCACCATGTTGACCAGGATGGTCTCAATCTCTTGACCTCGTGATCCACCCGCCTCGGCCTCCCAAAGTGCTGGGATTACAGGCTTGAGCAACTGCCCCCAGCCTGCAAAATGTATTTTATTGTAGTACCTTCATTTCATTCTTGCGGAATCAACATGTGAACATGATGTTTAGGTGGTGAAATTTAGGATAAGAACATAAGTGTCAAATAATATCACACTTCCGGTTTACTGGAAAACATAACACTTGTGACAGTCACACCTAACACTTTGGTTAAAGAGAGAAGACGGACAGGGGTGTTACAGAAGTATGCAATGATTTGACAGTTGGAATAATCTGTAGGCCTTCTGAGAAACTGCAGATGAAAAATACATAGTGAAAATGTCTGTAATATGGTGGTTTTGGTACATTTGTAGTGATCGTCATTCCATTCACGCCCTCAAATAACTGCTGCTTCTGATCACTGAAAACTAGATTCAAAGTATCAGATTGCTCAACAAGCTGATACTACCAATCCCCTATAATAAAAGGTAGTTTAAATCTGGAAAGAAGGCAAAGCATACTGGTTAGTCAATTACTTTTTGATATAATTGAGGCCACACTGCTATACATACTCAGGTGCACGGTTTTGTAACAATGCATACTATGGTGCGGAGTTCATTCCAATTACCATATTTTATGTTTATTGGTCATCAACAGCATACATTTTATGCTCCAAAAGAAATATCTCGATCCAACAAAATGGTTACATTTAATGTTCTTTGAAAGACAAACGAACTAAATTTAAGGAAGATTTGGTTTTTCTTAATATCTCATTTTCAAGTTACTGATACAAATCTGCCAAAAAGAAACAACTGTGCATTTTACCTAACATTCAATAATCTGCAAAGTTCCCGAGACAGATGCATTGCTTGTGCAGTTTCCAAAAGTAAATACAGGCTTTCTGACTGAAAACATTCGCATTCCTAGCTCTCTAAAGCAGATGTTCAAAAGAAAATTACAAAAAATGACCTCTAAGCTTCTGAATAGTCCACTTAGTTACATAAAGTATTTTCTGTCCCAACACTTTCTCTACTTCAAAAGATATTTACTTCCTAAGTAGATGACAAAGTCTTCATTTCAAACCATTCACTCAGTTTCCATGGTAACATTTCTGGATTCCTTGGCTAGTCAGTCGCATTCGTTGACTGTGGAATTTCTCAGTCTTCCTTACATCTTGAGCTTGCTCTGTTTTAGACACCAAACAAGCTCGATCATCTGTTACTTGTGTGCTTAACACACAAGTTTCCATCAGAATGCCTGTATTTGAGAACCACACATGCCTTCATAGGGTCAGTGAGGTAAAGCTTTTCTCTCAGCAGGCAGCGTGGCTGAACTCCTCCCAGGTCTGGTACTGTGCATCATGGCCTGTAGTGCAAAAGTAAACAGAAGGAAGGCCACAGAAACTGGCCTAGCAAACTACCTAGAGTCGCCAATGGATGCAAAAGTCATAAGGTCTTCTTTTCTAGAAATTCATGAGGGCTGCTCCTCCTCCTCCTCCTCCTCCTCCTCCTTCTTCTTCTTCCTCTTCTTTCTCCTTCTCCTCTCTCTCTCTCTCCACCCCCACACCCTCTCCCCCACTCTCTTCCCCCTCCCTCTCTCTCCCCCCTCCCTCTCCCTCTTTTTCTTTTTAATATAAGCTCAGGTAGATCTAATCCAATCCATTCCCAAGGTCTCAATTCTTTACTTTAGGAATCTCAGATTTGATCTCCATACAGAATCCTGTACAGAAGTGGTGAGTTGATTTCTGGACTTAAAGAAATCATAGATGCTACACATTGATAAAGATTCAGGCCTGGCATGGTGGCTCATGCCTGACATCAAAGCACTTTGGGAGGCCAAGGTGGGCGGGTCAACTTATTTCATGAGTTCGAGGTCAGCCTGGCAAAAACCCACCTCATTTAAAAAGAAAAAGAAAATAAATCAGACACATCAGTGTCTACAATGATAAAAAACAAGGTGCCTGATGACTCCCCCACTGCCCCGCCTTTCTTTATGATGTAGTGTTTCCCTCTTCTCACCCAGGCTGGAGTGCAACAGTGTGATTTTGGCTTATTGCAACATAGGCCTCCTTGGTTCCAGCGATTGTCCTGCTGCAGCCTCCCAAGTAGCTGGGGTTGCAGGTGTCCACACCACCACGTCCAGCTAACTTTTGTTTTTTTGTATGTGTACCTCAGATCTATCTCTATTTGATTTCTGCAAAACAGCCACAATGGCAAAAAATTACGGAACTCTGCACAGTTTTGGGTGTCATTGTTGCGTGGCGCCCACGCTGACCTTCTGTGCATTGTCCCAATTTTAGTGAAACGTGCCACTGAAGTGAGCACATGCTATGCCCGGCTCAGCTTTTTTATTTTTTTTCTGTTTTTATGTTTCTTATAGGGAGCAGGTTGCACTGTGTAGTTCATGGCCACTCTCGAACCTGTGACCTCATGATCCACTCACCTCGGCCTTCCAAAGTGCTTGAATTACAGGTGTGAGCCACCGAGGCTAATGTAAGTTTTGTTTTTGTTTTAAAGACGGGGTTTCACCATGTTGGTCAAGCCGGTCTCAAACCCGCAACTTCGGGTGATCCACCCGCCTTGGTCTTCAAAGCGCTTGGATGATGGGCTCACGTGAGCCACAGTGCCCGGCCGGCCGACTTTATGGTCAAAAAAAAATCAGAGAGACTGTGCTGGGCGCTTTGACTCACGCCAGCAATCCTAGCACTTTGGGAGGCCAAGGTGGGTGGGTCACCTGAGGTCACAAGTTCGGGGTCAGCCTGGCCATCCTGGTGAAAACCCACCTCATTTAAAAAGAAGAGAAAGAAAAAGAAAAGAAATCAGACACATCAGTGTGTACAATTGTAAAAGATGAGATGCTGGATAACTCCCCCCATGCCCCGCCTTTCTTTATGACGTAGTGTTTCTCTCTTGTCACCAAGGCTGGAGTGCAACAGTGCGATCTTGGCTTATTGCAACATCTGCCTCCTTGGTTCAAGTGACTGTCCTGCCGCAGCCTCCCATGTAGCTGGGGTTGCAGGTGTCCACACCACCACATCCAGCTAACTTTTTGGATTTTTTTTTTGTACCTCAGATCTATCTGTATTTGATTTCTACAAAACAGCCACAAAGGAAAAATATATGGAACGCTGCAGACCTTTGCTTGTCATCCTGGCGGCCACACTGATCTTCTCTATGTCGTCCCAATTTCAGTGTAGGTGCTGCCAAAGAGAGTGCATGCCATGCCCATCTCAGCGTTTTTATTTTTTTCTGTCTTTATGATTTTTATAAGGAGCAGTTTGCACTGTGTTGTTCAAGGCCAGTCTCGAACCTGTGACCTCACGATCCGCTCACCTCGGCCTTCCAAAGTGCTTGGATTAGAGGCATGAGCCGCCGAGCCCAACCTAACTTTTGTTTTTGTTTTTTTTAAAGATGGGGTTTCACCACGTTTGTCAGGCCGGTCTCGAACCCGCAATCTCGGGTGATCCGCCCGCCTTGGTCTTCAACAGGCTTACGTGAGCCGCCGTGCCCGGCCGGCCGACTTTATTAAAAAATTGGAGAGGCCAGGCGGTGTGCTTAGACTCACGCCAGCAATCGTAGCACTTTGGGAGGCCGAGGTGGGAGGGTCACCTGAGGTCATGAGTTCAAGGTCACCTTGGCCATCCTGGTGAAAACCCACCTCATTTAAAAAAGAAAAGAAAAAGAAAGAAATCAGACAGATCAGTGTGTACAATCGTAAAAAACAAGGTGTTGGATAATCCCTCCCCACGCCGCCTTTTTATATGACATAGTGTTTCCCTCTTGTCACCCAGGCTGGAATGCAACTGTGCGATCTTGACCCTTTGCAACGTCTGCCTCCTTGGTTCAAGTGATTGTCCTGCCACAGCCTCCCATGTAGCTGGGGTTTCAGGTGTCCACACCACTACGTCCAGCTAATTTTTTTTTGTACTTCAAATCTATCTTTATTTGATTTTTACAAAACAACCACAACAAGAAAAAAATACAGAATGCTTCACACATTTGCATGTCATTTTTGCGCAGGGGCCATGATGATTTTCTGTGTATCATTCCAATTTTAGTGTATGTGCTGCCGAAGAGAGCACATGCCATGCCCCGCTCAGTTTTTTATTTTTTCTGTTTTTATTTTTTTACAGGGAGTGGGTTGCACTATATCGTTCAGGCCATTCTCGAACTTCTGACTTCCTGATCCACTCACCCTGGCCTTCCAAAGTGCTAGGATTACAGGCGTGAGCCACGGAGCCCAACCTAACTTTCATTTTTGTTTTAAAGATGGGGTTTCACCATGTTGGTCAGGCCAGTCTCGAACCCGTAACCTCAGGTGATTGGCCTGCCTTAGCCTCCAAAGCGCTTGGATTACAGGCGTAAGCCATGGTGCCCAGCCAACTTTATTCTTAAAAAATCAGAGAGACTGGGCCACGCGCTGTGACTCACGCCAGCAATTCTAGCACTTTCGGAGGTGGAGGTGTGTGGATCACTGTAGGTCACGAGTTCGAGGTCAGCCTGGCCATCCTGGTGAAAACCCACCTCATTAAAAAAAGAGAGAGAGAGAAATCAGTGTGTACAATTGTAAAAACGAAGTGCTGGATAACTTCCTTCTGCCCGGCCTTATTTTATGACATAGTGTTTCCCTCTTGTCACCCAGGCTGGAGTGCAACAGTGCAATCTTGGCCCACTGCAGTATCTGCCTCCTTGGTTCAAGCGATTGTCCTGCCTCAGCCTCCTAAGTAGCTGGGGTTGCAGGTGTCCACACCACCAAGTCCAGCTAATTTTTTTTTTGAACTTCAAATCTATCTTTATTTGATTTTTACAAAACAACCACAACAACAAAAATATATGGAATGCTTCACACATTTGCATGTCATCTTTGCACAAGGGCCATGCTGACCTTCTGTGTATCATTCCAATTTTAGTGTATGTGCTGCCAAAGCAAGCACATGCCATGCCTGGCTCAGTTTTTTATTTTTTCTGTTTTTTTGGTTTTTGTTTTTGTTTTTTTATAGGGAGCGGGTTGCACTCTGTCGTTCAGGCCAGTCTCAAACCTCTGACCTCAGGATCCACTCACCTCGGCCTTCCAAAGTTCGAGGATTATAGGCATGAGCTGCCAACCCCAACCTAATTTTTCTTTTTGTTTTAAAGATGGCATTTCACCATGTTGGTCAGGCTGGTCTCGAACCCGAAACCTCCGGTGATCCACCCACCTTGGTTTCCAACGCGCTTGGATTATAGGCCTGAGCCACCATGTTCAGCCAACTTTATTCTTAAAAAATCAGAGAGACTGGGCGGGGCACTGTGACTCATGCCAGTAACCCTAGCACTTTGGGAGGCCGAGGTGGGTGGATCACCTGAGGTCATAAGTTCAAAGTCAGCCTGGCCATCCTGATGAAAACCCACCTCTTTAAAAAAAAAAAATCAGAGAGCTCAGTGTGTACAATTGTAAAAACGAAGTGCTGGATAACTCACCCCCGCCCCGCCTTATTTTATGACAAAGCGTTTCCCTATTGTTACCCAGGCTGGAGTGCAACAGTGCAATCTTGGCCCATTGCAACATCTGCCTCCTTGGTTCAAGCGATTGTCCTGCCTCAGGCTCCCAAGTAGCCGGGGTTGCTGGTGTCCACACCACCACGTCCAGCTAACCTTTTTTTTGTACTTCAAATCTATCTTTATTTGATTTTTACAAAACAACCACAACAACTAAATAATATAGAACACTTCACACATTTGCATGTTATCCTTGTGCAGGGGCCATGCTGACCTTCTGTGTATTGCTCCAATTTTTAGTGTATGTGCTGACGAAGCGAGCACATGCCATACCCGGCTCAGTTTTTTAATGTTTTTTGTTTTTATTTTTTTTATAGGGAGCAGGTTGCACTATGTCATTGAGGCAGATCCACTCACCTCGGCCTTTCAAAGTGCTAGGTTTACAGGCGTGACCCACCAAGCCCAATCTAATTTTTGTTTTTGTTTTAAAGACCTGGTTTCACTATGTTGATGGGGCAGGTCTTGAACCCGCAACCTCCGGTGATCCACCCAGCTTGGTCTCCAAAGCGCTTGGATTATAGGCCTGAGCCACCATGCCCGGCCAACTTTATTCTTAAAAAATCAGAGTGACTGGGCCGTGCACTGTGACCCCTGCCAGTAATCCTAGCACTTTGAGAGGCCAAGATGGGTGGATCACCTGAGGTAATGAGTTTGAGGTCAGCCTAGCCATCCTGGTGAAAACCCACCTCATTTTAAAAAAAAAAAAGAAACAAAAAAAGTAATCAGATAGATCAGTGTGTACAATTGTAAAAACGAGGTGCTGGATAACTCCCCACATCCTGCCTTTTTTTATGACTTAGTGTTTCCCTCTTGTCATCCAGGCTGGAGTGCAATGGTGGGATCTTGTCTCATTGCAACATCTGCCTATTTGGTTGAAGCTATTGTCCTGCCTCAGCCTCCCAAGTAGCTGGGATTGCAGGTGTCCACACTCTAAGGTTTATGGCCAAGTTTAAAATGAGGAAACTGAGGCCAGTATAAGAACAATTAGACCAGGCACAGTGGCCCAAGCCTGTAATCCCAGCACTTTGGGAGGCCGAAGTGGGTGGATCATGAGGTGAAGATACTGAGACCATCCTGGTCAACATGGTGAAATCCTGTCGCTACTGAAAATACAAAAATTAGCTGGGCGTGGTGGTGCGTGCCTGTAATCCCAGCTACTCAGGAGGCCGAGGCAGGATAATTGCCTGAACCCAAGAGGCGGAGGTTGCGGGGAGCTGAGATCAGGCCATTGTACTCCAGCCTAGGTAACAAGAGCGAAACTCCATCTCAAAAAAAAAAAAAAAAGAACAATTAAATACCAATTTATTTAACTTCCAGGTGAGGTTCTTTGGTCTTGGGGAAATGGGCCAGAGATGTCATGCTCAACTTCTCATGGCAGGGGGTTTTATTTGGTCAGAGGCGAGGCGATTGATTGGATATTGGGGAAATAAAGCATAACCAATTTAATTGGTTGTAGGAAGACAAGGCCCAGATGGGGCGAGCTGCCATATGTAAGGAGGTGAGACTTATTGAGAGGTAGGCTGGCCAAGGATGTATGGGGTGGGCTGCCATTGGGTAAGGCTTGGCAGGATTTTTTTAATTTTCACGGGTTCAGATGTATAGTTTAGTGCTGAGAGTGCACAGTTTAGTGCTAAGGCTCAAATGCATAGCTTGGTGCTGAGAGTGCATAGTCTAGTGCTGAATATAGACCTGGGGGCAGAATGCAGAAGTGGGTGAGGGAAGCCCGTATTTAGAAGCCAGATGCTGAAAAATATGTCCTGACTGATAAACTGTTATAAGCATAGCAAGTGGTGGGTGTTGTTCATCCGGCTCCCAGCAAGGTTATCGGCCTTACACTTCTTTCTGGCAAGTTTCTTTCTATGAACTGAGAATGCTTTCCCATTGCCTGTGCAATCATTGTACCTTAAACATAGTTAACTTCCTTTTAATTCAGAGGCTTATGGGTGGAAGGGACTATAGCCTTGTGTCAGATGAGACTCTGGTCTTTGGATGTTTGAGTAAATGCGGCAATCAATTAAGATTTGAGGGACTGGAGGGAAGGCATCATTGTATTTTGCGATGTGAGAAAGACATGAGATTTGGGGGCAAGGAGCAGAATAATATGATTTGGTTTTGTGTCCCTACTGAAACTCATGTGGAATTGTAACGTGAAATGTTAACGGTGGGGGCTGGTGGAAGGTGATTTAATCATGGTGGAGAGTGGAAGTTGGAAGGTGGGTATGGTGGGGAGAATTTAAGGGAATCATGGTGAGGGGTGGGAGTGAAGGGCAGGAGTTGGGGTGGATCCTTCACAAATGGTTCAACACTATCTCCTTAATGCTGCCCTTGCGATAGTTCTCTTCATGATTTTGGACCTGTGAGATTGAATGAATACTGGCCTGCTGGAGTTTGGACTTGCTTTGGGCCTGTGGTCCCATTTGTGTTCTTTTCCTGGGAAATTTCTTTCCTTGGAACTGAGGAAGCATACCCAATGCCTGTACCATCATTGTACCTTCAAAGAGAACTCCCTTTTAAATTCAGGGACTCATAGGCAGAAGAGACTGTAGCCTTGTCTCGGATGAGACTTTGAACTTTTTATATTTGAGTTAATGCTGGAATGAGTTAAGGTTTTGGAAACCTTTGAAAAGACATATTGCATCTTACTCTTTGAGGAGGACATGAGATTCCAGGGGTCAAAGTGAGAATAATACAGTTTGGCTGTTTTCCTACAAAACTCATATGAAATTGTAATCCCAAATGTTGGAGGTGGGGCCTGGTGGGAACTGGAAGAAGGTGGGGGTATAAGGAAAAAGGAGTGGGTAGGGTGGGGAAAAGTAGGTTGGATGTAGGGTGGTGGGGGGGGTGGGGAGTAGGAAGCGGGAGTAGCCTGTTGCAGAGGTAAGACTCTTGGACGATGGTGGCCTCCTGCATGGGGACTCTGAGCCCATGTTTTCCTTCTGCACTGCCCTAGTACAGATTTTCCAAGAGGCTCTGCCTCTGCAGCAGGTTCTGCCTAAAAACAGTAGTGGGTGGAGAGTGTTGGGAGTGAATCCTTCACCACTGTTCAAGCCCCATTTTCTTGATGCTGTCCTCATGATAGTGAATTCTCATGAGATCTGGTTGTATAACTGTGTGGCACCTCTTTCATCTCTCTATCTTGCTCCTGCTCCTTCTACATGAAATAGTTGATTATAGCTTGTCTTTCTGGTATGACTGGGAGGCTTCCTGAGTCCTCCCAGAAGCAAAAGCCACTATGCTTCCTTTACAGCATGCAGAACTGTGATCCAATTAAAGGCCTTTCATTCTGATCATACAGAAAATTACTTCTGTAAAGTGGAGCTGTGAAATGCCTTCAGTGACTTTTCCCCAGCATCTCGTTTACTAGCACTGGGCTTCTTAATGTAAATATTAAAGCCTTCTTGAAGTTTCTGCCTGAAAATTGACTTTTTCTCTTTCACTACATTGCCAGGCTGTGACAAACATAGCTGAAAATGTAACAGCGGGTTTAGAAGTGGATAGAAGCCAGAGGTTAGAGAGTTTGGAGGGCTTGGAAGAAGACAGGAACAAGTATTTACAATGTTCCAAACTTTCCCTCTTCATCTGAGGGAAGTCGTTGTGATTAAAATGCTGACAGAAAGATGGGCAGTGAATGCCAGGCTTAGGAGGTCCCAGATGAAAATGAGGAACTCACTAAGAACAGGAGCCAAGGTTACTTTTGTTTTGCTGTGGCAAAGAACAAGGCTGGAGTGTTACCCTGCCCTGGAGATCTGTGAAACTTTAAACTTGAGGGTGATGATTTAGGCCACATCTGGTGGAATGAACTTATAGGCAGTAAATCTCAAGAGGTGTCTCATCGGGGTCAAACAGCCTGTGGTCTTATGTGTGACCAAAAAAATGAGTTTAAGTTGGAACTTATATTTAAATGCAAGCAGAGCTCAAAAGTTAGAAAAGTTTGTGGGTTGGCCAAGTGGTCAAAAAGAAAAACTGAATTTCTGGGGAAAATTCATGAAGGCTTCAGGAATTTGAATTAAATGGATCCCAGTGCTAATAGCCAAGACAATGAGGGGAAAGCCTTGAAGGCATTTCAGAGATGTTTGTAGCAGCCCTTGCTGTCACAGGCCCTGGGGCCTAGGAGAGAATAGTTTCTTGGGCCAGCCCCATGGCCTGCTGCTCTGTGCAGCCTCAGGACACTGCTGCCTGCATCCCTGCAGCTAAACCTTCTGCTATGGCCTTGGCTCATAGATGCACAGGTACAGCTTGGGTCACTGCTTAAGAGGTTGCAAGCTATAAGCCTTGGTAACTTCCACATAGTGTTAAGCCAGAGGGTGCACAGAGCACTAGTCCAGAAGTTTGAAAGCCTTCATATCGATTTTGAAATTGCCTGGGTGTTCAGAGAGAAGACTGCCAAAAAGGCAGAGCTTAATGGAAAACCACTACTATGGCCATGCAGAGAAAAAATATGGGGTTGGAGCCCTCACACTGGAGGACACCATCCTCCAGACCCCAAATTCATAGACTCACCAAGAGCTTTGTACCCTCAGGGAAGGGGGTAAAAACTAGCAGGACTCAACACCACCAGAGCCCATGAGAGCATCTGCAGGGGCTGAATGCTGCTAAGTCACAGGTGTGGATTTGCCCAAGGCCTTGGGATCCCTGTCCTCACAGCCCTGTGCCCTGGATGTGGGACAAGGACTAAATAAGGATGACTTTGGAGCCATAGCTTTGAACAACTGTCCTGCTGTGTTTTGGACTTTTGTGGGACCTTAGGTCCCAATTGTGTTTTGTTCTTTTCTCTGGCAAAAATCTTCCTTTTGGCTGGGAATTCTTATACTGTGCCTGGGCAATCATTGTACCTTGGAAGTAGTTAAACTTGTTTTTATATTTCAGAGGCTCAGAGGCAGAAGGGACTGCAGCTTTGTCCCAGATGTGACTTTGGGCTTGGGACACTTGAGTAAATGCTGAAATGAGTTAAGTCTCATTGGAGGACTGTAGAGAAGGCATCGTTGTATTTTGCAAAGTGAAAAGGATTTGCAACATGAGATTTGGGGAGGCAGGGACAGAGTAATAAGATTTGGCTCAGTCCCTACAGAAACTCATGTGGAATTGTAATCAAAAATGTTAAAAGTGGAGTCAGGTGGAAAGAGACTTAATCATGGAGGGCAGTGGGTGTTGGAAGCTGGAGGTTGGGGAAAATGGGGGATTATGTGGAAGTGAGGGGTGGAAAGTGAATGTGGGGGAGGATCTTCACAAATGGTTAAACACCACTTTTTTAATGTTTTCCTCGTGGTAGTGAGTTCTCGTGATGATTTTGGGATCTGTGAGATTGAATACTGTCCTGCTGGGTTTTAGATGTGCATTGGGCCAATGGTCCCATTTGTGTTATTTTCCTGGGAAATCTCTCCTCTGTGGATTGAGAAAGCTTACTTAATATCTGAACCTTCCTTGTACCCTGAAAGAAAAGAACTCCCTTTTAAATTCAAGGATTCATAGGCAAAAGGAACTGTAACCTTAACTCAGAGGAGACATTGAACTTTTTACATTTGGGTTAATGCTGGAATGAGGTAAGAATTTTGGCAACTTTTTAAAGAGCATAATGGTATTTTACTCTGTGAGAAGGCCATGAAATTTGGGGGATCAGGGTAAGAATAATATGGTTGGCTGTGTGTCCCTACCTAAACTCATGTGTATTCATAATTCTGAATGTTGCAGGTGGGGCCAGGTGAAAGGTGTTTTATTCAGGGACTGCAGAGGGGTGGGGTTGGAAGAAAAAAGGTGGATAAAGTGGGGAGGAGTAGGAAGGCAGTAGGGTGGTGGGAGGGTGGGGGGTAGTAGGAAGGGGGGTAGCCTGCTGCTGAGGCAGAACCTCATGGAAAACCTCTACTAGGATCGTGCACCTGTGGCTTTGCAGGCTTTAGCCCTGATGGCTGCTCTCATGGGCTGGGCTGCTGTTGAGTACCTGTAGCTTTTCCATACTAAGGGTGGGAGCTGTTGGTGGGTCTATAAATCTGGGGTCTGGAGGATGGTACTCTCCTGTGTGGGGACTCCAAGCCTCTATTTTCCTTCTGCACTGCCCTAGTACAGATTTTCCAAGAGGCTCTGCCTCTGCAGCAGGCTTCTTCCGGGAAATGGTGGGAGGTAAACGGATTCTTCACCAATGGGGAAGCACCATCTCCTTGATGCTAACTTCATGATAGTGAGTTCTCATGAGACCTGCTTGTATATCAGGGCATGGAAGACCTTTCCTCTCTCTGTCTTGCTCCTGCTCCTGCCATATGAAACATTGCATTGCCACATGGCCTTCTGGAATAATTGGGAGGCTTCCTGAGTCCTCTTAGAAGCAGAAACCATGATGCTTCTTTTACATCCTGCAGAACTTTGAGTCAAATTAAACCTCTTTCTTTTCTTTTCTTTTTTTTTTTTTTTTTTTTGAGACAGAGTTTCGCTCTTGTTACCCAGGCTGGAGTGCAATGGTGCAATCTTGGCTCACTGCAACCTCCGCCTCCTGGGTTCAGGCAATTCTCCTGCCTCAGCCTCCTGAGTAGCTAAGACTACAGGCATGCACCACCATGCCCAGCTAATTTTTTGTATTTTTAGTAGAGATGGGGTTTCACCACATTAACCAGGATGGTCTCAATCTCTTGACCTCATGATTCCCCCACCTCAGCCTCCCAAAGTGCTGGGATTACAGGCTTGAGCCACCACACCTGGCCCAAACCTCTTTCTTTATGAACATACAGGATATATGGAAAATTAATGCTGTGAAGTGAAACTATGAAAAGCCTTTAAGGCCTTTATGCCAATCTCTTGGCTATTAGCACTGTGCTATTTTTAATGCAACTATCTGAAACCTTCTTGAAGTTTCTTCCTGAAAGCAAACTTTTCTTCTTTTACCACATTGCCAGGCTGCAACAAAGATAGCTGAAAATGTAGAAGCGGGTTCAGAACTGGGTAATGGCCAGAGATTAGAAAGTTTAGCGGACCTGGAAGAAGACTTGAAGATGATTGAAAGTTTGTAACAATGTAGAGACTTTGTTAAATAGTTGTGATTAAAAGGATGACAGAAGGATGGACAGTGAAGGCCAGGCTTAGAATGTCTTAGATGAAAATGAGAAACTTACTGGGAACAGGAGCCAGGTTAGTTTTGTTTTGCTGTAGCAAAGAACTTGGCTGCACAGTGACCCTGGCCTGGAGATCTGTGAAGCTTTGAACCTGAGAGTTATGATTTAGGATGCATCTGGTTGAATGAACTTCTAAGTGGCAAAGCTCAGGAGTTGTCCTGCCTGTGTTGAACAGCAACTCCTCTTATGTATGACCAAAGAAATGTCCTCTAGTTGGAACTTATACTTAAATGAGAAGCAGAGTTTAAACCTTTGGAAAATTTGCAAACTGGCCAAGTGGTCAAAAAGAAAAGCTGATTTTCAGGGGAAAATTCAAGAAGGCTTTGGATACTTATGTAAAAAGGAGCTCAGTGCTAGTAATTCAAGACAAAGGGGGAAATGATGATGAAGGCATTTTAGAGACCTATGTGTGCTATAGTGGGCCTAGAGGAGAACCAGAGCAATGCCATTTTATACAAGACAAAAACTGTTTTCCAAAAATAAGTTGTAACAGCTGACCCCCTCTCCTCACACTAACTGCTGTTCTTGCCTTCTGTAAATAAAACCTGCTAGCTTGCTCTAAAATGACCAGTCTTTGCTTATCAGTAGTTATCAGAATTACTTCTGCTTATCAGCAAGTATTGAAAAGATGCTTGCCCTGCAGCCCCTCACCCTAAACCCAGGATGTGGTTTTTCAGCTTAAATACCCTGCTCCCCCTGAGTTCAGGGCCACAGGTTGGAGAGATGTGAGTCCTCCATGGTTGCCGGCAATAAAGACTCTACAATTTGGCATACTTTTGTCTTAGTGATTATTTCAATCTAGCATCCAATACTTCATTTGGAGGCCCCAGCAAGATATTATTTATATTCCTCCATCACCTAGACAAAAATCATCTCAGAGTCTCACCCGGGTGGCTGCTCCCACCTTGGGGGCCTCTAGGGGAGGCACCCCCTGAGCTGTCCCAGGGCCCCAGAGCACCACCATTGAGGATAAGTGACCTCCCGGCCAACGTTCACCCAATATTCTTCAGGGACCTAAAAAAGCCTCCAGAGGTAAGTTTGGTTTGGAATCTGAGAACTAGTTCAAAGGAAGGGCCTGAGTCAGGGGACTGATGAGTCATTGCAACTCTGACCAGGCAAGCCTCACCAAGACGTCGCTTGAGACCTCTGGTGGCTAGCACAGTGGGTGTCAGCCTTCTAGTAGCTGGCATACTGGGTGTCAGCATTCAATTGTTTTCCGTAACCTCAGTATGAGTGAAAGAGTGAATGTGTATATATGTAGTCCCATGGCTGAAAGGCTACAGGGCTTGAGTGGGCCTTCACCCGCAGTTCCACGGGAGCATCATAAGGCATAACGGTGATTCACCTCAGAGCTGTCCTACTCGGACTTCCATCCTGAGGTGACCAGGACTGGGGGTTATACGGGTACACCTTAGCCAAGACACACCTGAAAGACCCCTCTGGGGGCATGGCCAGGAAGGCATCAGATTGGTCTCTCATCTGGGGGACATCCACCCTTTGTTTGTTATTCTTGTATGGGATCCTGTCTCATCTGTAAATTTGTCAGTTTTATTAGACTCCTGCTAGCGGACATACACTGGTTCAGGCCATCTTCCCTTGAGGTAGGGGATATCTTATAGTGGTTTATGGACCACTGGATGCAGGAAACTCTTATTGATTACACCCCAGCAGAAATTACCCTCTTCTGTTTCTTCCTCATCTAATTCTTCTATCACTGAGGCCTCACTCTTTCTTCCTTTGCCATGTGGCAGATAGTCTTAACTCTAGTTGTTTTTATTTTCTTCCTTGTTATGATCATTGTGGCCTGGAAATTCTCCCAGCCACCTCCACCAGGAAAAGAGTACTTTTGCCCATGCTGGGTCTTATTCCATGTTGGGGAGGCAGTTGTGCCCTCGACACCTCAGAAGTAGTTTCTTTGGGGTCATAGGAAACAGAGTCCTAGATCAGAGTCTATGAGTGCTCTTTTTCAGGCTGGGATGGAAAATTGGTAGCTGCCTATTCTTCCAGGAAAGTGTCCAATGTTGTTATGGGCAGTGCCCAGCAGTGCATCACAGGGAGGGAGGCATAGTGGCACCATCCCAATTGTCGGGAACTCGGGTGCCATAAACCACTAAAGACAGATTGGCAACTCTTTTGCTCACTCTACAAATTGTGGTGGGTACAAAACACACACCCAGTTGATCTATTAGTTCATCGCTTTTGCCACATCCCCACTTTTCCATGGGTTTTGGATAGGAGAGCCTATAATCGAGACGATTATGCCTGAGCAGTGTTAAACCTCCGTAGAGCTTATTCTCACCAATTGTGGTGTGAGGGGGAAGAGGCCACCACCTTACCCTGGCCCTTACCCCCTGTTTCTTTGACTAGGACTAGAGACAGACCCACCAATTCAATTATCTGGTCCTTGCAGGACCTGGCTGCAGAAGCCCTGCTAAAACCTGCTTTAAAGAGGGCCAAATTTGAATTTGAGTCTTTCCAAAATTAGCTATACCACAAAAAGAGGAAGACACGAGTAGCAAGCAAGGGGCCCAAAAGGAGACAGCAGAAACAGGGGAAGGAAAGAGGAGAGAGGACCAGAAAGTAGGGGAAGAAGAGAGGAGACAGGAAAGAGAAGGAGAAAGGACAAGAAAGTAAGAGAAGGGAAGAAGAGAGGAGACAAAAAAGAGGAACAAGGAGAGAGAGATAGAGACAGGAATTTAATGCTTTTCAGGGTCCCTCTGTCAAGGTGACAAAAAGCTGCAGGGGCAGGGAACTGGCAGCTGGCTTAGCATCTTAGAGCTCAGTTTTTAAACTGACACACCCACCCAGCTTTCTGGCAGGCCACACTGCCTCAGGGTGCAGTGTTTGCATCCAAAATCTGGCTTTAAAAACAGCTTTCTAACTCTTGTAATGCAAGTTACTTGTTAGAATAGTCTTAAATTAGTGAAATCTCTTGGGGAAATTCAAACCTGAAGGAGAAACTGAATGGGCTCGTCACAGTCCTGACCATGCACCCCCCTCCGATGCATGATGACAAATTTTAAAACAGGGTTCTCTGGCAAATATGTATTAAACTAACCCTACAGAGGCTTCACACCCTCTGTGAGTTAGAGTGGCCATCCTTTGGAGTGGGCTGGCCAGATACAGGGACATATGACTTCAAGATAACTCAGGCTGTTTGGGACATCGTGACGGGGTCCCCCAGCCACCCTGATTAATTCCCATACATTGATCAATGGCTGGAATTGATCCAGCACCCTTCTCCTTGGCTTGAGAAGTGCAAAAAGCAGGCTGGACTTCCGGTTATGCTGGCAGGCCCAAAGAAGAACCCCTCGGCACCAGCTGTTCTTCCAGCCCCTGTCGAGGACCAAGAGTGGCCTCCACCATATTCTTGGCCCTTGGGAACAGGGTCTCAACACCTCTCTTCAGACAGTACAAATGATCAGCCCTTGTCCTCCCTACATACTTGAAGTGGGGTCCCACACCCGCTGGAGCTGCTGTGCCTCTGGGAGTCACCTCCCACAGACAGTGGCAGCTGGGGCCATCCCCTTTTTGTTCATATCCCTTTTTCCTCTAGTGACTTGTATAACTGGAAGTCTCAACATCCCCCATTTTCTGAAAAGCCCCAGGCACTCACAGGACTCCTGGAGTCAGTTTTCCAAACCCACCGTCTTACCTGGGACGATTGCCAGCAGCTACTTCTGGTGTTGTTCACCACAGAGGAGAGAAGCAGAATTAGACAAGAAGCCCATAAAGCAATAATTGGAATGGAGGGAGGATCAGTAGAAGACTGCCAGGAACAAATTAATAAAATTTTCCCTTCCACCAGGACCAAATGGGACAAAAACACCTCAGCGGGCATGCAGGCTTTGAACAATTTTCACCGGTACTTGTTAGAGGGGGTTGGGGGGGCAGCCTAAAAACCCACCAACCTCTCCAAGGTAGGGACCGTGACCCAGGGTACACAGGAGTCCCCAGCCACTTTCCTTGAGCTCCTACAGGATGCCTACCACACGTACACCCCTATTGACCCTGAGGCCCCAGAAAATCAGTGGACCATCAATTTGGCTTTTGTTTCCTAGTCTTCCCCAGACATCAGAAGAAAATTGCAAAAATTAGAGGGGTTCCAGGGAATGAATCTAACCCAGTTGTTGGAGATTGCCCAGAAAGTCTTTAACAATAGAGACACCCTAGAGGTCAAACAAGATAAGAGGGTTGCTAAGGCAGTGATAGCGGCACTCCAGGAAACCCTAGTTCTCTCCCAAGGACCAGAAACTCAGCAGAGAGGCCCAGGGAGACAAAGGCCCAGGCTAGGGCCTAACCAATCTGCATTCTGCCAAAGAGAGGGACACTGGAGAAACGAATGTCCAGAGAGAAGGAGGCAAGGAGTAATACAGGAAAGACAGCCAAAGGCCATTTTTAGCTTAGAAACCCAGGACTGACAGACCCCAGGCTCTCATCAACTAAGCCCCCAGGAGCCCAGGGTCACTTTAAAAGTTGGGGGCACACCTGTCAGTTTTTTAGTCGACACAGGAGCTGCCCACTCAGTCCTTACTCAACCTCTGGGACCACTGTCCAGTAGAAGAACAATTATTCAGGGGGCCACAGGAAAAACCACATCAAGCCCTTGGACCAACAACTGATTTGTTGATCTGGGGAACAATACTGTCACCCACTCCTTTTTAGTTACTCCTGAGTGTCCATACCCACTCCTAGGATGGGATTTACTCCACAAACTTCAAGTAAGTATTTCTTTCTGTGAGAGTCAGACTTGCCTCTCAATTCCTCCTCCCTTGGCATGAGGGCCACCTCAGCAAATCCTTATCACCTGTGCTCTGTCAGATGAGTATCTCTTGCAGGAAGCTATATCCTCAGAGGCAGTTCAACCGCCAGCATCAGACCTCCTCTGCCAGTTTCAAGAAAAGGTACCTGGAGTGTGGGCTGAGACAAATTCTCCAGGCTTGGCAAGTCACCGTACCCCAGTTGTGGTCCAGCTATTGGCAATGGCAACTCCAGTCCAGGTACATCAATATCCCATGAGCCAGGAAGCCAGACAGGGAATTGCTCCACATATAACCAGACTCCTAAAAGGAGGAATCCCTACTACCTGTAAGTCCCCCTGGAATACTCCCTTACTCCCCATCTTAAAACCAGGCACAAAGGACTATCGACCTGTACAGGACTTAAGGGAGGTAAACAAACGGGTGGAAACTGTTCACCCCACAGTTCCAAACCTGTACACCCTCCTAAGTCTCTTGGACCCAGAACACCACCATTACACTATCTTGGATCTTAAGGATGCATTCTTTTGCATCCCACTGGCCCCTGTCAGCAAGCCTGTATTTGCTTTTGAGTGGACTGACCCTAATACTGGAGTCTCGGGGCAACTCACTTGGACAAGACTGCCTCAGGGGTTCAAAAACTCCCCCACTCTCTTTGATGAGGCACTTAACCAAGACCTTGCTGCCTT
This sequence comes from Leontopithecus rosalia, assembly GCA_028533165.1. NCBI lineage: Eukaryota > Metazoa > Chordata > Mammalia > Primates > Cebidae > Leontopithecus > Leontopithecus rosalia. Next base: position 124,002,876 of record CM052648.1, read on the forward strand.
CCGAGCTGAGTTCCCAGAATGCACCCTACTCCAATATGTGGATGACTTACTCTTGGCTACAAAAACCCAGGAGGCCTGTAAAGAGACCACCCAGTCATTATTAAAACCATGCAGACCTTGGGGTACCGGGTCTCAGCTAAGAAGGCCCAACTCTGCCAACCAAAAGTTACTTACCTGGGCTATATTATAGAGAAGGGCAACCAGGCACTGGCACACAGCCAAGCCCAAGCAGTGCTGCAAATACCCACCTCCACCACAAAATGCCAAGTTTGAGAATTTCTTGGGGCAGTAGGGTACTGCAGGCTATGGATTTTGGGATTTGTTGAGATAGCCTAGCCCCTGTATGCCTGCACTGGAGGAAATTAGACCCTGACATGGACAGAGGTAGAGCAGCGGGCTTTTGACAAGCTCAAGACTGCCCTGACTGCAGCCCCAGCCTTGGCCTTGCCAGACATCTCTAAACCTTTCCAGTTGTTTGTACATGAAAAACTAGGAGTTGCTAAAGGGGTGCTCACCCAGACATTGGGACCATGGTCCTGGCCAGTTGCCTACCTTTCAAAAAGACTTGATCCTGTAGCCTCTGGGTGGCCAGCTTGTCTGAGGTTGGTGGCAGCTATGGCCCTGTTAGTCAAGGAGGCAGACAAACTAACCTTCCAGCAAGAGTTAAACTTAGTGGCACCCCATGCGGTGGAGTCACTACTCTGTGGAGCTCTGGGAAAATGGATGTCTAATGCCCACATAGTCCAATACCAGGCCTTACTTTTGGACCAGCCCCGCATAAAATTTTCAAAAACTACAGTTACAAACCCCACCACATTGCTGCCTGACAGCGAGCCGGAAGAGCCCATACATGACTGCCAACAGACAATAGATGTCGTCCACACTGCACGACTGGATCTCACCAACGTCCCCCTGCAGAACCCAGAGGAGGTACTGTATACAGATGGCAGCAGTTTCATGGTTGATGGAGTCAGGTATGCCAGGGCAGCTGTGGTCACCCTAGAGTGGGTTATCTGGGCCTAGGCTCTTTCACACAGAACCTCAGCCCAAAAGGCAGAACTCATAGCTCTGATAAAGACCTTGGACTGGGCGGAGGGAAAGATTGTCAACATCTACACTGATAGCCGATATGCCTTTGCTACGGCCCATGTACACAGAGCCATTTATAAAGAAAGAGGGCTGCTTACCTCAGGGGGAAAAGTCTTCAAAAACAGAGAAATCCTAGCCCTACTAGAGGCTATATGGAAGCCCAAGGCAGTGGCATTAATACACTGCAAAGGACACCAAAAAGGAGATACACCAGAGGCAAGGAGAAATAGGGCAGCTGACCTGCAAGCCAGACAGGCAGCCTTGGGGCCAGTAAAACCTCTGACTCTTCTTGTGATTCTGCCGGCCTCAACCCTGCACCCTACCCCTATGTACTCACCTGATGAAGAAAACTTGCTAAAGAACAGGGGGGATGACAAGATTCCACAGGATGGTGGACTCTACTGGACATGAGAATTGTGCTCCCTGAGGCTCTAGGGCAGACTCTAGTTAAGGACACACACCAGGCCACACATATAGGACAAACAAAACTCACTGAGCTACTGAGGGCCAGATACTATATTCCACATTTACATTCCACATTTTACCGGTGAAATTGTTAGGGAAACTACTACTCGATGTGTTGTGTGTACAGGGTAAATCCAGGAAGCAGTAGGTCTAGTCAGGCAGGGGTAAGACTTAGGGGTACTAGCCCAAGGGAACACTGGGAGGTAGATGTTACTGAAACAAACCCCCAGCATGTGGCTATGAATACCTCCTTGTGTTTGTAGACACTTTATCTGGGTGGGTCAAGGCTTTTCCTACTAGGTCAGAAACTGCACTGGTAGTAACAAAAAGACTGTTACAGGACCTGGTTCCTCGATTCAGCTTGCCCCTGACACTGGGATTAGATAATGGCCCTGCATTCACAGCACAGGTTTCTCAGGGCCTGGCCAAAGCCCTGGGCATATCCTGGAAACTACATTGTGCCTATCTCCCCCAGAGTTAAGGGCAGGTTGAGAGGATGAACTGGACCATAAAAGAGACTTTAACAAAATTCATTCTAGAGACCGGTGAAAACTGGGTCAACCTGCTTCCTTTGGTTCTCCTCCGTACCTGATGTACTCCCTATAGGAAAGGCTTCACTACTTTTGAAATTATGTTTGGACAGCCCCCTCCCTTACTCCCCAAACTTGCGGACACTATACATGCTGAAGTCCATAACCATACACTCCTTAAGTCCTTGCAGGCACTCCAGTCTGTTCAGTCCCAGGTGCACCCGCTCATCAGGGGAATTCAACCTACCCCAGTGGACCTCAATGACCAGCCACTACACCCCTTCCAGCCCGGGGACAAAGTCCTGGTGAAGAGATTCACTGCCTCCAGCCTAACTCCTCTCTGGAAGGGACCCTACACTGTGATCCTGGTCACCCCCACGGCAGTCAAGGTGGATGGACTGACGGCCTGGATTCACCACTCACATGTCAAGACTACCCCCGTGATGTGCAATGGAAGGTGGCCTTGTCTTCAACAGACCCCCTAAAGCTAAGACTTTGGCGCTCCTCACAGTAACCTTTCTTGTCCCCGTGATTCCTGGTGTAGCCCCTCAGAGAGGACCCCCCTTGATTCCCACCTATTACCGGTGGGTCCTTACTGAAAGATCCACTGGAGAGTATGTTAGTTCCTTAATTGGAAAGGGATCCAAAAAGAGGAAAACTATTAAAGATTTAATACATGTTAAAAGAACAGGGGGGAATGTGCTATAGCGGGCCTAGAGTTAGAACAAGAGCAACGCCATTTTATACAAGACAAAAACTGTTTTCCAAAAATAAGTTGTAGCGGCTGACCCCCTCTCCTCTCACTAACTGCTGTTCTTGCCTTCTGTAAATAAAACCTGCTAGCTTGCTCTAAAATGACCAGTCTTTGCTTATCAGTAGTTACCAGAATTACTTCTGCTTATCAGCAAGTATTGAAAAGATGCTTGCCCTGCATCCCCTCACCCTAAACCCAGGATGTGGTTTTTCAGCTTAAATACCCTGCTTCCCCTGAGTTCAGGACCATGGGTTGGAGAGACGTGAGTTCTTCGTGGTCGCCGGCAATAAAGACCGTACAATTTGGCATACTTTTGTCTTAGTGATTATTTCAATCTCGCATCCAATACTTCATTGTAGCAGCTCCTGCTGTCACTGGCCCTGGGGCTGAAGAGAAAAGAATGGTTTCCTGGGCCAGCCCCATGGCCCCACTGCTGTGTGCACCCTCAGGACACTGCTGCCTTCATCCCTACAGCTCCAGCTACAGGGGCTGAAGAATGCACAGCTCTAGCTAGGGTCACTGCTTCAGAGGGTGCTCCAAGCCTTCTGGCTTTCACACAGTGTTAAGCCAGCAGGTGCATAGAGCACTAAACTAGAGGCTTCAAGCCTTCATCTAGACTCCAGAGGATGTATGGGAAGCCTGGGTGTACAGGCAGAAGCTTTTCCAAGAGCAGAGCCTCATGGTAAATCTCAGGCAGTACAAAAGGAACAGATAGAGTTGGAGCCCCCATACAGGAGGCTTCAGATTTATCCACACCCCAGATTTATAGACCCACCAACAGCTTGCACCCTTAGTGTTAAGCTACAGGCACTCAACACCAGCCTAGCCATGAGAGCAGCTGTGGAGAATAAACTCTGCAAGGCCACAGGTGCAGAGCTTCCCAAGGCCTTGGGACCACAGCCCTCACACCCCCTTGTTCTCTGGATATGGAACACAGATTCAAAAAAGATGATTTGGAGCTCTAGAATTAAATAACTGGCCTGCTGGGTTTTGACTTGCATGGGGTGTATAAGTGCCATCTGTGTTTTGTGCTTCTTTCTGACAAATTTATTCATTTTTACTAGGAATAGTTACCCAATGCCTGTACAATTATTGTACCTTGGAAGTAGTTAACTTGCTTTGTATTTCAGAGGCTCCAGGGCAGAAGGGACTGTAGCACTGGGGCAGATGAGACTTTGGGCTTTTTTGGACATTTGAGTAAATGCTGGAATGAGTTAAGACATTGGGGACTGTAAAGAAGGCATCATTGTATTTTGCAGTGTTGAGGAGGGAGACCCAGGCATTTGGGATTCCTTCCCCCTCTATCTTCCACTGTGCATCTCAATGGAAGCCAAGGCACCAAAATGTAGCAGGAGCCACCACGGGAAAGGATCTCTCAGACACTGAATACAGGAGGAAGGACTTCATTTCAGCTGGGAGCAAGGTGGCATAGGTGCCTAACAGCTAAACTCATCTAACAAAGAAAGGTTTAGCCTTTACCTAGGCTTATACTTTAGATGTTACACGTGGAAGAATATTAGGTTCATAGTTTTAGGACTCACATGTGAAAAGGTCTCTGTTTACAGTTTCAGGAATCACATATGAAAAGGTTCCGGCTTACAGTTTTAGGACTCACATGTGAAAAGGTTTCTGGTTTGATCTTGTTTTAAGTAAAAATAGTGTTTTCTGGAGTTTCCCCAAGGCCTAGCCTGTTGTTTTCAGGAAGGGGATTCAGGAGGTGCTAGCTGGCTTTCTCTGTCTTTTATTGAGATGCACAGTGGATGACAGAGGGGGAGGGAATCTTAAATGCCTGAGTCTCCCGATCCACCCAGTGGCTAAACACCCAGGAGGAACAAATATTTGGGGAAGTCTGGACACTGAACTTGGTAAGATTGGACCCGGGAAAGTAGCCCACCCCATTTTGGGTGGAAGCGTGGCCTGATCACCCACGGGTGCCAGATTGGCACGTTGGAAGGTAGCTCTCTCTGTAACCTTGGAAGCTTTTGCTTATGGTTTTGAATTGGAAGGAGAGCAATCGGATGTGTGTCTGTGTGTGTAGATATGTCCGACAGGACTCATCAATCGTAAAAGGTATCAGGCCCATTAGAAAGGGCCTCATGCATCAAGCAATTTGTAAGAAATAGAGACAGCCACAGAAGGCTTGAGTGAAGAAGCCTCTGGGTGATTGTAAAAGGACTGAAGTGAATGTAAATCGGAGAGTGCTCCAGGCTGCTTCTTGCTAGGCGGAACTGTAGCGAGTAAACTAGCACTTTCCTAACAGTGGGAATTGTTTCTTTGAAGTGTTAATATGGGTCGCTCCCATAGCAAGACCACCCCTTTAGAAACCATGCTGAAAATTTTCAAAAAGGGATTTAGTGGGAATTATAAAGTAACTATGACAACAGATAAACTAAGGGCTTTATGTAGAAAAGATTGACCAGCATTTGAGGTTGGTTGGCCCCCAGAGGGGACCCTGGACAGGTCCCTTTTCTTCTTCTTTTTTTTTTTTAATTTTTATTGCATTTTAGGTTTTGGGGTACATGTGCAGAACATGTAAGATAGTTGCATAGGTACACACATGGCAGTGTGTTTTGCTGCCTTCTGCCCCCTCACCCATATTTGGCATTTCTCCCCATGCCATCCCTCCCCTGCTCCCCCCACCACTGTCCCACCCCTATTTCCCCCAATAGACCTCAGTGTGTGGTGCTCCCTTCCCTATGTCCATGTGTTCCCATTGTTCATCACCCGTCTATGAGTGAGTATATACGGTGTTTCCTTTTCTGTTCTTCTGTCAATTTGCTAAGAATGATGTTCTCCAGATTCATCCATGTCCCTACAAAGGACACAAACTCATCATTTTTGATTGCTACATAATATTCCATGGTGTATATGTGCCACATTTTCCCAGTCCAGTCTATCATCGATGGGCATTTGGGTTGATTCCAGGTATTTGCAATTGTAAACAGTGCTGCAATGAACATTCCTGTGCATGTGTCCTTATAGTAGAACCATTTA
>CM052648.1:124009207-124067521 GCA_028533165.1 Leontopithecus rosalia
TTTCATATGTTTGTTGGCCTCTTGTATGTCTTCTTTTGTAAAGTGTCTGTTCATTTCCTTTGCCCATTTTTGGATGGGCTTGTTTGCTTTTTTCTTGTAGATCTGTTTGAGTTCTTTGTAAATTCTTGATATCAGCCCTTTGTCATTTGCCTTTCATTGGGTACAAAAGACATACTTCTTCATCTCCTGTAATGATGGTGAGAGACATTCCCACCTGGTTATAGAGACAGCTACAACTGCTAACCTAATTATGGAAACAAAGCTTTATGGAACTATGCAAATAGACTTCCACAGAATATTTTCCACCTCAAGCTTTCTTCTCCAGTTAACTTCATTAAAACTCTGGAAGAAAAAAATTTCATGTGAAAATAATATTTTTGTCTCCATTGGATGATGCTTAGAAATTATGGAGAAACTAACATTTCCTTCTTCCTTTTGTTTGGGCAGTCATAGGTTTGAAATGCCCTTGACTTGAGCCATATTACTCCTCAGGGACTAGCCCTGAAAAAGACCAGATTGTAGACAGCTGCAGCAATGCACAGTCACCACTCAACCTTTCCCTCTCACTCATATCCAGGGTCCTGAATTTATCAGAAATAGATCCTGTCAATTGATCTTACTGGTATAAATGTTAGAAATGAGTATACATTTTAAAAAAGCTGCAGTGATAGTATGTAGTACTATCAAAACCTAAAGACTAGATAGGCAGAATAACAACTTGTTTGTTCATTTGTTTTCTTGTTTTGGACAGAGTGTTGTTCTGTCATCCAGTCTGAAGTGCAGTGGCCCAATCTCAACTCATTGCACCCTCTACCTCCTGTGTTCAAGTGATTCTCATGCCACACCCTCCCCAGTAGCTAAGACTACAGGCATGCACCATAATACCCAGCTATTTTTTTTTTTATTTTTAGCAGAGATGGGGTTTTGCCATGTTGGACAGGCTAGTCAGGATCTCCTAACCTCAGGTGATCCATTCACCTTGGCCTCCCAAAGTGCTGGAAATACAGATATGAGCCACTACACTCAGCCAGAATAACAACTTTCTAAAGTTTTTTTTTCTCTCTCTTTACAGGATTTGGGAGACATCATGGCAAGGTATGTTTTTGGCCATTACTGCAAGCTGAAGCACAAGGCATGCTATGAAAAACATCAAGCTGTTTTCAACAAGTGAAAACATAACTTGTTAACAACATAATGTGTCAGTATGATTGTGTGTGTATGTGTGTACTCAGGTGTTTGTGTGTCATGTTGAATATGTTTTCTTATGCCCTGTATCAGATGTTAATCTATTCTTACTTTTGCAAGTGATTCAGGGGGTAATGTTTTGAAGAGTTCAATGCAGAAGTTACTAGGATATAGTTGCCTAATTTTAAGATTTAGAATCATAATTAGAGACAAATAAACTATTTGGTGGCATATAGAAAGAGAGGCAATTATCTTTCAGTAGTGGTAGCTTAGAAATGGAGTGAATCCTTAGAAAGATTCCCTAAGAGAGCCACAAACTCATCCTAGGATTGTGCAGTTACATTGCAATATCAGAAGTGGGTTTGCATGAAGCATTTCCTGTTGGAATCTATTTCTTAAACACAGACACCAGAAAGGTTAACCAACTGCACCTGCTTCCTTGCAGAAGTGAGTCCGTGCTGCTGCACATGCCCCAGCCTATGAATCCAGCGTTCACTGCAGGGCCCATCACTGGACTGGTGCACAGGCTCAACCGCTTCCGAGGTGAGTGTTGCCCTCTTGCTGGAACCAACATGTAATGTCTTCAAGTATGGTTTCTATGGGCAGTTTTTCTAGTGTAATAATATTTCATCTGGAATAAAATAGTCTGTGAATAGGTCTTTATATTTATAGTTTCAGTATCATCAAACAGACTCAAGTAAAAGCTGGTAAAATGTAATAAGAATCTGCCACATAACAAATTACTTAGAAAAACATAAAACATGTAGAATGGCTCCTCAGGACTTAGAAACATTCTCTGACACAATTTTATATATACAAGTTTTACATGAGCTATACAGAACTGAGTTAATTCAGGACATTTCAACTTCCAATTAAGTGCTATTAATGATTGTGATTTGGTGACAGTGTTTATTTTTAATATATTTCAGGTGAAGTTTCATAGCATTTGTAATTTTAATCACGTGCATTTTAATCAACCAAAACGTACATGAGTAACTTAAATAACAATGCAAATCTGAGGATCTGCAAACAATAGGAAAGTGATTTGGTGGTTGATGAGCCCTTAGATAGAACTCCAGGATAGATAGTGATCAATCAAGCAGATAAAAGAAGTCTGTGCCGAAATCTAGCATGAAAGTCAGATAATTCTTGCAACTGCACTTTTCAGAAGATGGATTCAGATTTTCTCTTTAAGTATGAATTTGATTACTTAAGTGGCAGATCATATTTCTGGCAAAGCTATAACCTATTTATTTAGGTGTTAGAATGGCTCCCCACCTCATCTCCTGTCCCCAGCCTCCTGCTCTGCCCTGACAGGGAAGAGGCAATGGACATATATTTTATTGCTACAGACTTGGCTGCAGTGCAAGAGCTTCCAGTTTTTCAGATGTTATAAAAAGTAGCTGACTAGATGTAGGCATGACAACCCTTCCCTTATTTTTTTGAGTTTATAGATGTTGTGATCATTGTAGTTTAACCGTGTACTTGTGCAGATATCATAACACCCTCTGATTCCAATGTTTTCCCAGACAAAAGTTGCCTTTTAATCTTGACCTGTGTTTTCTAGTGAGAGTCTCTTTCTTATCCGAACATAAGGATGTATAAACTGATTTTCACTGGAACATTCTCTTTTTTCCACAGTGGAAATTTCCTTCAATTATGAAGTAAGCAATCACAATATCAGCCTGTTTGAGGATGCGAGAAGTTGGATGTTTAGACCTGAACAGGAAGGTGGATCTTTGGATTCTGACAGACCTGACTATTTTGCTGCATGGGGAGTCCAGGGCTTCTCCTCTGGGAAACACTACTGGGAGCTAGATGTGGATGACTCTTGGGACTGGGCTCTGGGCATCTGTAAGGACTCCCAGATAAGGAAGAATGGCACCATGATTACATCTGAGGACATTTTTCTTCTTTTATGTGTGAAGATGGATCATCACTTCTGTCTCTTGACCAGCTCTCCAATGCTTCCTCACTATGTAGAGAAACCTCTGGGCCGGGTTGGTGTGTTTCTGGATTTTGAAAGTGGAAGAGTGAGTTTTTTGAATGTCACCAAGAATTCCCTCATATGGCGTTACCCGGCTGGCTCCTTAAATTTCCCTGTGAGGCCTGTCTTTTACACTGGCCACAGATGATTGGGATGAAGGCAGCTGACTGTGTGGGAACTGCATGTACAAGGGAGCCCTCCACTGTTAAAGCAAAGGAATCACACTGTTGAAGCAAAGGAATCACACTGTTCAGGCTTTTTTTTATTTTAGTGTCACCTCACTTTGTTAGTTAAATTTAAAAATATGTAAAATACAAAATATTTTTGTACAACTTTCTTACAATTAAAATAATCTCTTATGGCCCATTACCTAAAATGTAAATTGTGATTTTCAACTGCTTCATAATTTATTGATGGAATTCTGGAAATACGTGGGTGCATGATTCCAGCTGAATGATCTCATGCAGGAACAGAATTTGCACATCATGGACAGACAGGACTTTGTACAATGCATTTGCAAGTGTGAGAGCTCCCTCCTATTGACACAGTAAATTCTACATCTCATCCCTTTAGGGGGAAAATTTATTTTACACCTAAATTTTCACTGAATCTTTGGGCAAAAGTAGGGATTTAACAGTTATGCATCCTAAGGTGACAAAAATACATTCTGAGAAATGCATTATTAAGTGATTTTTATCATCGTGTGAACATCAGAGTGAACTTACAAAAATCTAGATAGAATAGCCATTTGCAGACATGGGCTAAATGGTGCAGCATGAGAACTTTCTAGCAATGCCTGAGCTAGAACCCAAAAGGTTTAACCCACATTGATTTCTGTAGCTGTTTAATAAAGCAAACAGCATCACCCAGGGAAATATAGACAGAGGAGTAGACTATCTGCTTTAAAATGTGTTTATACTTCCAATTCACACAGATTGTGAATTCCCACTGATAACCTAACCTGAGACATAATCACCTCATGTTACAGTGGGAACATATTAGTATCAGAAAAAAAAAAAAGAAAACAAGACAAAACCAGCAAAACCCAGTTCTGATGAAAACCCAAATTATAGTGTGACAATTGAGTCTGTCTACCCACCAAATGGTCATTTTCATGATCATAATTAAATAATGGTAACAGAAGTTCTACCTGCAGTCTAGCAGATGACCCTGACTGATGTCAGGTTTCCTCAGTTGGGGCTGTTTCCTCGAATATATTCAAAGGGCCTCTCCAGGTAGCCACTTGGCCTTGCTCACAGCATGGTAGTTAACTCCACAGTGAAGATTCCCACAGAGTCAGGAGAAGTGCTATTATGCTACAGAGTAGAACATCAGCTATAGTCACAACACCGCACAAAGTAAAGGGACTAGAACACTGAACAGTAGCAGTCTTGAAGTTACATCATAGGAAGAGAATGTGGGATGGAATATGTATTTAAGAAGTGGACACTGAGGATCTACATCCAGAGATTGGGGTCCTATAAAACATGAGATCTAATGAGCCCCTTAGATCTGCTCCAGATTCATGTAAAAGGGCAATTAGCAATTAAAACCAAAAAAGAATTAAGTATTCTTTTGGAAATTTTTTTCAAGATTTGGTATCAACTGGACAATCATGAACACAACATGGCAAAACCATCGAGGAAGATGCACAGGATACTGGAGTAGAGGAAAGGAAGGATGATCTATCTCCTTCAAGATGACCAGAGACAGACCCAGTAATTCTAGGACAGTGAGATGAAAAAGATCAGTGCACCCTTGGCAGGAACCCCCTCTGATGTCTCTAAGTGGCTGGAAACTATTCATGTAGGCCTTCTGAATGCCTTGTACTTTTCAAGATTTCTTGATGATAAGAGCCACTTTCATAATTCATAGAATACCTTCAGCATAAAGGGTGAGAAAGTCTTTCCCTCAAAAGCCAGAAGTTCAGAAACTTGTAGCCGAGTCATCCACTGGACCTTACTGTAAGTGTGGACTACAGAGAGAGAAACATTGGCTTTAAGCTCAGATAAAAGCTGTTCCATTCTCACTGCCCTGTGGCTCCCATACCCACAAGGGAAGGTGAGGTTAGGTCCTGTGGCTATACCTTCTTCTGGACTGTAGGAGTTTTTGATGCTGACTCAGAGATATGTTCTCTGTTTACTAAAATCTGTCTATTAACATTCTGCTTTGAAGGAGATAGGCTTTGTCCTGTCACAGGCCTCTCACCCTGTGCCCATATGTTCCACTCCTCTGGCCCTTACTGATCCATGATAACTGCCAGAATCACTGAAATTCTTCTCCACCTCCATCAGTTCTCTGGCCCAGGTCTCAGAACACAGGTCCCTGCCTATCCTTTTCTCATTATCTGCCCTTTCCCTTCAAATTCACAACATAAGAAAAGTTGGTCCTCAAAATATCCTGGAATGGGAAACAGAGGTTGCCTGTTTTGTCTGAAACCCAGCAACACAGATGCAGGATTCAAAGGTAGGAAGAGGAAGCAAAAGTGGATGCCCTTAAAACTGCTCAGTCACATCCTTGTGACATCTAAAAAGGTAAAAAGTATTTGGGGTTAAATAATTGGAACAGAGAAAGAGGATGTAACGTTCAGGTGTATATGGAGAAAGAGGTTCTATCAGTGCCTGACACAAAGTAAAACTCTCTTACTTTAATGGGAGGTACCCATGCATGTGTTAGAAAAGTAATCATAGGTGAGAAAAAGCAAAGTCATAGTGAAGAAGAGATCCAGATAAAGAAGGGAACAGGCAACATTTCCTGCACATTATAAAATGATTCTTGAGGGCTTACATTCCCAGAATTAGCATGAAGTGTCTGCTGTGTATCAGCATCCAAAGGGAAAAAGACAGCTGAGAGTAATATGGTATCATGCTTTAGAGCAATGTCTTGAAGTTAAATGCCTCAGTTTGATTCACAAACCCACTGCTTATAAGCCTCATTCCCAGAACAAAGTGCTTTTCTTAAAGCAATGTGTGTGGGTGTGCACTCTCTAGGTGTGTTATGCATATATTTACATAATATAGTGTTGGTATATACACAATAATTGTGTGTACACACACACACAAACACATATCCTGTACCTATATATAATAATTGGATCAAAAAGTACCTTGCAAAGTACCTTGCAAAATTGTTAAAATTTACTTAAACAAAATAACAGCTATAAGACAGATAAACTGTTAAGGTAGCTCAGCCAAAAACAAAAGGCAAAGAAATGGGAATAAGGGAAATCATAGAAACTTATGAGGAGGCAAGGAAAAAAAAGAGCAAATCATTGAGAGAAAACCCAAATTTAAGATGGCAATGAGTGAAAGCCAGCAAAAGCCTTTTAAAAGTTCTTTAAAACTTCTAACATTAGCATTAGAAGATTAATTAGAGAATGGACACATTTGCATATATCCTGGGATGGAGGCTTCATCTGCTTCTCACACTCAGGGTTCTAAGACGCTATGATCATGACATGCAACAGACACAGATCTCAAGGATCACTGTCTGGTGTTCTCCATCCTGCCTCAAAAGGAAGCAGAAAACGCTGAAGGTCTTAGCTTAGGGATTCACAATCTAGGACTTGGGCTTTAGCCATTTGGACCTTCCTGTATGTTGTCCTCAGTTTGTAGAGTTGTGACACAATGCTACTTCTCAGCTCCCAGAACACCTCAAATGACACCACAGGCTGCTCCACTAGGTTCCTAAACCTTGCTGTGGCTCCTAGTCTTAGTTTGGAGAGCCATGGTGGTTCTCAGTTACCCTTAGAGTATGTGAGATAGACACCCCAGCCAGTTTATAGTGGAGCCACAGAAAAATGAGAGACTTAATGAGGCTGTGTGAGGACACTGGGCATATGAAGTATAAAGAACTGAGCCCATGTGTTCTGGCTTCAACATTTTTTTCAGTCACATAAGTGTACACCCACTCAGGACTCAACTTTCCCTTTGTTCAGTGATGCCTGTCAAATGTCTTTAAATAAGCTCCCACAGATTATGGAGATCTGGCTCTTAGCTTAACAGGTTCAATGGAAGGCTTCACATGACTGATTATCTGTGAGAAATGAACCCTGATTTCGTGGAGTTTAGAATATTATAGATTGTACAATGTCTTCGCATTTCAGTCCACATTTATTTTATGAATATGCTTCAAAATTTTATTCGCTTCTTTTTTTTGGAAGACATGTGTTTATATTTCAGTTCACCTTTATTCTGCAAACTATGCTGAAAATTATTTTATTACTTTCTAACTCTCTCTCTCTCTCTCTCTCTCTCTCTCTCTCTCTCTCTCTCTTTCTCTCTCTCTCCATAGGTATCTCATTTTACTATACAAATCTGCATTATCTATCTTCTGGGTGATTCTTTCAAATGTAAATAGATTTTGTACTATCCATTCCATAAGTAATGTATACTGCCTTTTACTTTGTAATTTACTATATACATTGGTTTATTACACTTTGTGTTTCTATAACAGAAGTCCTGAGGTTAGGTATTTTGTAATAGAAAGAAGTAAATGCCCACAATCCTGGCTACTGAAAGTCTAAGATTGGGCAGATGGACCTGCTGAGGGACTCAGGTGGAGTTCATTTATTCCAGGAAGTGGAGAAGAAGCAGGCAGATCCAAAGACATTACATGGTAAGACAGGAAGCAAGAGAGACAGACTGTTTTTAAACAACTTGCTCTCTCAGAAACATACTCATTCCTGCTGAACCTAAACTTCACCACCCCATCTCACCCCAACAACATGAAGGCATTTCCATGACCCAAACACCTCCCAGTAGGCCCTACCTCTCAACATTGATAAATTGGAGATCGGTTTCAACATGGGATTTCACAGGGAGAAGCCAAACCATAGAACATATGATAGTTTAAATGACAGTCTCCATCATTTTAAGTTTTATTTTCTCCTTCCCTATCACTTTATCTTTTTTAATAAATTGAAGATCCAGGCAAAGCTTCAAAATCAGCACTATGAAATAAAACTTTGCTGTAATTATTTAAAACCTAAACATAATATTTTCTTAAACTGTGAATCTGGCATTTAATCTATTTCTTGATTTTGTTGAAATTTGTCATTTAGAATTTGCATTCCATTATGTTATTGGAAACTTCAATGCAATATTTCTCTATATTAGCTCTTTTATTTGTTCATATATTTGTTTGTTAGCTACACATGTAGTATGTACTATGTTCTAAGAATTGCATTACAAAGTGAGAATATAGTAGCAAATAAGACCAATTCTGGCCTTACCATTTTAGAATGTACAGTCTCATAGTAATATCTACAAATTGAATGAGAGTTTGTTCAATATTATGAGGAGCTAGGATAATATGCTTAGAGTGTGTAATAATAACTGTCTGGTCTACAGAGGGTGGGAGGAATTCCCTAAAATGCTTTTGTTTGAGGTTTTCTGAAAAGTAATGAATGATTAGGATTTAGAGACATAATCTGCCAAATACTTGGATATACCCATCTAGATCAGACTTCAAGAGAAAACTAAGAGCTCTAGTGAGTTCAGTAACTGAGATATTCAGCACTTTATTCTTCTACCCCAATCTGGTTTAAGTAGGTGAGTAAAACCTACTAAATGTGAATGCCTTGGATAAATTATGTAAAATGCCAGAAACAAGACACAAAGAACCACATGTTGTATCATTTGATTTGCATAAAATGTCTACAATACACAAATCTACAAAGATCTAAAGTGTATAAGCCGTTGCCAGGTGGGTCAGGGGTGGGGGAGCCGAAAAGAATGAAGAGTAACATTGAAAATTATTGATTTTCTTTTGGGGCACAGAAATTGTCCTGGAATCAGATAGTTATGGTTGTTGCACACATGTTTATTTAAATAATAAAAATTGATAAAGAAATGTATATACTCAGTATGCTTATCCCATTTCATATCCACACAACAATTTTGTTGATTCTCAAGTTATAATGAATGCAAAGACAATCACACATTGTGCTGCTGTCTCACAAGAGAAGGTTTGGGATTGAAGTTTCTTTGAACAGATGTGTTCACCAAGAAATCTTCATGAAACCAGACTATTATGGGGAGCCAAGACAAAATAAAGCTGTCAGCCAAAAAAGAGAGAGAGAGAGAGAGAGAGAGAGAGAGAGAAATGCTATATATGAGGGAATCTTCACAAATATCATAAAAGCTCTCAACTATGTTGTCATAATCCAGAAACACCCCAACCCATCACAAAGGTCTTTGCACATAGTGAGTTAAGTTTAGGAAGATTAAAAGGCTATAAATATTGTTTTTCTTTACAAAAAATAGAAAAACACTGCTCGCCATATTGGTCAAGCTGGTATGGAACTCCTGACCTCAGGAGTTCCTCCCTCCTCAGCCTCCCAAATTGCTGCTATTACAGGTGTGAGCCCCTGCTCCTGGCCAGTTGATAACTGTCTTGAATTGTGCACCAAAATTTACTTTAGAGTCTGTACTGCAATTTTCATTTCTCATAATACACGTATCAGGATTGGATATCAAAGTTTTAAGTTGGAACTTGGCACAGCAGCTAGAGTCTGTCATCTCAAAAATTTCATGGGTCAAGGCAGGAGGATCATCTGAGCCTAGAATTTTTATTTGTGGGCTTGGAGAAGGAGTGCACGGTTCTATTGAGTGGTGAAAGTAGCTTTCAGCAGATAAATGGAGTGGCAGAGGAGGATGGAGTGGGAAGGTGGTCTTCCCCTGAAGTACAGCCTCTCAGCAGCAGGACTCACCTCCAGCTGCTCTCAGCTGAATTCCCTGTCACTCACCATTGATGACCTGCCACATCTGCTGGTGCCTGTCGGTGTGCTCTTCTTCTTTAGGGCTAAGTTTCCCTAGAGGCTTACAGGGTTCTAACACTTTACAGTTTGTTTTATCTATTTTTCAGAATATCAACTGATTATAAATATGTGTATGTGTGTGTGCATATATATGTATATATGTGTATATATGTATGTGTATATATGTATATATGTGTGCATATATGTAAACAAATCATCAACAGTTTTTCACTTCTAAAATGCTTTCCCCTTCTCCATCCTCCTGCTTCCTATGGTGACTTTCTTATTATGCAGGAAACAACACTTTCTCTTTCACCTATTCAGGATTTACAGTCATAAAACATAAAATAAAAATAAACAGAAATTGAGATGCTTGTTTTCTTTTATTACTTTTTTGTTTATTTCTTTACTTATTTTGGTGTTTGCATCTCTTTTTTTTCAACACTGTTTTTGAATCTGTCAAGTAAAATCACTTAGCAAGGCAACATAATAGATGACTACATAAGGTGGGGAGTGAAAGTAAATCCAGGAATAAGTAATACTGATATCTTAATCATGTATGCCCTCAATAAACAGTAGATCCTATTTGGTATTTGTGGAAACTGAAAGAACACCTACTAAAATCCAGGTACATGCTCAGCTGTGTAATATGTCTCCAAACAATTGTAAAAAATAATGAAAAGTCTTTATGCTTTCTCCAAAATGAATCTTCCACTAAGTTCAGTGTGGGATCTGGAGGCAGCTTCTGAAAGTATTATTTTCCAGCCACTTTCCCTTCAGGAAAGCATTTTACATTTCTTCTCTAATGAAAAACCTAGTCTATCATATGGTCATGAATTAATTTTCTGATACAATTTGAGTTTTGAAGACATTCCTTATACAAGTGAAGAGTAAAAAGACCCAGAGAATCTATTTTCCATGGTAACCATGAAGAATCTACTCAGTCATCTTCCCTATGCCCTATTACAAAAGTGAGTGGATGAAAAATAATATTTAGATTCCCCAAACTCCCAACCTTGCCCTGTCTCCAAATTAACCTAATGTAAATGAATCACTCACTATTTTATAAATGTTCAAAAAACCAAAATATGTTATTGACTTTAGTTGGGGAATATTTATTGGGGCTGTTACCTTAACTATTCCACATTTTGATGCTAGTAGACAAGGTAAGAGACCTTTGTTCTGGTAAAGTCCAGAAAGTTGGATTAATTATGGATATGTGTTTCTGGAAACAAATCATGGAAATAAAAGGAAGAATGCACTTCAGAAGAGAGGAATAACACCTACGTTCCTGCATGTTCAACATCCTGATGCCTCATGGTCAATACCAGGAGTAGACCCACATCTGGGTCATGGCGCATTTCCTTCAGCTCCTCATACATTTCTTTTAAAATCTCCCTCCTATGGGTCATTCTGGCATTGCTTTTATTGAGTTGCTAAAAAATGTCTTTGTCCTCCTTTGGGCAGGCATGTCTCTGAACCTGGACCACTGTTACTGTTTATTCACCAGCAAAATTTCCATTTATCCTTCAAGACTCATCCAGAGTTGATCTTTGATTCTGTGTGCCTAATAGATAGATATCTGTGGCAGTTATCATATTGTACTGAGATGATTGCTTTGTGTGTCTGTAACTTATACTAGATTGTGAGGTCTGGTTGAAGTGACAGAGTCAACAAAATCAAGAGAGAAATTGAATCCCAGATTCACAGTCTAATACCATCACTTTTAGGTTTCAAATGATGACAGCAAAATTTTATTTAATACTGCTGATTTTGAAACTTCACCGAGGTCTTCAGTATAAACAAAAGAAAGATAAAGTAATAGGGAATGAGAAAATTAGATGTAAAATAATGGAAACTGTCATCATTTAAACCATCATAAATTTCATGATTTGGCTTGTCCCTGTGAAATTACATGTTGAAATTGATCTCCAGTTGGGCAGTGTTGAGAGGCAAGGCTTACTGGGAGGTGTTTGGGTCATGGGAATCCATCCCTCACATATAGATAAATGCCTTTATGTTGTTGGAGTGAGATGGGGTGATGAATTTTAACTTCAGCAGGAATGAGATTGTTCAGAGAATACATTGTGGAGAAGAATCTGTCTTCCAGGTTTCTCTCTCTTGCTTTCTCTCTCACCACGTGATCTCTTTGAACCCATCTGCTCCTTCTCCACTCCCTGCCATAAATGGACTCAGTCTGAGTCCCTCATCAAGTGTAGCTGACCAATGGTAGATTTTTAGCCACTAGAATTGTGAGCATAATAAGCTTCTTTTTTTATAAAATACTGGACCTCAGACAGTCTGTTACAGAAACACAAACTGTAATAAACCAATGTACATAATAAATTATTAAATCAAAGGCAGTATAAATTACTTATGAAGTGGATAGTACAAATCCAATTAACATTTGAAAGCATAAGGAGATAGAGAATGCAGAACTCTATGGTAAAGTGAGATACCCATGTCTCCAAAAAACAAAAAAGAGTGAGAGTGAGAAAGTGATAAAATAATTTGGAGCATAATTGCAGAATAAAGGTGGACTGAAAAAATAAAGGCATGTCTTTGAAAAAAAAGAGAAGGTGATTTTTTAAAAAATGGTGCATATTCCTGAAATAAAGGTGGACTAAAATGTGAAGACCTTATATAATCTGTAATTTTCTCAACCCCATGACATCAGGGTTTATTTCTCACAGATAATCAGTAAAGCCTTCCACTGAACCTGTTAAGCTACGAGACCTTTCTAAGCTATGGGACCTTATTTAAAGACACGATGGCCATGATTGAACCAAAGGAAAGTTGGGTCCTGAGTTTTTGCCCACCTGGGTGATTGGGAAAAATGTCAAAGCCAGAACACATGGCTTCAATCCATACTTTATACTTCATATGCCCAGTGTCCTCACACAGCCTGATCAAATCTCTCATTTTTTTTTTTTTTGTGGCTCCAGTTTGAACTGGAAGAGGTGTCTGTCTCACATAGTTAAAGGGTAGCTGAGAACCACCATGGCTCTCCAAACTAAGACTAGGAGCCAAAGCAAGGTTTGTGATCCTTGGGCAAAGTGGTATAGTTGTAAGGAAGGTGAAGCTGGAAGAATACCCTTGGTGATAAGGAATCCAGTGAAGATACTGCCAATTGTTAGGCACTTGATTGAGTCAATTAGAAAGGGGTTCTTTTCATTAATGATAATCTGAGTTGAGAAGTGAGGTTGTCCTATTTGTTTTCATAAGAAGGTCTTTGGAGTAAAAGCCTGTGAGGAAAGTCACTCTTTTTGTTTGTTTGTTTTGTTTGTGACAGAGTTTTGCTCTTGTTACCCAGGCTGGAGTGCAATGGTGTGATCTCGGCTCACCGCAACCTCCGCCTCCTGGGTTCAGGCAATTCTCCTGCCTCAGCCTCCTGAGTAGCTGGGATTACAGGCACGTGCCACCATGCCCAGCTAATTTTTTGTATTTTCAGTAGAGACGGGGTTTCACCATGTTGACCAGGATGGTCTCGATCTATTGACCTCGTGATCCACCCGCCTCGGCCTCCCAAAGTGCTGGGATTACAGGCTTGAGCCACCGTGCCCGGCTGGAAAGTCACTCTTGTATATTCTAGGCTACCAGTAATAAGGGAAGAGGAAGCAAATGGTAAAGTCTTGAGTAATCCTATTTTTTGAATATCTTATTCATCATTGAGATTATGGATGATGGATCCTGAACATATAATTAATATAGCTTTAAAAAAAGTGTGGGCGCAGATGTGAAGGAATGCTAGGTGTGGCTGATTAATGCCAATTGTGACTATTATAAGGCCCAGCTGCTTTGAGGTGAAAAATGCAGCAATTTTTTGGATATCATTTTGTGTTCGAGTGCAGATTGCTGTAAATAAGGTGGTAATAGTCCCTTGGCATGATGTAAAGGTTTGGATTAATGTGTTATTTTCTATGAAACAGTAGAAGAGGATAAGCAGGAAAATCCCTGATGCAAGTATAGTGCTGGAGTGGAGCAGAGCTGAGACTGGGGTTGGGCCTTTAACAGCAGATGAAAGTCAGACATGGAGAACAACTCGAGCTGACTTTCCTGCTGCTGCTAAGAGAAGGCTAATTAATGAAAGGGAGTTGGGGGTGAGATTTAGAATAAATACTTGTTGAAAGTCTCATGTGTTGGAGCATAAGAAGAATCATGCTGTAGCTAAAATAAAGCCAATATCACCAATGCAGTTGTGCAGAATTGTTTGCAAGGCTGCTGTTTTAGCAACTGCTCGTCCTTATCATCAGCGAATTAGTAAGAAGGATATGATTCCTACACCTTCTGGTTACCTACAGTAACCAGAATTAATATCATAATGAGGAAAATACGTAGATATTTGAAAAAATTGATTGATATTAGGGTCTGAACTTATAGATCATATTGAATCATATCATTACAATGATAGTGTGATGCTAATTTAATCAGTGATGAAACGGTGCGTACTGAATATTGCATAAACCTAATCATCTCTGTCTCCACCTTTCTTAATACCCTACATACCCTTAAAGAGTTAGGTGTGGTCTTCAAACATTCATATGTGTGTGTGTATATATATATTTGTTCATATACATATGTTTTGAGACGGAGTGTCACTCTGCCACCCAGGCTGAAGTGCAATAGTGCACTCGTGGCTCATGCAACTTCTACTTTCTAGGTTCAAGTGATTCTCCTTCCTTGGTTTCCCAAGTAGCTGGGATTATAGGCACACACCACCATGCCCAGCTAATTTTTGTATTTTTAGTAGAGATGGGGTTTTGTCATGTTGGCCAGGCTGGTCTTGAACTCCCGACCTCAGGTGATCCTTCCTCAGACTCCCAAAGTGCTGGGATTACAGGTGTCAGCCACTGTGCCCAGGCTTCAGCCTTTTTATTTTGTGAGGGGGGTAGTTATGACTTTTAAGTTCTTACATGTATACACTAGAATAGAAACCAGAAGTGCAACCTGGAACCAACCCAAATGCCCACTGATGATAGACTGGACAGGGAAAATGTGGCACATATACACCATAAATATTATGCAGCCATAAAAAACAATGAGTTCGTGTCCTTTGTAGGGACATGGATGAACCTGGAAACCATCATTCTCAGCAAACTGACAAAAAAAACAGAAAATCAAACACCGCATGTTCTCACTCCTAGGTGGGTGGGTGTCGAACAATGAGAACACATGGACACGGGGAAGGGAGCATCACACACTGGGGTCTGTCAGGGGGAAATATGGGAGGGACAGTGTGGGGTGCAGAGTTGGGAAGAGATAGCATGGGGAGAAACACCAGATATAGGTGATGGGGAGGAAGGCAGCAAATCACACTGCCATGTGTGTACCTATGCAACTATCATGTGTGTTCTTCACATGTACCCCAAAACTTAAAATGAAATTAAAAAAAATAAATGAAAAGACTCAAAGGAAAAAAAAACAGAAGTTCATAATTTATCTTCAATTTCCCATTGTTAGACATTTGCATTTTTCCCAGCAAACATATCACTACACTGAATTTTAAGAAACTGAAAACA
The DNA here is from genome assembly GCA_028533165.1 of Leontopithecus rosalia. Classification (NCBI taxonomy): domain Eukaryota; kingdom Metazoa; phylum Chordata; class Mammalia; order Primates; family Cebidae; genus Leontopithecus; species Leontopithecus rosalia. Next base: position 124,024,659 of record CM052648.1, read on the forward strand.
CTCACATAACCTGGACCCAGATAATAAAATAGTAGGACATTTCCAGCAGCCCCGAAACCCCCTTCCTACTTTCCCATCACTACTCTCTGAGAGGAGGGATTTTATTTTATTTTTTATTATTTTTGTAGACACAGTCTCTTTCTGTCACCTAGGCTGGAATGCAGTGGTGGGATCTCTGCTGACTGCAAACTCTGCCTCCCAGGTTTAAGCAATTCTCATAGCTAGGATTACAGGGGTGTACCATCAAGCCTGGCTAATTTTTGCATTTTTCATAGAGACAGAGTTCCAACATGTTGGTCAGGCTGGTCTCAAACTCCTGACCTCAGGTGATCTGCTCGCCTCAGCCTCCCAAAGTGCTTGCATTATAGGCGTGAGCCACTGTGCCTGGCCAAAAGAGGTGGGATTTTAAAACCCCAAGACATAGCAACCCAATTACATCTTTGGAGTCTTAGTTTTTTCATACTTTTTTTTTTTGAGATGGAGTCTCACTCTATTGCTCAGGCTGGAGTGCAATGGTGTGATCATAGACTAAAGACATCTCCCAGGTTCAAGCGATTCTCCTGCCTCAGCCTCCCAAGTAGCTGGAGCGATTCTCCTGCCTCAGCCTCCCAAGTAGCTGGAATTACAGACATGCACCACCACACCTGGCTAATTTTGTATTATTCGTATAGACAAGGTTCCAACATGTTGGTCAGGCTGGTCTCAAACTCCTGACCTCAGGTGACCCACCTGCCTCAGCCCCTCCAAGTGCTGGGATTACAGGTATGAGCCACCACACCCAGCCAATTATTAATACTTTGATAAAATCGGACCACAAAAAGTGATACATTATGTTTGCAAACATTTCACAGTCTGAAGTCTGGCTTGGTAAGTCATATGGGTCCTTTTGGGCAAGTTTAAGGGTAAAAATATTGTTTTCTTTTCCCTTTTTCCAGCTCAAATTTAGAAGTATGAAGAGTCACCACACATTCCTTCTTTTTTTTTTCTTTTGAGATGGAGTCTCACTCTGTCACCCAGGCTGGAGTGCAGTGGTGTGATCCTGGCTCACCACAATCTCCACCATACAGGTTCAGGCAATCTTCCTGTCTCAGTCTCCAGAGTAGCTGGGATTACAGATGCTCACCACCACACCTGGCTAATTTTGTATTTTTAGTAAAGATGGGGTTTGGCCAATTTTAGCCAGGTTGGTCTCGAACTCCGGATCTCAAATAATCCACCCGCCTTGGCCTCCCAAAATGCTGGGATTACAGGTGAGAGCCACAATGCCTGGCTTATTTTTTTTTTTTTAATGAAGTTTTTGCTCTGTTGCCCAGGATGGAGTGCAGTGGTGTGCTTGAACCTGGGAGGCGGAGGTTGCAGTGAGTCAAGACCATGCCATTGCACTCCAGCCTGGGTGACGGAGCGAGACTCTGTCTCCAAAAAAAAAAAAGGGTACAAGTATCTATGTTGCAAGCTAGTCTAAATTATTTATGGGGTTGGGTGCAGGTAGTTGAGGGGGCCCTTACTGATAGGCACCTGGCTGCTGGGTGAAAGAGAAGGCAGGAAGGAGGGGTCAGTGACTCTCTACACTCTGCTTCTTTATCTCTTTATTTCCATGTAGCTGACTTAAAACTAAGGCACTTAGAATTGAAAATAAACCATCACATAGGTTATTTTCTACACTATTACATTTTTAGTTGGCATTCTTTTGTAAAAAGTAGCTTTCTGTTTTCCCGGCATATTATTAAAAAATTTAATTCAGTTTGTGAGGCCAAGGCAGGTGGATCACTACAGGTCAGAAGTTCGAAACCAGCCTGGGCAACATGGTGAAGCCCAGTTTCTACTACAAATATAAAAATCAGCCAGATGTGATGGCACATGCTGGTACTCTCAGATACTTGGGAAGATGAGGCAGGAGAATCGCTTGAACCAGAGGTGGAGGTTGTGGTGAGCCGAGATCATGCCCCTGAACTCCAGCTTGAGTGACAGAGTAAGACTCCATCTCAGAAAAAAAAATAATTGTGATATCAAATGCATATATAGGCCAGGCATGGTGGTTCACACCTGTAGTCCCAGCACTTTGAGAGGCTGAGCTGGGCGGATTGCCTGAGGTCAGGAATTGAAGACCAGTGAGCGTGGCCAACATGGTGAAACTCTATCTCTACTAAAAATACAAAAATTAGCTGTATGCCTGCCTGTAATCACAGCTATTCGGGAGGCTGAGGCAGGATAATTGATTGAACCAGGAGGCAGAGGTTGCCATGAGCTGAGATTGTACCACTGCACTCCAGCCTGGTCAACAGAGCGAGATTAAGCTCCCCAAAAATAAATAAATTTTAAAAATGCATACTTTTTTTAATACAAGGTCTTGATCTGTCAGCCAGGCTGGAGTGCAGTGGCTTGATCTCAGCTCAATGCAACCTCCTCCTGGGCTCAAGAAATTCTTCCAGCTCTGCCACCTAAGCATCTGAGACTACAGGCATGCACCACATGCCCAGCTAATTTTTGTATTTTTTGTAGAGATGGGGTTTTGCTATGTTGCCCAGGCTGATATTGAACTTGGGATCAAGCAATCCACCTACCTCAGCATTCAAAAGTGCTGGGGTTACAGGCATTAGCCATCACACCTGGCTCCTTCTCTCTCTTTTTTTCTTTCTGTGACTGGATTATGCTCTGTCACTGAGGCTGGAGTGTAGTGGTGCGATCATAACTCAGTGTAGCCTTGACCTCCTGGGCTTCAGCGATCCTCCTGCCTCAGCCTCCTAAGTAGCTGGGACTACAGGCATTCACCACCATGCCTGTATCATTTTTTTAATTTTAGTACAGACAAGGTCTCCCTTTGTTGTCCAGGCTGGTCTTGAACTCCTGGGATCAAGTAATCCCTGGCCTTGGCCTCCCAATGTGCTGGGATAACAGGTGTGAGTCACTGCACCTGGTCCATATATTGTCTAATCAGTTTTTGGTGCATGCGAACATACATGTGATTCTGACCCCATGAGAAGGTAAGTTCTAAAGTTCTCTCTTGGTCCTTCCTGGTCAACCCATCTTCTTCAGAAGCAGCCACTGGTCTAATTTCTACCACCATTCGCCAATATTGCCTATTCTAGAGTTTCCTATAAATGGAATCATGCAGTATCTATTAAGTCTGGCTTCCTTCCTTTAGCACAAGATTTCTGAGCTATTCAGGCCATTGTACTCACACCTTTTAAAAATTTAACCTTTTCTGTTATCTGTATTAACTTATGAAATTTTAAATATAACCTTTTAGTCTTGTTACCCATTTTGAGTTCAAATTGTTCTCAAATTCCTCTAGCGTATTTGGGATAAAGAATAGAAACACTGTTCTAAAGTTGGCCAGTGGGAGCCTCTTAAAGCTGAAGCTTACATCCTGTTCTCTTGTATCCAGCAGTTTTCATCCTGTCCTCTTGTATCCATCAGTTTCTGTGCACTTTTTTACTTTTGGCACAAAGGTATGATCTAAGTTCCTCCCTTCCTTTTCTTTCTTTCTCTTCTGTTTTTCTTCATTTTCTTCTTTCTCTCTTTCCTTCTTTTTCTTTCTTTTCTTCCTTACCCTCTGGCACAAACGTATGATCCAAGTTCCTTTCCCTCTTTCTCTTTCTTCTTTTTATTTCTCCTCTCTCTCCTTCCTTCCCTTCTTTCTATCTCCCTCTCTGTCCCTTCTTTCTTTCCTCCTTTTCTTCCTTCTTTCTCTCTTCCTTTTTTCTTTCTTTTTTCTTCCAGGGTCTCTCTCTGTTACCCAGGCTGGAGTGCAGTGGCACAACCTGGGCTCACTGCATCATCTGCCTCCTGGGTTCAAGCGATTCTCTGGTGGTCGTGACAGGCTGCCGAGGCTACCCTCTCCAGCAGAGTGAGCCTGGACTCATCCACTCCTTTTGTCTTTCCCCTTTGCGCTTTGATGCCAGCAGGAGGAAAAGGAGCAGAAAAACTCTTGCTCTGTGTGTCAGGAAGCCCCTCTCTCTCGAGTGGTAGTGATGACATCAGTCCCCCAGGGGCAAAGGGCATCTGGCAATGTCTGGATACACAGTTGACCCCATTATGTGTCTGAGTGTGTGTACCACTGGCCCCTGGTGCATGGAGGCCAGGGATGCTGATACACAGCCTGCAGTGCACAAGGCAGCTCCCACCACAAAAAAATTATTTAGCCTCAAATGTCAACATTGCAGAACAGGTAAGGGCGTGCAACGTACCTCTTGCTCTTTCCAGCAAGGTGCAAGGAGCACGGGGCCAGGCAGGTGGGTGAGGTGAACGGAGCCTGGCACGCACAGCCAGACCCAGCGTCTGTGAGGTGCAGGAATGTCGTGAGGTGACGAGAGGCCCAGTGGTCGGTGATGGGGAGGGGTGCACTATGGCAGGCCATCAGGGCCAGTCCCTCCACGAAGGTGACATCTGCAAGGGGCATCCAGGCAGTAGGGCCACCCAGGCAGAAGGGCCGCTAGCGGGAAGGCGCTCTAGAGGCGGCCCAAGGGCCGTGAGGCCAGGGCTGTAGGGAAGGCGGGGTGGCCAGTAGACTCCTGTGGGGCGGTAGGGAAGGGAAGAACCACGGGGCTGCACGGGTTCCGAGGGAGCCTAGTGGTCTGCGCTTGCCGTGGGTGGACGGTGGGACTGGGAGGACAGGAGAGGAGCCCAGGGCAAGCCTCTAAGACGCCTGAGGAGGGGTGGTGTGGGAGGGAGAGGACGGCTTCCCACATACCCATTTAGACCAGAGGAGAAGCGGATCCCCTTTGAGGGCTTGATTCCCCGCCGATCCGGCCTCAGCTGTGGGTCCACGCGGCTCAAGGACCAGGGAGGAAACCAAGTGTGTGGTAGCGCTGACCGGCAGGCTCCGGACACACCTGGTCCGCCTGAGGAACCCGGAAACCGGGGTCCCGCTCTCAAGGGGGCGGGGTCTCCTGAAGGGAACGCAGAGCTTGGGGTGGGCAGCCTCAGGAACCGGGTCTCTCGCGGCGGTGGGGCCACGGCCTGCCAAGGCCACACATTGAGCGCAGGAGCGGCCCGGTGGGCCTGTTGTGGACGCACAGAGGTCCGCCGCGCTTGGGGCGGGGCCTCCAAAGGAGAGTGCGCTGCCTGGGGCTTGAGGCGGGACCTCGGGAGGAGAGGGCGCCGCTGGGGACGCGGGAAGGGACCACCCGAGAAGGCGCTGCTGGGGGCGTGAGGAGGGCGCCCCAAGAGGAGGGCGCAGCTGGGGGCGCGGGGCGGGGTCTCCGAAGGAGGCGGTGCGGCTAGGGGCGCGGGCCAACCTAGGGAGCCAGGGAGCTAGGGGCCAACCAGGGAGCGGGTGCGAAGTGGTTGTGAGGCTGGTCCTCCCGAGGAGCTGGCGCGGTGGGGAGTGCGGAGTGGGGCCTCAAGAGGAGAAGGGGTGGTGGGTCCTAGGGAGTGCCGGAACCTCTAAGGAGGAATCCCAGGTCTTCTAGGATATGACCACGCGGGGTGGGTTGGGCCTGAGGCTGGAGCGGAGCCTCAAGGGTGGGGTTGGGATCTGGGGCGGGATCTCCACAGGTGAAAGTGGGGGTCCTAGGGTTGACCCGCGTCTCCTGAACCGCTTGGAGCGCGGGGCGAGAGCCTCAAGTGGGCTGTAGGGAGGGTCGGGGCCTCAGGAGGAGCCGGTGCAGCTCCTAGGTAGGGGCGGGGCCTTCCGGTGGTGTCTCATGAGGAGTGGACGCGGTTGGGAGCTTGAGACTTCTGAGGCGAGAGGTCGGGTAGTGGCCTCCAGGGTGGGGCGGGACCCACAGCGCATACTTAAGCTACCCGGACCGGTACTAGCGTCCCACAATGGCTCTGAGGCGGGTCCTGTCCGCCCGCGCCTTGGCATTTCCCGACTGGCTCCACTGTGCACGGCGCTGGCCGCCCGGTGAGTAGTCTGCCGCGGGCCCGGGCCGGTGCCAGGACGTGGGTCGGCCGAGGCAGTGCAGCCGCCGGTGCCCGCCGTGGACTTTGGCAACACGCAGGAGGCGTACCGTAGCCCGCGCACCTGGGAGCTGGCGCGCAGCCTGCTGGAGCTGAGTTTCTGCGTCTGGAGCGCCACGAGCAGGTGCGCGGGGTGCAGGCGGGTGCGCGGGGCTTCTGCCTGGCCCCGGAGCCTTTACAGAGCTTCCTGGCCTGGAGCGAGGGAAGCCTGGAAGGGAGGCGTTTCCTGCAGTCCCTTTCTGACCTCGCGAATTTTCCTACTTGTTGAAGTCTCCCAACTAAAAACAATGATCGTTTTAATATTTACAATATATACCGCTTGTGGGAACAGAGTCACTTGGAATTTAAAATGGAGTATCCTTCATGTTGCCACAAGAAAAGTCTGGTAGGGCTCCTAGTCTGGGGCCCCAGAGTCCCCTCCCCGGGACCTAGCGGCTTCCCAAACTCAGCCACTCTGAGCACAGTGCGTTGGGGGAAAATGGGAAGCCATGCAGACGCCCAGCTTTGATCTCACCCATGGTAACTTTAAAAAGTGTGAGGGCTTTCCGGGGGCAAGAAGCCGGAACACTGTTTCAGCCACATCAGTCTAGGTATTAGAGATGACTGTTATTCGAAGGTGACCCTGGGAAGAGTTTGCAAATTCCATTTGCAAGCCTGGGGGTTATGTTGATTTCTCAGGTGAGACTATAGAGATTGGGGGTTGCACCCCTGGCCCACCAGGAGGCAGGGGGCAGTGTGAGATGAGAAGCAGTGAGCCACACTTGCAGATTATGTGAGGCCTCGGCAGGTGGGAGGTGAGGGCAAAGGTCCACGAAATCAGAGTCAGATGTTCTTGGCCCAAATCCCATGGGGAGCATCAGGGTCAGCGTCGGATCAGTGGTGGCAGGAGTGTGGAGAGGATGGTGGAGGAAGAAGGAGCTGAACTGGGCAGGTGGAGGCCTCTGGGAGGCCATTGCTATGCTTGTGCACATAAAAATGCCTTAAGGTCAAGCTGTGGCCTTGGAGAGCCTAGGCCAATGGGACAGGAGGTCGAGAAGGGCCATCACAGGTAGAGGAACTGGCAGGGGGAGGGACAGCAATGTGGAGGATTTGGGGAGTGCCCACATCTAAGTGGCATCCAGAAAGAGTAGCCAGTGCTTGTGGTATTGAGGAGGGAGACCCAGGCATTTGGGTTTCCCTCCCCCTCTGTCATTCACTGTGCATCTCAAATAGAATAGAGAGCAGGCCAGCTGGTGCCTCCTTGAATCTCTCCTGAAAACAACAGGCTAGGCCTTGGGGAAACTCTCCAGAAGGCACAATTTTTACTTAAAACAAGGTAAACCCAGAAACCTTTTCACATGTGAGTCCTAAAACTGTAAACCATTTCATATGTGATTTCTGAAACTGTAAACAGAGACCTTTTCACATGTGAGTCCTAAAACTATGAACCTAAGATTCTTCCACGTGTAACATCTAAAGTATAAGCCTATAAAAAGGCTGAACCTCCCTTTGTTAGCCGAGCTTGGCTGTTAGGCACCTATGCCACCTTGCTCCCAGCTGAAATGAATTCCTTCCTCCTGTATTCGGTGTCTGAGAGATCCTTTCCCGTGGCCACTCCTGCTACAGTATTGCAATAGGAGGAGGAGGCATTGGGGCAGGAATGCCAGGGGAGGGAGTGGCCAGCCACATCCCTGCTCAGGGAAAGGACGGGCATCCTAGGTAGCAACTGGGTGGGGCAGACCAGTCATACAGAAGCCACGCCCACCTTTCTGGCCACTTGGAGACGGGGCTTGGACCGTGCCAGGTCAGGCACAGCACTAAGCTTTCTTGTCTAGGTTCAAGAACAGTTGCTGCACTGAGAAGTCAGCAGAGGTGGGTGTGGGGTTTGGTGCCCAGTCCTCTGAGGGGAATGCCAGGTGCTGTTCTGTGACCATGGGAGTGACATGTCAGTTCTGCTGTGCCTTGGGTGCCTTCCTGAGGCAAGTGCCGGGCCTCAGGGATGGTGCTGTGGGTACCTGAAGGAGGCAGGGTATTCAGAGATAACTTCTCCCAGGCTTCCCTAGAGTCCTGCCTGTGCCCTGGGAAGCCCCTCCGTGGGGTCTGTGCTGTTGTCTTGCTAGTGGTCCCATGGGTGTCGGCAGCCTCAGCACTGGAAGAAGGCAGAGGCCAGGTCCTGGGCTTGTGAGCTGCTCACTAAAACTTGGTCCCGGGCAGGCCAGAGGATGGTCTTTCCCTTACCTCTAAGATGTGGGGACGTTCCTCCTGCTGAGCCAGCACAGGTCTGTGAGGCCATCACACCTGTCACAGGAGTGTCAGGTTGCAGGAGCAGAGCTTTGAGCTGCTGACTTGGATGGGGACAGCTTTGGGGCCTGCCCTTGCCTGAAAGCACAACTTTTTGAGGGGGGTTTAGGCCCCAGTTTTCCACAGCAACAACACTGAACTGACCCCTCACAGAAGGGGTAGGACCCATGGTGACAGTGGTTCCCTGGGTGGGGGGAGGGAAGAGAACAGGCACTCCTGAGGAAGGAGACCCAGGTATCTAGGATCACCTCCCCCTTGACCTCCACACTGCATTTCAATAGAAGAAAAGCCTGGTGGACTTGCGCCTCCTAAATCACCTTCCTGTAAATAGCAGGCATGGTATGGGGGAATCTCTCTGAAAGACACCGTTTTTACTTAAACAAGATCAAACCTCCATCCCACTCCTCCAACTGGAGACCAGAAACCCTTTCACATGTAATTCCTAAAACTGTAAACCCAAGACCCTTTCATATGTGATTTCTAAAGCTGTAAACCCAAGACCTTTTCACTTGTAATTTCTAAGGCTGTAAACCTAAGAGTGTAAGCCTATATAAAGGCAGAGCTTCTCTTTGTTAGGGAAGCTGGGCCGTTTGGACAAAACATAAAGCCTTGCTCTCGGGCCATAATAATAAAACCCCTTCCTTTTTTAGTTCAGTGTCAGGTCTGTTTTTTGTTTGTTTGTTTGTTTGTCACTCCTGCTTTACTGCTAGTGTTGCTCTGCACATATCTGCTTGAGTCTTTGGCAGGGGATACAAGTGTGTATGTTACTGGTGCAAATTTCAAAATCCTCAAAAGATCTCACCACCTGGAGAAGATGTGGGGCTGCCTCGGTCTCAGGTTGTGCCATGTAGGGGCATCAGTGACATGGGGATGGTGTTAAAGTGATTGCTTTGTTCTGGAGTCAACTTTAAAATTGCAAGCCATAGGCTGGGCGTGGTGGCTTATGCCTGTAATTCCAGCACTTTAGGAGGTCAAGGCCAGAGGGTCACTTGAGGCCAAGAGTTCAAGACCAGCCTGAGCAACATTGTGAAACCCTGTCTCTACAAAATATTTTTTAAAGTTATCTGAGGCCAGGTACCGTGGCTCATGCCTGTGATCTCAGCATTTTGGGAGGCTGAGGGGAGTGAATCACCTGAGGTCAGGAGTTCAAAACCAGCTGGCCAACATGGTGAAACCCCATATCTATATCTACTAAAAATACAAAAACTAGCCAGATGGGGGGGTGTGTCCCTGTAATCCTCGCTACTCGGTAGGCTGAAGCAGGAGAAGCACTTGAACCTGGGAGGTGGAGGACTCAGTAAGCTGAGATCGAGGCATTGCATTTTAGCTTGGGCAACGAGAGCAAAACTCTGCCTCAAAAAAAAAATAGGCAGCTGGGCATGGTGGTGCATGCCTGTAGTCTCAACTATTCTAGAGGCTGAGACAGGAGTTTCACTTGAGCCCAACAGTGAGACCCTGCCTCTAAAAAAATAAACTTGCCAGCCCTGCCTGTGTGCTTCTGCAGCCCTGTGCAGGGAGCTTCCAGCCTCAGCCCAGGCCCAGTCCCACAGCCCCCCATCTTTGTGAAGAAGCATCTCTGGAGCCAGTGCAGCCTGGCTCCCACCCCTTCACTTGGAGCTGGCTGTGTAGAGGTGAGCAGTTAGGTAGAGGGAGACTGCATGGCTCTGTGTGGCAATTGTGCCAGCCCCTGCAGCAGACAGCTGCCAGCTTCCCTCCTGTTGTGTTTCTGATGGTTCAGAGCAGATGTGGCTGAGCCCAGTGATGGTTTTCAGGTCCCCTGTTCTCCTCTGCCTGCCACTTGGGTGATCTTTGATATGTTTCAGACCCATCCTGTCCTCTCAGCTCTCCCTGAGTGTTGCCTGGCAGAAATGAGGCCAGGCTCAGGCTCAGTGAGAGACAGAGAACGTTGCGTCTCAGATGTTGGCATGCTCATTTTCCAGTTTCTAATCCTCTTTATAAAATAATGAAATGCAGTAAAGTTAGATTCTTTGTGGAGGCTGCAGGAAGGCAGAGGTGATTGCCTGGGAAATCCTGGTCCTTGGGGCTGCCTGTGGACTACCCAGGGGTGAGAGTCAGGAGGTGTCTCCATGGGGCACCAATGTTGAGGGTAAGGTGGGGAGACGGGGGGCCATGTCTGCCTGTGGGCCTGCATGTGGGTGCTCAGGGCTGGCTTGCGGGTAACAGTGTTTGACTCACTAATGCTTTTGCTTAGACTAGAAGTTGTTCCTGAAACTATGGTCTCAAGACGTGCTCCCCATAAAAAAAGGAATTCAAGTATTCACCGGGTTTGAGAAATCCCAGGCTCTTCCTGTGTTGGGCTGATTAGCAGGGGCAGCAGACACAGGGCAGAGATGTGCTTCTCAGCATTGCACTCAGCCCTCCTCTCCCAGCAGCTTCTCATTGTCCCTGTCCTTCCAGCCCTGGCTATCCCCTATGCTGGAGCTCCCCAGTTCTCCATGCCATCTCCTCACCTTAGCAAGCCCCACTCCTGAATCTAGGTTAGTAAATACCCCTTGCCCTCCCTGCAGGCACTGCCCCATCCCCCTGTCCTGAGTCATAGGCAGAGTCACTCCTTTCCCTTTGGGGTTCCTTTACCACCAGGTTGTGAGATCCTGGTTGGTTTCTTTTAGTTCTTTCCAGTCCATAAATGTGCTTAGTGCATGGCAGCTTGGGACATCTGAATGAGCGATGTGGTGAAATGTGATTGGAGGAGACAGCCGAGCAGTTCCTGGGCAGTGTCTTCCTTGGGGGCATGTCCATCAGAGTGGCTGGTCAGCCCTAGATGACCCTGAAAAGCCTTTGGGTTACAGGGTGGGCATCATCTCACAGGCCCTGTGGACAGTCACCTAGCTCATTGTCCTTGTCGCCAGGGCATGCCTCCCTCCAGCTGGGCGCAGACTCAGCCTGAGTTTCACGTTTGTTATTTAGCATCCATTTGGGGCTGCCTGTGTGTCAGTAACACCAATGTTTTAGGGACTTTGGATAAGAGAAAACAAAACATTGAAAAATCTGGGCACTCAAGTGCTAGAAAGTCAGGTTAGATTCTCCTCTTCCCCAGCAGAACTGCCAAAGTGTGGATACATAGGAGGGTCTCAAAATGCCCGCTGCTGTCCCCAGGGAGGCTGGCCATTCTGCTTTTTATCTGCCAAGTGGTGGTCCAGCACCCACTTTGTGCTGCTGGAGTGATCAATGAGTGGGCCCCTGAAGGGGCAGAGTCCAGGTGAGAACAGTATACTCAGGTAAGCAGGCAGCACCTCCTGGGGTCTCTCTGCCCTGGATGGGAACTGGAGTGATAGACAGAGTGGAGAAGCAGTCAGCTTCAGGTGGTCTTCACTATGAAGTCAACAGTGAAAGCCCAGTAGCCAAGAGAACTGTATCAAGGCCCCATAGCTGGGGTTAAGTGTTGTGGTTGGGGATGAGCAGAGGTGCCCTGCTGGGGAAGGGAAGTTCAGACAGCCCAGGACAGTGGCTTCCCTTTGCCTTTCAGCTGCTGAATGTTACCAGGAAACTTCTAGGTCAGGGGCTATTCAACAGCTGATGAAGATGACCTTCTATGGGCACTTTGTAGTTGGCAAGGACCAGGAGTCCATCCAGCCCTTGATCTGGCACAACAGGGCCTTTGGTGTTGGCTGCATCCTGGACTACGGAGTGGAGGAGGACCTGGGCTCTGAGGAGGCTGAGCACAGGGAGATGGAGTAAGGCCTGCTTGCTGTCTGCAGTCACTCTGATAATGACCCCAGAGCACCCAGTGGGAGCAGCTGGGGTGTGTCCAGCTGCTGGGCTTCAGCCTCAGCCGGGCGGAGGCCAAGGCTAGGAGAGCTTGGTCAGCCCAAATACTGACGACCCTCCTGGGTTCTGCCTGGAGTTCCTGCATTTTTGCTTCATGTGGATGACAGCTCTGGGCTTTCATGGGAGGTTTGGTGTGTGTGAAGCCTGAGGAGGCTGAGCACAGAATGGCCCTTGCCCTTATCTAGCCCACTGCCTGGCGGGACACAGGCACCAGCACATGAACCAAGCATTTTGCAAACAATGGTTGGTCGTGCCTGATCGCCCATGAACCAGGCACTGCTTCAAGAAGCAGAGGGCAACATGGTCTTGTTGTTCTGCCCTGATGCCCAGGAGGGTGTTTCAGGGTAGTACCAACTACCCTTTACACTCACTGTCCAGTGAAGAGTCTCTGTATCAGGTTAGTGACCTCTAGGAGCAGACTCCAGGCTGGCCTTCCACACTGCTCCTGGCTTCACTTCCCTTCTCCACTGACACTGGGGCAAGGGCCAGGCCTTGGAGGTTCCACACCTGCAGGGCAGGCTAGGGCCCCTCAAGGGTCAGGTAGTGGGACCTGCCTGTGGGTCAGGAATCCCTGCAGAAGAGAGGCTGTATCGGAGCCTCCTCCATCCGATCAGCAAACATTTGTGTAAACAGCCAGATAGCACAGACTCTTGGCCTTGGACCACACCTTCTCTGCCACAATGGCTTCATTCTGGCTTGGGAGGGCCACAGTAATTTCAGTTTCATATAATTTTCTTGTGAGACAAAATGTTATTCTTGTTTTGTTTTCTTATCAATGATTTTTTTAAAAAACAGCGTCTTGCTCTGTTGCCCAGGCTGTAGTGCAGTGGTGTGTGGGTCACTGCAGCCTAAGCCTTCTGGGCTCAAGTGATCTTCTCATCTCAGACTCCTAAGTAGCTGGGGCCACAGACATGCATCACCAGACCTAGATAATTTTTAATTGTTTTTTGTAAAGATAGGATCCCCTTATATCTCCCTATGTATTTGGGTCTCCTGCACCCTGACAGCAGCTGGGCCTGACCCACCTGAGGCTCAGGACAGGCCCTCTATGGACCTTGTCAGGCCTTGGTGTTTGTGCTGCCCCTCCCCAGGTGGCTGACCTGGGAAGGGGAGGGAAAGGCTGTCACATGAGGCCTCCAGCCCCGGGAATGGAATGTCAATGCCTTGCCTCAGCATGCTGGCTACCAGCTGCCCAGGGAGGATTGGCCAGGAGAGCCCAGCCCCTGCCTTGTGATTGGCTGTTTCGAAGGTTGGGTGCTCCAGTCCCTGCACACCCCTGTGTTCCTAGCTGGCCCTGTGGGCCTCACAGCTGCAGCCTTTGCTGAGCTGCCTGTTGAATAACCAATGGCCTGTGTGTCCTCAGGAGTCTGGTGGGGACTTCGTTTCACAATGGGATTTTCCTCTCAGGTGCCTCTGGTATGAAAAGACTCCTTTCCCAGGGTGGTCCTGCCGGGCTTTCTCCCTGCCCTGCAGGCTGAATGTTTGAAAGTCAGCTGGCCTCTACTTTGCCAGGGGACTGTGCCCTTAGGAGCCTGAGTCCCTTGCCCTGCAAAGGCTGTACCTCTATTGCCGCTGGTGGCTGCTGTCTGCAGGGGCCCTCCTCCAGCTCTGGGAGGTAGGTGGTGTTCTCTCCTGTCCTCACAGGGGTGCATGGTGAGGGCACCCACCCAGCTCTGCTGCTCTGTGCCTTCAGAGGGGCCTGAGCCTTGGGGGTAAAGCTGGGCTTGCAAGTGCTGGTCTGATGTCCACACAGCAGCATGGCCTACCTGGCCAGGAGTGACCAATCATGCAGACTCTAGTGCAGGGAACTGCTTAGAGATCTGCCTTGCTAACCTACCTTCCTGTCACAAAGCCCATGGATTCTGCTCTAGGGAGAGACGCTGAGGTCACTACCCCCAATTAAGGCCATGTGGGTGGTCCTGGCCTAACCCTGAGAGGCCCAGGGAAGGTGGAGGCATCTGAGAGCATAGCAAAGTGAGTCCCAGCAGTGCTCCTGAGAAAGAAGGAGGAGGTGGGAGCTGGAGGTGCAGGAGGGTGGTGCCCACTCAGAGAGGGGTGGGCTCATGCTTCCCAGAGGCCAGGGCCCTCCTGACCCCAGGAGAGGAGTCCCAGGGGCCCCCCAAGCAGGCTGAGGGCTTGGGGATGGGGCAGGGGCCAAGGAAATTTCCTGAGGATTAGGCTGTGAGGGGACACCCCAGCGGGTGGATGGGGCATTGGTCTGGCTGTGCAGACCCAGGACTCGCTGGAGGTAGGGTCTGGGCCTTGGTTCCCAGGCTGGTGCAGCTCACTTGGGATATGTGTGCAGTGTGTGTCCTGAGCAAGAGGCTGGGGTGAGGGGCTGGGAGGGACAGGAGCTGGGGGAGCTGGGGAGGGAGTACAGGTAGGAAGGGGCTTGCTGGGCTTCCCTCCTGGGGAGAGTTGGACAAGGGTGGGGTGTGGACCCCCATGCTCTGCTTGTTTCAAACAGGCATCATGTCACCAGGGACAGCCACCCAGAGCTGAGCTCAATGGAGGCCAAGGGGGTGGTCAGGGTCTTCCTGCTGTCTCTAAAGATGCCTTCTTGCTTGTCCTCCTCTGCCCCATGTCCCCTTGTTGCTCTTCCCTCCTCTGTGTCCTGGGTTGTGGCCACGTGTGTGAGCACGTGCCCTTCCAGAGACTGTGCCCTAGGGGCTGGGATAGCATGAGGTGGGTGCTGGCTTCAAGGAGGCATTGCGATGTGGTCCCCACCTGATCAGGGTTCCACATCCACCAGTTCACTGTTCATCCTCTAACATCCTGTGCCTGCCAGTGCCACGTGCCTCCCTCTTCCCTGTGGGGGCAGCCTTAGCATAGACAAAGGGTCCCCCTTGGGGATGGCTTTTGACTGGCTGTACCTGAGCCTCAGAGTGAAGGTACTGGGGCTAACCTTATGACTGGTCTTGAGGTGCCTAAGCCAGGGGCCCAGGAGCTCCCTCTCCCAGGCAGGGGGTCATGTGCTGCCTGCCTGTTCCCTAGTCACAGGATGACATTCCACCCTCTTCGGTTACTTCCCTTTGTCAGCACAAGGCATTCAGAGCATATCTGCCTGCCAGCTCCCATCCCTGGGCCGTAGCTTCAGAGGCCCTGCTAGCATGTGGGGAGTTCCTGGCCCATATGGGACTACCCAGGAGTAGGTGGGAGGGAAGGCCTCCTGGTGAGAGCTCCTGGCCCAGGGCTTGCTCCTTGAACAGCTAGGTGGAAAGTGAGCACTCTAAGGCTGGTTGCCTGGCCGGGAAGTTGGACACACCCACCTCTGCACCCAGCACCAGTCTCTGCACTCGGCACCTAGCTCTGCCGCATGGCTTCCCTGGAAGGCTCCAGGTGATGCAAGGCTCCTGGCCAGCTCTCCCACCAGAAAACCCGCCCAACAACCCGCCAACCAATAGCGGCCTGACCCATCTCAATCCCGTTACCCTGGAGTTAATCAGAGCACCCAGCTGTTGCTCGTTCCTTCTAGCCATAAAAACCCCACATCCCAGGAAGTTGGTGGGACTTCCCTGGCCCATTTCCCCGGGACCATGGAACCTCATCCAGGAGCCGAATAAATTGGATTTTCATTTTCTTATACTGGCCTCAGTTTCCTCATTTTAAACTCAGCAATAAACCTTACAGGCACCTCACACCCCTTGACATGGAGGCCTCTCGGATGCTGCTTGCTGACCATTGCTCTGCCTTTATACCTCCCGGGACTTGAGGGGGTACCCTGTCCTTTCCTTTGAGTGTGAGCAGAGCTGTCCCCATGGGTCCAAGCACCTCTGGGGAGCCTCAGAGAGGCTGTATATCCTGTTGGCCATGCAGCCAAGCTCTCTCCATGGCCACTGACTTCATCAGGCTTTAAATACAAAGTCAGATGACCCACAGAGCTGCTCCTGGGACCAGGGAGACCACGGTCACTTTGTCACAGATTTAACAGCCACAGCAACTCTTGTTAGCCCGAATGACACAGCACCAAAACCAAGTGCCAGGAAGCAGATTGTGGCCATGAGAAGGGGAAAGAGGGTGTTCACAGTGGCTCTGGCAGGGGTGTGGAGTTAGTGGGGAGGGGAGCCAAGTATTCTAAGGGAGGGAGGGGCCGGTGGGCATGGGGGTGCTGCCCAGGCATGGATGGAGAGGCACCTGCAGGAAGGACGGGGGCTTGGCTGAGCAGAGTGTGGCCAGCCTCGTTGGGGTCAGCCTGCATCCTGGCCTCACTGGTCTCAACGTGTCCAAGCCAGGGGCTCAGGACTTTTGGCATTACTAGGAAGTGATGGGAACCTGGGGTGGGGTAGTGGTAAACAAGATGAGATGGTAAGATCTGCTTTCACTTTAAAGGAATTTTTCTGCTTGTTGCTTGGGAAAGAAGTGCCGGGGCAAGAATGCTGCAGGAGGGCTAGCCTGGAGGACAGGGTGGGACTACAGGGCCGGCTGTGCAGGGGCAGGAGCTTGCACTTGCATCAGTGGTGCCTGGAGACCCTAGCTCTTGGGCAGAGGCCTGAGGAAGAGGGCCTTACTGGGGATTTGGGGACCTCTGTGTGCTTATGCCTTCCTCTCAGCCCTGACTGGCTCTGTCTTGGAACCAGGAATGCTCCTGTACTTGAAGCCAGCTCTGGGCTGTTCAGAGAACGCAGGCATATCCTTTGGATTTCTCCACCCACAAGGAGCTCCAGGGTCCTGAGACCTTAGGACACAAGAGCCAATACACTGCTACCCCTCCCTGGCCCACCCCAGGATAGGGTGGGGCTGGGGCCTGCCCTTGGAGCCTGCCATCCCCTGGGGTTGGGGTGAGGCCCTCCAGGCAGCCTCAGTGGGAACTGGTCTGCCATCTGTGGCCTAGGTACTGTGACTCTGACCTTTGCCCGCCCCCTCCTTCCCACAGGTCCTGCACCTAAGCTGCAGAGAGGGATGGCAGTGGTAAGTGAGAGGCCTCCTTGCATGAACAGATGCCCTCCCCACCCTGCACACCTCCTGGTGGCTCAGGAGGGTCTAGGCTGGAACACAAGTTGGTACCTGGGTTTCTATGTCCAGGGCACCTGCCCTGTTGCTCTGGGCTCTGACATATTCTCAAGCATCTGAAGAGAGACACCCTGCTTCTTTTTCACAGCCTCCTAGTGGACCCAGGCCTTCGTAAGGAGGCTTTGACATCCTGGCCTCATGAGAAGTCTTAGCCACAGGGACACAGCACTCCAGGTGGAAGAGCCCGGTGCAGAGAGGAGGGTGGGCTTGGGGATGGGAGTTATGGGGCAGTGCAGTGCTGGGGCCAAGCTGGCAAGGCCACTGCACTTGGAGCCCTCCTGAGGGCAGGGGCTCGGACGTTGGCATGTGGGTGCTGGGGTGGGTGATCGGAGCTATGCCTAGGCCGTGCATTCACCATTCCAGGCACTAATAAGCAGGAGAAGCAATACGGGGCCCACTGGGGCCTTCGGTGACCGCAGGGATGGCATCATGAGTGCCCACACCTACTTCTATACCAATGAGACCAAGTGAGACAGCCACATGGAGACATTGTTGAGCTGCATCAAGGCCTCAGGTGGGGCCTCCTCTTTGCTGGCTATACTCCTCCATGCCTTGGTCTGGGTGAACCCCCGGGCTCATGGAGGTGCTAGGAGGTGAACGCCAAGCTGGGGCAGGAGCCAGAGGGCTGGGATCTGGTCTCACTTGGGTTCCACACTGTTCAGCCTCTTCCTGAGGGGCCCCGCTGCCTCCAAGAAGGCACTTCCTGCCCCTGCCCAAGACCCCTGTTCCCGGACCCTGCCTGATGCTCCCCACCCTACTCCCTGGCTCAGGGTCAGGACCAGGAGCTGCAGGAAGTTGGTCCATGTCAGCTGTGGAGATTACCCAGGGTGGAGATTCCGTTCAGGGAGTTGGTACCGCATCTTCTGCCTGTGAATCCCTCCATGACCCCGACTCTCGGGGCCAGAGGTCGGGGAGCAGCCGCTTCCAGGGCTAGAGAAGCCAGAGGTCACCAAGGCCCAGTGTCCTTCAGTGTTAGAGTTACACCTGACCCTGCATAGCCCCATGCTGGCCCCAGCAGCCCTCCATCAGGGCAGTGGGTCCCAGGCCGTTGTGTTCTTTTTTTTCCCCAAATGAAACTGGGACTTGCTCTGTCACCCACGCTGGAGTGCAGTGGTGTGATCATAGCTTACTGCAGCCTGGACCTCCTGGGCTTAAGCCATGATTTTACCTCACCCTCTTGAGAGGCTGGGTCTACAAGTGCATGCTGCCACACCTGGCTATTTTTTTTTTTTAATTTTTGAAATGAGGAGGTTTCACGGCTGGGCATGGTGGCTCATACCTGTAATCCCAGCACTTTGGGTGGCCAAAGTGTGTGGACTGACTGAACTCAGAAGTTCAAGACCAGCCCAGACAACATGGTGAAACCCTGTCTCTACTAAAATACAAAAACTAAGCTGGGTGTGGTGGTATGAGCCTATAATTCCATCTACTCGGGGTGCTGAGACAGGAGAATTGCTTGAACCTGGGAGGCGGAGGTTGCAGTGAGCCGAGATTGTGCCACTGCCCTCCAGCCTGGGTGACAGAGTGAGACTCCATCTCAAAAGAAAGAAAAAAAGATGAGGTCTCAGTATGTTGCCCTGGCTGGCCTGGAACTCCTGGGCTCAAGTGCTCACCCCACCTTGGCCTCCCAAAGTGCTGTGACTATAGGCGCACACTACCACACCGAGCCAATTTTCATATTTTTAGTAGAGATGGTGTTTCACTGTATTGTCCAGGCTGGTCTCAAACTCCTGGGCTCAAGCGAACCTTCCACTTCGGCCTCCCAAAGTGCTGAGATTACAGGCGCATGCCACTGCACCTGGCCTTTCTGAGCAGTGCTCGGAAGCCACCTCCTGACTGCAGCAGGGGTCAGAGTGGCCAGCTGAATCCTGGGCTATCAGGGTGAGGGGTTTCTTCTCCTCACCCATTTCCTGTTCTGCCAGGGCAGATGGACGAAGGCCCTCCAGAAGCAGATGCTCCTTTGAGGTGGTGTTAAGCATACATGATGAGATGGTAAGATCTGCTTTCACTTTAAAGAAATATTGCTGGTGTTTCATGGAAAGAAGTGTCAGAGGCAAGAATGCTACAGGAGGGCCGGCCTGGAGGACAGGGTAGGACTGCAGGGCCGGCTGCCCAGGGGGGCACGAGCCTGCACTTGCCTCAGAGCTTCCTGGGAGAGCCTGGCTCTGGGGCAGAGGCCTGAGCAAGGGGTCCCCATTGGGATGTTTCTGTCTTAGCTATGCTTGGTGTTTCTGGGTCCTATGACCCAGGTGTGAGCAGTCTGTGTTGCTGGTGTCACTTGGAGAAACTGAGGCAGAAACCCCATTGGGGCTGCTTGGCAGGGAACAGGCAGCTCCTGTGCCCACTGGTGTCCCACACCTGCATGACAAACACAAACTCCGCCATGGAGCCCCCTCCTATCTCCATAGGGCCTCCAGAGCACCATGTGTGAGGCCTTCATGGGCGGCATGGGGTGGGGCCAGGAGCCTGCTGTGGGCTAGCCAGGCCCCAGCCCTCCCAGTCCCAGCCTGCACTGTCTTCATGCACCTCTCAGGGCCCTCAACGCTTTTCCTGTGGCTTCTGACAGGTGCAGCCAGCGATGACAGCTTCTAAGCCATTAAGCTCATAGCATTGGGGAGACCCCAGTTTCTGGTAAGGGCTATAACCCTTCACCTGTAGAGTCTGGCACGGGGAGAGTCCTCAGGGCAGCTGTGGGCATCCACTAAAAATGCAGGTGCCTATGCCATAGAGGCCTGAGCTGGGCACAAGGGCTGTGTGCGGGACTGGGGCAGGCAGGGGGTGTGTGCAGAGGGCATTCAGGCCTGAATTTGCAGTAGCAGTTCTCAGATGTGCTGACCAAGTGGAGATGCCTCTTTCATCAAATGACTGTGAAGCAAGGGCAGGTGGGCCTGGCTGCCACGGACACCAAGCTGGAGGTGGCGGTGCTGTAGGTTGGAGAGTCCCCCTTGTCCTTTCCTGGAGCTTGTGACGGCGTGAACACTGGGGGCCCACAGTGGGGAATGGTGGGTACTGGTCTGAGGTGGTTCTGGAAACTCATCCAGGGCATGGGACTCACGCCAAAGCTCCTGGGGTTGGCCTGTGGAGGAAGAGGAAGTCTGAGGGACTGTGAACAAACAGAGGAGACATTGGCAGGAGAGCTGGGGAGCCAGCCCGGCAGGGAGTGGGCATGCATCAGCATTACGGTGGAAATAGACCTGTCTATGCAGTAGAAAAAAGCCAGAAATGGATCCCGTTCTCGCCAACAATAAATAAAGCCAAAAATGCCACCAGAGGCCAGTGAGTTGGGGAAAGATAAAATGTGAGTGGATTGGACTGAACCAGGCCTTCTCACTTCTCAAGGAAAGCGTCACAAAGAGAGGCATCGCATCCAGGGCTGAGATTGAGGACTGGTTCATGGCAGAGACCCTGGGAGTGTCTTGCTGAGAACAGCCCCCAGGCTGAGAGGACATGACCATCAGCCATGGGTCCAGCAGAGCCCCAGTGGCATCTTCCAGTCCTGGCTGCCCGCATGAGAAGGTGGGCCTTGGGGATGACAGTGCTGAAGGAACTGCTTTTCACACAGCAGGAGTTGATGGCCTTAGGAGTCCCAGAGGCTGGGGCTGGGCTGGGCAGGGTAAACATAGGGTCAGCAGAAACCCCAGAGAGGGCTCCTTCTAGAATTATCTGGCCCTAGAGCAAAGGTGTCACTCTCAGCCCTCCCTGGAGCTCACGCTGGCAGGTGAAGGGTCAGAGCCCCACATCCCATCCTGTGGGCCAGGAACTGGGACCAAGGTCACCAGGAACCCCAGTTGAAGTGGGGAGGTGATGAGGTGGTGCATCAGTAAGTCATCCCCTCACACACTGCCAGCCTTGCCCACTGTGTCCGCCTCCAGCCTGGCTGCCTCTGCTTGGCCTCTCGGCAAGCTCGAAACAGCCCTGGGGTACTCAGTGTTTTCATAGCTACCTAGATAAGGGACTGTTTGTGTTTTTGTTTTAAATTTTTTTTAATGAATGTATTTCTCATATAGACCTGGTCTCACCATGTTGCCCAGGCTGGTTTCAAACTCCTGGGGTCAAGGGATCAGCCCACCATAGCCTCTCAAAGTGCTGGGATTACAAGTTTGAGCTACTGCATGCCACTGGTTTGAGATTTTTAAACAGATAACAATATTTACATTTTCTCTGTCTTTTGAAAATGCACCCCGAGTTGGGTTTTGTGGTGGCTGGTGAATGAACTGGTTTGGGCCTGGATCCTCCACCGGACCCTAGCACCCACAGGTGGTGTCACCCACTCTGCTGATGCACCTTCTCCCACAGCACCGTGGACCTGCAGGACTGGAACAGCCTCATCGACAGTAGGATCAAGCTCTCTAAGCAACTGATGGTCTCTAACGCACAGGTAACACCTCCACTCTTCTGTAAGGCCCAGTTCAGCAGGGCACTGGGCTAAGAAGGGAACTCAGTGTGCCCCAAGAGTCTCCTGTTGCCTACCCTGGAAATGTAATATGACCAAGGTCACTGCACACTATGGCCCCACAGAGCCCCTATGGTCCAGGAAGAAAACAACCCCACTAGCGTCCATAGAAGGATTGGTGGGACAGAGACCCATGCACAGCCTTAAGGTACCATAAGGAGAAGGGTGTCTGGGGGCCTTCCCCAAGTCATCTGTCCTTGTGCATCAGGTCACCCCAAACTTCAGAGGCCTGAGACGGCAACAGTCACTCTGGTTCTCCCTCGTGGTTCTGGGGTTGACAGGACTCAGCTGGGCAGTCCTCCCTTGGGGTCTCCTGGGTAGCAGTACTCACAGAGTGGTGGGCCTGGGTCCTGGTGCAGGTGCCCATTTACATGTCTGGAAGATGGTGCTGGCTGTGGCGTAGGCTTTCTCTCAACATGGCAGCTAGGTTCTAAAGGCTGGTGTCCCCTGAGACGTGAGAGCCAGGCAGAAGCTGGATTACCTTTTCCTGCCAAGTTCTGTTTGTTAGAAGCATGTCACCAGGCCAGCCTGTATGCTGCGGGGAGAGGAATGAGATTTCTTGGCCTGTGGGAGGGTGCTCAAGAAGTGGCAGACTGCTTGAAAGAACAGCCTAAGCAGGAATTGGAAGAAAGAACAGAATCACCTTCAGAAGACACTGCAGAGGCAGCTTTCCATCAGACATCTAGCCCCAGTCCACTAAGGGCCCAGCCTCAAACTTAAGAGCTCCCGACCCAGAGCCTTGGGGTGCAGTGTATACAGTGTGGCCCTGCACGGAGGCCGCCAGCTATTGGAGACATTAGCATGGTGTAGCAAGGGATCGAGAGGTACTGTTTGTGTCCAGTGAGACAAGGCTGCTGGGGCCAGCAAAGGGCTGAGTGGTAGGCCCAGTGATTCAAGGACACTGCGGGATGGGTCCCCATGGCCTATGAGCAACAGCTCCTTGAAGGCCTCACCCGGAGGGTGCCCTGGTCTCCAGCCATGTGTCAGTGAGTGCTGCACAGCCATCCTGTCTGCCTGTAGCCAGGGGTTCTTCCTCTTGGGCCTTCTCTCTGCTCTGGGTGGAACCCTTCTGTTTGATGATTGGGTGATCAGTGCTCACTTACTCAGTGTTACATGGGAGCTGCAGGGGTCCTCCCACAATGGTGGGGCCTCGGTGGGAACTGAGGAAGCTGTTAAGAGTACACACTTTGGGGTACAGGCCTGGACTGAGCCTGGGGCCCAGGGGCATGGGCACTGAGCTCTGTCATGGTGCCACCAGGCCCCACATAGGGCAGTGCAGTGTCCTGGGGTTTCCAGGACATTGTGTTGCTGTGGCCCACTTGCCCTCCCTCCTGGCCCTGCATGGGGGGATGAGAGGATTCCTGTGGGCTGGGAACAATGAGAGAGATTTAGCCTGGGCCTCGGGGTGGCACTTTCCAGCCCTTGCTGTGGCCTGTGTGCTGTGCTCCCAGAGAGGACAGTTGAAGCCCCTGCTGTCCCAGTTTACTGAAGAGGAGGAGCTGCACATGACAAGGATGCTGCAGTGGATGGGTGTCCTGGCCAATGTGAGCTGCCCTGCTCAGGCAAAAAGCCAGGGCCCTGGGGACCTGGGACTCATGCAGAGAAGGACACTTGCGTCACTTGAGCAACAGCTGCTTCCACTCCCCCTCCCCTTGCACCTCTCAGAAAGCCACAGAGGCAGGTGTGCAGCTACTGGTGGACGCTGAGCAGACCTACTTCCAGCTGGCCATCAGCCACCTGATGCTAGAGATGCAGCACAGGTTCAACATGGAGAGGCTGCTCATCTTCAAAACACACCAGTGCTACCTCAAGGTCAGCTCCCACCCAGCCTCTGCCTGCCTGGGGGCTTGGAGACCGGCCACAGGAGGGGCTCCTCTCATCTGAGCTCCATGGTATTTGCCTGGTTCAATGCTGAGCACATGCCAGGGAGCTCATGGGATGGAGGAGAGTGGGCCATGCCCCCAAGGGGCTGCTGGGGTCTTCTGCAGCACAGCTTACCCAGGGCGGACCCCAGGGTCCAGGAAAGAGGCCCTTGGGTGGTGGCCACAGCCAGGCCTGCAGAGGAGGTTGAGGCCAGGGCGACTGCCTCAGAGTAGGAAGAAAGGCCACTGATGATGCCTGCTACCTGCAGCCCCTCCTCAGAACCAGCCAAGAGTATTTAACGGGCAGGAGAAGGACAACAATCTTTATGAGGATCCACTAGATGTGCCCGACACCACAAACTTGGAAGGCTTCACATGATCATGTCCTCAAGCTTGTTTCTATTGAGCACCCCTCTTTGGGCCCTTACTAAAGTGACTCACCCAGGATGTTGCATGAATTCAGGGAGCCCAGGGATGCTTCAAGGCAGGACCCCCAGCCCAGCCTGAGGACCCCGAGCTGCTTAGGGGCATTAGCAGGTCCAGAGCTCTCAGGGGTAAGCCAGGTGCTCAGAGGACACAGGATGGCATGGGGAGGTATCCAGGCAGGAACCCGCAGTACACACCCCCTCCCACAGTCGGCCTGGGAGTCTAGAGCACATGATGGCTACTGGTGCCTGGGCTGCCCCCACAGGGCTGTCCACCGGCCACATAGGATGCTGCAGACGTTCCCACTGCCATTTCTCCTTGTGGACAGGGGTTGGAGGCCCATCCTCAACCACATCTGCTCCAGGTGCCCTGAGCTGCACCACCCTAGGCAGCTGCTGCCCAGCTCTGGTGACTGCACCTGGGGGCACACAGGCCCAGGAAGGCCCCATCCTGCTGTCACTTGGGCTTGCCCAGGCTCCCTGCGACTTTTGGCCCTGGTCCCACAGGATGCCTATGACAATGTGACCCTGGACATGGAGCTGGCTCACCATGAGGGCTGGTGTTTTGGGGCCAAGCTGCTGTGGGGTGCATACACGGCCCAGAAGTGAGCCCATGTGGCAGAGACCAGCTATGAGAACCCCATCAACCCCACATACGAGGCCACCAACACTATGTACCACAGGTGCACAGCTTTCCCACAATTCCATCTTCCCAGGGCAGGGTGCCAAGAAACCGGGACTGAGGGAGGGGCTTGGAGAGGCTGCTGGGGCTGACTGTGTCCCACCCTGCTGGAGCCGGAAGTCCCCAGCTGGAGTGGCAGCCGCATGTGACCCAAGGTCAGAACTGGTATTTCCTCTGCTTTTGTGTTATGTATTGCTTTTTCAAAAACATTAAGGTTATTCTTTTAGAAATATAAAAAAGCCTATTAAAGCAAAATCAGCCACCGTTCCCTGAGCCAGCTCCTGCAGACACTTAGATCCCGAGGTGTGCACAAGAGCCCAGCCTCCCCCGCCCTGCAGGCTCAGCCTGTTCGCTTTTCAGTTTCCACAGTGGGATCACCCGTCAGCTGCTCTGCACCTCCTTTTACGCTCTAGTTCTCTTGGCGATCTTTTCATGTAGCAAAGGCCAACTGACCGTGGGCTTTTCCTTAGAAGTGAGTGTGCATGTTGCAAATGCAAAGACCCCGTGTCGCTTGGTTGGCACGCTGTACCACAGTGCACATATCTCGAGCATTGTTGTTTGCGTTGTACAGTGTCCTCTGCCCTGTGCGTTTTTCATTTAGCATTCCATCTGAGTCCCTTTGTGTGGGCTTGCAGAGCACCACTGTTAACTGCCAGCATGGGGTGCCCAGGGCTGTGTCCAGTGTCTTTGATCTTACTGGTTTTCAGACTGGTTGTTGTCACAGGGACTCACCAGACATACTGTCACCGTCTGTAGTACACACGGGCTGTCAGGGGTTCTGTGTCAGAGGATGCAGCTGTCCTAGGTTCCCAGAAATGGAATTGCTGGGTCAGGGAGAATGTATGCATAGTCAAGCCTGCTGAGTGTCCTCTCTGCAGGAAAGCCATACTGCTCGGGTGTCCTGGTGCCCTGGGATGCCCACCCCCACTGTGGCCTATGGACCTGCTTCCTTTTAATTTCCTTGCAGGGCCAAGGGTGCACTGCAGGACCCCTCCCCAGAAGCAAAGCTGTGTCTGTCATGAAGCTCATGGGCATGTCTGGCCTGGTCCTGAGTCACAGCACATTAGATGCAGAGATGCTGCTCCCCAATTCTGAGCGAATTGTCTGCTCCAGACATGGTTCACTTGTTCTTGGTTGCTGGTCTTTCATTTTCATGAGGTGCTGGGAGGGGCAGATGCTGCTCCCATTCCTCCTGATGCTGTGGGCACCCTTGGAAAGAGCCAGCTCACTGGTTGGCCCTGGGTCTGGCCTTGGCATCCTCCATGTGCCGCTGGTAATGAGGCACAGGTGACCACAGGCCTGGAACTGGGGCTCACATGGCACTCTCCACGGGTGCCTGGACTACGTTTTGGTGGAGCCGAAGCAAAACGCCAAGGCCAAGGTGATGGTGGCCACCGACAATGAGGACTCAGTGTGCTTCATGCTGTGCAGGTAGGTGTGCCATGAGCTAGGTGTGCCTCACCCTGCACTGTCACCCCACCCTGAGCTGTTGGCTCCTCTGGTTGGGGAGAATTGGCATCAGCGCAGAGCTCAGGGTGGGCAGAGCAACCTGCTGGGTGCAGTTGGGCATTTGTGGGGTAGGTTGGTGAAATGAGCTGGAGGGGAGCTTCAGTGCCCCACATGCCCAGGCCTGCTGCTGTTCTGAACATTGCACCGTGAGACTGCAAAGGCCCTTTGTAGTTACTTTGGCTTTTAAAAGTAACATTTTGTTATTATTACTAGTTTTTGAGACAGAATGTTGCTCTGTCACATAGGCTGGAGTGTGGTGGTGTGGTCTTGGCTCACCACAATCTCCGCTTCCCAAGTTCAAGTAATTCTTCATGCCTCCACCTCCCAAGTAGCTGGGATTACAGGTGTGTGCCATCACACCTGGCCAATTTTTTGTATTTTTAGTAGAGACAGGGTTTCACCATATGGCCAGGCTGGTCTCAAACCCCTGGCCTCAAGTGATCCTCCCTTTTTGGCCTCCCAAAGTGCTGGGATTACATGTGTGAACTACTGTACCCAGCCTTTTAGAAACTGACTAAAGTTCCAAATCAAAAAACTAAATTTCATTAGGGGATTCGCATGGCCCCGGAAAGGTACAAATGCAGTACTGGAATCCAGTCCCTCAGGAAGCCTCCAGAGTGCTGCCTCATTTATAAGCAGTCCCCCTCACATTTTTTTTCCTTTTTTTTTTTTTTTTTTGAGAAAGAGTTTCGCTCTGTTGCCAGACTGGAGTGCAGTGGTGCAATCTTGGCTCACTGCAACCTCTGCCTCCCAGGTTCAAGCGATTCTCCTGCCTCAGCCTCCCTAGTAGCTGGGATTACATGCATGCCACCACACCTAGCTACTTTTTATATTTTTAGTAGAGACAGGGTTTCACCATGTTGGTCAGGCCGGTCTCGATCTCCTGACCTCAAGTGATCCACCCACCTCAGCCTCCCAAAGTGCTGGGATTATAGGGATGAGCCACTGCCCCTGGCCATTCTGATAACATTTTCAGTACATCTGAAATATAACACTTTGTTTTCTCTTTAAATGTTTGTCCCGTGGAGCACAACTTTGGTAGAATCCTAACAAGTCATTAGGTGAAGTCAGTTTTGGGATATTCCAGTACCGTCACTTTGGTCTTGCCTGATGCCTTGGCCCAAGCTATGCCCACAGTGGGGTCCTAGGTTCCGCTCCCCTCCCAGACTTTGCCTTTCCAGTGATGGGACCCCCAGAACCCTCAGGGGCCTGGGCAGCAGCCTCACTAGCTCTCACCTTCCTAGAAGCTGAGCAGGGGCTCCACTCCACAGCAGGGCAGGGTGCCCCAGATCCAGGGCTTGAAGCACAAGGGGACTCCCCAAGGAGCTGTGAAGCCTCAGGGCCAGGGCTGCAGCCAAAAAAACACATCCTAGCACTGCTCGGGGAGCTGACTCCTGGCTCAGAAATCATTCAGTGATGTCCACACTTGGCCTTTGTTCATGACGCTGCTGCTTTTTCATGGCCTGAAATTGCAGCACACCCCTTTTTGTGCCCCAATCCCCTGCTAATTGTGATAGATGTATCGGTGATGGGACAGACTCACTTTCTCCACAGGCACAGGCCTGATGGCCAGTATTGCCTAGCACTCGGGAGCTTACCATCAGGACTCCTAGCCTCTGCTTGGACTCTCAATGCTGGTGGACTCACAGTCTGACTAAGCATACTCTAAAAGGACAGGCTACCCTCAGCAGGGCTTCCTCCCCTGCGACCCCACCCAGGACCTGTCCATCCTTACTATTTTGCTGTGGCAGTGGCTCCCCCACTGGACACCAATACCATGCTCACAACCCTACCTGAGTGGGTTGAACCCCACAGGCTTCAGCTCTGTGCCCCAGCTGTGGGTGGCTGGGGAGCTCTGGCTAGCTGGGTTATGTCCCCTGGGGAAATGGTTCTAGACTATGGTGGCTGTTCTGTCCTATGCCAAGCCCAGACCACCACACCACCCACCCTCAAACAACCCCAGTCAGCTCCGGCCAAGGAACAAACCATCCCCAAACTTAGAGGCTGGAACAGAGCCATGTTCCATGGGCCAGGGGCAGGCTGATCAGCTGGTGCTTCTGTTGCTGGCCATGCCTGTGTCCCTCCTACACCTGTGATCAGCTGGGGCCAGTGGAGCCTAATGACCCATTCACAGCTGGGGCAGTAAAGGAGACTGCGTTCTGTATCCAGTGTCCCACAGGCCAGCCCAGGCTTGACCGTGTGGTGGGCTCAGGCTTCCAGAAGTCCTGGATAGGGCAAGCCTTTGCTTGTGTCATTTTTGCTACCTCTCTGTTGGCCAAAGTGCCTCATGAAGCCAAGGCCAGATGCCAGGTAGAGTGAGCTGCTGCCCTAAGCTGGGAGGAGCACAGTCACATGGCAGAGGCTGTGCACACCAGCAGGCGAGGGGGCAGCCAGCAGTGGCAACCTGGCTCTAGGCTTCATGTACTCGGGTTGAGGAAGGCACAAGCTGGAGATCAGGGCAATGTGGCAGAGGTGGGTGCCTGCTTTAGCTGGGTGGTCCCAACACCGGAACCCAGCCCAGGGATGGAGGGAAAGGGCCTATGGCTGATGGGAACTCTGAGAGCTTGAGCTGGGGTGGGTTGGGGGAGGGAATGGGAAAAACAGCACAGGCCCCGCCAGTCACCCGGGCGATGTGTGAGGAACAAACAGGCAGAACTCGTCCCAGCGTGGGGGCCCCAGTGCAGTGCAGACCAGCTGTGTCGGGATACCTGGATTATAGGAAGCTGGAGATGAAACTTGAGAACTGTCCTGCATGGATATTTCAAACCATGAGAATTTTTGTAAAAGCCTGTAAGGGGTGGTGTCAGGACAGAGTTGAGAGCCCCCAACCCTATCTGAGCAGTGTCACATCTGTAATTTTGAATTTTTTAGTAGCTACGTTAAAAGATAAAATGAATTTCAGTAATATATTTTAAGTAACCCAAAATATACAAAATATTACCAGTTCAAGTTGTATTCAAGTTGCTTTTAGAAAAGCGATGTGGCATTTTTGCATTATTTTACTACAAAGTCTCCTAAATCCTGTGAGTATTTGACACTTGCAACACATCTCGATTCAGAGCAGCCACCTTCCAAAGACTCAGGGGCTGGTGGCAGCCATGTGGGACACAGCAGCTGTGGGGATGGGGCAGAGGAGTGCGAGGGCAGGGGCCGGAGCCCAGTCACCTCGCAGAACCCTGGAAGGACTTGAAGGAGAGATGGCGGGAGAGCCAAGGAGCTTCCCTGCCCTGTGGAGCAGGCTGCTGGGTGGGTCAGGGCCTCAGGAAGGGCTGCACTTCCAAGAAGGGAGGTGGAGGAGAGGTAGGGGTGGGGCTGGCAGGAAGGGAGCCTTGCTGGCTAAGGGCTGAGCCTCCCCAGGGAGAAAAGTAGGGCAACCCAGCAGAGTCCTGCTGGGAAGAGGCCTCACTGGGCAGAGCCCATACCCCAGCCCCACCTCACAGGTGATGAAGTCCGGAGAGTATAGATGACGGACTCGGGGTGGCAAGACAGACTCAGAGCTGGGACAGGGGCCCTGTACCCCTGCACTGGTGGCTGTGTCCTGAAACTGGCCCTCAGCTCCTGGCTTCACCTGCACAGGATGGAGTAGCTGTGCCTGCATCCCGCTGGCCACCAAGTGTTCTTTGGCCAGCTGCTAGGCATATGTGATGACATCAGTTTCCCGCTGAGTGAGTGGTACCCTCCCTGGTATGGTGGGGTGGGGTGCTGGGCCTGGGCCTCATGGCGCATCTCTTCCCCCATGTAGGCCAGGCCAGCTACCCCATGTACAAATATGTGCCCTACAGCCCAGTGATGGACATGCTGCCCTACCTGTCCCGCCGCGCCCTGGAGAACAGCAGCCTCATGAAGGGTGCCTGTCGGAAGTGGCAGTTGCTGTGGCTGGAGCTCTTGCAACAGCTTCGAACTGGCAGCTTCTTCCATCACCCTGCCTAGCACCTGAGAGCCCACCCTTGGCCTCCAGGCAACCCAGCTGTGGCCTCCAGGGACCCTCACCCCTCCAAGCCATCACCACAGCTGCAGCCAACCCCATCCTCACACAGATTCACCTTTTTTCCCTTCACACTTCAAAGCTGCTGGATGTGGGCCAGGTACCTCCCAGTCCCGCCCAGGGTGTGGGTCAAACCTGATACCTGCCTGGGAAAGCTGCTGGGAACTGTCGGGAACTCTCCTCAGATGTGTGGGCCCAAGCCCCTACCTCCATGACCCACATGTCCTTGGACCTAGAGGATTGTCTACCTTCTGCCAGGGGCAGCCCAGAGGGCTCAAACCCCTTGGGGAGCAGTGGCTGGGCTTGGGAGGGCTGCCTGGTCAATAAACCGCGGCTCCTGCAGCTGAGAGCCCTTGCCCCCACAGAGGGTCAGCTCTGGACAGCAAGAGGGAGGGGCTCAGACAGGGTCCCAGAAGTCTCAGCCCAGACTCTGGCCTCCAGCATCATCTCTTCCTGGAGGCTAGGCCCTGTGCTGACCTTGCCACCCAGGGTGCTGGACACCCCCAACACTGACTCCACAACTCTGGACCCAGCAGGGCCCCTGGGCTCAGGGCAGCATGGAGGGGACTCATGCAGATGCAAAGGCCAAGCTCCCCAGGTGGGCTTGACACCCCTCCCCCTGGGGCTCCTCCTCAGACCATTCCCTGGCATCCTGAGTCCTCCACACCGCACCCTCACCACAACCATAACCAGCAGCAGGCTCCTCCTAGTGGTTCCCACAGGACACTGACCAGGCTGTGGCAGGTACACACTCAGCCCCCTGCCTTCTCCCACACTCTCCAGCCCCCAGCCACACGAAGCAGCTAGATGTGGTCCTCAGGCCCTGGGGCTTGGGTGGGGTCCCCATGCAGATGGTAGTGACAGCATCCTGGGACCAGGGCTGGGACAGGAAAGGCCTGGAGGCTCCCAGTCTCCATGCAGGTGGAGGGGTGGTGGGCTGAGCACACAGCCCAGGAAGGGACCCCCAGGCAGAGGCCTCTGCTGCGGCAGAGGTGGGGGCCCTACCAGGGCCCTGGTTATGGCAGAACCCACAGCTGTCACACAAGCCACATGCAGGCCACACTGAGGCATCTTTATTTCTGGGAGCCACACAGAGCTTGGGCCTCAGAGCCTCTTCTGCTTGGGGGCTGCAGCTGCCAAAGGAGTGGCTGAGACCAGAACAAGCACTTGGGTGGGCCCCAGTGCAGGTCGGAATGTACCCCGCAGAGTGAAAAGGTGTGAGAACGCCCAGGCCCACTCTGCCTGGCCAAGGCAGACAGTGGCAGGCTGGGACCATCTCCCCTTTATGAGACCATCCTAGCATTTGGCAGAAAGTCCCAGATGAAGGTAGGGGACAGGCAGCCAGGGTCCACCTGGCCTCTCCTCAGCAGGGGGACCCCTGCAGGCAGCTGCAAAGGCAGTGGCCAAAGGTCAAGAAAATGAACTCTGCCCAGCCTTCTGCTGCCTGTGGCTATGTTGGGACAGGGCTGCCTTCCTGGTCACACTGGGCAGCAGGCGGCTGCCAGTGACCTCCCAGCCCCAGGAATGCCTTCCCTTCCTGGCAGCACCTCTGCTGCAGCTTACAGATGAACTCCAGCAGGTTCATCTGCAGCATCAGCTCCTGGGATACAGAGGGGCCCTATGAGCAACAGAGTGACCCAGGCCCCTTTCATCCCAGCCTAAAGGTGCCAGGCAGTGAGCCAAAGGTGCCAAGGTAACCATCCTGTGAAGCCAGTCATGGCCTGCCAGTAAGGAATGGAATCTGACCCTCTGCTCCCAGCAGAGCCACTCAGAATGGCATGTAGGAGGAGAGCAGAAGAGGGCCATGTGGGCCTGGGGAGGGTGGGCAGTGCCGTATGGCTGGCTGGCTCATCCTCCTGTAGGGAGTGGGCCCAGCCTCTGTGCTGGGAACAGCACAGAAATCCTTTCCAGAGCCTCAGTCCTTCCACTTCACCCCCTATACCCTAAGCCTGGATTCCCAGGGACCAGCAGTGAAACCTCAGATGGAATGGGGTCTTCAGGGCTCAGGGGCACTCACGCTAGGGCAGAGCAGGCCCAGGCACTGACCTGCGGGTTGGTGTTCATGTAGAAGTCAGCCACCTCTGCATTCTCCAGTGTGCTATGCTGATCAGCCACCTTCCGGTCCAGCTCCAGGACGATCTTCCAGTCCATCGCCCGCTGCTCCCCACGGATCAGGTGCTCCACCACCTGCCATGGGTAGGGGAGGGTGAGGGCGGCTCAAACACAAGTGCCTGCTGCCGTCCTCAGTAGCACCCGCTCTGACACCACACCCAGGCCTCTCCTCGGCCAGCCAAACCCTGAAGTGGGGCTCCAAGGGGCTTCCACAAATGCCTCGACTTGGGGCTGCCTTGGGACTGCACACGCATCTCTGCAGGCACCCACTGCCCCATGGCTTGTTGGTTAAATGCCAGTCTCCAGCTGTCCCTGTGATCCCTGGGAGAAGGATGGGCCCCTTCCTGGCTGGTTCCATCATGCCACCATTGCCCTTGTACCTCCGAGGCCACCTGCTCTGCAGACGCCCCAACCCACAAGGAACTGCTATCCAGGGGAGCACTGGTGGGCCTTCACCCTCCACTCAGCCCCAGCACACCTGGCACCCGCAGGGAGGAGCCACCTGGTGGGACTCACTAGGCCTCCAGTGGCCTATTCAGGCCGAAGGTAGCCACCCACACCTGAGGCCCTGCACCCCTTAGCTCAGCCCAGTCAGCAGAGCCAGGTGGTACCCAGAGGAGAACTGGTCTGGCCACCCTGCCTGTGCCCCCAGTACCTCTAGTTCTCGCTGCTGAGCCGCCTGGAGCACAGGCAGGTTGTGGGGCCGCAGGCTTCCTGGTGCTTCTGCCACAGCACCTGTGTGAGCAATGGAAGGATGAGAGCCCATCAGCAGGTGGTGGGACTTGACAGCAGTCCTCAGCCTTGGGCACCTGCCCTGCCCCGAGCAGAGCAGCCAAGCCAAAGGGGTGTCTTCACTGGGGAGGACGCCAAGCTCCTCCATCCTCCCAGTCCCACTGTCACCCAGGGCCGGGCCCTACTCCAGCAGCAAGTCTCCAGGGGACTCCACAAGGTGCAGGGCACTGAAAGAGGGTGGGGTGGGGAAGGCTAGGTGGGGCCAGAGCTGCAGTCCCAGACCCAGGGGAACTGGAGGCGGTGGGAGGAAGGGAGGCTGCAGTCTGAGGGCTTCAGGCCTCACATGGCTACAGGCCAGCAGTGCTGTGTGTGCTCTGCCCCATCGTTCATGGGACCTGTGTGTCGGAGACCACAAGCAAAGGCATGGGAAAGGATCCAAGAGGTAGACAGGACACTGAAGAACTGGTGAAGAGCATCTGGACTGGGCCTGACTGTGGGGCCTCTGCATACCAGGGGTGCAGTCAACCCTTCCACCCTCAGTGCTGCCCTTCAGGGTGGGCAGCTCCCTCCCCCATTTGCAGCTCCCAGCCCCCCACAACGCCTGAGGGAGAAGGGTGGGCATAGACCTGGGAGGCCCAAGTTTGGGATGAGCTTGGGGTACCATGAGGCTCCAGGCCAAGGAGTCTGTGTGGCTGTGAGGGGCTCACCTTCGGCCACCAAGCAAAGCTTGGGGAACTGTCTAGTCTGAAGGGAATGTACAGACAAAGTGATCACTGGACACAAAGAAACCACCATGGCAAAAGGGAACATGCAGCACCCCCCAGCTAGCACCAGTGACCAGTAAGTGCCAAATGGCTACAGCTCCCCAGGAAACTGTCAACATTCCTGGGCTGAAAATCTTGGTCTCCAGGAATGCTGAAGACTCTTTGTGAACTGCTAAGCTGTTATGTGTATGTAGGGATATCAAGAACTATGGCAAAATGCTAACCACTGAACTTCTGGTAGAGAGCACAAGGGTATGCACTATACTCTCTTTTCAGCTCTTCTAAATGTTTGAACTTTTAAAATAAGAAGTTTTGGAAAAATAAAACAGCATAGGTGGAAATCTGATGGTTCAGGGAGACCCGCCCTGTGTAATTTGCAGTAAAGGGCTCCTAAGCCCACCAAGCATGCGGCTCAAGTGGGAAACTCTTCGGATTTGGAAGGGTGTCACAGGGGACAGTGCTTAGGAATTTGATGTGCAACTGGTATGAGACCCTATGAAGGGTGAGAGGGAACTGACCCTGAAGAGCGGTGCACAGTTGTCAACAGACCTTCAACTACTGAGGGGCAACGCAGTTAGTACCAGTTAGTACCAGTTAGTACGCCAGGCCAACCAAGCACCGAGGCCCAGGGCTATCCTGCTTGGAACGGGGTGCGGCACAGGAAAGCCCGAGCAGGCAGTTTCTGCTAAGAAGGGGGGCTGCACAACTGAAAAGAAAACTGTTTGGGCCCAATGGTCACCGAAAAGGCGCTCGGTCCCTGCACCCTTGATTTTGTCAATCTAACGGACCTCTTCCGAACACTCCCAAGGAAAGAGCCAATCCGCCCACCAGGAGGAGGAGGCGCCTCATCCCGCTGCCCCGGCTCACCTCGGTGATCGTTCTGTAGGCGCAGGCGCTGGTTGTACAGGTTTTTAGGTGAGGTGCTGGATCTCCAGTAGCCCCTGCACGATTTCGAACACGGTGCCGTCGAGAAGCGCCAGGGCCAGGTCGCTGAGCATGGTGCAGGACAGGCGCTGCTGGAAGGAGCTGCGGGCAGGGGGTGCGCGGTGAGCGCCTGCGGGACCCAGGCCGGCTTGGCAGGCCGCCGCCCGCCCCGCCCGTGTACCTGGGCAACTCCTTCACCAGGCTCTGCAGGGCTGACAGCAGCCGGTAGTGTTGCTCTTGCTGCCGGGAACTATCCGCCACCTCCTCCAAGGCGCCCGCACAGCGGTTATGAACCTGGGCGCCCGCTAGCTGCCTGCTTCAGCTACGCACGCCCCTAGCTTCATCCCGAGTGCGGCACGCCCGCCCCTTTTACAACAGTTCCGAGCACCGCGTGCCCGCCCGCCAGCCCCGCCCCCTGCGTCACTCAGAAGGAGGCGTGCCCAGCCCCTCCGCTGAGGCTCTAAGGCGGGTTTCGCTCTGCCAGGGCTTGCACCTGCGTGCTCCCTGCGCGACCTTACAGGTGAGACTCCTTCGCCTGGATATTGCCGGACTTCAGAGAATCCCACAGGCCCTCGCTGAGTCAGTACGAGCTGAGGTCCGGGCTCCGCGCCGGTGCTTCGGTGACGTCCAGGTCACCGGCCTCCCCCCAGAGGGAGGGGTCTCAGACTAGAGCCCACAGGACCTGGGCCTAAGGCACCATCCGGGGCGAGCAGTGGCACCCCCGGGGATGAGACTGACAGGACTACCCTAGAGCCTCTGGGCCAGGACAGTTGGAGCCGCAGTCCCCATCTGGAGCCGCAGTGGTCGCTCGGGGCTGCCCGGCCTCCAGCCCGTACCTTGAGCCCAGACTGCGCTCTCCCCGCTACTCGGGCCAGCTGCTGGGCTGGGGCTGAACCGGCAACGAACATGCTTCAACAGTAGGAGTTCGGGTGGAGGAACGGCTCCAGCAAAGGCCCTGCCAGAGTCCGGTCAGGTGGACGGGCATGAGGACCAGCGTGGCCAGGCTGCAGAAGCCAGCCAGTGCAGGAGAGGAGGGCAGGGTGTGCGCATTACAGAGGCTGCTGGGGGCAGAGAGCACCAGGGGACACGAAAGTGCTTGGGGACACAGATGCGATCAGATTTCCATTTCACCGGGCACTCTTTAGCTGCCTGTAGGATGGCTGGGCTCTTTGAGATGAACCTGCTTTGACTGGGTCAGAAATTATGACCGGTTTCCAAAGAGAACATTGGTTAGTGATTGGCTGTGAGGGAGAGGGGGCGTTGAGCCAACTGGGATCTCCCTGAAGTGCCAGCGTGGTCTCTGGTTTGCCCCAGGATCTGTTTCCTCAGTCCCTGGAAGGATTGGCTCCCCTACACTCTTTGTCTTTGTGATCCCTTCCAGCCAGAAACCAGAAGTGAATAAAGTGACAAGTGATCAGGCCACTGCTGTGGAGGGTGGGCCACAACCCAGAGCTGGTCATGTGCTGGGCACCCTGCCCTCCAGGTCCCTCAGAGTGGCCGGAGCTGGAGGTGGGACTCGAGCTTGTGAGAGCTGAGCCTGCAGCGAATGGTCAAGAGCCAGCTGGGGCTGGGCCTGGTCACACTCTCCCCTCCCCCAGAAGTCGTGGGTGGGATAAGCAGCTGGGTGAAGATGCCTGTCTGAAGATTTTCACCAGTGTCCCTGACCTCAGTCCGCCAGTCCATGCAGGGCATGTGTGTGAGGACTGGGGCCTAAACAGGGCAGCCCCCACGTGATAATATATGCTGTGGCCAGCTGGGCACCCCTGTCGCCAGCTCCTCCTGGATCTGCCAGGTGAGGTGGGGACTGCAAGCCACAGCAGGAAGAGGACAGGCCTGGGTTTGGACACCTGCTTCTCTGCCTTGTCTGACTGCTGATGTAGGAAGGCCCCTTCTCCCACCCTTGGTGCAACTTCCGACCTGAACCAGCTTCCCCAGCCCCATCAGCCCAGCAACACCATTCCCCTAATGTGGATGTCAACCTAAAGAAAGAAATGGAACCACAATCCATATAGAGAGTTTGTCTGGGCCAAGGCTGAGAGAGCTGCCCAGGATGCCAAGGTGCCCTGGGAGTGCTCCATTCAGCCTTAGTACCAGGAAGTGTTTCAAGACTGAAGGGGACAGGGAGTGGGCTGACATGAAGTCAGCAGGAATTCTGACTGGTTTTCAGAGAACCTCAGTTATGGGCTAGACAGTGTTGAACGACAGGGTAAGAGTTTCAGGGTCCAGCATGTGGCTTTTTATGTCAACCGGCATCAGTATGGATCCCACAGAGCAAGTGGCTTCAAAAGGTCTTTAGCTTAAGTGGGAGTGAGATGTGACTGCTGTCTCATTCCAGTGCCTCTCTGGGCCTGATAACTAAAAAGAGCTCACATTTCTCAGATAAAAAGTTCCTTTTCTTTTTCATGGACATGAGCAATAGGTCACTAAAGCATGGGGACTCCTGGGCCATCTCTGGGTCTTCAGGGAGGGCCTGGTCTGGAAGGAGGGGTCTCATCCCCTAAAGCCCCAGGGATGGGTGTGTAGGAATGGGGGCACTGGTGCACAGACATGCATGTCCCCTGTGTGTGTGGACACAGTGAGCCCCATGGCTCTTCACGTCAGGTGGTATCCACCAAAGGCCTTTGCTCTGAGGCCACTGTCCACCTCCACCTGGCTTCCCAAGTCCTCCGGGCTGGCTGGTGACACTTTGGGTTAGTGTGGGGTGGCTGGTGTGTGTTGGGGGCTGCAGGTCCCTGGTCTCTGACACAGGTATGTCTGGGCAAGCACACCAACCCTGTGCTCTAAAGGAATGAGCATGTGTGTGTGTGTGTGTGTGTGTGTGTGTGCACATGCACGTGCATGCGCATGTGTGGCAAAAGGCTTTGCTGCATGGCTTTTGTCTGGGTCTGTCTTTGAGTGTCACATGTGCCTTTCTGTGTTTCTGTGTGAGTTTTCCTGTGTCAGGTTGTGTGTCTGTTGTGTGGGAGGAAAAGCAGCTCTGCCGTGGGGCCTGGAGCCATTGCAGGATCACCATCGGCCATGCAGAGGTGTGCACAGCAGCTGACCTAAGCTTCCTCCTCCCAGAACATCAGACTGCACCCAGGCCCTGCTCACTCCCTCTGTCTCCTGAGACTGTTCCTCACTGCCTGCCTCACTGGCCCCGGTAAGCGTGAGGCTCCCTGCCCCACCCGCACATCGGAGCTGCAGAAGAGGGCACTGCCCACCTGCAGTGAGGAGGGGCTCCTTGGCAGTGGGTATACTCAAACACATGCTCTCGGACCCCTTTGGTTTCGGTGCTGTCCTTTTTAGTGTGTGGCATGAGGACGGCAGGGAGCTGCCACCTCAGACTTCTCTTATTTTTACTCTGTGGGTAATCAGCTCTGAATGAGAGAGGCTCATTGTGTCTTTATTGTCAAATCAGACAGGCCTTGGCCTTGGCGTGTCTTGTGCATGCTTGGCAAATGTATTGCCATGGGGCAGTGGAGGTCCAGCACCCTTTTTGAAGACAGGGCCTTGAGGACCAGTTACAGGTGACAAGGCCTGGACACAGCTCTCACCTAGGTGGTGTGGGATGGGAAGAGGGTGGGGCCTCTCACTACCCCACCAGCAAAATGGGCAGTGCAGCCAGCTCCTCAAGATCTGAGAATGTTTGCTCCATGTTGATAACATGTTGTGTTGGGTGGCAAGAGTAGGACTGAGACCAGCCACCCAGTTGGTGCTTGTTACCGTCAGCAGTGTTTGTTGGGTCAAAGCAAATAGCCACTCAAAATTGAGTGGGCTGAGTGTGGTGACTCACACCTGTAATCCTAGCAATTTAGGAATCCAAAGTGGGCTTGGATGGCTCATCTTGATGCCTCATGATGGCTTGAGGCCAGGAGTTCAAAACCAGAGCGAGAGCTTTTCTCTACAAAAAAAATTTTTTTAATTAGCTGGTATAGGCTGGGCATGGTGGCTCATGCCTGTAATCCCAGCACTTTGGGAAGAATTACTGGGTCAGGGCTAGGGTTTGGGTTAGGGTTAGGGTTCGGGTTCAGGTTTGGGTTCAGGTTAGGGTTAGGGTTCGGGTTAGGGTTAGGCTGGTGGATCACGAAGTCAAGAGATCAAGACCATCCCGGTCAACATGGTGAAACCCTATCTCTACTAAAAAATACAAAAAATAGCTGGCGTTATATACCTATAGACCCAGCTATTTGGGAGGCTGAGGCAGGAGAATTGCTTGGACCCAGGAGGCGGAGGTTGCAGTGAGCTGAGATTACACCACTGCACTCCAGCCTGGCAACAGAGCAAGATTCCATTTCAAAAAGAAATTAGCTGGTGTAGTGGCATGTGCCTGAAGTCCCAGCTACTTGGGAGGCTGAGATGGGATCACTTGAGCCCGGGAGGTCCAGGCTGCAGTGATCTGAGATTGCACCACTGCATTCCAGCCTGGGCAACAGAGCAAGAACCAAATAATAAGTAAGTAAGTAAAGTCATTCATCCACCCATCCATCCACTTACCCCAGAGTGCATCAGCCCACTCTGCTGCTGCGTTGCTCCTCCCCAACTAACAGAATTTCCTGTTTCCAGCCAGATGATGGTCCACAGCCACTGCTAGAGTGGTGCCTCGTTAAAACTCTTTGGTTTGTGTTTCCACACAAAAGTGCTTAATTGCATTTGGGTAAAAAACTTGCAGTGAAGAGAGAAAAAGATGAAAGCAATCTGTGAAGGAGGCTCAGACCAATGTATCGCGTGTGCTGTTGTGTGAGTGTGATGGGTGTGTTGGTTTGCACTGTCGATGCTCACGAAGTGAGGATGCGTGGAGTGCTGACTATATATGGCGCCTCTGCTGGCTGACCAAGTAGAGGTCCTGAAACCATGTTGGTGGACTGACAGCCCTGAGTCCCTCAGGCACTCAGAGAGCAACCTGTGTCTTGTACAGAGTAAAGAACTTTAGGCTCCTCACATCAAAGCTGCAAGTCCTGTGAAAGCAGGTGTGTTTGTTTTGCAGAAAAGAGGCCACATGCCTCTTTGGGCTTTGCTGCATGCTCCAGACAGATCCGTGCTGCTGGGCCTTTCATGTCCTCTCCTGGAGATGACCTGGTTATAGTGCTCTTTGGAAAAATGACAGGTGAGACCTTGCAAGCCAGCCAGCCAGGTGGGAAGCAGAGCCCTGGTGGCAGCATGGGCCTGGTTGCTGAAGTGTTTGGTGATGAGGGGCCAAGGGGTCTTTGTTGTGTCAGAGACCCCAATTAGTCACACTGATGGCTAGTTAGAGATAATGCAGGGGAGACTCCAGAAGTGCCAGAAAGCAGTCCATGCTCCAGAGTTGCTGCTCAGCCTCTGCACCACAAAAGAGTGAGATTGCTTCTTCTGACTGGAGGGTGTGAACATGGAGAGAATTCTCCCTAGACCCCACGGGCAGTCAGTAATACATGCAGCTTCTGAGGACTGCACTTAGAGCCAATGGGAGGAGGAATGTTGCCAATGAGCTTGGGCAAAAGCCCAGTGAGACTCTAGGGGGCTGCTTCTCTGGCTGGCACACACTGGGGCCCTTCAGTCTGCAGGATGAGAAGGGGTGAATGTCACTCAGTTGCCCAATGGCCACCCCCATGTTCCAAGCCGGCCAGGCTGTGACCAATGTGCCAGTGATGTGAGCATGAAGAAGAACTTACAATGACCCACCAGGACTTGTGCAAAGGGTCTTCACCTCCACAAGGGAACACTGGCCTGCCCAGACTTGTTTCCTCATCTGCTTAGTGACATGGGCAATGTGAGGGGCAGCTGTATCTTCCCAGGCCACTATAACCCCAGCCTGGGTTCAGATTGGAAAACACACGTGTAGGTGATGAGATGTCACTGTATGTGTGTCTGGGCTCCATAACCAAGGACCACAGACGGAGGGCAATGACAGGAGTGGATTTTTCTACAGTTCTGGAGGCCAGAGGTCTCAGATTGAGTTGTTGGTAGGGTCTGTTCTGTAAACCAAAAATAAAATTCTAAGACCCCTTCTCTTGGCTGAAGTAAGCCTGAAAAACTAGTTCAGGCAGTGACCAGAAGCAGTGGTGGGTGGGCTCCCTTTTGGAATTCAGGAAAAGCTGACCAGCATTAACATCAATATGGACCTTGAGTCTGATAAGAAACATTTACAATCTACCCTCTTTG
The DNA here is from genome assembly GCA_028533165.1 of Leontopithecus rosalia. Lineage (NCBI taxonomy): Eukaryota > Metazoa > Chordata > Mammalia > Primates > Cebidae > Leontopithecus > Leontopithecus rosalia. Next base: position 124,065,210 of record CM052648.1, read on the forward strand.
AAGCCTGCTACCTGGTGGCTTCATCTGCATCAAACTTTGCTCTCCAAAATCCTTTATTGTGGTAACCCAGGCATTCCTTTCTATTGATTCCAGGTCTTTAGATAACTTAACTCTCAACCAATTGCCAATCAAAGCCTTTGAATCTACATATGACCTGAAAGTCCCCTGCTTTGAGTTGTTCTGCCCTTCCAGACAGAGCCAGTAGTGAATCTTACCTGTACTGATTGATGTCTCCTGTCTCCCTAAAATATATAAAAGCAAGCTGTGCCCCAGCCATCTTGGGCAGGTGTCGCCAGCACCTCCTAAGGCTATGTCATGGGTGTGTTCTTAACCTGGCACAGTGAACTTTCTAGATGGATGAGACCTGTCTCAGATGCCTTTGGGCTCCCAGTTCCTTCTGAGGGCTGCAAGTGAAGGGTCTGTTCTCTGACTCTCCTTGGCTCATCGATGGCTGACGTCTCCCTGTGACTTCACAATGTCTTCCCTCTGTGTGTCTTGTTCAAGTCTTTTAAATGTAATTTGGCTGACATTTTTCTTTTAATTGACCAAAGACCAATTCGCGAATTGGCAGCCTCCGGAGCCAGAGTAAGCTCAGCGACTCCCGCACAGGCATATGGTGAAAGAAGCTTTATGGACAGAAAAAGGAAAGTGACCCACAGAAAACAGAAGTGAGGGGCAGAAACAGCCAGATTGGCTACGGCTTGGCATTTGCCTTATTTCAACATAGTTTGAACAGTGGACCACATTTAACTGGCTAAAACTCAGTGATTGGCACAAAACTAGGCTAGAGTTTGTTAACAATTCCATTTAGGTTATAGTCTACGATGTACAGAGAAACTTTTAGGCTGAACTTAAAATACATAAGGAGGTAGTTTTAGGCTAAACTTAATTTAACAGTCTGTTTCCACATGTCTTCTGATAAAGACACCAGTTACAGAGTGGGATTAGGGTTCACCCCATTAACCCTGAGGTCATTTAACTTAATCACCTCTGTAAAGAACCTGTCTCCAAACACAGTCAACTCCTGAGATAACTGGAGATCAGGACTTCAACATTTGCATTGGAAGGGGAGACAAAATGGAACCCATAGCAGTCACAGGGTGAGACAGATAAGTGTGTTCCATCAGCACCTCTAGGCTGTCGGGGACATGCAGTCTTCTCTTGGCCCCAGAGTCAGCCTTTGGGAAGTCTTCAGTTCCTGGCAATAAGCTTGTAGCATAGAAGACTAGACCTAGGCCAAGGGAAATGCCCTTCTGTGTAGGCAGAGAAAAGACCACAATGGAAGATTCAGACAAGGCTGGAGGACCCTGTGGGCCTGGCTGTGACACCAGGGTATTCCCAAAGAGATGGACGATCTGCCTACAGGGGAGGTTCTCTCCCTCCCAGGCCATGGAAGGACCACACGTGTAAAGATCCCCATCTTGCCAGGCGTGGCAGCTCATGTCTGTAATTCCAGCACTTCAGAGGCTGAGGTGGGTGGATCCCTGAGGTTAGGAGTTTGAGACCAGCCAGGCCAACATGGTGAAACCTGGCCAGGTGTGGCCCACGCCTGTAATTCCAGCACTCTAGGAGGCCGAGGCAGGTAGATCTCCTGAGCTTAGGAGTTTGAGACCAGCCAGGCCAACATGGTGAAACCCGGCCAGGCTCAGTGTGGCTGACGCCTGTAATACCAGCACTTTGAGAGGTCAAGAAGGGTGGTTCACGAGGTCAAGAGATTAAGACCATCCTGGCCAACATGGTGAAAGCCTATCTCTACTGAAAATATAAAAATTAGCTGGGCATGGTGGCCTGCATCTATAGTCCCAGCTACTCAGGAGGCTGAGGCAGGAGAATGGCTTGAACCCGAGGCAGAGGTTGCAGTGAGCTGTGATGGTGCCACTGCATTCCAGCCTGGTGACCGAGTGAGACTCTGTCTCAAAAAAAAAAAAAGAAAGAAAGAAAAAAAGAAACCTTCTCTGCTAAAAATACAAAAATTAGCCGGGCATGGTGGTGTGCACCCATAGTCCCAGATACTCAGGAGGCTGAGGCAGGAGAATTGCTTGAATTGAGGAGGCAGAGGTTGCAGTGAGCAGAGACTGTGCCATTGCACTGCAGCCTGGGTGACAAGAGCAAAACTGTCTGAAAAAAAGAAATAAAAATAAAGATCCCCATCTCTCCTGCTGTTTCCTGGGCATGACCAGAGGCCTGGAGGCCCTAGACCCCTCCTGAGGTCTTGTGCTGCTCTGACTGGTGTCTGTCCATCCGGCACCTTTATACCTCCCTCCCCAGGCTTGAGAACCAGGGGTGTGGATGTGGAAATGGCAGACTGAGGG
>CM052648.1:124068021-124092560 GCA_028533165.1 Leontopithecus rosalia
GGAAGGATCTGCTCAGGCCTTTGCTTCCAGAGCCCCCTGCATTCTCCCCTCACTGCAGCCTCCTCACATTAAATGGTCCTCATTTCCCCTACATGCCCTTCTTTTAGTAACTCAGAAATCCTCATGGAAAAGCTATTTATCAGTATCAGTGACTCAGGACAGAGTGAGTGTGTGATCCATAGATGCTGTGGATCGACTGGGGCCAGGCTCTCAGGGGACTCCACTCACATAATTTCCACTGAGACTGTAATCTAACCAGTGAGCAGTAGGGGGCACTGTGGGTCTACCTCAGGGTCTGCACTGAGGGAACCCACAGCTGTGCCACCCCCGAAACTTCACAGGGCAGTGTCTCCTGCCCACAGAACTGTGGAAGGTCCCAGCAGCTGCTTCCTCCTTGCCCTTCCTATGGGGCCAACTCTGAGTCTCACATGTTAGTCCTCTCTACCAAGAACCAAGCTCAGATGGCAGCTACTTCTCAGGGTGGGCCCGAGATCACCAGGGGAAAAACAAATGTGTGGGCACAGCCCTGCCCCTGTCAGGCCCATGAAGAAGATTAAAGCAGCCTCAGGTGACAGAGTTGGGGCTGGTGTGTCAGCTGTGCCCACCATGGCATGGATATCTTTTCTCCGTGTGCTTCTCTCCCACTGCACAGGTGAGGACAGCTTTCTGGGACCTGGGGCAGCCTCCAGCCTGTGTCAGCATCTCTGGCTTTGAACCCCAGGGAGTTTAACACTTAGCTCCACCAACAATGTGTCTGTGTTTGCAGGGTCCCTCTCCAGCCTGTGCTGACTCGTCTTCCCTCTCTGCATTCCCAGGAGCATCTGCCAGACTCACCTCACCCTGAGCAGTGACATCCATGTTGGTGGAAAAGTTGAATACTGGTGCCAGCAGAAGCCAGGGAGCAGTCCCTGTGATCTCCTGAGCTGTACTCCTTAGAGTCAAATAAGCACCTGGGCTCCCGAGTCTCCAGCTGCCTTTCTGGATCCAAAGATGCCTCAACTAGCTTAGGGATTCCGCACATGTTTGGGCTGCAGCCTGAGGATGAGGCTATTACTGTGAGCTGGAGCATGATGGCACTGATGCTTACACAGTGCTCCAGACCCTCAGAGAAGCAAGAAAAAAACCTCTCTCCACGCTCTCAACCTGGTACATTCACCCTGCTGGTGGCTCTGATGAAGCCTAGGTCAGGAAGTGACTTTCGTTGTTCCATCTTCAACCAACACCTAATTTTCTTCAAACCAGTAAATCTCAAAATGTTGTAACTTTTTATTCAGTTCAACTTCTACGTTGCCAACATGTACTTTATCATCATGTTTTCAGAGACAAAAATTATTTGATTGGAGTTTTAAAAATTGGCTGGGAGCAGGGCACTGCCCCCCTGCAGTGCTCATTGAATTCTTTCCTTTGCTGGCAGGACCTTTACCAAGCCTGAGCCCTGCACCTCCCATTGTCCTTGGGAACTGTGGGTGAGAGACAAGACACTGTGCCTGAGTTTCCTCACTTGTAAAAGGAGACATCACTTTCCTAGAGAGTTGTCTAAATGTTAGGTTTGTAGACAATGCCTGGCACATCAGAGGCACTAAGTGACAACTGGGTGTCATGATCATCACCAGTGCTGCTTCTGTCCTCACCTTTCTCATGGAGAGAGGGCCTAACCGAGTCCTGTTTCCTCCTGTAGACAGGGGCCAGCGGGTCGGGGATGAGATCCTGGAGCTCCCCCTCCCCCTATAGCTTCCACACCAGCAAGGGGATAGACCTTTGCTGATGATGCCATAGGCCCTGCAGGACAGGAAAGGATGCTGAGGGAGGGCCAGGCACACACACACCCATGCCTGTTTGTCTTCAGGTCTCATGGAGTGTTTTTCAGAGCAGGTGGTGGCTTGGACAAGAGGACCCACAAGTGTCCCTTGGCTCCCCAGCCAGAGGCCTGAGTAGCCAACAGGAAACTGCCAGTGACAGTCATGTCCAAGGCTGAGAAGGGAGGGGAAGGGGACCTGGGAAGGACCTGCTTTTGGTGACCCGTGCCTCAGCAGTCATCTGCCATAGCAGGCATACAGTGACCTGAGAGGCAGCGGCAACCCCTGGGAAAGTCAGCAACTCATCTGTGTGGGGCCCCAGGCACATGAGGAGACTCTCCATTCTTCCCTACCCTGTCCCAGGGTGTGTGAGCCAGTCAAGCCCCCTTACCACCCAAAGTATTTCAAACCCACTGGACACCCCAGACTGGTCTGGCTGGCACTGGGGAAGAGCTTGGAGTCAGCTCTGAGGCAGAAGACTTAACATGTAGGCCAGTGTCTTACACACCAAAAAGAGCTGTTACTAAAGGTGATGGGAAGCCATAGGCTCTGGCCAAGTTGTCTTTAAGACACCTGGGGTCCCATGAGAAAGGGGGCTCCACATGGCACAGCTCAGGTGCAGGTACTGGGAGAGGCACAGTGCGGCAAGGCTCCTTTATAAAGAGGCCCCACCTTGTTCCTCGCAGCTGGAGCTACAAGCCTGGGTGGAAAGAGGCCAGCCCAGCCTGCAGAGTCTGTGGGGCAGTAAAGGGCGAGATATTGCAGAAAATGTGGGAGTCCTGCAGGGGAGATAAGCCAGAAGGGTGAGGAGGAAGCTTATCCCCTAGAGGGGCCTGGGTAGACACTGGCTTTAATTAAGGAGTTGATATTTTGTCCATGATGGATTTGATTTGAATTAACTTTTTAAAATTGCATTTTAGGTTTTGGGGTACATGTAAAGAACATACAAGATTGTTGCATAGGTACGAACGTGGCAGTGTGGTTTGCTGCCTTCCTCCCCATCACCTATCTGGCATTTCTCCCCACGTTATCCCTCCCCAATTCCCCAACCCCCACTGTCCCTTCCCGAGCTCCTCCCAACAGATCCCAGTGTGTGATGATAGACTGGACAGAAAAAATGTGGCACATATACACCATGGAATACTATGCAGCCATAAAACATGATGAGTTCGTGTCCTTTGTAGGAATATGGATGAACCCGTTATTCTCAGTAAACTGACACAAGAAGAGAAAATCAAACACAGCATGTTATCACTCACAGGTGGGTGTTGAACAATGAGAACACATGACACAGGGAGGGGAGCATCACACACTGGGGTTTGTGGGGGTGAACTAGGGGAGGGACAGCGGGGGGTGGGGAGATGGGGAGGGATGACATGGGGAGAAATGCCAGATATAGGTGATGGGGAGGAAGGCAGCAAATCACATTGCCATGTATGTACCTATGCAACAATCTTGCATGTTCTTCACATGTACCCCAAAACATAAAACGCAATAAAATTATTTTTAAAAAAGCAAAAAAAAAATTAGCGTTTCCAAGGAAAAGAAAAGAATAACAGGTGAAGCACAGGTGTTTGTCAGCAGCCGAACAACGAGTGCATGCAAGGTAGAGCAAGACATTGTAAATTGTTTTAAAAACCTTGAAAATGCACAATAGAAAGAGTAACCCATAAAGTAAACTAAGACATATAGTCAATAATTTGCAAACATTGGTTCATGAACCATAACAAATGCACCATTCTGATATGTCCATTACAGGGAAAATGGAGGAAAGGGGCACGTGCTAACTTAGGATCTGCTCTATTTTTTTGCTAATGTAAACCTTATCCAAATGATAATGTCTATTAATTAAAGAGTCATTTGGCAACACTATTTCAGGGGCAGATCTATTGCAGCAAATGTTTAATAATCGGGAGCTTCAGATGTGTTTTGCTATTAAATGTGAACCAAAGCTGAGCTGTGAATGTATCTTTATGCAGTTGAAACACTACTGATTGAATAGTAAATTAAAATTTTCTCACATGAATGACAATGTGGCTCAGCGTTTTTATTGCTTTATTTTCAATATGCAACTTTGGACAAACCTGCAATTGTTATTCTTGAATCAACATAAGGACTGAGTATCCACAGTGCCCTCAGCTCGCTGTCTGCAGGTCCACCTGTGCTTGGTCGGAGGCCCTTTCTTGACTTACTGTTGGTCTAGGGCTGAATAGATTCTTGAAGAAGGAAAATGCTTTTCTCCTCAAATTCATCAGCTAAGATCCTGGGAAATGCACTCAGAGTAAAGAGAGCTGCTGACATCTCATTGGCAGAAGACCAGAGGGAATGGAGCATAACTGATGCAGAGCTCAAACAGCGGATCCCACTGCACTGACTCCCCGACAGCCTCTGAGCCAACGCTGGGCTTTTAGAAGGTCTTGAGTTTTCACAGGCACTTGAAACACCTAAGAGAAAGGTTGTGTGGAAAATGCCTTTATGATGAGACAGTCCAGAAAGGCAGCTGAACAGAGTGACTGAGCATGGGGGCTGGGGCCTGAGGGCCTGGGCTCAATCCCACTTAGAGCCACGAGAACCGGGGAATGTCCTGCAACCCCTCAGCCTCCAGTTCTCTGCACTGCCATCTAAACACTTTAATAGGGCTGACTGGTTAGCATGATGAGGCCGAAGATCATTGAACAGAGTTAAAGCTTTAGAAAAAGTGGCTGATTCTTCAATGCTCCATGATCCCTCCATCATTAAATGCCTGAGATAAGCTACACACTTGATAGTGGGTGACCAGAGAGGGGACATGGATCCTCCAGGGCGGGGGAGGGTGGAGGTTGGCTTTTCTTCATTTGCTTGTGTGGGAGGGTTTACAGCACATGGACAGTACATGCGATCATCTCCTGTGATCCCCACATCAGCCCTGAGGGTGGGCAGAGCAGGAGCTGTGGCCTGTACTTTACAGTTGGAACAAATTCTTTTAAAGTCAGTCATGCTACTTTCCAGTCACCACATTCTAATACTCAACTGTATTAGAAAGCAACATTCTAAACTGTCACATGACCACTTAGCTTCCCTCCACTTGACCAACTCTGAGTGAGCAGTTAATGCCCTTTAACTGCTAAGGGGCACCTGGGCTGGAGTGTCAGTGGTTTGAGGACTTCAGTTTATAAAGCTTCCTACCTGACTTAATATTGATCTGAGCCACCGTTTGTGCAGCTGGACTAAGGTCTGGCTGAGGATGGGCAGTAGCTGCACCAGCACAGAGTGGACCTTTCTTCCTGTTCATTTCTTCCAAACTAAAGGTCATTGTCTTCAGAATTTTATTTCATCCTGAGCCCTGCAGGGACAATGCAGAGTCCCTTCTCCTCTTAGAGGGAACTCTCCACAGCTACAACCTGGAGACCCCACCCCAGGACTGTCCCTGAGGACCACCCACGTCCTTCTTCCCTCTGTCACCAAATGTCCATTCCTCTAACTTCATGGCTCTGTCTCTTCTCAAAACTCTCCCCAGCAGCATCCTAAACAGTAGGGATTCGGTCCTCATCCCACTGCATTTATAACCACATTAAAACCTCAGCCTTTCCTTTATAAAACCAAAATGTGGCACATATGCACCATGGAATACTGTACAGCCATAAAAAAGAGTGAGTTCATGTCTTTTGCAGAGACATAGATAAAGCTGGAAGCCATCATCCTCAGCAAACTAACACAGGAACAGAAAACCAAACACCACGTTCTCACTTTTAAGTGGGAGTTGAACAGTAAGAACACATGGACACAGGGAGGGGAACATCACACACTGGGGCCTGTCAGGCTTAGGGGGCAAGGGGAGGCAGAGCATTAGGACAAATACTTAATGCATGTGGGGCTTAAAACCTAGGTGATGGGTTGATAGGTGCAGCAAACTACCACAGTACATGTATACCTGGGTAACTAACCAGCACATTCCACTCATGTATCCCAAACTTAAAGTAACATTAAAAAAACAAACCTCGGAATAAGATTCCTAATGTATTGTGTTGGATTTTGGCAACAGTATTCAAAAGAGTTCGATTTTTAATTCACCTTTCTTGTCATGTCTTTTACAGAATTTGCTATCATGATTTTCCCAGTTAAAAGAGAGCAGTATGAGCATGTTCTTGTACATACAAAGTTGAAGTTACTTGTATTTAAAATATGAGATAGACTCACAGGGAGAAAAATAAGGATGGAAGTTTGCATGATGGAAAGATATGATTTGCATTAGTTTTAGGTGATGGTTGTTTTACCTGTGGCACAGTGCACATATATTACATGTGCAGACTGTTGCCTTCTTACAAACACTGTGTTACCACCGCCCAGATGTAAATCTCCTGGCAGTCCCTCTGCAGCTAATTTCCAGACAGTAACCCCAGGACATACCTACTCTGATCATCATCAACATATTTTATTTTTAAACATTATGTAAATGCAAACCTACAGTATGTACTCTTTTGTTTCTGGTTGAAAATTATGTGAACATGTGAATTTCACCCATGTTCCATTGTGATGAAACATTTGTCATTTTGTACAGCTGTATATAACATTGTAGAAAGTTGGCACAATTAGTTTACACCCTCCGTGATTCTTGCATTCACTCTGCTGTTTCTCATGATGGTTGCTTGAAACACTTTTGTGAAGTCCCCCAGGTGGACACCAATGTCCTTGGCTCATACATGTTTCTTGGACATAGGTGGCAGGAGTGGGACTGTAGGGTTATAGGTGCTGATGACTGTAGTGCACACTAGAAAGCAATTTATCAAAATGGTTGAAACTAAGTATGTTCCCAGAATAACACGACAGTTCAAGTTCCTCCACATCCTCACCACCCTTTGCATTTTTATCTCTGATAATGTGCCTATTCTGGTGGGTGTAAGAGTGAGAAGCTAGTTTCAAGTGCACTCTGCTAATGACTCGGGATTGAGTGCATTTTCATGTTCTGAACTTGCTGAGGTTTCTAGAATTTTGATAAGTCGCATAACCTGATGAGTTCTGGATAACTATTTAAGGTGCTTTGTTAGAAGAAGGATCCAACAGGCAAAATTGCAAAGGGATATGGAAAAATGGAAAGATATATGCAAGGACAATCTAGATTTAAGAAAAAAATAGAAAAGACAGATGAGATGGAAATGTCACTAAAAATGGACAAATATCACAACAAAGCAATTTAGAGAAGGCAAAGTGTGGATGAATAAAAGTCACATTAACACATGTTCTGATCCACCGGAAGCAAAAGTAACCCCTGTGGAGCCCAGCACGTCTGTGTGGGAGGAGCTGCCTGGAAGAGCAGGGAGCAAAGCAAAAGGGCTTGGGGTGAGGAGGATGGGAGCGGAAGGAGCTGCTAGAGCCCCCTCAGTGGGAAGCCAGGGAGAGGGTTTGGAGATCAGCCAGCTGGAGACAGGGGGAGGAAAAACCTATGGGTTCCTGTGGATGCCCTAGAATTGTGCAGTTACTTCTGAGTGAGGCATGAAACCAGTGAGTGTTGAGCAGACAATTATTGCTGCTATTTAAAAAATAAAAATAAAACAAATTTTCAGTCAGGCTGTGGAGTTTCAGAAGCTCTTACTCAAAACTGGGATATTAATGAGGTCAGCCATCCAGCAGGATGTCCCTCAGCACATAGTAACATTAAGTGTGCACCCTCCATGCAGCTAGCCCACTGTGGTTCAGAGATGGAGGGAAATACGTAGGAGAAAGTCATCACTGGTCACATGGTATAGGCAGCAACCTGGCTGCTCAGAACAAGGGTTTATAACTAGTGTAGTTTACACAATGCTGACTTGTTGGAAGTAATGGAAATGATTCATATGCACACATGGATGAAATTAAATGTTCAAGTCTGAGTTTAAATCTTAGAAAAAATAAACAATAAACCAGATGAGGCCTAAAGAGGAATATTATTTACTTAAAAATTCAAACATATTATGAATTCTTTAAGCATCTGTAGAGATGATTTGGAAGTCAGAGTGGAACCACATTATTTACACTTGAGTTAGTGACTCAGAGATGGAGGAAAATATGATTTGAAATGGTGATAAAGAAAAATATGAAAGAAAGGCCTATAGGTGGCTGATAATGAGTGTTCATAGTGTGAGTGAACTCTATGCTTCTGGGTCCAAGGAAACACTGACAGAAAGTACAACACATGCTCTGCTGGCACATAGGGCAGGCACAAGTGACCTCCCTTCAACCCACGCCCCCTTAATTTAGGATTGCCGGCTGCCCTGTCCCCTCTCCGACATCGTGAGCAGCTTTAGAAAGGAGGATGAGGATGGCCAAGGCTCTCCACCTAAGATGCCCCAATGTGTTGGAGAGGCAGGAAGGCTTTGGGGCCTGAGGGCAGTGCGGGACAGTGAGGCACACTCCTGAGATGGCCTCTCCCAGCTGGAAAATGACTCAGAGCCTCCATGGGAGTTTGGTCTTCAGGGTGCCCACTGGGTAGGTTTGTGTGGCAACACTGACCTGCTGGGACACACCTTCACCTCACTGGGTCAGCTGTGAGAAGTCAGGGTAAAGGGCCCAGGAACAGGCTGGTCACAGCTCTTATTTAAATGCAGTGGCTCTGCTCCTGTGAAGGTTTTGGGAGATGTAAGGCAGCTTTGGAAAGCTCAGGCTCCACAGCAGAGTGTCAGGAAGCGGAGTCGCATCTGAACATACCCGGGGCTTCTCTCTTTACCTTCCTCACTCAATGCACAGCCAAGGGGGCACCTCACCTGGGGACAGGGGATCCATAGTCGGCTCTGCTCCACACACCCGCCCTCCTCAGTATGCTGATTCTGACCCACAGTCCCTCCCCTCTGTCCCATTTAAGGTCTATGGCCCAGGCAGGGCCGGCTCAGCCAACGTCAGCATCCGAAGGCCCTGAACAAATGCCACAGCTGTCTGCACTGAGGACAGCAGCAACACTAGCAATGTTGACAGCTGGGGCCAACATGACACATTCTTCGCATGTACATGCTGTGAGCATTTTGTCACTCTGCACTTTGTAAGTCATTTCCTTAAAGGGGACTTTTGCTATGCCAGATAGTTTCAATATTTATGTAGACCAGTGATTTTTTTCCTCAATATTAGTATTTTTGTGTCCTAAAACAACTATATATGCATGTGTGTATGTGTATATATATATGTGTATATATATATATATATATATATATATATATATACACAACTATATATGTTCATATAAAAACATTTGAATTATATTTCAAAGTTCTGTTAATAAATGAATGGCTTGATTCTTTCAAAGATTTTTTCAAAGCAAAGCAAAAAAAAAGAAAATTGTCTCTATTTCCAAAAACTGAGATTGTCATCTAATTTCTCAGAAATAATGGTTGATAGAAGACAATGAAATATTGCCTTTAAAGTTCTGAGGAAAAATAATTTTAAATGAAAAAGTCAACATTCAATAAAATTACCAATATAATTGGAGAGTAGAATAAAGTTACTCTAAGTCATGGAAGGACTCAGTAAGTTTACCTTCTTATAGAAGTGATTCAAGGATATACTCCCACAAAACAAGACAGTAAATCAAAAAAGAGAAAAACATGGAGTTGAAGAACAAACAAGAGAAAAATGGACAGAAGCCATGGCTTATCTGTCTCTTCCATTTTAGCTTTTCAATAAATCTAGAAAAAAAAAGTCCAGTTTGGAGCTGGTGGGACAAGAGTTTTAAAAGGCAAGTGTCTGGAAAATAAAAATGTATATGAACTAAAGTGATCCACATATTTGATGCTATCTTTAAAAAACTGGAATATCGGCCAGGCATGGTGGCTCACACCTGTAATCCCAGCACTTTGGGAGGCTGAGGTGGGTGGATCACGAGGTCAAGAGATCAAGACCACCCTGATCAACATGGTGAAACGCCGTCTCTACTCAAAATACAAAAAGTTAGTTGGACATGGTGGTGCGTGCCTGTAATCCCAGCTACTCAGGAGGCTGAGGCAGGAGAATTGCCTGAACCCAGGAGGCGGAGGTTGCGGTGAGCCGAGATCGTGCCATTGCACTCCAGCCTGGGTAACAAGAGCGAAACTCCGTCTCAAAAAAAAAAAAACAAAAAACTGGAATATCAAGCTGTAAAAAAGAATCACATAATACAAAAGATGGGAATGGAGAGGAGGAAATAATTAGAAATTCCAAGAAAATTGCAAAGCTATGTAAAAAAATAAGATACAAAATCATAGTGTCTTATGCAGCTAAGTGGTGAACAGTCTTTACATGTTCATAATGTTGTAATCACTGCTCATCAGTTTTCAACTCTTAGAATCAACCCACGGGATCAGGCTAAAATGGAAGACTTGGGGGTAGTTGCAGACCGAGGTTCATGTTTTTGTTTTCTTTTTTCTTGACATCATAAGCTAAAATTAAGCATCTGATTTCAATCAGGAAGAATCAAGAAATGAAGAAAAGGGTTGGGGCTTTCATACTTCCAACTCGCAAAGGAAAGAATTAAGAAGTACCGTCAAATGGTTGATGGAATTAGAAGTAAGGATATGAGTATGTGTTTTGTTATTACAAAGGTAACTGTTAATAGTGGGAAGTGGAGAAAAGAAAGGCCGGATTTGAAAGATAAAGGTAAGTGAGTTAAATCCATAGCTACCATTGTAGAAATCAGCAGATAATGTCTAAACTTGTCGACTAAAGAAACAGAGAAGTAATAATCATGTATTGAGAGTTTATTACAAGTAAAAGCAAAATGTGTGCCAAACATAGCACAAAGGCTGGGAGGAAAAATAGGTATGTTGGGGGTTCATACACTACACATGAGGTGGCATTGGATCACTCAGAGGAAGATTACAATTAGCTAAAGAAGTAGATGATAGTTCCACTTCCAGTTGAATCGAGTAAGAAGGGTAAGATTTATCATCATGCCTGAAACAACTAAAATACCAGACAAAATATATGAAACAATGGCACTCAAGACATTGGATACCTCATGATAAGGAACAATGACTGCTGAGAAAGGAAAGAGAAAAAAATGTAAATCTATACAAACACTTGTGTAAAAATGTTCATAGCAACTTTATGTGTGACAGTCCCAAGCTTGAAACAACCCAAATATCTACCAAAAGATGAATGAATAAATAAATCATGCTATATCTATACAATGAGATGTATTACTTAGTAACAAAAAAGAATTAGGTACATGTAACTACATGACTGAATCTTAAATTAATTATGCTGAGAGAAGCCAGAAAATAAATAGCACATACCACAAGGTTTCATTTATTTAAAATTCTAGAAAAATGAAAACTAAGCCACAGTGACAGAAAACAGATCAGCAAGTGTGGAGAAAGGTGGTAGGGGGCACTAAAAGGAGCACGAGGAAACTTTCAGTGGTGATGGATATGCTTACCCCTGACAACAGCCCCTTCCCCCTTTTAAAAGCTTGATTGTGGTATACATAAATGTCAAAATTCATCAGACAGCCCACATTACATATAAGCAGTTTACTGTGCGTCAATTACACTTCAATGGTTAAAAAAGAAATGGCATAAACATATTATTTAAAAAATACATATTACATATATTTATATATAAAACATATATCAAATAAATAATAAACATGGCATAAACTTATTATTTTAGAGGTATTAAAGTAACTGCCAAAGAGCTGTAAGGGGAACTGTCGAAAGTGTTTCCTCATGTGAGGAAATGCGGGGAAGGAGAGAATGAGGGGAGGAACTGTTACTTCTTCATAGAAGCCCTTCTGGATTTGCTCATTTTTACCAGTGAGTATGTATGTCAGTTCAGATGCTCAGAGACGAGATGCTTAGATGGGACTTAATGTTTACTTACTTGATGCTTAATGCTTAGCCTGTGAAGAACAAAGGGAGGAGGAAGCAGGAGTAGACCGGGAGAGAGCTGGGATTGAGACCATGTCTGCCACCTGTGAAAAGAGGGGGCAAGGAAAGCCTGGACAGGAAGAGCCTCGGAACTCAGAGCAGTTCTGAGAAAGATTTGCTGGGCTGATAGACAGTGTCTAAGCAAAAGTTGCCCATTAGCAGAGTCCTGTGTCCGGCAGGATGGGCCAGAGCTCATCCTAGCACCTCTGCAGTGTTCAGTCACTGGCTGGGAACAGGGGGCTTCGGCTCAGCATGAATGCCACAGTAAATCCAAAAATGTGGTAACTGGGGCTGTCATTCTACTGTGTGCCCCACAGAAGGTTTTCTTCCTTTTTTTTTTTTTTTTTTTTTTGAGACAGAGTCTTGCTCCATCGCCAGACACCAGGCTGGAGTGCAGTGGCAGGATCTCGGCTCACTGCAACCTCCACCTCCCAGGTTCAAGCAATTCTCCTGCCTCAGCCTCCCAAGTAGCTGGGATTACAGGCACGCGTCACCACGCCCAGAGAGTTTCTGTATTTTTTAGTAGAGATGAGGTTTCACCATATTAGCCAGGACGGTTTTCAACTCTTGACCTCATGATCTGCCCTCCTTGGCCTCCCAAAGTGCTGGGATTCAGGTGTGAGCCACCGCGCCTGGCCCACAGCAGGTCTTCTTAAAGGGCCATCTGGGGGAGAGCTGCGGGGCCCTGAGCGTGACTCGCCCGCTCCGCGCTGCTTCCCCCGTGCCGCCGGAGCAGCCATGTCGGAGGAGAAGCCCAAGGAGGGTGTGAAGACAGAGAATGACCACATCAACCTGAAGGTGGCCGGGCAGGACGGCTCCGTGGTGCAGTTCAAGATCAAGAGGCACACGCCGCTGAGCAAGCTGATGAAGGCCTACTGCGAGAGGCAGGGCTTGTCAATGAGACAGATTAGATTCTGGTTTGAAGGGCAGCCAATTAATGAAACCGACACTCGAGCACAGCTGGAGATGGAGGACGAGGACACCATCGATGTATTCCAGCAGCAGACAGGAGGTGCGCCGGAGAGCAGCCCGGCGGGGCATGGTTTCTAGAGGGCTGTCCCCAGCCTGGGCCGTCCGTCTTTGCATTGCTGTCGAATGGTGCCCGTGCCTACCACAAAGTCGTCTGTGGAAACTTGAGGATGTTCAACACAATGGTTTTCCTCTCCTTGATGTACTTCAAGTGCGACTCAAAACTATCTGCAGGGATGAATCTGTAACTGAAATCGGGCCAATCAGAGTTGTTACATTTGTTCAGGTAAAATGAGTTGCAGGGTATTTTGGGTTTGTTTTTGTTTTCCCCCACCTCTAACATTTTTTTAACCTCAAAATTGTAGCCTCAATGTTTGCTTTCAGTCTGGCCAAGGATCCGACTCCCGAGCTGGTTGCCTCCTCGGCTCATTCCAGTCACATGGAGAATTGGTGTTTCGGCTGTCGGCCAGGTGCTGGGGGAAAGGTGGGTAGGGAGGACAGACTGTCATTTGTGGTTATAGGCACAGGTGATTAAAATGCTAAATATTGCAAATTTAGGCGTTGTCAGTATATGGTAAAGTTTAAGGGAGAATACTGGAATGTTTTTTCAATGCTAAATATTGCAAATTTAGGCATTGTCAGTATATGGTAAAGTTTAAGGGAGAATACTGGAATGTTTTTTCAAAGGGTAAAAAATAACTGACTCCTTTGATAATTTGGCCCCACAGGCTCTCTGGCCCTTGAGCATGTGACCTTGGGGTCTGAGGCCCAGGACCCACCCCCCTGCCACCCTCCCACCCCACTCCCTGCTCAGGCCCTGGCATTGGCACACAGGCAAGGATTGGCACATCCAGAATTGGCTTTTTCTTCTTAATACTGAAGAAATTCCCACATTTCTCATTTGGCATTGGTGTTGTGGCCTCAGATTTCTTCTAGTATTTGCTTCTGATGAATAATTATGGTCTATACATAAAAAAGTAAGATTAAGTATTGCTGAATTTGCAGTTACGTTGTTGTGTAAAAGAGCTACTTCCAAGTGTGGTTACAAATGAACCCATGGAATGATGACTTCACATTCTTCTCGTGGGTTTGTGCTGTGCTGCTTTCCAAATATGTATTGAATTTATGCATTAGTCTGGTGATTTCAGTTCTGTGAAATATTTTGGGATCTATACCAATTACACATTTTCATAGTTCTGCCTATCGTCCTTCCCTGAGGATCCACTGCTGCTTGGTGGCCATCCTCTGCCTTTTTATAGTCACCTGAACCCATCATTTCTTGCTTGCTTGAAATCTTGCTAAAAATGTTCTCATTTCCTGTTTGCTATACGGGCTTGGGTGGGATGTTTGTTGGCTCTGTTATGTTTATTCACCAATTTGTACATCATTTGTTGTCCTTTACTACTGTAAACAGTAAATATAGTTTGGTATTCTGTCAAAGAAAAAGTGGGGGGCATCTGAAGAGCATATCTTCCTGGCTGCTACAGTAGGCATTGATTTGATTTCAAAATTTCAAAAGTTTTTATAGAAGAAGAAATTTCTCTGATCAACAAGTACAATGAGGCCCCACAGTAGCTCACACATGTAATCCCAGCACTTTGGGAGGCTGAGGAGGGTGGATCACTTGAGGTCAGGAGTTCCAGACCAACCTGACCAAAGGTGAAACCCCAGCTGTACTAAAAAAATACAAAATTAGCTGGGTGTGGTGGCACACACGTGTAATTTCAGCTACTCAGGAGGCTGAGGCAGGAGAATCGCTTGAGCCCAGGAGACAGAGGTTGTAGTGGGCTGAGATTGTGCCATTGCACTCCAGCCTGGTCAACAAGAGTAAAACTCTGTCTCAAAAAAAAAAGTAAAATGAATAAACATTCAGAGTGTAGCAGTTTTTTACAGGGTTGAACGTTCACCTCATTGGTGCTATACATTCTGCATTCTTCTTTGGTCAAAGGTGTCAAGTTGAGTAGGCTAAATCTATTTGGTTCTTTCCTAGTTGAAGGAGCACAGTGGACAACCAAAGAGGCAGTTATTTTCTGCAGAAACTATCTATAGAGTCAATAAGTGGGGTTTTGTGAGCACAAGGAGGAAAACCTCTTGAGAACCTCTGGATTCTGATGAAACAACCCTGGGAATCACATAAAACCACTTAGTACACACTGAGCTCATTAGAAATCCTCTATGTAACACTCATGGCTCTGAAATTTCCTCTGACTTAAAAAATAAGGCTAGCAAATAATAAATAAATAATGTTTACAGTACAAAGCAATTCAAAAAGCTGTGTTTATATATATATATATAAATGCACACAGATATATATTTATATTTAAAAATATATTACATACATATTTGCAATTCAGAGATGAAGAGCTATATCCAGGTTTTTAGATCCTGGAACTTACATAATTTTTTAGGCTCTGTTAAAAAAAGATATTATAACAATAAAATGTCCTCACGTGACCACTCACCACCACCCTGCATAAAGGAAAGTATGTGTGTGTTGGGGTTGGGACAGTTGGAAAGATGTAGCAGTCTTAACCAATTGTTATTCGAGTTCTTCTATTTTATTAAATTTTGAAAAATGTATGACCATCTGAACATTTTGTAGAACCCTTCTCAGGGCCTTGGAAAGGGCCTGATGCCTCCACTTTGCCAGGATTGCAGCCCTATCGGAAGATCAGAGAACAAAGGAATGTTGATTCCCTTAAGAAATTTTGGATATAAATAAATATAAGTTATCGGGGACAGGAATTGGCCCTTCACACACGTTAGTACTGAAAATAAAAAGGATATGCACAAAGGGAACTGCTTGTTGATGTAAATTATCTTCCATGTGTCTGGTACCCCCAGGCACTGGTCACTCCTGCAGGGCCTGGTTCCAGCCACACAACACTCTCACAAGCCTTCTGCATGCTCAGACATAGTTACATCTGATTTCTCTGAGAACCTGTCACTCGGAGCAGGGAGAATGACAACAACGAGCAAAGCACTTTATTTTTGTTATTAAAGCAAAGGGATTTGACTTAGTGAAAATATGGTTATACAGCACATGATCACAACTACTTTTTTAAACACTCTGAAAGAAACTATAGGGAAGTACACTCAAGTGTGCTAACTACAGATGCCTTTGGGTGATAGAACTATGGGTAATTTTTTTAACTTCTCCCTCACATTTTCTTTAATAAACATATGTCTTTAAAATGGAAATTGAATTTCAAAAAATGTTTATAAAATGCATTAACTTCATATATATATATATATATATAGACACAGGTATATGTATTAATTAATACAAGCAATGTGCAGGAATCTAGCAAGATTTAAAACTTCTCAAGGCTTCCAATAAGAATATTTCACATGGCAGCTATTACCAGTGTGGTATGAGAATCAGAGAATCAATTAAGCCTGCTTTTGAAAGGGACTTTGTACTAGTTATCTATTGCTGCATCACAAATTATCCAAAACTTACATGGTTTAAAATGATAAACATTTATTATTTCACACAGTTTCTGTAGGTGAGGAACCTAGAAGTGACTTGGCTGAGTGTCTCAGGTTCAGGGTCTCTGATGGGATTACAGACAAGCTATTAGCAGTCATCTGAAGGTTTATCCAGGGCTGGAGCATCTACTTTTAAGATGGTCATCCATGTAGCTATTGGCAGAGGTCCTCAATGCCTTGCCACATGGGCCTTTCCATGGGGCTGCCTGGCTGTCCTCACAACACAGCATCTAGCTTCCACTGGATGGAATAATGTGCATGTGTATAAAAAAGAGAGAAGAGCCACAATGCCTTTTGTGATCTAACCTAGGAAGCCATACAGCATTTCTGCCGTATTCACAGACCAATCCTGCAGTGTGGGAGAGGACTGCACATATCCAAGGCGGGGATCATTAGAGACCCTTCAACACCATGGTGTCCAATCCTCATGGGAGCCTGGAGAAACTAAAATTTTTCCATAAAGCAAGAAATATTGAGATTGTTACTCAAAGTCATTTAAACCTATCAAAAAAATAGGTATTTGAATCCTATTTCATATTCTGACTCAGCAGAAATTTTTCTGAAAACAATATTTTAAAGATTATGAGTGTAATGTGACTTTAAAATGTTAATTGGTTTTTACTTCTTGGAAAGTTACACAATTTTATTTCTTGTTGCCCAGGCTAGAGTACAATGGTGTGATCTCAGCTCACTGCAACCACTGCCTCCCTGTTTCAAGTGATTCTTCTGCCTCAGCCTTCCGAGTAGCTGGTATCACAGGTATGGGTCACCACACCCACCTCATTTTTGTATTTTTAGTAGAGACAGGATTTCACCATATTGGCCAGGCTGGTCTCAAACTTCTGACCTTGTGATCCACCCGCTTTGGCTTCCCAGGTGCTGGGCTTAAAGGTGTGAGCCACCGTGCCCAGCCTGATGTTCTTTAAACAGTCAGCATTCCTCTACTTATTTTAACATTTCAACTAATAAATTAAAAATTAAGAATTTATAAAATTAGGTATGCCCACTGTTTTAAACATTCACTTCTGATATAAATAGATCTTAATGTTTCTTTATATCCAAACCTAAACTGTCAGATTCTATTAAATGCTTTAAACATTTTAAGAAACAGCAAATACACCCAGAATGTCACAATCATTATATCAAACCAGTTATAAAAATGTTAACTTCACTGGGCGTGGTGGCTCACACCTGTAATCCCAGCACTTTGGGAGTTCTAGGTGGGCAGATCACTAGGTCAGGAGATCGAGACCATCTTGGCTAACACCGTGAAACCCTGCCTCTACTAAAAATACAAACAATTAGCTGGGCATGGTAGCACCCACTACTCGGGAGGCAGAGGCAAGAGAATCACTTGGACCTCGGATATTGGAGTTGCGGTGAGCCTAGATCACACCACTACACTCTAGCCTGGGCCACAGAATGAGACTTTGTCTCCAAAAACTAAAAAGTTAACTGCATGGATTTAATTTTTTTCTCATACTTATTTGAACACTTTACCTGGATTCTGATTTTCCATATGTTCTAAGTTTATGTTATCCTTTTTTTTTAAAGAGAGTCTCACATTATTGCCAAGGCTGGAATGAAAGGGCACAATCTCAACTCACTGCAACCTCTGCTTCCTGGATTCAAGTGACTCTTGTGCCTCAATCTCTTGAGTATCTAGGATTACAAGCATGCACCACCAAGTCCAGATAATTATCACATATTCAGTAGAAATGGGGTTTCACCATGTGGACCAGGCTGGTCTCAAACTCCTGACCTCAAGTGATCTGCCCACCTCAGCCTCCCAAAGTGCTGGGATTACAGGCATGAGTCACTGCACCTGGCTGAATTTATGTTATTCTACCATGTACTCTTTTTTTCATTTTTTGAGATGGAGTCTCACTCTGTCACCAAGCTGGAGTGCAGTGGCATGATCTCGGCTCACTACAACCTCCGACCCCCTGGTTCAAGAGAGTCTCCTGCACCAGCCACCTGAGTAGCTGGGACTACAGGCATGAGCAAGCTAATTTTTTTTATTTTTAGTAGAGATGGGGTTTCATCATGTTGGCCAGGTTGGTCTTGATCTCCTGACCTCATGATCTGTCCATCTCGGCTTCCCAAAGTGCTGGGACTACAGTCATGGGCCACCATATCTGGCCTTAAATTTTTAATTTTTGAACCATTTGAATGATTTACATATTCAAAAAATAAGATTAAAATGATAGGGTTTTTTCTATCCTCAAATACAAAATTATATACAACAGAAAAAATGAATCTGTGTAGAATATTGATATAACCATACAGAAGAAAAAATAATACAAGAAATGTTTAACACAGTGCTGTCATTGTACACTCCAAGGACAAAAAGAACCATAGAAAACAATCTCAACATAACTTAGAAAGTTGGTTTTCAGCTAGGGTATTGTTACTACAATTCCAAAAGCATTTAGTGTATACTGTAAGATTTAGCATTCATCATTGACGTTGCTGGGCTAGGGACCAGGGTTCTAACACTGGAAGAAAGGAGATAAAAATACAGAACTGGTGAAGGAAAAGAAGAAACCCACTGGTGTTTAAAAGTAGTGTGTGTGTGTGTGTGTGTGTGTGTGTGTGTGTTTCAATAGAGCTCTATTGCTAAGTACTACTTCCCACTGAAAATGTTTCCTCTGAGAAACGTTTGATCCAATGACTGGGGCAGGGCAAGTATAGGTAAACCTGGACCATCAGGGAGCAGTGGCTCGTGCCTGTAATCCCCAGAGGTGGGTGGAACACTAGAGGCTGGGAGTTCAAGACCAGCCTGGCCAACATGGTGAAATCCCATCTATACTAAAAATACAAAAATTAGCTGGGTGTGGTGCCAGGCACCTGTAGTCCCAGCTAAAATGGAGGCTGAGGCAGGAGAATCTCTTGAACCCAGGAAGCAGAGGTTGCAGTGAACCGAGACCTCACAACTGCACTCTAGGCTGGGTGACAGAGTGAGACCCTGTCTCAAAAAAAAAAACTCTTTTAGGCCAGGCACAGTGGCTCATGCCTGTAATTCCAGCAATTTGGAAGGCTGAGGTGGTTGGATCACTTGAGGCCAGGAGTTCAAGATCAACCTGAGCAACATGCTGAAACTCTGTCTCTTCTAAAAATACAAAAATTAGCTGGGCATGGTGGCACATGCCTCTAATCCCAGCTACTTGGGAGGTTGAGGCAAAAGAATTGCTTGAACCCAGGAGGAAGAGGATGCAGTGAGCCAAGACTGCGCCCCTGCACTTCAGCCTGGGTAATAGAGAGACACCCTGTCTCAGAAAGAAAGAAAAAAGGAAAGAAAGAAAAGAAAGGGAGGGAGGGAGGAAGGAAGGAAGGAAAGAAAGAAAGAAAGAAAGAAAGAAAGAAAGAAAGAAAGAAAGAAAGAAAGAAAGAAAGAAGGAAAAGGAAAAGAGAAGAGAAAGAAAAGAGAAAAAAGAAAGGAAGAGAGAGAGAGAGAGAGAGAGAGAGAGAAAGGAACCTGGATCATACGTTTGTGCCAGAAAGTAAGAAAGAAAAGAATGGAAGATGGAAAAAGCAAATAAATTTTTAAAAAAAGATGGAAAGAGAAAAAGAACAGATGGAGAGAAAAAAAAAGGAAAGAAAGAAGAGAAAGAAAATCAGAGCAAAGAGAAAGAAAGAAACTTAGATCATACCTTTGTGCCAGAAGTAAGGAAATGCACAGAAACTGATGGATACAAGACAAGAAGATGGAAACTGCTGGATACAAGAGAACAGGATGTAAGCTTCAGCTTTAAGAGGCTCCCACTGACCAACTTTAGAACAATGTTTCTTTTCTTTATCCCAAATACACTAGTAGAATTAAAGAACAATTTGAATTCAAAATGAGTAACAGGACTAAAAGGTTATGTTTAAAATTCCAAAAGTTAATATGGATAACAAAAAGGTTAAAATTTTAAAAGGTGTGAGTGCAACAGCCTGAAAAGCTCAGAAATATTACACTGAAGGAAGGAAGCCACGCTTAATAGATACTGCATGATTCCATTTATAGGAAACTCTAGAATAGGCAGTATTGGTGAATGGTGGTAGAAACTAGACCATTGGCTGCTTCTGTAGAAGATGGGTTGACCAGGAAGGAGCAAGACAGAACTTTAGAATTCATCTTCACATGGGGTCAGAATCACATGTATGTTCATATTCACCAAAATCTGATTAGACAAACAATATATGGACCAGGTGCAGTGACTCACACCTGTAATCCCAGCACATTGGGAGGCCAAGTCCAGGGATTACTTGATCCCAGGAGTTCAAGATCAGCCTGGACAACAAAGGGAGACCCTGTCTCTACTTAAATCAAAAAAACTATATAGGCATGGTGGTGAATGCCTGTAGTCCCAGCTACTTAGGAGGCTGAGGCAGGAGGATCGCTGAAACCCAGGAGGTCAAGGCTACATTGAGCTATGACCGCACCACTGCACTCCAGCCTTGGTGACAGCATGATCCAGTCACAGAAAAAAAAAAAAAAGGAGCTAGGCATGATGGCTCATGCCTGTAATCCCAGCTCTTTTGGACACTAAGGTAGGTGCATTGCTTGAGCACAAGTTCAAGATCAGCCTGGGCAACATAGCAAAACCCCATCTCTACAAAAGTACAAAAATAAGCTTGGCATGTGGGTGCATGCCTGTAGTCCCAGATGCTTAGGTGGCTGAGCTGGAAAGATTTCTTGAACCCAGGAGGAGGTTGCAGTGAGCTAAGATCAAGCCACTACACTCCAGCCTGGGCAACAGATCAAGACCTTGTATTTAAATAAAGTATGCTTTTTTTTTTTTGAGACAGAGTTTTGCTCTTGTTACCCAGACTGGAGTGCAATGGCGTGATCTCAGCTCACCGCAACCTCCGCCTCCTGGGTTCAGGCAATTCTCTTCCCTCAGCCTCCTGAGTAGCTGGGACTACAGGCACACGCCACCATGCTCAGCTAATTTTTTGTATTTTCAGTAGAGACGGGGTTTCACCATGTTGACCAGAATGGTCTCAATCTCTTGACCTCGTGATTCACCCGCCTCAGCCTCCAAAAGTGCTGGGATTACAGGCATGAGTCACCGCGCCTGGCAAAAAGTATGCATATTTAAAATTTATTTATTTTGGGGGGACTGAGTCTCACTCTGTTGCCCAGGCTGGAGTGCAGTGATACAATCCCACCTCACGGCAACCTCTGCCTCCTGGTTCAATTGATTATCGTGCCCCAGCCTCCTGAATAGCTGGGATTACAGGCAAGCATGCCCAGCTAATCTTTATATTTTTAGTAGAGACAGGGTTTCACCATGTTGGCCACACTCACTGGTCTTCAACTCCTGACCTCAGGCAATCCGCCCAGCTCAGCCTCCCAAAGTGCTGGACTACAGGCATGAACCACCATGGCTGGCCTATATATGCATTCAATATCACAATTTTTTTTTTCTGCGATGGCGTGCAGGGGCATGATCTCGGCCCACCACAAGCTCCACCTGTCTGTTTCAAGCAATTCTCCTGCCTCGCCCTCCCAAGTAGCTGAGATTACCAGCATGTGCCATCATGCCTGGCTGATTTCTATATGTTTAGTAGAAATGGGTCTTCACCATGTTGGCCAGGCTGATTTCAAACTCCTGACCTCTAGTGATCCACCTGCCTTGGCCTCACAAACTGAATTAAATTTTTTAATGATATGCAGGGAAAACAGAAAGCTACTTTTTACAAAAAAAATGCCAACTAAAAATGTAATCGTGTAGAAAATAACCTATATGTGATGGTTTATTTTCAATTCTAAGTGCCTTAGTTTTAAGCCAGCTACATGGAAATAAAGAGATAAAGAAGCAGAATATACTGAGTCACTGACCCCTCCTTTCCTGTCTTCCCTTTCACCCAGCAGCCAGGCATCTATCAGTAAGGGCCCCCTCAGCTACCTGCTCCCCACCCCATGAAGAATTTAGTTTAGGCTAGCTTGCAACATACATAATTGTACCCTCTTTTTTTTGGAGATGGAGTCTCACTCTGTCACGCAGGCTGGAGTGTAGTAGGGCAATTACGGCTCACTGCAGCCTTGATCTCCTGGGTTCAAGTGATCAGCTTCCTGAGTAGCTGGAACCACAGGTGCACACCACCATGCCTGGCTAATTTTTTGTAGAGTTGGGGATTTCACCATGTTACCCAGGCTGGTCTCGAACTCCTGAGCTCAAGCAATTTTCTTCCTCCCAAAGTGCTGGGATTATAGGTATGAGCCACCATGTTCGGCTGACACAAGGTCTTAAAACACACCATTTTTGTTCTGTAAGGTTCTGAATTGAAAAACTTCTCTTCTGCATCTTAGAAAAGGTCTTTATCTAACCAAAAAGACCACAATTTTACCAACATCTTATTGGCAATATTCAGAAAGAAAAAAACCCAAATGACTTGCAGCAGTGGCCCCCCCAAAGACCACCCCACCCATTAGAAATGCACGTTCTCAGGGCCGCTCCACATCTACAAAATCCAAGTTCCTGGGGTGGCTTAATAGCTCTTCTAGGTGTCTGTGATGTATGTTCAAGTTTATGAACCACTGACCTATAAATCAACACAAATCCTGGTTTGGTAGAAATAAGGGTGTTCATGGAATAAAAAACTCATTTAGTTGGGAGGCTGAGGCGGGTGGATCACGAGGTCAAGCGATCGAGACCATCCTGGTCAACATGGTGAAACCCGGTCTCTACTCAAAATACAAAAAATTAGCTGGGCATGGTGGCACGTGCCTGTAATCCCAGCTACTCGGGAGGCTGAGACAGGAGAATTGCCTGAACCCAGGAGGCGGAGGTTGTGGTGAGCCGAGATCGCGCCATTGCACTCCAGCCTGGGTAACGAGCAAAACTCCGTCTCAAACAAAAAATAAAAATAAAAAAACTCATTTAGGTAGAGAAGCTAAGGCAGGAAAACGAAGTAGTTTAGCCTAAACCAAATCAAAATTATCAATGGAAATGGGGCAAACCCTCAAGTTGGATCCCAACGATTTTAACCACGTCTCCTCTGTTAAGGACTACTATTACCTTCTTAACCTACTGATAATTCTTTTCCAATCAAGTTAAATCCATGTTGAGTCAGTCTTTGACATTTTGGCAAATTTCTTCAATGCATCT
The DNA here is from genome assembly GCA_028533165.1 of Leontopithecus rosalia. Classification (NCBI taxonomy): domain Eukaryota; kingdom Metazoa; phylum Chordata; class Mammalia; order Primates; family Cebidae; genus Leontopithecus; species Leontopithecus rosalia. Next base: position 124,091,224 of record CM052648.1, read on the forward strand.
TTTTTTTTTTTTTTTTTTGAGAGCCTACCATGGGGCCCAGCCCAGCTCCAATCTGTGATGATTTCACAAGCTTTGATCTGGGCCCTGCTAAGTCCTCCTGCCTCATACATCACAGAATCTGAACATACGACAAGCATCTTCATTCACTCCAGTTTATTTCATTAGCACCTCTAATTTTAGACGCACCCACATCACATCTTCTTCCCACCAAGCGTTCAGTCTTCTTCCAATACGGAGAACAGCATCTCTGAGGCTCGGTTTAGAAGCCTTGGGGAGTGGGGAGGGATCCTTGTCACCAAGATTATTTAACAAACTTGGAAAACACATGGGAATCAATAAAGGGGCACTGCTTAGAAACTGTACAACGACGTCAAATACTAGTTTTAAAGAATGGCAGCTTTCATAATAGCTCATATTTATCACAGCCCAAAAGTGCAAATGACCCAAATATCCATCAAAAGGACCACAGGCAAATAAACTGTGGTATATTCGCAGATTGGGATGCTACAAAAGCAATAAAAAAAGATGAATTACTGATACCTGCCACAACACAGGTAACTCTCATAGACATTACATATGTGAAATCCAGTTGCCAGCTCCCCAAAATGCATACTAGTTATATGAATTTCAAAGGCAAACAAAACTAACTGACAGCGGTAGAAGTCAGAGCAGTGGTTAGCTGGGGGTGACAACTGACTAGAAAGGGTTAGGAGGGAATCTTCCAGGAGACAGTGATTTTTTTTTTTTTTTTTGAAATGGAGTTTAGCTCTTGTCACCCAGGCTGGGGTGCAACAGTGCAATCTCAGCTCACCGCAACCTTGGCCTCCCAGGTTTAAGCAATTCTCTTGCCTCAGCCTCCCAAGCAGCTGGGATTACAGGTGTGTACTACCATGCCCTGCTAATTTTTCTATTTTTAGTAGAGACAGGGTTTCACCACATTGGCCAGGCTGGTCTGGAACTCCTGAGCCTCAACCTCCCAAAGTGCTGGGATTACAGGCGTAAGCCACCACCTTACCGAGACAGCGATTTTTAAAAATGCATGTAAAATACAGTCAGTTTAAAAGGGGGAGGGTTAATATTAACAAATATTAAAGGCCAGGCACTATATCAAGTGCTTGTTTTTTTTAAGAGACACAGTCTTGGCTGGGCGTGGTGGCTCATCTGAGGTCAGGAGTTCAAGACCAGTCTGGCCAACATGGCAAAACCTTGTCTCTAACTAAAAATACAAAAAATTAGCCTGGTGTGGTCACAGGCACCTGTAATCCCAGCTACTTGGGAGGCTGAGGCAGAAGAATCGCTTGAACCCAAGAGACAGAAGTTGCAGTGAGTGAGAATCT
>CM052648.1:124109406-124125487 GCA_028533165.1 Leontopithecus rosalia
ATAATTAATAATATATTTATATATTAATTATATAACTAATATCTATAATGAATAATTATAATAAATGAATAATTATAAATAGTAATTTATAATTAATAATAATTAATACACGATAATTGATAATAATATTTATTTATTATTATAAAATATTATTAGATAGACTCAAAGTCTAAGGAGCTCACAGTCTTCAAGATGTATTTCCTTGAAATCTTGAAGTCTCCTGGTCCCACAGACTTAATAATTCAGCAGTGTTCTGGTTTAGAAATTTATGGCCTTTATGTTACATTGAGAAATAGTCTCACAAATTTTGGTACAAGGTATTTCTTGGAAGGAGAGGGCAAATAGAAATCAAGATCGCATGTTATCATTGTTCAACTTGCATTTATCAGTGAGAACATGCAATGTTTGATTTTCTGATTCTGTGTAGTTTAATGAGGATGATGGCTTCCAGCTTCATCCGTGTCCCTGCAAAGAACATGATCTCATTCCTCTTTATGGCTGTGTAGTATTCTGTGGTGTTCATGTACCACACTTTCTTTATACAATCTAATATTGTCAGGTTAAGGGGTAAAGGGAGGGAGAGCATTAGGAGAAATAGCTAATGTATGCTGTGCTTAAAATCTAGGTGACAGGTTGACAGGTGCAGCAAACCACCATGGCACATGGATCCCTTTGTAACAAACCTGCATGTTCTGCACATATATTCTGGAACTTAAAGTAAAAAGAAAAGAAAGAAAGAAATTAAGGCTCTGAACTTGGCATTTTGTGAAAATTGAAAAACATTAGCCCTGAGACTCTGAAATGTAAGATCACTTTATGATTTTCAGCTCCATTCTCACTCTGCTTAAATACTTAAATTTTAAGTATTAAAATTTTGATTCTTAACAAAATTTCCATGTGAAGGAATTAAGGAAGGGAGAACATTTTCTTATTTTTTTCTTTGTCCTGTGTGTGTGTGAGCAAGTGCATGTGTGCGCCTGTGTGTGCATTTGGGACCCCTTGATACACCAGCTCATGGTTTGTCAAATGTTTATGATTCCTCTTTGTCTCAACAAAGACTTATTAGGTGGACTTGCTCTTTCATCTCTTCAGCTTCAAACCTCAGCAACTGGTACCAGCTATGTATGCATCCTGCATCATTCATACTTTGCTTAGCTACAGGGTGCTTTATTTGCAGATTAATCATTTAACTTTTAAAGTTTTGTTTTCACGTATAGCTCTTTAATGGCTTTCATGAAAAAAATGCAGCATGTCATTTATGGTTTGTCTGGAAACGTATGTCTACTAAGATGGCGAGAATGCTCTTTATCTTTCTAAACCCTAATAGGAAGCAAATATTCTAACAGTTGGGTGTGTGTGTGTGTGTGTATAATGTTTGCTATTTTGTAGCCTTAATTATATATGAGTTTCTGTGTGATGTACTAATCTTATTTTGTTTTGCTATGTGCAACATCTCACTGACAATTTCTGTGTCATCTTCAAATTGATATCTAATGCCACCTTTACACTATGCCAAATGGTTATATCAGCAACATTTTATTTCTGGAGCTTCTCTGCTGACCCACTCATCTATTTACACATTTTCATGAGGGTGTCAATGCCGCAATGTTTGTCATCGCTCTAGAATTAACAATATCTTGATAATTCATTGCAGAATACTACTTTTTTGATCTCCTTTAACAAATTATCTTGGATATTACAGGTGATTCAGTCTTCAAACTACCTTTTACGATTCGGTTGTAAAGTGGAAATTCTTGAAATTGAATTTGCAAACCTATTTGTGGATATTCATAGCATGTCTTTAATAGCATGTCTTTTAACTTAGAAATATTAGGTATCCTTCTGTGTCTCTGAATGTTACTGTATATACTACAAGGGACTCTTACTTTCCATACTTTCCATTCCTTCATATTTTAAAAAATCTATACTTTATGGAGTTTACTGTTACGTTCCATAGTAACCTTTCATCTTGTGCTGAATCAATTGAATGTATGCCATTAATTTTTATCTGTTATTTTATATTCTGACATCTTACTTTTTTTTTAGTTTTAGAATACATGTGCAGAACTTGCAGGTTTGTTACATAGGTATACATGTGCCATGGTGGTTTGCTGCACCCATCAACCTGTCATCTGGCTTTTAAGCCCCACATGCGTTAGGTACTTGTCCTAATATTCTCCCTCCCTTTGCCCACCAACCTCTGACAGGCCCTGATGTGTGATGTTTCCCTCCCTGTGTCCATGTGTTCTCATTGTTTAATTCACACTCATGAGTGAGAATATCCAGAGTTTGGTTTTCTGTTCCTGTGTTAGTTTACTGAGATTGATGGCTTCCACCTTCATCCATGTCCATGCAAAGGACATGAACTCATTCATTTTTATGGCTGTATAGTATCCCATGGTGTATATGTGCCACATTTTCTTTCTTCAGTCTATCATTGAAGAGCATTTGGATTGGTTCCAAGTCTTTGCTATTGTAAGTAGTGTTGCAATAAACACATGAGTGCATGCCTGACACCTTAATTCTTAAGTTTTCTATCACTCTGTTAAAGATCTTGTATTTACTATGCAGATAAACATCCTTTGAAAATTGTGACAGTTTGCACCTTTATTTCTAAAACTTTTGAATTGTGCCTTTACTTATTATTTTTATTTGCTTGGAGCATCATCAAGACAAGTTTGGTAGAATGAATAATTAAATTCAATGATATGTCTGCTAAAGTTTTTACTTTATTTAACATTTTATTAAGCTACTAAACAGATAAGCTTTAAAGAATGAATTTCTCTTTATTAATAAGTATTAAATTTTTCTAGAATATTTTCTATATCTGTTATGAATAACATATGGCATATTTATTTTTATCTGTCAACAGATGCATTATGTTATTTGGTCTTGATTATGATAATCCTGTTGATTTTCATGAAATTGGTATTACCTGTTAATGACAGGTTAAAAAAATATTGCTTTTTTTTTTGAGACAGAGTTTCAATCTTATTGCCCAAGCTGGAGTGTAGTGGCACAATCTCAGCTCACTACAACCTCTGCCTCCCAGGTTCCAGTGATTCTCCTGCCTCAGCCTACCAAGTAGCCAGAATTACAGGTGCCTGCCACTATGCCCAGCTAATTTTTTGTATTTAATAGAGACGAGGTTTCACCATGTTGGCCAGGCTGGCTTCGAACTCGTGACCTCAGGTGATACAACCGCCACAGCCTCCCAAGTGCTGGGATTACAGGCATGAGCCAGCATGCCTGCCCCAAACATATATTTCTTGAACCACCTTCAAGTGTGTCCTTCTGTAGTGTGAGTTTTTTTTTTTTTTTTTTTTACTGTGGCTTAGATGCACTAATTATATATTTTGTAGTATGTCAAGTCTAAAATTACATACTTTTCTAACTTTTTTCTTCTCTTTAGAATTTATGGTTTGTCATAGTATTATTTTTAAGTACTTAAGACTCTTAAATGTATGTTCTATTCTGACCTTTCTTTTCCTGTATTGTCATTTACTTGTGCCCTCTGCAGTACTTTCAGCATCCAGCATCTGATCTCAGTTTTTGCACTCCATCTGTGAATGCAGTTGAGTCACAATTTGCAAAGAGACTTATGGGGAAGGTTTGTAAAATCTAAGTATCAGAATGTTCACTAAATTACAATGCCTAGTGTAGTGGAGGGATCAAATACATAACACTTTTTTTATACCAGAAATAAAATATTCATTAAACAATTGTTCTGGATATTTTCTTCAAATATTCCATTCCTGTTTCAGCTTGTTTTATTGCCCAGTCTCAGAAACCTCCTCCACTTTAAGTGATGCATTCAGATAAGCCCCAGGGATTTGGAAACCACTGATATGTTACTACACTTTAGAGTAAGAGCTGAGAATAGGGTTCCTATCAAAAGTCAAATCAAGCTCAGCAAATTAGTTGTTCTTTGTCTCATCTGTTTCATGCATATGAAAATAAATAAACTAAAATCGGTTAAGTTGCAACTTTTGGCCTCAAACGCACATGAACAAAAGATAACATCAACTGTAAATGGCCTCAAAATTTAGAAAGGATTGACTCCTAGCTTCCTTTTCAGATACAATGAACAGCAGGCCCTGGACCTTTAGGATGACACTGAAAGTGGAAAACCAACCCACAAGTAAATTCCTAGGTTCAATAAATCTTTACGGAAACTATCTGGAGTGTGAGCACCTTTTCTTTCTTGGTCCTAGTTTCTGGAAATTATCCACAGGAGATTTGGAAGTAGATTCAATGATGTATGCCAGATATTCATCACATAATCTTTACTTAATAATCCTTCTGATTCAAGTTTGCCAGATATGGGAAAAGTTGTCTGTATTCAGAAAATTCCTCCCTTTAAATACTTAGACTTAAGTCACTCTCTTTGTACTTATCATATCCATCCCTTCGAGCCTTTATGCTTGTTCTTGTGGCAAACTGCTACAAAAATCACGCCTTTCTCCTAGTTGGTGCTTGCTGATCGAGTTTCTTGCCTTAATTAATGTATTTTAATTATTTAATTATCAATTCATCTTTTAGAGACAGGGTCTCACTCTGCCACCCATGCTAGAGTACTGGGGTGTGGTCATAGCTCACTCTAACCTTGAACTCCTGGGATCAATCTAGCCTCACGCCTCAGCCTCTTGAGTAGCCAGGACTACAAAAGCGCACTATCTTTTTTTCTTTTTTTTTTCTGTGGAGATAGGGTCTTCCCAGGTTGCCTAAGATGGTCTTAAACTTTTGGCCTTAAGCGATCCTCTCACCTCGACCTCTCAAAGTGGTGGGATTCCAGGCATGAGTCAGCATGCCAGGCTAATTCATGTGTAATCTCACATGCATTCAACACAAGCACTGTAATTTGAAGTTCTGATCACCAGGGAAATTTGATTGGAAATGTGTGTGGCTACAACTTTGATTTTGACATTTCTCTCCAACTAGTGTGAATGAAAAGGAGCTTTTGATTGCATCGATTCCTCTGATTAGAGTAACACAAATTATGCCAAACTCATCCTAAATTTCTTGTTTTGTTTCCTTTTAATGGTGAGGTCTGGATTACCCTGACTTTCCTTAATTTACAAAATAAATTTGTATTTCAACTAGCTAGCATGGATGCCTTGCCCTCCTCCTATGCAATGGGTATGTTCTGGAATCAACATTAAACTGCGTAGCAAGTTCGCATTCTCTGAGTTTTCTTTTTTTTTGGTGTTTTGAGATGGAGTTGCACTCTGTGTAGAGTTTTCCTTTACATAGGATTTTTACTTGACTAAATACAAAAATAAAATTTGTTTCCATAGTTCAAAAGTCAGTGCATAATATTAATTAATATGTAGAAATTGGAGAGAAAAATTTGAAAGATATGACCATTTTTTTCTGCTTTCAACTTGAGCAAGGTTTCTAAAGCATAGGGTCTAATTTATTAACAGTGTAAGTGAATAAAATTGGTTGAATAGTTTTATTGGAATTAAAAGGATAATAGGAGAGTCTTTCACCTTTAACTACTTGGCTGATAGAGCTCTTGTTTACAGTGCAGATAGTTAAAACCAGCGGCAATCGACATGCTTTTGCATGCACGGTTTAGTAAAGGAATATTTCATAGTTTCCCTTTATCATTCTTTCCCCACATCTAGAGTTTACAGATCCTGGACCACTGCAGGCTTTATCCTTCTGCAGGGAATTGATCTGATAAGATTCAGTGCTGCTAATGTCTGAATTCTTACACAGAAAGAAAAAAACTCAAATTCACTTTTATTTTTCAGGATGCCTCTTTTATTTTCTCTATAGAATCAAAATAATATTTGTTTCTCCAGGGAGAGAGAGTGACAGAAAATTGATAACATATTCTGTGAATAGCTGAAAAAGGAGAAGAAATACATTCTCATTGACTATTATTCAAAGTCTAATTGTTAGAGGAGTTTGGATCAGTAAATTCTGGTGAGTCTGATAAGTGTTTTTAATTCTTTGAATAATGAGGCAACACATATCTGTATTATGTCCCTTATCATTTGTTGTAAAATACCTAGAACATGAACTACCATGAGGTCTTCTTTTTTAAACATTTTGTTAAAATTATAGACACAAATATAATGAATTAAGTCACTTCAAAAGGCTGTAAGCCATTCTTAATAACTACATACAATAATACTACAAATCCTTAATGTATATTTTTTTGGATAAGATGTATCTCTACTATGAAAGTCGACTGAGCATGTGGTAAGACAATGCTGATAGATAATTATATGTGTATAATCAGATCTTAGAAGCTTATACTTAAAACAATTGCTACCAAAATATAACTCATATAATACAGAATAGTGCCAGATGGATTTCTTAAAAATATAAAATAAAAGCTTCCTACACATTGACATAATTATGTTTTCAGTTTAGTTTTCTCTTAAGTGTATATCATTGTGGTAAATTAAAGAGACAATGTCATTTACCGTATTATGAGAATGTTCTTATATTACTATGGTTGGATAAAATACAGTGGTGGTTTCAAAGCCCACTGACAGCAAAGTGATCTCTAGAGGGAAAAGATTATTAGTTATTTCCTTGCTTAAGGAAGCATCTCAAAATATAGTGGTTTCAACATTAACCATTTAATTGTTGCACAGTTATATCAGTAAATATCAGTTGTTCTTTGTCTCCTCTATTTCATGCATTTGAAAATAAATAAATAAAATTGGTTAAGTTGAAACTTTTGGCCTTAAATGCACATGAACAAAAGATCACTTGATTCTTGAGTCTGGGACAGGTCAGCTGATAGCTGTGGGGTTTGTCCAGAAGTATATATTTGCTATCAACTGATGGGTCATCTTGCATCCAGGCAATTAAGGGTATCCTCATTCACATATGTGGCTCTCACAGGCTATTTAGAGCAACAGAGAAACCTAGGTTTTATTATTTCTTTTGTCATTCAGCAAACTACTCTGAATTTCTTCAAATACTGATTGCACATTTACAGAAGCTGCAAGAGAAGTCTATTCCAATATATAAGCACTTATCAAGTCTTTGCTTGTGTTACATTTACTAAAAAGTCACACTCCCAAAGAAAGTCACGTGACTGGACTGTTTCAGGTTCGAGAAATGGAAAATGCCCTACCTTCATAGAAAGGGAAAAATTTGTGAGCATTTGGTATTCAATAACAATTCTCCTCTGGCTGCAATTTGTTTACATTTCTGTCACATGAAAAGTGTGCTCACTCTTACTCCAGGGATCCAGAATGTTTCATGTAATTCTGTTCTTTGGGTTAAAATACAAGATTCTAGTTAGGTATAATGGTTCACACCTGGCAATCCCAGCAATTTTGGAGGCCAAGGTGGTAGGATCCCTTGAGACCAAGAGTGTGAGACCAGGTTGGGCAATATGGGGAGACCCTATCTACACACACACACACACACACACACACACACACACACACACACAGAGCAGGGCATGGTGATAGACACCTGGAGTCCCAGCTACTTGGGAGGCAAATGAGGAAAGATTGGTTGAGCCCAGGTCAATGCTGTAGTGACTTACGATGGCACCACTGCACTCCACCCTGGGCAACAGAGCAAATCCCTGTTTCAGGGGGCAAAAAAAAAGTGATCTAAAATGTCTAGAAGGCAGACTTGGATACACTTCCTCTGATCTAAAGGGTCAAGTTACCCATACCCTTCCCCCAAATACATCCAATATTAATGTCGTGCTAGATAGTTTCATTACATACATGTAAAATCCTAAAGTTAGAGGGTGTGATAGTTTTGACAGCTGTTTTACTATCAAATAACAAGAGTTACCCTTTTTTTTCCTTCTTATCATACAAATTTTTTCACTGATTTTTTAGCCTTCATTTAAAGGTTATTCACCCTTTTCTTTTTCTAGCTTCACGTAATAGTTCTTCCCTGCTTTTTCCGGTCTTCACTATCTTCCTTTCAAAAGTAAACACCATTTCTAAGCACAATATCTTTCTCCATTATCTACTGCCTTATAACAAACTACTTCAAAAATGTCAGTGGCTTAAGCCAATAATTATGTATGTGGTTTCTAATTTTGTAGGTTTGTTGGAAAGTCTTAACTGGGCCAGCCTAGCTGTTTTCTGCTGTCAGTGAAAAACTTGATGATTTGTGGTGAACTGGATCACATGACTGACAGTAAGCAGGCTCTTGGCAATTTGGAAGAGACTGCCCCATGTTTTTTATTATTCAGGAGGATAGTCTGGGCTTCCTCACATGGAATTTGAAAGGTCAAAACACTGCACATCTGGTAAATCCAAATGCTAAAGTGCTTTCCAAGCCTCTGCTTTCAATGTTTGCTAGTTTCCCATTGGCCACAGCAATTCACATAATCCATACCAATTTAAAAGTTACAGAAATAGACTCTACTTCTGGATAAATGAAATAATTTGTAGTCATTTTTGCTATTTATCATAGTGGATTCAATAAATAAATAGTAATTTCATTTTTTCCCTGTGAAACTAAAGGACAGAAAATATAAAATGAGACATATAAGGTCTGCTTCACATATGTGCCATTTATATACCTCTTGGGACTTCTGACTCCTTGAGCTCTTCATCAATCATACAGTTTTATTCTTCCGTACCTCATAGTCTAGTGCTCTTATACTTTAGTGTTTATCATTGCTAATTACTACACCATCTCCAGAAATTTAGATTCATGCAATCTCTGCTATGATTTACAATTTCTATTTTTGCAACTTATGTCTCTTACTTTTCCCACTTGAAACAAACAAAAAAACTTTGACTTCATCTTAAACTCCAGTTCCTTAACTCTATTACCTTTGCCACTCTTCATCCTCCCCTCCTTACCCAGCTTAGAATTCATGGTATATTAATATAATTACTTCTTGTCAGATAACATCAATTTTACTTCCATGCTTAACCTGAGTAAATCCCACACCCGGAAAAAACTATTTCTATGCAACCTTCTAACTGTATCAGTGAATGTGAAAGCAACCAGCTTTGCTTACACACACACATATGCACACACAATGGTATGAACCAGTCTCGCTTTAAATTTATGATCAGAAGCATTGAGTGTTTGCTCAGGACTTCTTGGTAAGCTTATTACCTTTCGTAGCCAAATCACATAACTGCTCAGTGAGAAAATTTCTTCTTTATTTTAAGCTAAAATTATTATTTTACTGAGAGTATAGTGCAATTTAAAAGTGAATTCCTGGTCCAACACCACCAAATGAAGCAATCCACTGGAGTCTATAGACTCAACCATTCTTTCCCTTTCCTCACAATGAATACACAGCCAGTGTTTATATCTAAGGTCACATCTTCTGTTGGTACACTGAATCTCATTCTAACTTAGCAAATCAATGTATTCCCTTTGGTATTTATTTCTTCTTTCTCGTGCCATGGCATATTTAAATAATGTATTAGATCAGTTCTATCACTATTTAACTTGATGCATACTAATCAAATTTAAAATTATGCAAATTCCTTATTTACTTGTCACTGTGTATTAAAGAAAACCTTTAAAATTATCTGTAGCCGGGCGCGGTGGCTCACGCCTGTAATCCCAGCACTTTGGGAGGCCAAGGTGGGTGGATCACGGGGTCAAGAGATCGAGACCATCCTGGTCAACATGGTGAAACCCGGTCTCTACTAAAAATACAAAAAATTAGCTGGGCACGGTGGTGTGTGCCTGTAATCCCAGCTACTCAGGAGGCTGAGGCAGGAGAATTGCCTGGACCCAGGAGGCGGAGGTTGCGGTGAGCCGAGATCGTGCCACTGCACTCCAGCCTGGTAACAAGAGCGAAACTCTGTCTCGAAAAAAACAAAAAACAAAAAACAAACTAAAAAAAAATCTGTATATACATACAGACACATGCATACACACAAATACATATATACATATATATATTCACTGTTAGTGACTATTATCTTATTCTTGCTGTTCCTCTGCAATTAAAGATTCATCAGGGTCAAACCACTGAAACCATTCTTGTCAATCTCACCATTTTTAAATTCCTAAAGTAAACTTGGTACCTTTCAGCAATATTTGAAAAAAGTGATAGGTGCCTCTCTCATTAACCATTTTCTTCACTTGTTTTCTGAGTCATAAAAGTCTTCTCATTTCCCTACAATTTACTGACTATTCCTTCTCGACATTCTCTTCCATCTCTAAGTATTAGAATTTCTTTCCAATCAGTAGACATTAGAGTTATTTAAGACATGCTTAGAAATTATTTTCTCCCTATGATTCACTACATTCTTAGTGAGTTTCCTATGACTTTAAGTAACATCTATTGATTAATTACTCCTGAATTTATTTAGCCGGTCTCCATTTGGCTCTGAGCTTTACTTGTGTATCATCTTTTCACCTAACATTTGTACTTGGGTGCCAATCAAACAAGCATCTTTCACATGTCCAAAGCAAAACATCAATTTCGGCAATCCCATATGCCTGCCAGTCTTTTCTGTACTAGTAAATCACTCTAAAAATCACCTACTTAATCAAAGGGGAAATAAACATAAACAAAAACTTCAGAGTCATCTTCATGCCTTACTTTCTCTACATATCACATGTTGAACCTACTTTTAAAATTCGTTCTGTATGAAGAAGAGCTTCACAGGACCGACGTGGTGGCTCAAGCCTGTAATCCCAGCACTTTGGGAGGTCGAGCTGAGCAGATCACAAGGTCAGGAGTTCAAGACCAACCTGGCCAGCATGGTGAAACCATGTCTCTATTTAAAAAAATATACAAAAATTAGCTGGACATGGTGGTGCACACCTGAAGTCCCAGCTACTAGGGAGGCTGAGACAGGAGAATCTCTTGAACCAGGAGGTAGAGGTTGCAGGAGCCAAGATCATGCCATTGTACTCCAGCTTGCAAGGCAGAGTGAGACAACTCCATCTCAAAAAAAAAAGATCTTCAGTGGATCCACTGCCACCACTAGCCACTTTTTGTTTGGACTACTTACACAGGTTTCTGTTAGTCTCCCTACCACTACCCTTTCTTCTCCACATAACATCAACAGGCATCTTTTAGAAAGACTTTGTTATTTTTCTTCTGACATCACCCCAACAGTGATTCCCATTAAACTCAAATAAAATCCAAAGTCCAAGGTATCATGTGATCTCGTCCGTGCTTACCTTTCTAACCTCATTTTCTGCTTGTTCAACTTTTCAAACATGCTCACCCTATTGGACAACTATCAGGTATATTTTACACTGCTCCTTCAAGGTTACTAACAGGTTTATGCATTAACTGCTTAACTCTCAACTATGGTAATGAATAAAGTCACTCAGCCCTTGATTGGCTTTTCTTTCTTCTGTCTCTCACTATTGCACTTTCCCTGGCCTCTTGCTCTTGCTCCAGATGCATTCAAATGCTTTTAGCAGCTCCTTTTTTTCTCTTTTTTCAGGTAACCCAAACTAAGACAATTAGTGACAGCAGTGGCCCTTATTGTTTGTGTGAATAATGTTGCTCCAATCTCCAATAAACTTCCCATTGACAGTGGTAGGTGAAGCAATCATTCTTGTAATGTAATAGCATTATAATTAAGATGTTTATAGGAGATACATTAGAGTTTGGTACAAACAGAACATGAAGCATTGGTTTGTATAGTAACAACACAGGTTATCGATATGAGAGCAATAGTAATATTAAATACTATGCAACTTATCATGCTTAGTTTGCAGTTTTAGCAGCCCCCCCCAAAAAAAGGAAAAAGAAGAAAATTACAGGCTTAAATTAGCCAGCTATTAACTGAAGGCATACTGTAAAGTCATGCTGGCAGAGTAGAACAGATATTGATGAAAATCAGGCTCAGCATTTAAATATAAAAGTTAAACAATGGACGCTGAATGTTTAACTCCCTGTGTCTCCTATGTCAGAGAAGAGCCCAGGTTTGTAGGAAAGAAAGACCTAGGGACCCAGAATGTACAGAATTATCTGAAAAACCCTGAGAATATTGAATTTCCACAGTCATATTTAATATCTAGTTTGGAAGAAATAGCTCCCGTCCCATATCAAATCCTGTTCTCACATAGAGCTCTGGTAAAGCTCTCATTTGGTTCAGGTGCCTTGCAGGATGATGCTTAGATTATTCAATATCTGACCCTATCTCCTGTCATAGTTTCCTAATCTCTAAGTAGAGGCGAGTGAAACAGAGCAAAGGCAAGATAATACAGTAATTTTTCCAGGAGGAAAAAGACAAGCACATCCAAGTAACTAAAATATATGACTGAAAAGTATTGAAAAATATTAGGGAGCATATGTTGGAATGCTGGAAGTTAAGATATGAACCAGGATTACAAAATATATGCCTCATTATTGACATAGGAGCATGCCACTGTGACTCAATGCTTAATCAAGGACACCTGTAGACAATGCTTAGAATTACTCTTTACATTTTAAAAACAATGATTGTCTGTGGTGGGTGAAATAGAATATTCAGAACAACTTCAGAAGATGCAGGTTGTTGAGGAAAATGGAAGAAATCCAATATTTGAGATTAGAAAATCTACCAATGAAGTCTCTTTTATGGGAAATATCGGAGGATATAGAAATTCCCCTTTTTTCATGGAGGACATGTTCTAAGACTTCCAGTAGATGTCTGACAACATGGCTGGTACTGAACCCCATGTATACTATGGCTATTTTTGATCTAATAAGATGGCTACTTCACGACTAATGAGTGGGTAGTGTCCACAGAGTGGACACACTGGAAAAAGGCATGATTCACATCCCCAGTGGGACAGAGTGAAATACTATTCATCATGCTATTCAAAATAGTGCACAATTTAAAATTTATGAATTGTTTATTTCTGGAATATTCTATTAAATATTCTCAGACTGTGATTGATCACAAGTAACTAAAACTGTGGAAAGTGAAACTTCAGAGAAGCAAAGATTATTGTGTTTCTTTTAGAAACAATAAAAAATAAAAATAAACTGCTTAGGTATACGCTGACATCTCTGAGAAGCCCAGGTGTGTCTCCTTCTCTAGGCCAAAGCTGACATTAAAAGATACTACAATCGAGTTGGGCTTTCTAGGACCACTGTGCTTAGATTCTGTAATTGAAGAGGCCAGGAGGTCAAAGCTTATTATCAGGAATAATTTCAAGGTAAATATCATAATGAGCATCACGATTAGAAAATCAACCAGGTGCCTTTACCCACAATGATCTGCAGTAACGACTAATAGATCAGAATATTACTAATGTTAAGACAGATGGGAGCTAATTAAGGTGTTAATTGATTTCTCTAACCAGAAAAAATTGAAAGCTGTTGAGCAAGTGTCTAACTTAGCTGTCATATTAAGAATTGAGATCTATACCCACTTTTCAGACCAACGCTGGAAAATCCTACCACTGAGAAAGGGACTGAACTGTATCCACCTGGTATTGAGATTGCTACTACACAATGCTAGTAGGAAGGAGCACATCAAGGTGTTGTCTAGGGTGTTCTTGGATGTTTCACGCCCAGTGATAACTAAATGAATAATTGTAATAAGTAAACCTTAACAAGAACAAGGCAACTAAAGATTCCTACTCCTTAGTTAAAAGGGTCAGAGCCAGCCCATATTGCCAAAAATCTATACATCTTGAAGAGTTGGACAAAGATGAGGAAATTCTGAAGTGGATAAATATTAAATAAGGTCTTAGAAACCACTTAGGTGCATTACAATTAACTTTGTTCCTTAAATATTTCCTAGCGAATGAGACACGCCACAATCTTTGAAGGCTCTAGAATGTATTGGAATTTAAATACGGAAGAATTAGTGCAAAGGGTGGAGTGTATTAGGACTGAAGTGATTATTGCAAAGGGTGGAGCATACTGGACACTGGTTAGGAGGAGCTTCTTACATCCTATCCAATCTTCCAGCTCACCTTTATGCTTTTGCCATCACCTCAACAAACAACTGCATCCAGACACAGAGCAACTGCCTAGGATTTACCATATGTCTATTGCTATGTGCCCAAGTGACTTCTCTTTTACTTTCATGTAAAATGTCTTAGCTATTCTGTGTATTTACAAACCCAAACATGTGAGTGCTAACCCTTGTGAATCTTGACCAATAATCTACAGCTACTGATAGATTAAATTGCTTCTTCTATGTTCCTTTAGGGGAAGATTCTGAAATCAATTTTACGTGACCCCTCAGGTGGTCCCCCTAGAACTAAGTCTCTTTTTCCTACAGAAGGGTTCAGCTTACTAACAGCTTGAAGTAACATTTCCTACTTGCCTATTTCACTCTTTTCTGCCTCCCACTCTTGACAAATGGCTCATTTTCAAAAATAATCTTACTGCATGTACATCTTTATCTCAGGTTTTGATTTGGAGTGAATCCAGTTTAAGACACTGGAATTCTTTTTTATTCCTCAAACACATACAATAAACTCATTTCCACCTCAGTTGATGAAATCTTTTATTTTTCCTACCCAATATTCTGTTGCCCAGAAGAAACATTGCTTATTTTTTCAATTTATTCAGAACTTTAGCCAAACATCTACTTTATAACTAGCCCTTCCTTGAATTGGATAGCACTTCCTACTCCCTCATTACTTTTTAACACTACTTCATCTGCATGTTTACTATATAACTTAGTCACTTAATTTTAAATATCATGAAGTTACAACTTTTCCTAGAAGAGTACTTAGCAGTTTTTAGCACTCAAAAATCCTATTATCAGCAAATGACTAACAGTTAACTATTCTGGACCAAGAATTCTGAAGTCCCATGTATCTCATGCTGTGGTAGAACAAAATATCTTACCTAAAATTAGAACATGGTAACACATAAGATTGAACTGTCAAATATGACTCACAGGAATTATAGATCTTATGATTGAAACCAATGTCAAGTTTACTAGTGATATAAGAAACAAACAGGTGAAGCATTTCCCTTGGAGAAATCTGAGACCCTGGTGCACAGCTATCCCTTAAAGTTCCTTGCTCAATCATTTTGGAATGCTTCCTAATCTCAGATTCAATATGTGAGAGGGTTTTGATTAAGGTAGAATGGAGCATTGCTCCATTTGTTACAGGGTAACCCATTTGGTTAAATAAAATCTTTATTTTATACCTCATTAAATAATCAGCATATGTAACTGACCCTTTTCTCTAACGATCCAATAATCCCAACCCCATGGATCCCAAAATTTCAAGAGTAATTTCAATAAGCACACTACTAGAAAGACCAGATCTGTTCAGTCCAAAACATCTTTATAGATAAGAACTCTCCACTTTATGCCATAAACTCCATTTGTGTGCTTATATGTTCTGCTTTTTGACATTTTTACTACACGATTTGTTTGAGGTTGTTCATTTTTTACAGGCATCACTGCAAGTGAGAGGAAATGAGTTATAGACCTTGCTAAGTTTGTATGTCCCAGAACTCAAAATATTACAAAGTATAAGAGACAACAACTCAAAAGAGCATTAATGACAGAGAAAATGCAAGCATTGGCAATTTTAATGCTATGTCATGTACATTTTTTTCAGTATTTTTATTTTCAGGTGAGCTTGTCTGATATTTAGCAACTCTCCGCAAGTAGTAAGTGAGCTGACTTATTGATGTTGCCACTTTGTCAATTATATCAGTCAGAACAGATATGGCAAACAGGCTGAAGTATTTTGTTATTTATACAGAATTACCAGAAAATTAAATAATACAAGGAGTTACCATTTTTGTCATAATTTTTTCCGTGAAAACCTCACAAGAGGAGATATTAAAACAAAAATCAAAACAACCCTTGCTCTGCTGATAATTAGAAACCATCGTCTCTGTTGTCACTGGTCTGAGCAGTGATGACTGTGGCAGTGCCTCCAGGTAGAGAAGCCTGTGGCTCAGCTCTGCTTCATCATACTTGGTGTTCGTGGATTTTACTTTTTTTCCTTTGGAAACACAAAGGTAACATATGCTGACTTTCAGCATATTTTTGATGAATATTCCTCTTTCTAAATGAATTATTTTCTAGAAATTATGCAAAATAGTCTGCTTTGCTAAAACAGTATTTTATTTCTAACTTTACTTGATACTTTCTACTGTTCATATCGAAACTATGTATAAAATATAAGCCACAAGTGTTGAATGTAAAAACATTTTCAGGCCGGGCGC
>CM052648.1:124125987-124150608 GCA_028533165.1 Leontopithecus rosalia
AACTCATCATTTTTGATGGCTGAATAATATTCCATGGTGTATATGTGTCACATTTTTCCAGTCCAGTCTATCATCGATGGGCATTTGGGTTGGTTCCAGGTCTTTGCTATTGTAAACAGTGCTGCAATGAACATTCGTGTGCATGTATCCTTATAGTAGAATGATTTATAGTCCTTTGGATATATACCCAGTAATGGGACTGCTGGGTCAAATGGAATTTCTATTTCTAGGTCTTTGAGGAATCACCACGCTGTCTTCCACAATGGTTGAACTAATTTACACTCCCACCAACAGTGTAAAAGTGTTCCTATTTCTCCACATCCTCTCCAGCATCTGTTGTCTCCAGATTTTTTAATGATGTCATTAAAAAATCTGGAGGCAAAAGCAGTTCTAAGAGGAAAATTTATACCTCAAGAAACTAGAAAAAGAACAAACTACACCTAAACAAACTAAGCCCAAAGTTAGCCCAAACTTCCTTTCCAAAGGAAAAAAAAATAGTAAATATTAGAGCAGGAATTAACAAAATAGAGAATTAAAAACAAAATGAAAAGAAAAGATAAAACTATGAGTTTTCTTTCTGGAAAGTTAAAATGGATAAAACATTAGCTAGAGAAAAAAGCTATGTCTCAAGTAAAGTATAAATAAAAGTAGAGACATTACAAATAATGTTACAGAAATGCAAAGGATCATAAGAGACTACTATGAGCAATTTTATGCCAACAAATCGAATAACATAGAAGCCAATATTTTATAATAAATATCTCTATTTATACACATATCTGTATTCTTTTATTTCTGTTTCTCTGGATAACCCTGACTAAGACAAGTTTATAAATTTGAAGACAGTTTCCCATAGTCTGGATATGAGGTATTGTTGCAGAAAAATTTAACTCTATCCTTCTCTCCAATGCTATAACTGCGTGTTATGGTGGTGGTGATGGTGATGGTTTGTTTTTATCCATAATCTAACAGGACTATCTTTTAATTTATGGTTTTCTGAAATGTCATGATAATATGTCTCTGTGTGAGTCTAGCTTTATTCACTGTCTTCAGCACTGGAGAAGCATTTTCAATATAGCATTTTATGTACTTTAATTATCAAATTTTCCTTATGCTACTTTTTCTCCTCTGTTTCCACTGTGCAAAGACATCATTAGTGTAATTACAGATGGCAAATAGGAATGATAAAATCAATAAGAACTCTTAAAACTTGTGCTCAAATGCGGGATGCATTCGTCCCTTCTGTTCATATTTCATTAGTAAAAGCAAATCACATAATCAAGATTGATGTCCATGGGGTGAAATTAAACATTCTTCCACCAGGAATGGGTCTGGTAAGGAGGGTCAGTGAATATTTTGCCAATAATAAAATCTACTACACTCTGTGCCTGTTTATATTGGAGTGATTGTTGGCTTTGCAGGCACAGGTAGCTGATAAGCCAGCTTTACTGTATAGTCATTGAATGAGGAGTCATGTATTTAACAGTGGAGAATGTACATGTTAGTAGTACAGAGGGTATTTTCCCCCATGATCATCTAGTTTCTTTAGAAAGGTGTCCTTGGACTCCTGCTTTGTGTAATTTTGCCTGGCCATAGCTGTTCCAGAAGCAAAGGTGACTAAGTCCTCAGGCCTTCAGTAAAATATATTGATTAGTTACACATCTTGTTCCTGTTTTCCAACATACATGAGTCTATAGTTTCCAGCTTCTTCTATTAAGTTTCCTCAGGGAATAAACCTTTGTTCTGCCTGGGAGCATTAATCTGGTTAGGTGGCATTATGGAACAATCTGGGTTTAAATATTTTATATATAGATGCACAAATATTACCCCATTTTTGGTTTTGCACTTACTACTCTTTCTAGCTGGGAAGAGTATCTCCAGTCACTGAGCTTTTTTAAAGTCTGTTGTCATGAAATGGTTTGGCTTATTATAGTATTCTTTTCACTAAGCATTTAAGGTTTCAGTTTTTTCCAGCTAGTTAAATTTGTTATAACTTCCATTTGGTTTCCAAATCTTCCATTGTCTCCACTTCCGTAATCTTTTTCCATGTGGGTTTTACAGTTTTATATTCTTTAGTGTCAATTTAGTGGCCATTTGAGGGGAAGCAGAGATAAGCACATGTGATTTAAAGTCAAAGTGTAACTGTTAAAAGAGTTTAAAAGGGAGTAGAAATGTTGAAGAATTTTGAAACACATTAGAAGAAAAGGTAAAAATGGACTAGAACAATGTTCAAATCAACAGTGAGACAAATGAAACTTGAGGATGATGATAATGAACAACAAAGAGGAAAAAGAATAAATAAAAACTGGGGAAAAAAAGAAAATTTTCTTAACATAATGAAATGGACATAATAAATGTGAATAACCAACAGTCAATAATTAATATGGAAGATAAAAAATATAAGAAAATAAGTAAAATAATATCTTAATAATAAGCTTAACGAACTCATGTTTGTTTTTGTATACAAGATAGTTATTTTAAAAAAAAACCTGTAATAAGATTTAGACCCAAGGGTGGAAAATATATTTTGTTCATTTTTAATTTCCACTTCCAAGCACAGTGCTTGGAAAGTAATTCAATTGCTGTTGCTTGAAGGCTTTAATGCCTTCATGACTTAACATAATCGAGGGTCACAATATCAAGTTAGTAATTTTAATTCAGAAAATTTGTGCAATAGGAATCTGGCATTTGCAGAGTTATTTAGGCAGTATATTAAAACACAACATAGGCTATGTTTGGTAAAGGATTCCATGTTCAGGGAAATATGATGATATTTACATGAGTCTTTTATTTGCAAAACATTTAAAATTCCTTCTAAAATTGCTCAACATTATTTTTTGTTTGATAATTACCACCAGGATTTGAGGTAGAAATACTTACGTAAAAGAAGTATAAAGTTTTATAAACATCAAACAAAGTTAAAAGAACTTGGATTTGTTGTAGACATACGTGTTCACTCAACAATATATATATATGAAACACCTATGTTTCTGGCACTCATGCATGTTTTACTTGTAGAGATGAACAAAACAATGAGATATCCCTTTTCTAGTGGAGTTTATATAGCAACAGTGTTGACAGCTGTTGGGAGACCTGGGTTCTTGTCTTCTAAGTATAAAAGAACTTAAGAGAGACACAGCAAAGGAGATGCAGTATAATTTATCGCAGGATGGGCTAGTCTTAAGGATGAGACAGCAAAGACTAGAACTTGGAAGACTTCCTTTATGGAAGTCTTACATGATTAATCACAAGGAGGTGGGAAGTGGTGTTATTAGTAAGCATGTTCTGGATGGTCATCTCGGTGCACATGCTCAGTAGCTGTACATGCCTGTTCAGACATTGCACATCTCATTAGCATCTTAAATCTCCACCCAGGGATGTGTTCTTTACCATTATGATGAGCAAAGGGTCAGTCTGAGGACAAGTAAAATCAAAGTGTGCATGCTATCTACAGGGGAAATCCCCTACTGAAGATAGCTTTACTTGAATGTGCTTAACTACAGTGAGAATGCTGAGGCTTATTGTGCTGATTGTAAGGTCCCACGGTTGCCATGTCGTAACAACGTGGTCACTTTCTTGACTGTCTATTCTGCCTCAACAGTGGTAGAGGCACAGTGAAAAAAATCAGTAAAATATATAGTGTATTGATTTGTTATAAAATTCATGAATAAAAATAAAGCAGGAGAGGTGGAAAATGTTCCTGAGAAGTTGGCATTTAAGTAAAACTTGAACTTGATGGTGAGAGAAGAGTATTCCCAAAAAAGTCAACAGCAAGTGCAAAAATTGTAAGTTGCTACAGGTTTTGTATTTTTGAAGAGTTAAAAGAAGACAAGGTTGACCTAAATAGGGTGTGAGTAGGGAAAAGTAGAAGTAAAATAAGATAGATGGTAGGGAAACAAAGTGTAAAAAACTTCTCGAGGGGCCATTAAAAGGACTTTGACTTTGACTATAAGTGACATGAAAAACTAATGAGGATTTTGTGTAGGGGAGTAAAAGCTCAAAAGGAATTCCTTTTATCTGAGTTCACTACAAGTTCTAATAAAAACTAGGCAGGCTAATAAATATTCGGTGACTAAATAAAAGTTAGTGTCCAATTAGGCTGTTCTTATACATGTTTGAGTTTGAGTTTCTATTATTATCATTAAATTGGTATACTATAGGAGATAAATGCGACTCGTGGCATCAAAATTTGTAATCCATATCCTATCCCTTTACTGTGTAAACTTATGTGGCTTCCCAGAGTAACACTGGGTGTGACCACATGGTTTCCTTTTGGCCACATGGTCAAAAAAGTTCACTTACTTTTAAAATCTACTAATAAAACACATAAAATTAAAAGGTCAAATGAGAAAAACAATGCCATCGTCCAAAAGATCTCCAAATGAACTTAATAAAATACAAATATAATTTTGTTTAACAAAGAACTTCACAAAATAGATGAATATAAATATGGATATTTCCCAACATAATGAAGGATACTAAATTTAAGCCAATAATTTATATTATAAACTTACTGTTGCTTTCTTATTAAAATTATGAGTTGGGTATCCATGGTAGTCAGAATTCTACAGTGGCCTTCAAGTTTCATGCCCCTGCTATATCCAGTACACACAAACACACACACACACACATGCACACACACACACACACCCCTCTTGTTTAATACCCTCCCATTGGGTACAGATCTAATTTATGAAAATGATGAAATATAACTCCCAGATTAGTTTACTAATCCGTTAACCTTGGGTTAATAAAAAAAGGTATTAACCTGGCAAGTCTGAGCAATAGGATTTATGACCTATTGAAACCATGAGATAATAATTGCCTGTTGTTTTAAGTTGCTATTTTGTGGTAATTGGTATGCACAAATAGAAAACTGAAACAGATTGCCAAATATCTTCATTGTGATATGACAAAAAAAAACCATATTTATGGAAAAAAATCTGTGGTAATCAAGTGAAGATTATTTGAACAAATATAAGTTAATTATACATACATAAATACACGTGTATAAAATAATAAGCTAGAAAATGGACTCATTTCTTGGTAGTAATAAAATAATTCTAAAAACCTAAAACAAGCTAACAAAAAATACAACGGGTCCTTATTTTTAAATGCATGTGGCGTTTCCTCTTTCCTCTACATACTCTTCCTACAACCTCTCAAGCTTCATTTCATCAGAGAAGCCTTCCCTAAATTTGATTAGGTTGAGGTCAATCTTTATAGGGTCTTGGTGCTTCACATACCTCTCTTGTTTTATTAATTATGGTATTAAAATTATATCTTTATATTGCCTGTTCTTTTATTACTATTTATTTTCTACAATGGATGACATGAGAATTTCTCTTTTGGCTCAGTGGCTTTCTTCAGGATTTCTGTGGAGCTTAGCCCTAAAGAATTGTTCGGATTATTGACAAATGATGAAATAAAATACTAGATAGATGTTAATTATTCCTAATTAATAACCTACCTTGGGCTAGCATCACTGACTCCATTTTAACTGTAAACTCCAACCTGTCTTCCCCCTCCTTACCATAGCCCCTCTGGGTGCATAACTGGGTCATGCTGCACTTAGAAGCATTGAAGCGTACTGTTCTTAACACTTGCAACCATTGTACCACATCCTGCCTAGCACACCTTCCTCATGCTATTATAAAAAAAAGTTTCCCTTTGATCATTGTGTAAAAGGAGCCTGATCACCCCCATTTTTCTTGTTCTCGATTGTCATAAGCTTTTTGGGCTATGTCCAGGAGTGGGGAAATGTTCTTTCCAACAAATCCCTCAAGCTTTTGCAACTTTCTTCGAATATCTGGGGCTGCCTGGGCCACAAATGCCAAATTAATAGCACGGCTGTTTTCGGGAATCGCTGGATCAAATGGGGTATACGTTTGATAAGCTTCCTGGAGGGACTCTAAAAATGCTCCAGGGGACTCACTGGGCCCCTGGACAGCTTCCATTGTCTTAGACAAATTCATGGGCTTTCGAGCAGCTCCCTTAATACCTGCTAGGAGATACCAGTGAAACTTGTTCAAAGCTCTCCTCCCTCCTACGGTGTTTGGGTCCCAATTTGGCTGAGTAAAGGGAAAAACTTCCTCTAACTGGTTTTGGGCCTCCTCTTCTGGTCTACCTGCTGAGTCAAGGAAAATCTTCCCAGCCTCCCTATGAATGCAACAGTACCCTTCCTCAGAGGTAAAGAGAGTTGGAAGTAGCTGCTGGCAATCATTCCGAATGGGTCAGTGGGTTTGGAAGACGGACTCCACCAGTGCAGTCAGGACCTGGAGTTTCTCAGAAAAGGGTGGGTTTTGATATTTCCAGTTATACAGGTCAGAAGTAGAAAAGGGAATATAGACCATTAACGGGCCAGCCTGCCTGCTGCCTGGTGAGGGCAGTGCCTCTCTTAGAAGCAATGGAGTGACCTCCTCTGCCTGGGGCCACAGCTTAGAAGCCATGGGCAAAGGGCTGGCTGTTCAGAAGATGGCAGCAGAGGAGAGGCCACAGGAGATGAGGTTGAAGAGACAGAAGGGGATCCCGAGGGAGGTGGAGGTGACGGTGGTGGAGGATTGTAAGGTGGAGGCAAAGGAAGAGAACTGTCTTCCTCTTCTGAAGGGGACAACACAGGAGAAAGGGAGCCCAGGGTTTGAGCAAAGGAGAAATTTGGCTTAAAAGGACCCTGGTTGAGGGATTATGAGCTCGCAGGATCATAGCCAAGGAAGGGGATTCTGTACTAGGTCCAGCCAATGGTCAATATAGCGAAACTGATCGGGGTGCCCAGGCGTTCCGGTAACGGCTTCCCACACTGCCTGTATCGTTTTAAAATCCAGGGACCTGGCTGGGGGCCATCCCGTTCCAAACCTTGGCCATTCCACTTTGCAGAGTTTGGAGCCTGCCTTTTGTAAGGTGGACTCCCTACTCTCCTGAAAACCAGAGGTGAAATTCTTCAACATGCATTGAAGGGGTGTAGAGGGTCCAGAAGAGACAGAACCCATTATGGAAAGTACTGAGCGGGACAACTCTTCCTGTAACAACCACAGAACCTAACCGGTTATTTAAAAGACAGACAAGAGGAGGGGAATCTCATATTGGGAACTCTCAGATGCCAACCTGGCCACTCCCCTTACAGGGACACAGATGCCTCTTGACACAGACAGGTCTCTGTAAACCCCTGACTTGTATCAAAACTAGTCCAATGCAGCAGAACCAGCCTGATGCTGTCATTAGGCCATATGAGGTCACCACAGAACCGCAGGTTGGGGCCTACTCAGACTCTGTAGCTTTTACAGTGGAACCACAAGCTGGATCCTTAGACGCAAGCCTCTAAGGTCCCCACACACTCACACATACACGCACACATGCACTTAGAGGTTATTACAGTCTTTTTACACTTTGTAAACAGTTTGAACCCTGAAGAACTTTTACCTTCTTTGTAAATATTTCAAATTAGACAGAAACCAGGGACTCTGTCCTCCAGCATCCTGGAGTATAGACAGAGTCTAAGGGATGCCCTCGTCAGGGCTGGACCCCTCTAAATTAGACAGTAGGACAGAACCAGGGACCTCTGACACCAAGAGTCCAAAAACAGACAGAACCAGGAACTCAAGACCCCAGACTTCAAATACAGAACAGAATTGGGAACCTTGGATACCCAGAGTTCAAAAACCAGAACCAAGACCAGGGACTCTGGAGCAACCAGAGTCCAAGGTCACAGGAATCACCTTAGTCAATTCTGACATCCCCATAATTAGATGATCCCTGTAACTTCCAGGAATAACCAGGTCAGGCCTGACTTACCTTTTCTACTGAGCAGGACCAGGGACTCTGAAGAATAATGTGGTGCAGTGCACTGGGAGTTGATCCACTCTCCTCCAGCAAGGGTTGGTCTATGGGGCCCTGGAATGTCTCAGGGGCACCTCACCTATAGTCCGCATCCCAGCTCAGGGAGCCTGGAATGAGCCCAGTCTGCACCTGGTGGCAAAAAATATAAAATAACAAGATAAGGTCTGGCCGGGGCCTCCAAATGGAATAACCGAGTGATTTAGAAGGAACACGCCACACTCTGAGCTCCAAATTAAGAGTCCTTTATTAATTAGCCAGTGACTGAGAGACAGCTAATGCTCAAAATTCTCTCGGCCCTGAGGAAGGGGCTTGATTATCTTTTATACATTGATTTAGGTAAGGGAGGGGGTACCTAGCTGAAGCAGAATTTTACAGAAGCAGAAAAGCAGGTTAGAAAAAGGGGTTGTGGGCACAGGTGGTTTCCATGCAATTTAATGATCAAAGAAAAACGGGGGTGATCAGGCTCCTTACACAATGATCAAAAGGAAACAATTTTCTTATAATAGTGGGGCTAAGTATGCCAAGCAGGATGTGGTACAATGGTTACAATTGTTAAGAACAGTATGCTTCAATGCTTCTAAGTGCAGCATGATCCAGTTATGCACCCAGAGGTGTTGGGGTCCAGCACATCTGCCGGGGGCTACCGACCTGTGGGAGTCCCCGAAACCACCAACGTAGATGTCTCGTTCAACCTGAGGGAGAGAGTGCACGGAAGTAAAAGAAGAAAGTACAGCAAGGTCTGGAGGTCTGTGTAACTTATAGTCAAAGCGCAGCGGCTTTATTTTTGTGGGTTACTGCTTATATACTTTCTTTCTTGTTACATTTACTTTAGCTCAGCAGAAAAGGGCAAACAGAAAAAGGGAACAGAAACCACATAAAAATAGTTATCAGGGGCTTGTGATAACAGCTCACAAAGCAGTTTAAAGGGGCTTGTGATAATAGCTTACAAAGCAGTTTAAAAGTTAATATATGTTCTTTTAAAAATACACAGTGCAAGCAAACAATGGAGTCCTCATGGTGGCTTGCTAATCATGTTTTCCATCAGGAGGTAGAGCAAAGGCTCAGCTCCTGAGAAAATATGGGCAGGGGTCTCTGCCCCTCTCAGGCATTTCAATTGCAGCAAGTCCGTTGCTTACACAGAGATTAAAGGGGATATGAAAGTAGTCAGCACAATGCCCTCGTAAACCGCAGGCCCTTGCTCTGTATCTTGTTTTTGCCTCAGTGGCTCAGCCCGCAACCTTTGCCTCAACTCAACAGCCCTCGAGTGGGGGAGAGCAGATAGGTCCAGCAGCCAAAATAGGGCGAGTCACGCTAACTGTCTCAAGCCTTTGGCACGAACGCTGCACAGAGGGGCTGTGGTAAGGATGGGGAAGCCAGGTTGGAGTTTACAGCTAAAATGGAGTCAGTGATATAACCCAGGGTAGGTTATTACACTGTTAGTTTATAGGTTTGGTAAAGTTATCAGTTAATGAATAACACAGGTAGCCTCTAACAGAGACCCTTCATTATGTAGTGAAAATAATCAACAAAAGATGAAGTAAAAGAGATTTTTAAATGTGTGTACCTGTTTGTGTTTCTGCATTTACTGTATTGCCAAGTTAATTTCTGAATTACTGCACATTATTTTTTTTATTGGCAAAATGAAGGCAGCGGGGTGAAGAAAAAATTGTGATCAAACTTGATTAACCTCTATTTAAAGGTAAGAAAATATGTAAGTTTCAGTCATTTCAATCTAATGTAGAGTCTCAAAGGTAGGGCAATACCTTTGATTACATTTTAATCAATACCAATGATTTCATTCTACTAAAGTTAATAGGTATTTATACAATTAAATAAACCAAGGATACTATCTCTCAAAATGATTATCACCCTTTTATAATTACAGGTAATTACTTATTAGTGTTAATTCTCACCATATTTAATAATTTATTCAACAAATAGAGAAGACCGATAAGGCAGAACTTTTGGTGACATATGTAGAAAAATTCAACTCTAGGACACTTGATTAAGGAAACTGACCTTCATAATGACTGAGAGATCAGTAGTGCCACCTGCAATATCTATGAAGGGGACTGTAGAGAGTGTAGAACTCATGAATGAAAAAGCAAGGAATGATAATAAAGAGGATATTTCTGCATAAGAATAGAGAACAGTAAAGGTAAAGAAAATGGATGAGAAAACAAGGGAAGTAAAAGCAAAATTAGCAACTGAGAAAAATGTGTGAGACGAAAATATTAATCATTGGGGAAAAAGGGGAAATATTCAAATACGTGGAAAGGAAAAATGTTCATTATAGGAGGAAATGTATCACAGAAGGTAGACAAATAGAGTAATAAGATGAGAGGATAAAGATAAAGGCAATAAAAAAGTGATAGGCAAGAGGCAAAATAGCTGAATAATACAGAAAGTAGAAAAGATGGTTAGAAAAAAAGTAAAAATATTGGAATGCAAGAGAAACACAAGAGGAGACCTCACACAGAGAGGAAGAATGAAAGTGAAAAGGCCCAGAAGAGAGTACATCGTTTTAAGAGAGAAAGAAAATGGAATGACAAGAAAAATTAAAGTGGATGAATATAAAAGACAGTATGGAAATATCTGAATCAATGGGATTAATATTTTCAGGCAATTGTTGTGGAAGCAAATAATGTTCTTAAAATTCTTATTCTGCCATAAGTCATAGGTATTCATGCAATTAAATAAACTAAGAGCATTACCCATAAATATAATTGCCCCCTTTTATAATTGCATGTAATTACATACTAGTTTCATTTCTGTGTTTATTCACTTATTGAACATATAGAGCAGGCCAATAAATTAATATAAGAAATGACAAAATCAATTCTATGTGGCTTGTGCGCAGGTGTGTGTGTGTGTGTGTGTGTGTGTGTGTGTGTGTGTGTGTGTGTGTTGCTGTCTCTCCTCACCTTCCTTTCCAGCTCTGTTAGGAGGAACTCATTGTAGAGCCTACATCACAGTGTGAGGAACTGATGATTAATGAAGGAGGGTGTTTTGAAATCTAAGGTTCTTCATGATTGCTAAACAGTAAAACTTCGGGGAACAACAGCACACCTGTGCCAGTACTATCTAAAAATGAAAAATGAGAAGAGGGTTGCCTTTCCCTCCTTTGTCTTTCCATAGGAAATTTTGACATCTGGTGCTAAGCCCAAGTCCCAAAACTGTCCCATAAATATGCCTTAGAATTTAACATGCTCTCGAGCTGGGTGCCTGGGAACTTTTCTGTGTCAAAGTATGTGTGAGTGATAGTTAAACTACAGTTCAAAAGCTGTCTGTGGGTGTTTTCAAGACAGCTTTATTTCTCCCTGCCAAATTTCTATAGGTAGCTTGCACACACTTGGTGCTGCATAGCAACCTGTACTTCTAAATAAAAATAGAATCCTTAAATGTTGTTTCAAACATGCACTGAAGTCCATGTTATTTCCATTAATGCCTTTGTCTTTTTAATGCAATAGTTAGATTTTCCAATCAATTTTCACTGACTTTCTAATTTGGACTTCAGTAATGTGCAGTGATCTCATCAGAAAATACATTTAGCACATGGCTGAATTACTGGGTTGGAATTTCATTTTCTTTGGCATTTTAAGATACTCTGAGTAAACTGATAGTAAATGCTTTGGGGACAATAGACCTCCTTTATCAGTGTACAGCTCTCCACTCAGTGTTAAATTATTTCTTGAAATGGATAGTTGGGAGAATAATATTGAGAAGAGAAACATTAAGTATGTTTGACTAAGCTAAGAGCCCCAGCATATATTTTGAATTAGTAGGTTCAGTATTATCACCCTTAATTTAGTTCAATCACAAATAGACTGTGTTGTGGGCTAGCACATTTTTCAAATAAATAGGAACCAGAGCAGCAGAATTAGCTGACACTAACTCAATGGCAATTTTATGGATTTCTTTTTCTGTTGAAATGAGCTCCTAGCGGTAAACATAGAAGACTCTGGAAATGAATTGGTACGATTCAGAAATCTACAGAAGCTCCTTAACTTAAGATGAGGGTGCATCCTGGTAAACACATCGTAAGTTGAAAAGATTCTAAGCTGAAAACCCAATTAATGCCCCCAACCTATTGAACATCATAGCTTTGCCTAGTCTATCTTAAAAGTGCTCAGAACATTTATTTTAGCTCATAGTTTGGCAAAATAATCTAACACAGACCCTATTACACAATAAAGCACTGATTATCTCTTGTAATTTATTGGACATTGAGCTGAAAGTGAAAAGCAGAATGGTTGTTTGGGTACTCCAAGTATGGTTTCTAATGAATGGGTATTGCTTTTACACTATTGCAGTCGAGATATCGTGAGCCAAATTACAGTAAGTTGGGGGTCGTCTGCACTTTTACATATTTGGGTGACAAATTCTTGGTTTACAAATAAAAACATCTAAGTACAGAATTAGAGTGCAATATAGGGGTGGAAGGGCAGTAGGGCATGAGGATGACATACACCCAAGAACACATCTTTGAAACCTCATGTTCTCCTTCAACCTAGCCTTTCCTTTTTATTCCTCTTCTGCTCACACATGAAAGAGGAAACAGTACCTAAAGTCCATTTCAACTCCTCCCCATGTAAGTTCTCAGTACTTCATGCTTGCTTAAAGTATGTGATCTTTTCCCATCATTTCTAACACATCCTAGACATCTCACCTGTTTGCTGTTGTTGCAATCTCTCCATATTATTCTGCAGAAAATCGCTGCTGACTTGCAACCCATTCTACCTCATTTTTTGGCTGTCCCATTGGCAAAGTCACATAATATAGTTGTGAATCGATACCATAATAGAATGTTAACATATATATATACATATATATATACAAATATTAGAGAAAATATGAAGGATAAAGCAACTATATAAATTTGCAGCACAATCCAAAAAATGGTAAAATTTCCACCACTGCTCTTTTACATAAATATATTTTTAAAGATTAAAAGCGTGGGGGAAGATATACTAAACCAATCTGTTTTATTGAAATCAGTATGATTTACTTTCTCTACATATTTGTAGCCAATTGTTAGTCAATCAAAGTTATTTGTACATACACACAATATTATATATATATATATATAATACATAGAATACACACACAAACACACACGCACATACACACACACACACAAATGAATCCCTCAGCTAAGAATATTGCTATATAGATATAGTGTAATGGGTTTTGAAGGATAAACAGTTGTTCCCTTAGGAAACAGAAGAAATAACCCAATGTTCAATCTACTGCATATATTTTCAGTGAAATTAGTGGATGTCTTTATGCAAGAAAGATCCACTAAGAAGGGCGATGGGTGATATTTGTTCTTCGTTCAAAAAAGTTGCTTTGACCTCAAGTGAAAGTACTGAGGAGAACAGAAAACAATACTGTATGTTATATTCAGGAGCTGAAGCACATTTATTGTGACATCTGGTGATAGTGTAATAATGTGCCTTGGTACCATATTATTTGGTGTGCCATTCTTAGATTTTTTGTTGCCATAACGACAGAATATTTGTGTGTATTTAGTAGAAAAACAATCCTTTTCTTCCCCAGTCAATTTTTTCTTTGATCTATAGAACTTGCTTCTTTTCTCTGAAGTTGTTCACAATACAGCATGATAGAAGGAGCACAGGTAATAATTACAGAAACTTCAAGAGAAAAAGAATACATGTTTTAAATGAAAGCGTTAAGCCCCTTGCCTTACGTCCTAGGAGTCTTAAAGATGATTGAAGTGATTCCTGTATCTATCATATTCTGTATCTATCATAATGCCTTTTTGCCCTTATTGGAAACAAACTAAAGATACAAAGGTTATGCCTTTCTTGATTAATCTATGTGACAGGGACAAATTGCCTGTTTTCTTTTGTTCCTTGTTTTCTTTCCTTCTTTCTTTCCTGCAGAGTGCCAAAGGCAGGGAACTCCAGTGCTTCACTAGTGACTCATAAGAAAACTTAATCGAAGGTGTCTAGTGCCCACTGGCCCTCCAGTATCTGATTGATGTGGTCCCAAACTAAAGTAGGCTAACCTTCATTGAACCAAGCACTTCGGAGGCATGGGAAGAAATGGGGAAGGAGTCCTTGTACTCTGGCAATGAGGAAAGTCTGTTATTTTGCTGTTAGTTTTGTTATCAGTGTTTTTGAAGTCAACCTTTTGTTATCATTGTTACCTGCAGAGTATTTTTGTACTAACTGTATTATCTGCAGTGACTGCATTTTGTAGTTACTATATTTTCTTAGTAGTTAAAAAATATGGGTAATGGAGTTAGATGTCCATATAAAACCCTCAGTTTCCTAGATTGTAAAGTGGATTTAACAACATATAGTACTTTTGGTGAGAATTACGTTAAATAATCTATGCAAATGTTTAAAAGACTACCTAGTAAAAACTTTGAGCATAATCAGTGATAATTACCATAATTACATGAAGGGATGTGGAAAACACTGAAGGGGCCTTTGAGCTACTGCTGAGCTGATGACATACGCTCTTTACTTCTGAAGTCACTGATCCCCCTTTTCCTGCATATAGAAGAGTTCATCAACTTTGCATTTGATAATCCAGTTCACATTTGATAACCCTCTTGCTGACTATCACCCATGACCCAAACCAACATAATAAACTGTTAAGAGGCAGTATGCTAAGTATTCAATACTTTGCAGCATTTACTGTGGTGATGTTGGACAGGGAGTTACTTATAACACCATTATTTTAGACATTTTACAATTTCAAAGAAACATCACATATATTTTTAGTATCAAATATGTACACACATTCAATATTTGATATAAATATCTTATCAGTGGTCCTCAAATGCAGTTGTGCATCAGGATCACCATGCAGATGAGGGGCACCCCAATACTGATGTTCTGATTTGGTAGGAAAAAGGCAGGGCCACAAAACCTATGTCTTGACAACTTCTAAGACTATTCTGATATACAATCCAGCTTGACAATTGGAGTTCTGTAATAGTTGCAGTACTTAAACTTAAGTTTGTGGTAAACACACAAACTCACACACACATACAAGCACATGCTCCATTTACTACTTTAATTTTTCTTCTCCTCACGTATTTACAGCAATGCCAAGAAAGAGACAATATGGTACCCCACATGACAAAACATAGGATGTACTGTATTTGTTTTTTAACACAATTAAAAGACATGCCAGAAAAAAATACAGACTTTAGAGAAAAAGATTCTATAATGCTTTGCAAAATTATCATTATTTTAATCATGGAAACAGCACTGAATTCAATTTTTGCAAGTTTTTCTCTTCTTTGATTGTGAAGTATTGAAATATCTTCAATATTGTGATCTCTTCACATTTATCTCAGCTAAAAGCAAGGGCTATGTTTTATCATTGTGGCCTATTTTTGTATTTCTATTTATGAGGTTGGCCATCATTATGATGTTAAGTAATTAATGAGATATGAACAGTGAAACTATTATGGGGCTTTAAATCATTTAGACTATTCATTATTATTACATCTTTGACAAAGGAAAATAAAATCCATGATGAAAATGAGAATTACAACCTCATCTAAACGAATCTAACTATGATTTTTAAATATCACTTGGATCAACTCATTAGCTCTCCCTGATAACTGTCAGTCTCAATATATAACACAAACAGCTAGAACTATTCTTTGATGTGGAAGCACAAATCCTGGAGGAAAAAGGCAATATAATCATTAGGAATAACTATATTTCCTTTCCTTCTTTTGATTAAAAAGTGGCTCAATATCAGAAATACTAAAAAAACTGATGGCCTTACTGTCTTTCTTACTAAGCTTTGAAAACAGATGAAGGAAAACCGTACTTTTCTTTATTGCCTTCTAGGAGTTTGAAAATCAAAAGGCTCCCGGTAACTGGGCACAGTGGCTCACACCTGTAATCCCAGCACTTTGGGATGCCAAGGCGGGAGAATCATGAGGTCAGGAAATCAAGACCACCCTGACCAACATGGTAAAACCCCCATTTCTACTAAAAATGCAAAAATTAACCAGATGTGGTAGCACGCACCTGTAATCCCAGCTACTTGGAAGGCTGAGGCAAGAGAATCACTTGAACCCAGGAGGCAGAGGTTGCAGTGAGCCAAGACTGCTCCACTGCACTCCAGCCTGGCGACAGAGCAAGACTCCATCTCAAAAAAAAAAAAAAAAGAAGAAGAAGAAGAAAACATAGCAGGGCTTTCAGGGCATAATGGAAGGGCGGATTAAATAAAAGAGAAATAAAGAGAAAGAGGATACAAATAATGTGCCAAGAAGAAAATAAAGTAAAATGGGAAGATGGAGATAGGACAGTAGAACATTTAAGTAGAGAAAATGCTAAGCTTAAGAAAAAGTTGTTGATTTAGACATGCATCCCCGGAGACACATAACAAAAATTTATGAGGTCGAGTGCAGTGGCTCATGCCTCTAATCCCAGAGCTTTGGAAAGCCTAGTCAGGTGGATCACCTGAGGTCAAGGAGTTTGAGACTAGCCTGGCCAACACGGTGAAACTCCATCTCTCCAAAAATACAAAAATAAGACAGGCATGGTGGGAGGCACCTGTAATGCCAGCTACTCGCAGATTGTAGGCATGAGGCTGAGGCAGGAGAATCATTTGAAACTGGGGGGTGGAGGTTGCAGTGAGTTGAGATCCCATCATTGCACTCCAGCCTGAGACAAGAGCAAAACTCTTTCTCAAAAAAAAAAGCACATGAATTAATTAAAATTAGGCCACATTCGTAGCAATTGACCAAATACCTACTTATATAAAACTCTGCATGGAGGCCTGGCACGGTAGGTTATCCCTGTAATCCTAGCACTTTGGGAGGCCAAGGCTGGCAGATCACAAGGTCAGGAGTTCAAGACCAGCCTGGCCACAGTGAAACCCCATCTCTACTAAAAATACAAAAAAAATTAGCCAGGAATGGTGGCACACGCCTGTCATCTCAGCTACTTGGGAGGCTGAGGCAGGAGAAGCCCTTGAACCCAGGAGGTGGAGGTTGCAGTGAGCCAAGATCATACACCATTGCACTCTAGCCTGGGCAACAGAGTGAGACTTTGTCTCAAAAAAAAAAAAAGCTGAGGTCAGGTGTGCTGGTAGTTCATGCCTATAATCCCGTAATCCCAGCACTTTGGGAAGCTAGGGCAGGAAGATCGTTTGAACTGAGGTGTTCAAGGTTGCAGTGAGCTGTGATCATGCCACTGCACTCCAGCCTGGGCAACAGACTGAGACTCTGTCTCTAAACTATAAATTTAATTTAATTTAATTTAATTTAATTTAAAAGTATGCTATGGTTTGAACATTTGTGTACCTCCAAAATTCATATCGGAACTTAATCTCTAATGCAATAGTATTAAGAGGTAGAAACTTTAGGACATAATCAGGCCATGAAGGCTCTGCCTTCATGGATGGAATTAGTGACTTATAAAAGGATTGAAGTAGCTAGGCACCTTTTGCCCTTCCACTCTTCTGCCACGAGGACACTGAAACTGCTGGCACCTTGATCTTGGACTTCTCAGACTCCAGAACAGTAAGAAATAAATTTCTATTACTTATAAATTACCCAATCTCAGGTATTTTATTATAGCAGCACAAACAAACTCATATACATGCAAATTCATAGAATTATAAGTCTCAGCCTAATTATACAATCACATTTATTTTACAACATAGCCAAATTAACCAGAAATTGTTGGAATACAAAATAATTCTTAGAAATCAATAGACACCTAATTATCCTAATAAGTACCATAGCTAAAATTTCATATTAAAGTTATATACTCTATTTTGACAGAATGTTCACAGTATTTCAAGTGGAACATACAGATGTAAAGACATGTTTAACATACCTAAGAAGCCCAAGATAGTAAGACTTGTCTAAAATTTGCCTCTGGGGACCTAAAAGAAATGTTTTAAATGTTAGTGTTCAGTTTTGAAATGCCAACAAAATAGCAAGTCCAAAGCACAATCAGAATTACACTTCACAATTCTAAAGACAGTCTTCATGAATGCCCCAATGAATCAAGAAGAATCACGCAAACAGAAAAGAAAACTAGTATCTTAGAACCATGACACAGGGGAAGCTTCAATTAAAACTACAAGGATGGGGCTAGAAGTGGGGCTGTTAAGACAGTCGACTCTACAGAACAGCCTGATGGAATGAAAATTGAGTCTAAGGGAATCCAGAACAGAGCTGTCCAAAGTAACTTTCTGCAGTGACAGAAATATTCTAAATTAACACTTCCAATAAAGTGGGCAGTGGGACTATAGAGCACTTAAAATTTGGCTGGTGCTACTGGGGAACTGATTTAAATTTAAGTAGCTATTTCTGACTATTGGCTGTCATATTAGACATTGCAGACATTCTTCAATGTGATTAAATGATTCTGATTTTTTTTTACAACTTGTCTCAGAGACTTTTTTAGAAATGGTCTTACATTTCAGTAGAACTAAGAAACTATTCCTAGGTTAAATGTCTTAAACCAAGTAAGAGATAAAAAGTGCCCTGCAAAGTATGAGAAGACTAGGTCTATTTACTAAAAGGTTTATGCTGAGTAATAGAGGTAATATATTACTGGGAAGTGGGGCACTAGAGAAGGTAAGAATGAAATTCACAGCGGATAGCTGTGTGTAGTGGTAATGTTGAGAGTTCTCTCATAAAAGGCTTTGATGTATGCTGGTAGAAACTAACAATCTTAAATTATGTTGGTTCTGTTTTAAAGGATAAATTAATACAGAAATAAACATTTGATAATTTACTGTAGAATTTTAATATGTTTCTACCCTAATGTTTTAAAATAATATTAAGCATATAAATATTTCTGTGCATACACTTTCAAAGACTGGTTAAGTGACTATGTAATTTTCAATTATTTTTTCATGGTACTCATAATCATTAAGCAAACATTTCTAAACAATCAATTGATTTTTAATATTTAGTGATCTAAATGTTATTAGAATGTAGGTGAGAAAATTTAAGTTTCTTGAAAGGAATGATATGCTATATTATAGAAAGTAGTATATATGATATGTTATAATTAATTTTGGACTAGCAGAATATCTTCATTCCTGATAAATCATCTGTCAAAACTACAGAAAACAAAAAACTCTAAAACAGTTCATCACAGGCTACTGACCAGTGCCTATAACAAAAAGAAAAAAAAATAAGGCGTTTACCATACTTTGGTTTATATATACCACAGATCTAAATTTTAAACTATAATATATATTTGTATTCTTATGCTTCTCTAAATACATATACAGAAGCATAATGAGAGATTTAATATAAATCTACATGTTAGCCTCATTTCCTTATATAAA
Organism: Leontopithecus rosalia; assembly: GCA_028533165.1. NCBI lineage: Eukaryota > Metazoa > Chordata > Mammalia > Primates > Cebidae > Leontopithecus > Leontopithecus rosalia. The sequence continues at coordinate 124,145,134 of CM052648.1, forward strand.
TATTAGAACAGATACTAATTATTAGAAAAAAATAACATTTCTTGACTCACTCTCATAAATATACAAGTATTTTAAGTATCATTTTGATATAGTAACTATCCAAACTATTTCAAAGTATTTCTATATAGTACTAAAAATCTAATTTTCAATCTTGAACTTTTCTTGAATATTATTTCAAAGTTCTTCAAGTTATACTGCAGCTCCATGTCAGAAAAATGATCGAAAGCGCTCACATCTGTATATAGCTAATTCAGAATGTTTTTCCATGTTCATTCTGTTGTTTATACCTTACAATAATTTTGTGAATTAAATAACAATTACATGCTATAATTCTGATTACATGCCATAATTTCATGTAATAATTCTTATATGCTATAATTCCGATTTAATAAAATGGTACTGTAATGTGGGGATTGCTCCTACGAAAGGCCCTTGACAGGACCCTCGACATCTTGAGCTTGAGCCCATACACGTTTCTCCACTCCTGGAGGCTGTTGAGCTAAGGGAAAGGAGGAAGTCTGGTTGCACTGATTTTATAAACATCTATCTTTGCCTCTGACATTTGCAACAGGATGGCTGAGCTCAGGCCTTGTAGTCTAACGAGACATTGTATGGTTAGACTTTGTGTGCTTCCTAGTTCCTTCTCTGCACAATAACTGTATGACTTTGTTTATCTCTGCTACCTCAATCATATTGTTTGCATATGATCCTATATGAATAGGCAAGGTTAGAATGACATTTGGAGAGGTCCAGCTATACCTTGTTAACGATCTTGCTTGCTTGACTGATTTTAGATAAACATATGTTTAGATTTATGACCCCCTTTTGCAAACTTTATTGTCCCTTTGTTGTACACCCTATAATTAAGAGTCATACTTTCTGTACCTCTTTTCTTGTGATTCTTGTTCTTGATTTTATTTCAAGATACAATGGAATGTACATCACTCCTTAAGCACTGAAAGGTTTATAACCTGTAGTGTGCACAAATAAACTCGCTGTCCTGGCATGGCCTGACAGTCCTCCAGACCCCATTCTCTATTTCTCTTTTCTTCCACACATTCCCTCTTCCAGGTTGAGAACATTTAGGTGGGGCTGGGTCTCTCCACTGGCTGGAGGCCTCTCGGCAGATGTGCCAAACCCCCACATCTGGCACCCAATGTGGGGCCCCGGACACGAGGGATCACAGTGACGCTCAAGTTATAAAGGTAAGGCTGCAGCAGTAAGTTTAGCTTTTCTCGTAAGTAAGCTCTCTATTTTTGATTTTGTATAATATTAATCAAATTTTTTCTCTCTTTGTTGTACATACAAGTCAAAGTAAACAGAATTTCTAAGTTTCATCTGGAATAAAACATAGGGCATATAGAATCTAAGAAGTGTAACTTGTTTATACAATTATTGCAAAAAATGATTAAGTCACATGGACATGATATTAAGCTAAAAACTGTGCAGGACTTGACTTCTGTTCCTCCACCTGACAGGTATTAACACCTAACTCGGGTGTTCATTTAATACCAACTGGCATTTATGGCCCTCTCCCCTTTGGGTACGCAGGTTTAATTTTTGGACCTAGTTCCTCCTCCCTTCGAGGTTTACAGATTATACCTGGAGTTATTGATAATGACTCTACTGGAGAAATCAAAGTTATTGCCTGCTCTCCTTTAGGTGTTTGCACTATAGACCCAGCTCAGCCTTTTGCTCAGCTCTTGTTAGTTCCTGTTAATGTATCAATTGGACGTCCTTTACCAAAGGAAACTAGAGGATCTAAAGGTTTTGGCTCTTCTTGTTATGCATATTAGATTCAATCCATCTCGGCTAGTAGGCCTGAGATGATCCTTAACATTAATGGTAAAACTTTTAAAGGACTTTTGGACACTAGCGCTGATGTTTCAATCATCTCTTCTATACATTGGCCTTCTGCCTGGCCACTTACTGTGGCAATAACCTCTTTACAAGGTATTGGCATGAGTTCCAATCCCCAACAGTCTGCTACTTTATTGTCTTGGACAGACTCTGACGGTCATTCTGGCACTTTTTGCCCCTATGTCCTCCCGGGCATTCCCATTAATTTGTGGGGCAGAGACATTTTGGAAGCCATGGGGACTCACCTAGTTACACACAGCCCTGCTTTAGACATTATGCTTAAACAAGGATTCCATCTGGCTAAAGGTCTTGGTAAAAATCTGCAGGGCTCTTCTGAGCCTCTGCCTGTACAGGTGAAAACTGACCGTGCCGGTCTTGGGTATTTTTAGAGGGGGCCACTGTAACTCCCGATACTCGTGCTGATCCCATCACTTGGATATCTGATGCACCCGTATGGGTAGAGCAGTGGCCCCTCCCTTCTGAAAACATTTTAGCAGCTGCAAGTTGGTTCAGGAGCAACTCGAAGTGGGCCATATCAGACCCACTAATGGTCCTTGGAATTCTCCTATTTTTGTTATCAAGAAAGAATCTGGCAAATAGAGATTGTTATAGGACCTGAGAAAAGTTAATGAAACCATAGTTGTGATGGGGGCACTTCAACCTGGACTTCCCTCCCTGTTGTGGTTCCACAGGAGTGGCATATGTTAGTTACTGATTTAAAGAATTGTTTCTTTTCCATCCCATTATCTCCTCAGGATTGTAAACATTTTGCCTTTAGCATACCAGCTACCAATTATGACAGACCTTATGAAAGATTTGAATGGGCTGTTCTACCTCAGAGTATGGCTAATAATCCTACTTTGTGTCACTCCTATGTTGCTAAAGTACTCTCTCCACTTCGTCATCAGTATCCTGAGGCCTTACTGTTACATTACATGGATGACCTACTCTTAGCTGCACCCACAGAGGAGCTTCTTTTTGAAATCTATAACTCCTTGCAGGCATGTTTATTAAGTGTTAATCTTGTTGTTGCTTCCGACAAGGTTCAGCTAGTTACTCCTTATCATTATCTAGGCAGACTTATTGATTCTCATCAGGTTTCTTTTAAAACTCCTTTATTAGTTACAAACCGTTTAAAAACTCTTCATGGTTTTCAGAAATTTCTTGGAGATATTAATTGGATACATCCTAGTTTTAAATTAACTACTGGTTTATTGAAACCTCTATTTGATATTCTTAAAAGTTCCTCTGACCCCAAGTCTCCTAGGCAACTGACAGAACCAGCTAAACAGGCTTTACAGTTGGTTAATGAGTCTCTAAGACAACAAAAACTTACCAAAATGTCTGTGAAAACTTCTTAGTGTTATTGTGTACTGCGCACACTGTATACTCCCACTGGAGTTTTCCGGCAACAGAGAGTGTTAGAATGGCTCCATCTACCGGCTAGTAGAAGCAAAGTCATCACTCCTTATTTTGACCTTGTAGCCACTCTGGTTGTCAAAGGCCGATCCAGAGCCCTAACACTCTTGGGTTGTGAACCATCAGAAATAGTTGTTCCTTATAATAATTCACAACAACAATGGCTTTGGACATTTTCTGATTCTTGGCAGATTGCCTTTGCTGGATATCCTGGTAAAATTTTATGTCATTATCCTACTGATAAATTTCTCCAATTTTATTCTCAATGCTGTCTTATTTTTCCACAAGTTTGTGTAAAAACCCCTTTGCCTTCGGCTTATTTAGCCTCAGCATCTGCCATCGCTGCTGGAGTAGTTAATGATCAATCTTTTTCTTTTCAGACTGAGGAATGCTCTGAGCAAAGAGTAGAATTACTTGCTGTTCAACATGTGCTTTCAAATTGGGATTTTCCTTTAAATTTATATTCTGATAGCCAACATGTTGTTAATTTAGTTCAGAACCTTGAAACTGCTCCATTATCTTTCTCAGATTCTTCTTCCATAATTTCCTTGCTCTTACCTCTCCAAAAGGTTCTTAGACGCCGTTTCCATTCTTTCTTTTAGGGCATATCAGAGCTCACTCTAACCTACCTGGACCCTTGGCCACTGGAAATTCTGCTGCTGACGCCCTAACTCAAAAGATTTTTCCTGTTCTTTCTCCTGTACAGCAGGCCAAGTCTTCCCATGCTATACATCATCAAAATGCGAGAAGTCTCCGACTGCAGTTTCACATTACCAGAGAACAGGCAAGACAAATGGTTAAACAATGCCCTGCTTGTGTTACTTTTCTCCCACAGACTATTCATCTTGGAGTTAACCCGCGTGGCTTGCAACCTGCTCATGCTTCCCAGATGGATGTTACACATTTTATTCCTTTTGGTAAACTTAAATTTATTCATGTTACCATTGATACCTTTTCCCATTTTCCTGTAGCTTCTGCCCATACAAGAGAAGCAGTTAAAGATGTCATTTCTCATTGCCTTTTGGTTTTCTCTATTATTGGTCCTCCTAAGATTTTAAAAACTGACAATGGCCCTGCATATATTAGTAAAAGTTTTCAGTCATTTTGTTCATAATTTCAAATCTCTCATCGTGCAGGTATTCCTTACAACCCTCAAGGCCAGGGTATCGTTGAACGCTCTCATGCTGTTCTCAAAAATCTATTATCTAAACTGAAACATGATTCTAATACTGTGTCTTTTTCCAAGGCTCCGCATGACTGGCTTCGTCATGCACTCTATGTATTAAACTTTCTCACTTTAGATGACAACAACTGTTCTGCTGCTGATTGCTTTTGGCATCCTGATCATAAGGCTCGCCCCGAAGTTCTCTGGAAAGACGCCCTTTCTAATCAGTGGCATGGCCCAGACCCAGTCCTCATATGGGGACGAGGACATGTTTGTGTTTTTCCTAGGTCTGCTGATTCACCTATTTGAGTTCCTGAACTCCTTGTGAAGCATGAACATAAACAACAAACGAAATCCAAACTCCTTGATCCTGAGATTTCGTCAACTGCCAGTGATGACTCCTACTGGTCGCAGACACGGGTCCCGACGGAACAACAGACGTAATTCATCATACCGTGATGTGTCTCTACCTTCCTGGAATCAAATTCGCTGTCTTAGTGCTGAAGCCTCTGATCTTGTTCGGCAACAAAGATATTTTAGAAATCCTGTTACTTTGTTTCTTGCCATGATTGCTATTTTGGCTTGTGAACAAGCTACTGCTTTTCCTGTTTCTCATTCTCCCCCCTCTACCCGCCAAACTCTGTGGGCTTATGCTCCTGATCCACCTGTCTTAATACCTGTTACTTGGGATGATCCTGCTTTTCCTGTTTACATTAATGATACCTCTATACTTGGCTTTCCTTCTTCCTCTCATATTACTCCTCAACTTGCCACTTACACATATACAGCTCAGGCCATTGCTCCTCCTATGTGTTTCTATGCTTCTTTTATATATGATAAAATTTCTTACAGTGATTATGTTTCTTTACAACCTTCCTCTCCTCTGCCTATTTCTAGAAACTTCTGCTTTCCTTTAAGAGTTAAGCAATTACAAACATAAAATAGCCCTTCCACTCTCTTCCCTGGTGAGTCTGTTTCTGAAAGAGATTGGACACCATTTTTTTATGCTTTATTTATTTATTTATTATTAT
>CM052648.1:124150708-124175168 GCA_028533165.1 Leontopithecus rosalia
TCAATTTGCTGAGAATGATGTTCTCCAGATTCATCCATGTCCCTACAAAGGACACGAACTCATCATTTCTGATTGCTGCATAATATTCCATGGTGTATATGTGCCACATTTTCCCAGTCCAGTCTATCATCGATGGGCATTTGGGTTGATTCCAGGTCTTTGCTATTGTAAACAGTGCTGCAATGAACATTCGTGTGCAAGTGGACACTATTTTATCCTAGTATTTGGAAATCTCCTAACATATGTTCTCCTGATTTTCCTTTCATGGAACAACAACATTGTCATTCTAGCAACGCTCCCTTTGATCCTTCTCCCCCATGGCGATTTTGTTATCCGAATCAAAAACAAGCTCTGTATTATACTCTGCCTTCTGGTTTTACTTTGTATGACTGGTCCATCCCTAACCCTTTACGTGACGATCTAACTCGTTATGAAATGCCTGATGGGTAGAACACTCCTATTTTTACCACTGATAAAAGCACAACTTACACCTCTCTTTAGAAATTGTTTTTGTCTTTGTACCCCAGTTATTATTTTGCTGACTCTCATAGCCGTGCCTATCCAGGAAAAGATCGTGTATACATTCAATCTTGTGTTGCATCCCCCTACGCTATTTTACTTGGTAATGTTTCTTTTTCTGAAAACAGTAGACATTATTCAATTTCTTGCATTAATTGTACCCTCACCAATTGTATTGACTCCTCTATGTTTCCTACTTCTACAATATTGATTGTTCATCAACCTCCTTATGTGTTGCTTCCTGTTAACATTTCTGGTGACTGGTATGATGAAAGAGCCTTACAAACTTTTCACGAAGTTCATGAACTTCTGTTAAGACCCAAACGATTTATTGGTATCCTCATTGCTAGTATTATAGCTATTGTTTCGGTTGTGGCTACTGCTGCCACTTCAGCTGTTAGTCTTGCTCATAGCGTTCAAACTGCTTCTTATGTTAATCATTTGGCAAAAACTATTTCAGTTGCTATAGGAACTCAAATGGACATTGAAAAGAAAATTGAGGTTAAACTTAATGCTTTAGAAGAAACTGTTAACATAATTAGAGATAAAGTGTATAATATTCAAAATCATCATACTCTTCGTTGTCATGTGGATTTTAAGTATATTTGTGTTACTAATACTCCCTATAATGGTACTCATTGGAATTAGCCCTTAGTTAAGGCTCACTTGCAAAGTATATGGAGTCATAATAATATGTCATCAGATATTCTTAAATTGCAAAAAGAAATTCATGCTATTGACTTTTCCCGCAGAGAGCTTCCTCAAGATGCCACAATTGCTCATGACATCGTTGACACTCTGTCTCGTTGGACCCGTGGTCTACACCTGCCATCCTTCTCTTCAATTATTCTCTTTTTCTTTTATTGTTCACAATTATTTATTTCTTACAAAACACAGACCCAAGTGGATACTCATCTTAAAACAGGTACCGTTCATCCCAGTTTTCATTCCAGTCAAATCTTGTTGTATCACAGGATGATCAGCAACTTTGATTTGAGAAGACAGAACTCCACCCGTCCCTATGGGACCACCACGAGAACCTGGCCTTGCTGTCCCAGGTGGCATCTAAATGACAAACAAGATTTCATTTTTAGTAAACTGGAAAAAACACTGTACATCTGCTATTGTAAGACTGCAAAGACAACATTCAAATTACAATTAAATTTATCTCTTCTTTGGAGCATGTTCTGTAGCTCTTTTAAGCCTGCCAGTTGTAGTTTTTAAGTGGTCTTCTGTTGGGTAGCTTTGTTGTTTGTACATTAATTGTGTTTAATTCAACTTTCGTGCCCTTAATAATGTCTATGAAGTCTTTTTTTCATATTTTCCTTTACACTGTCTTGGCTCTCTGAGGTCTCCTTGGAAGAATCAACAGTTCAAATAGACTGCTCAACTTTCTTGCTACAGATCGCGCTGTTAGTGCCAAAATATCTTTGGATATTTTTTTTGTCCTGGAAAGATGCATTAAAGAAAAAAAGTGAAAACAAACAAACAAACAAAAAATCCACCAGAATTTACTTGATTTGTAATGTAAAAATTTCATTATTTTTTAAATGTCTGAATTATTAAATACTGTTATTCAATTTACTAGCAAATTTATTTAACATTTAATGTTATATGAATATTTAAAAATACATTTCATGAAAATTTAAAATTCTTTATGTAGACATTATTTACAATACCTTAAAACTGGAAAGGAGCTAAATGTCCACAGTAGAAAATGGTTAAATAAGTTACAGTATGTAAAAAGGGCAGTTTGTTAAGTGTGGTGGCTCACACCTGTAATCTCAGCACTTTGGAAGGCCAAGGCAGGTGGGTCACTTGAGGTAAGAAGTTTGAAACCAGCCTGGCCAACATGGTAAAACCTCATCTCTACTAAAAATACAAAAGTTAGCCAGGTGTGGGTGGCACGTGTCTGTAATCCCAGCTACTTAAGAGGCTGAGGCATGAGAATCGCTTGAACCCAGGACATCAAGGCTGCGGTGAGCCGAGATCATGCCACTACGCTCTAGCTTGGGTGACAGAGTGAGACTCAACCTCAAAATAAATACATAAAATAAATTAAAGTAAAAAGGCAGGCCAGGCACGGTGGCTCATGCCTGTAATACCAGCACTTTGGGAGTCCAAGGTGGGTGAATCACAAGGTCAGGAGTTCGAGACCAGCCTGGCCAACATGGTGAAACCCCATCTCTACTACAAATACAGAAAATTAGCTGAGCGTAATGGTAGGTACCTATAGTCTCAGCTACTCAGGAGGCTGAGGCAGGAGAATCACTTGAACCTGGGACAGGGAGATTGCAGTGAGCTGGCATCACGCCACTGCACTCCAGCCCTGGCAACAGAGCAAGATTCTATCTCAAAAAAATTAATAAATAAAAAGGCAGTTTACAAGAGAGTATTTATAATTCTGTGTTTGTATGTTTTAGAGACAAGAGCTAACTACATTACTCAGGCTGGTCTTGAACTACTGGCCTAAAGAGATCCTTCTGCCTTAGCCATCCAAGTAGCAGGGAATACAGGTGCAAGTTACTGTGCCTGGTTCATAACTCTACTTTTTTAAAACAAAAAAGGCTGGAAGTTTGGGCATGGTGGCATGTACCAACAGTCCCAGCTACTTGGTGAGGTCTGAGATGAGAGGATTGTTTAAAATCCAGGAGTTTGAGGCCAGCCTGGAGAACATAGACCATCTTTTATAAAAATAAAGTATAAAGATAAAAATAAATTTTTAAAAAAGATATGAAAAATAGTAATTATGATTATTCATGATATTATAGTTGATTTTTCTTTTCTCCTTTACACAATTTGATATTTACACCTTATTACAGTGAGTATATATCACCTTTAAAAATTAAGAGAAAATAAGAAAACTTTAATCATGTAAAAATGAATGGATATAAATCTATACTAAGATGATGATGTAAGTACTAAAGCATTCATATTATTACTCAGTATGATTCTCTACTTCAGATATGCAAAATCCAATATAACATTATATACCTCAGGAAAGTCCGGAAGACTCCCTGTATGTCACTGCACATAATACATTCAGGCATGAGAACATAAAAAAGACAACCTGAAACTGTTTCAAAATAACTGTCCTTCATCTAGTTATCTTCCTTACTCTCTTTTCTCCCCATCTCCATCAAAGAGTAAAGTAGAACATTAAACGTGGGGTAAAAAATTTAGATAGGGGTTAGATACAACCACTGCTATTCATTTTTATTGTTGTTAATTATCTTAGCTCACAGCTTTAATCCAATCAGACAACATTAGTAACATTGTTTTGTTTCGTTTTTTTTCAAAACGGAGTTTCACTCTTGTTACCAAGGCTGGAGTGCAATGGTGCGATCTCGGCTCACCGCAACCTCCACCTCCATTCTCCTGCCTCAGCCTCCTGAGTAGCTGGGATTACAGGCACGTGCCACCATGCCCAGCTAATATTTTGTATTTTTAGTAAAGGCGGGTTTCACCATGTTGACCAGGATGGTCTCGATCTCTTGACCTCGTGATCCACCCGCCTCGGCCTCCCAAAGTGCTGGGATTACAGGCTTGAGCCACCGCGCCCAGCCGTAACATAGTTCTTAAGTGGTTCTAAGAATTACTTGGGAATTATTTTGAGCACAGGGTCCAGGAATAGTATTAATACTAGAGAATGTGTTGGACACAGAAAGACTGTCAACTATAAATTCAAATGAAATGAGTTAAGGGTTAACCCAAGTGATCTTTAAAAGAGAATGTTCAATCTCTTCCTGGTAAATTTTTCTAAATAATTTCTTCTTTGGCTTTATGCAAGTATAATTGTGAGAGCTACTCAACTAATTAAACGACTTTTTGTTTTCCATTCACCAGATGAAAGTATAGAGAAGAACATATAAGTTAAACCTATACACATTAAAAATAATGAAGTGGATGCATACGTGTCCACTTGGCAACATATTCATAATATATTGCTGAAAGAAATGGATGAGAAAAATAACAATGTATATAGTACTATCTTGATTTTGGAATAGACCAAAGTCATATAAACTATGTATGTATATGTGTGTGTTTATATATGCATTAAAAAGGGCCAACTGTGGTGGCTCATGTCTCTAATCCCAGCATTTTGGGAGGCTGAGCCAGGTGGATCATGAGGTCAGCAGTTTCAGACCAGTCTGGCCAACATACCAAAACCCCGACTCTACTAAAAACAAACAAAAAAATTAGCCAGGTGTTGTGGCATGTGCCTGTAATCCCAGTGACTCAAAATGCTGAGACATGAGAATCGCGTGAACCCAGGAGGCAGAGATTGCAGTAAGCCAAGATCACACCGTTGCCCAGTGTGCAACAGTGCGAGACTCCATCTCAAAAATAAATAAATATTTCAGTTTCACTGATGTTGTGGCATATGTCGGAATCCTAACCCTTTTTATTGGTGAATGATATTCTGTCATATTCGATGCCACATTCTGTTTATCCATTCATTTGTTTGTGGATATTTGGGTTGTTCCCTTTTAGCCGTTGTGAGTAATGCTGCAATGAACATTGGCATGTAAGTATCTGCTTTAGTACCTGCTTTCAGTTCATTGTGTATATACCTAGAAGTGGAGTTGCTGATAATTCTACGTTATAATATCACAGAATAATTCTGTGTTTGATAGATATGACAATTCTATGTTTAACTTTTTTTTTTTTTTTGACGGAGTCTTGCTCTGTCCCCAGGCTGGAGAGCAGTGGTGGGATCTCAACTCACTGCAACCTCCACCTCCCGGGTTCAAGTGATTCCTCTGCCTCAGCCTCCCGAGTAGCTGGGACTACAGGTGCGTGCACCACACCTGGCTAATTTTTGTATTTTTAGTAGAGACAGGGTTTTGCCATGTTGGCCAGGATGGTCTCCATCTCTTGACCTCGTGGTCTGCCTGCCTCGGCCTCACCCTATGTTTAACTTTTTAAGGAATCACCAAACTGTTTTCACAACTGCAGCATCATTTTACATTTAGTGACTCCAGCAGCTATGCATAACGGTTCTAATTCTTGCATTCTCATTAACACTTGCTATTTTCTTTTTTTTTCCATAGGAGTCATCCTAATGGTTGTGAAGTGGTATCTCATTGTGGTTTTGATTTGCATTTTTCCAGTTATAAATGATGTTGAGTACCTTTGCATGTGCTCATTGGCCTTTTGTAGATCTTCTTTGGAGAAATAGTTTTACCCATTTTTAATTGAGTGTTTTGATTGCTGTTGAGTTACAGGAGTTCTTTATCCATTCTGGATATTAATCCCTTATCAGATTTATGATTTGCAAGACTTTTCTCCAGTTCCACAAGCTACCTTTTCGCTCTGTTGAGTGTGTTCCTTGATGTACATAGTTTTGTACTTTTTGTTTGCACATAGTTCTTTTGTTGAGTGTGCTCTTAGTGTATAGTGAAGGTTCATACCGTCTTATTTTTTCTACATTTGTGTTTTTTGAAAAATTTTATGGAAAAAAGTATTAAACAAACAATAGTCAAAATGATTGTGATTGTATCCAGCCTCTGTCATGTTACACTATGTGATTTTAAGGAATAGTCTTAAGCACCCTGAGTTTCGTTTTCTTCATCCTTAAAGAGGATTAAAACATACCTACTTCATTGAGTATATGAGAATTGATATGCTATTATGTATAAAATGCTGAAAACAATTCCTGGCACTGAACAAAATGTGCAAGCTATATCATCATCATCATCATCATCATTAACAATAACAAAAAATAATGGCAACATAATATAATATTATAGTTCATTACACAATGTTCCTATTTTGCATGTTTTCTATTATTTTCATCAAAATGTTATACAGTTATTTTAGTCATTATTTGTGTTTCTGATATTTAATATTTCTTGGAATACTAAAAAACAATTTGGGGGTTTGTCTTAGTTCATTTCTGCTGCCATAACAAAATACCATAGACTGGGCAATTAAGAAACAATAGAAATTGATTTGTCATGGTTCTAACGGCTGGGAAGTCCAAGATCAAAGTACCACCAGGATTGATATCTGGTGAGGGCTGCTCTCTGCTTCCAAGATGGTGCCTTGTTGCTGCATCTTCCAGAGGAGCATAACACTGTGTTCTCACATGGTGGAAGGGCTGGAACAGGACAACTCACTCTCTCTAGTCTTTTTATAAAGACCCTAAACCCATCCATGAGGGCTCCACCCTCATGACTTAATCGTTTCCTGAAGGCCCACCTTCTTAATTCTATCACGTTGGCAATTACATTTCAGTACTTGAATTTGGGGAATTGGTGGGTATAAAACACTTTAAGAATATTGAAGCCTGTAGCCAAATTGCACTCCACAATAAGTGAATCACCAATAGTGAAACAGAAAAAGCATAATTATATTGCTGTATTTTTACAACAGCGGATTTGTACATTAAAATGTTACCTTGCCAATTTGATAGGCATAAAGTGGTACAAAATGTTCTCATTTCAATATGAAGTTTCAAGTAATTTCATGTATTCCTCATTTTTTATTTGTTAATTCTGTCTTTAGCCATTGATTTATAAATGGTTAGTGTAGCCATTTAACCCTATACTTCATATATTGCTAAATATTTTTCTAGTCTATTATTTTTAATTATGTTGTACTATGTATGAAGAATTTCTAATTATTTTAATTTAATCCATTTCCTTTTTCTTTTTCTTTATTCTTTGAGAGAGTCTTGCTCTGTTTCCCAGGTTGGAGTGCAGTCGCACAATCTCGGCTCACTGCAACCTCTGCCTCCCAAGCGATTCTCCTGCCTCAGCCTCCACAGTAGCTGGGATTACAGATGTGTACCACCACATCCAGTTATTTTTGTATTTTTAGTGAAGACAAAGTTTCACCGTGTTCATCAGACTGGTCTTGAACTCCTGGCCTCAAGTGATCCTCCTGACTCAGCCTCCCAAAGTGCTGGGATTACAGGAGTGAGCCACAATGCCTGGACTTTTTCCTTTCTTTTTTGATTTGCTTAAGAAATCCTAAGTCCTCAGAAAAACATGAAGTTTTTATTATAACTTAATTAATTGTTCATCTGTTTAGAACTTATTTTGTTTGTATGTAAAGATTGTCAGGCAACTTCGTAACTTCCAAATAATTACCTGGTTTCCACAACACCATTCGGTAAATTATTCTAAATTTTCCACCAAATTTATAGTATCAAATTTTCATGTACTTTATTTTTATTTATAATATAATGATTTTCTTTTCTTTGTATTGTATTTCTTTTCTTTCTAAGGCTATTTATATGCTCAGAACTTGTAATTATTTATCATACAATTTTTATTGCTACATGAAATGCATTGCATATACAAAAGTTCATGAATGAACTTTTCATCTTTTCATGATGAACTTTTCAAACAAAACGTATTGATTATACTATCCTATTTATTGCCCAAATGAATTTCAGAATATCATTTTTATAACATTAATTTCTTGATTATAATTCTATCAATAAATTGAATGTAACATTTAGCAGCTTTTCAATACTTATTTTTTCCATCACTCTCTTATGTTTTTCTAGGATTTTAAAGTTTTCTTTATTTCTAGGATTTTAAAGTTTTCTTGTCATTTTCTAAGTTCATTTTTTTTTTTGAGATAGAGTCTCGCTCTGTTGTCCAGGCTGGAGTACAGTAGCACAGTCTTGATTCACTGCAACCTCCACCTCCTGGGTTCAAGTGATTCTCCTGCCTAAGCCTCTTGAGTAGCTGAGATTATAGGCACATGCCACTACGCCTTGCTAATTTTTTGTATTTTTAGTAGAGACGGGGTTTCACCATGTTGGTCAGGCTGGTCTTGAACTCTTGAACTCATGATCTGCCTGCCTCAGCCTCCCAAAGTGCTGGGATTACAGGTGTAAGCCACCGCACCCTGCCTATGGGTTCTTTCATCTGGTTTGTTTGTATTTCTCTCTGTTCCTAAAACATCATAGTTGCATTGCTATTTGGGTAGAATCCTTCCTCTGAATATTCCCTGACAATTAGCATGAACACTTTTCCCCTAGTGATTTGTTCCTAAGTTTTGGGAATGTCTGTTGTGCTTTGTCCTTTGAAGGAACATTTTATTTATTTATATTTGTTTCTACTTTTCTGAGATGAAGTCTTGCTGTATTGCCCAGGCTGGAGTTCAGTGGTGTGATCTCCACTCATGGCAGCCTCCACCTCCTGGATTCAAGAGATTCTCCTGCCTCAGCCTCCTGAGTACCTGGGATTACAGGTGCATGCCACCATGCTTGGCTAATTTTTATAATTTTAGTAGAGACAGGGTTTCACCCCATGTTGGCCAGGCTGGTCTCAAACTCCTGGTATCAAGTGATCCACCCGCCTCAGCCTCTCAAAGTGCTATGATTACAGGCGTGAGTCACCATGCCCAACCTGAAGGATCATTTTAAATGTCGGTGAAGGTCTCTGAATTTGGGAGAATGAAAACACACAGAGGTTTGGGATGAAAGCAGGCGTGATGGCAAAGCAGAGGAGCTTTCCCCTGGTGTGTTTCTCTTCTCTGTGGAGAGTGTTGAAAACAAGAGGGACAAGAGGGGTGGGAACTGGAAGATTCTTCACTGCCAGGTTTGCCACAAACGGCTGCAGAAACTTACCTCATAATCCATAAATTTCCATTTTTTCATTTGTAAATGTAATGCTGGGAACAGATCATCTCTTAGGTTCCATTTAGAGCCCATGAGGCCTAATGGTGAAGGGCCTGGTCCCAAGATGCTGAGCAGATGCTGATACTGTGCCTTTCAGGTTACTCCAGGTGGGTGAGTGGGAAAACGTCAGTTCATTGAGAAGGCCTTAATTGTTGGAACCTTGTCAGACACCCCTTTGCAGACAGTGTCACTGGGACTGCGGCTGCGATGATAATCACAGCTAGTGTGAGGAAGTCTGTTCAGGATCCTTCTCCATGTCTGGGGACCTCCTCTCTCATTCCCCTCCAGGCCCCTGCTCTCAAAGGCTCTGTGTGTGAGTAGGCGGCGGCAGACAAGCAGAGTCCCCTTTGGTAAGTGGCTCGCCTTTCCAAGTCCCTGTGACTGAAGAAAGCACAAAACAGGGACATGTTCCAGTAAGTTATAACGGTGTCTCAGGTCACTGTTATTTTGTTGTTGTTGAGGGTCATTAGTATATTTGCTAACATGTCTTAGCCAGACACACTTTTTGGCATTTTATGTATAGTACTGTATCAATTCTCAAACATCTATCATTGTAGCTTTAATTATAGTCCCCTTCTTGATAAAGAAAATGAAATTCTGATTAAGAATATTGCTTAAAGTCTACAGTGGGTAAGTAACAGAGCCTGGTTATAACACTAGTGAATTAGAGTAGTTTAAATAAAGACCTTATTATGGAAGTTTTCTTCTGGCATCCATGGTTTCTGATGTCACTGGAATTGTCCTCATATAGGGAATAGAGCATTTCCCTCTGGTTTTTTCAAGTTTTCAGAAATCTGATCATGGTGTATGTATTTGGACATGAATTCATTTGGTCATGACCTCTTAGTAATTATCCTATCCCCTTGAATTTATATGTTTTACCATGTTTGTGACATTTTTAGCCATTATTTGTTCAAAAATGTTTTCAGTCCTGCACTTTTTTTTTTTTTTTTGAGATGGAGTCTCACTTTGTCCCCAGGCTAAGTGCAGTGGCACAATATCAGCCCACTGCAACCCCTGCCTTCCGGGTTCAAGTGATTCTCCTGCTTCTTCCAGAGTAGCTGGTATTACAGGCACCCGCCACCATGCCCAGCTAATTTTTGTATTTTAGTAGAGACGAGGTTTTGCCATGTTGGCCAGGCTGGTCTCGAACTCCTGACCTCAAGCGATCTTCCTGCCTCTGCCTCCCAAAATGCTGGGATTACAGGCATGAACCACCATGCTAGCCACTCTTTCTTTTCTCCATCTGGAAGCCAAATCATTTGAGAGTTAGACCTTTTGTTATTTTCCCAGAGGTCTCTGAGGCTATATTCATTTTTCTCCATTGTGTTTTGTCTCATCTATTCTGACAGGACACTTTATATTAAACTTGCCTTCAAGATCACTGATCTTGCCGGGTGCGGTGGCTCACTCCTGTAATCCCAGCACTTTGGGAGGCCGAGGTGGGTGGATCACGAGGTCAAGAGATCGAGACCATCCTGGTCAATATGGTGAAACCCCCGCCTTTACTAAAAATATAAAAAATTAGCTGGGCATGGTGGCGCGTGCCTGTAATCCCAGCTACTCAGGAGGCTGAGGCAGGAGAATTGCCAGAACCCAGGAGGTGGAGGTTGCGGTGAGCCGGGATCGCACCATTGCACTCCAGCCTGGGTAACGAGTGAAACTCTGTCTCAAAAAAAAAAAAAATCCCTGATCTTTCCTCTGTTATCTCCATTCTCTTGAGTCTGTTCAGTGCAATTTCTTTTTTTTTCTTTTTTTCTGCTTCTGAAATTGTCATTTAGTTCTTCCTGGTATCTTTCTCTTGGTGTGTGTAGCACCGTCAGTCTCAACATCTGGGCCTAACTTTGAGTGGAGGTCCCTACTGCTTGTGCAAGTTGGTTTAATATGTGTTTCCCTGAGGATTGGCACCACTGGGCACCTTTCCATACGCTTCCATTCATATGTGAGGGTCTGATTAAGTCATTTTCTTATTTATTTGGGTTGCCTGTCTTTTTTAAATTTAAAAATATGTGTTAATTCAGTAAAAATAACAATAAATCAAGTTTACACAAATTACCTTTTTAATGGAAAAAAACACTATATTTTCCAAAACAGAAATTGCATGACAAATTGTGTTGTTTTACATTTTACACACCTCCTAGATGTCCGTTTCAATGGAAAATAGCTGACACCTCTCATACCTACTTCTGCATTCACTATTACTATTTGAGACAGAGTGTCACTCTGTCACCCATGCAGGAATGCAGTGGACCTCAGTTCACTGCAACCTCTGCCTCCCAGTTCAAGCAATTCTTGTGCCTCAGCCTCCTGAGTAGCTGGGATTACAGGTCTGGGTCATTATGCCTGGGTAATTTTTTGTATTCTTAGTAGAGATGGTGTTTCACCATGTTGGCCAGGATGGTCTCAAACTCCTGGTCTCAGCGTGATCCCCGCCTCAGCCTCCCAAAGTGCTGGGATTACAGGCATGAGCCACTGTGCCTGACCTATTATGTTTTGACATGTGGTTTTGATTGAAGTATATGAAGAAAAATCTCACTTCACACAGATCTTTAGTAGGAAAATGGAGTTTAATAAACTTTCCTGAGGACTTTCCTTTTGGATGCCAGACCAAACTCAACAAATGAGAGTTTTTGAAAGTCAGTTGCAATGTGGAATCTGAGATCTTATCAGTGAACTTCTTGTATACTTTTACATTTATATCCATTGATTATCTTGCACTTTGGCTCTATTTTCCTTGACAGTTTTGAAAATACTTTATTACTAAACTATACAGAATTTTCAAATACTGACATTTTATACACTATCAATAAATCACATTCATTCATTTCACCACAGATCTCCTTAGAAACATTAATCAGAACTTGTGAAGGTCACCTTCTGAATACGTAATGACTCCAGAGTTTTCCAAAATCCTAATTTTTGCTTGAAAACATGAATTCTGTTACTGGTAACAGTGATAGACTTGCATCCTTTGTTTTCGAGACAGCTTCTGCGAACTAGTCTGAAAAATCAGTTTGTCCACCAGTCATTCTTTCAACACAAATACTAGCCTATGCAACTGGTCCTGCCCAGCCTCCCGAGTGCTTTCCCTTGAGACACCATCATCTCACTACAACAGGGAGCAGTGATACTTCATGGCCTCCATGCATTTCATCACTCATCATACTAGAGAGGCATTTTTTATAGGGTCAGGATTAAGAAGTTTAACACTAGTAACTATTTTTAGTGCCTCGCCCAAGACAGTTTTTTTTTTTTTTTTTTTTTTTGAGACGGAGTTTCGCTCTTGTTACCCAGGCTGGAGTGCAATGGCGCGATCTAGGCTCACCGCAACCTCCGCCTCCTGGGTTCAGGCAATTCTCCCGCCTCAGCCTCCTGAGTAGCTGGGATTACAGGCACGCGCCACCGAGCCCGGCTAATTTTTTGTATCTTTAGTAGAGACGGTGTTTCACTATGTTGACCAGGATGGTCTCGATCTGTTGACCTCGTGATCCACCCGCCTCGGCCTCCCAAAGTGCTGGGATTACAGGCTTGAGCCACCGCGCCCGGCCGTCCAAGACATTTTTAAGGGAAGTTGCCTTTTTTTCTTTTAACCCCCAGCACGTGGCAGAGAAGCATGCTACCACTACTAACTTGGTACTGGTGCCCCTGCCTTGATATGTGCCCTCGTGCCAGCCATTTTCCCCGTCATGGCTTTTGCATCCACACTGCAAATGTAAACAGAGTTGTTCCAGAAGAACCATGAGACTGAATAAAGTTATTCAACTCTGAATATTTATCGCCACTTACATTTGTTGCTGAGCAGTCACATAAAAAACAAAAATTCTTTGAAGAGTAGTGGGTGCCGATACAAGTCCAGCCAGGTCTGTAGATTTGCTCATCTGTTAGGTGAAAGTCAAATTCTCTGAAGAAGACACCAGCTCAGCCCATATGTTTGCAGCGGAATTTTAACTTGATGAGTCAGAGTAACTTCGAAAGTTGCACTGCCCTGATTTTTACGGATGTTTCACCCAGTGGGCATTCAGCAGTGTCAGCTGATCAAGAGAAACTGTCCACATTAATATGTGAAGTTATTTGTATGTCAATTATAACTCACTGATGTTGTTAAAAATAAATTTTAAAAAATTTTGAGTTTTTTTTACTGTTTTTTGCTACTGTGTAGGCTTCTCCAGCTAAAGCACTATGATAATTTACCCTGTAAGAGACTTCAGTGGCTTTCATTTCAAGTTAGAAAAACTGAAACCATTTTTCACTTTTAAAGAACTCATAGTACATACTTTTAAAATATTCCATTTTTGTCTTTAAACTCTGAATGATTAGTCCCAAATGTTTCCTTACTTTTTAAGTAATAATTATTTTATTCTTGATACAAGTTATTTAACAAATATCAGTATTGCAGCTACAGTGTATTCTTTATTTGCTACTTGCATTTTTATTTTCTTCTTTTAAAATTTATTTTATTTTTTTTAGAGATGAGGTCTTTTATGTTGTCAGGCTGGTCTGGAACTCCTGGGCTCAAGTACTCCTCCCACTTTCGCCTCCTGAAGTCCTGAGAGTACAGATGTGAGCCACCGCACCTGGCCCATTTGTATTTTTTTCATGATGCTTTTGCCTTTGGATGAACAGATTTTTAAATTCTCGTAAAGTCCTATTTATAATTTCTGAGCAGTTATGCTCTTTTAATGTTATAAAGCTATTTGCCTTCTACCTTTTAGAAGTGCTTAAATTATGTTTAGCCTAAAGCTGCCTCTTTTTATATTTTAAATTTGAATCAAACGTCTCTCCTTACATAGTGAAGTGGATGTGTAAACAGATTGTAACCTACTCTTGTACCAATCAAAGGCTGCCAGCTGTTCAAACCGTGTTCAAATAAGGCACCTGCCAAACTCTAACCAGTTCAGTTATGAATCTTACTTTTGTTTTCTGTAGGTCACTTTATTCTGTCCATAAATCCTCTCCTACCATGCAGCAGCAAGGGAGTTGGTTCAGGGGCTGCCGGATTCACAAATCCTGCTTTACACAGTTAAACTCTGTTCAAATTAATTTGCCTGAAGTTTTTCTTCTAACAAAGCTTGAAAGATGTATGTTTTATGCTTAGGTCTCCAATCAATCTCTAATTTTATATGGTGTGAAGCAGTGGTTCGAGTCCATTTCTTTCTGTATGTTTATTCAGTTTTCCCAGAAAATTTATTAGTAACAATCTTATTTTCCTCATTAAATTGTCTTACTACTTCAGACAAAAACCAACCACATACAGAAAAATATACGTATAAGTCTGTGGATTCTCTGTTCTGTTCCGTTTTTGCATTTGTTGGCTTTGCATGAGCAGAAAACTATCACACGGTTGGGATTACTAAAGCTATCCTAGGTTTTTTGAATGTTTATATAAATGTTAGAACAAATGCTTTAATTTTTACAAAAATGCATGTTGGGATTTTGATGAGAGACTACATTGAATCTATAGATCTACCTTGTGCAATTTGAAATTTTAACAATATCCAGTGCCCTTTGTAAATAGTGTATTCTTCCATTGATTTGTTGCTGTTGTGGTTGTTGGTTGGAGACAGTTTCACTCTTGTCCCCCAGACTAAAGTGCAATGGCGTGATCTTGACTCACTGCAACCTCCACCTCCAAGGTTCAAGTGATTCTCCTGCCTGAGCTCCCCAAGTGGCTGGGATTACAGGCACCCGCCACCACGACCAGCTAACTTTTATATTTTTAGTTTCACCATGTTGGCCAGACTGGTGTTGAACTCCTAACCTCAAGTGATCCGCCTGCCTCACTCTCCCAAAATGCTGGCATTACAGGCATGAGGTACTGTGTCCAGCCATTGTGTTGTCTTTATCTGATAAATGTTTTGTAGTTTTCAGTGTATGTGTTTTGCATGTTATTTATTAAATTTATTTCTAAGTATCTTATACTTTTAATGCTATTTATTTCATTTTGCAAATGTGTTGCTCTTTAATAAAACACAATTGATTTTATACGCAGAAATTTTATACTCCAAAACTGTTTAATTTATTCACTAGTTCATGCAGATTTTTGTGGATTTCTTTCTTTTTTTCATATACACAGTCAAGCTATCTGTAAATGAAGACAGTCTTTTTACTTACCAAACTATATTAGTATTTTATTTTATCTTTTTTTCTCATTGCACTGGCTATGAGCACCAACATAATGTGGAATAGAAGTATTGGGAATAGAAGTCCTCTTCTTGTTCCCAATCTTAGGAAGAACATATACAATAATTCACTATTAATTATAATATTAACTGCACTGGGTTTCTTTGAAGATTTAAAAAATTATATTGGAAATTCATTTGTTTGAAAGTTTATTTTTTATCATTAATGGGTATCAAATTTTATCAAATTTTTTTGTACAACAGTTCAGATGATCATGTGCTCTTTATCTTTTATTCTATAAATGTGATTAAGTCTTTGGTTTTTTTTTTTTTGAGTTGGAGTCTCACTGGAGTACAATGGCGCAGTCTCGGCTCACCACAACCTCCACCTCCCCAGTTCAAGCAATTTTCCTGCCTCAGCCTCCTAAGTAGCTGGTATTACAGGCGTCTGCCACCATGCCTGGCTAATTTTTGTGTTTTTAGTAGAGATGGGGTTTCACCATTTTGGTCAGGCTGGTCTTGAACTCCTGACCCCATGATCCACCCACCTTGGCCTCCTAAAGTGCTGGGATTACAGGCATGAGCCACAGTGCCCAGCCAGGTTTTTTTTGTTTTGTTTTGTTTTGTTTTAAATACTAAAGCAACATTGCATTCCTGGGATAAATCCCCCTTGGTCATGATATACTTTTATATGTTGTTTACCTTTTGGATATGCTTATGTCTTCGATAGTGATGTTGGTTTCTGGAGGTGTACTTTCCCAAACTCATCAGGATGTATACGTTAAATATAAACTGCTTTTTATACATCAATCATGCCTCAATAAAGAGGCTTAAATATTTTTAATTTTAAAAACCCATATGAAATATCTTATGTGAACACAATAGTATTGTAATAAATTAGAAAGTATTACATTATACCTTTTATATATCTCTATATTTGTTTTCTCTATATTTATACCTTTTGTATATCTCTATATTGAGAGATTATAACTTTTATGTTTATTTTAAACCTTTTATATATCTCTATATTTATTTTCATATATTTTAAAAAATATACCTTTTATTATCTCTACATTTACTTTCATATACTTTATATATGATTATATATTTCATAGATCTCTATTTCCATGTAGTTTATTAAAATTTTTTACATCTCTTATTCTTGAAGAATACTGGTCTCTATATTTACTTTATGTTATTCTCATAATGTATTGATACCAAAGTTACATTGGTCACTTAAGTTAGTAAGTATTCACTCTTCATTTCTAAAAATACTTTTACAACATTGGTATTTCTTTCTTAAATGCTTTGAGAATTCACTAGCGAATTCACTATGGTCTTGAAGTTTTCTTCTTAGAAAGGTTTTTAATTATGAACTCTCTTCTTTAACATCTATAGAGCTACTTAGCTTTCTCTTCTATGTCAGTTTTGGTGAACTGTGGCTTTCAAGAAATTTATTTTATCAGTTATTTAATTTATTGGCATAACTTACTCATAATATTATCTGCTATAATTTTTATGTCTGTAGGAATTGCACTTGTGTCCCTATTTTATTTCTGGTATCGATAATTTGTGCTTTCTATTAATTTATTCATTTTAATGTCTTTTTAATTGTTCAAATTTTGGCTTTAATATTCTCTATTGAGTTTTCCTATTTTATTGACTTTTTGTTTTCTTTACTATTGCATTGCTTCTGTTTATTTTCGGTTTGTTTCTTCTTTTTCTAGCATCTTAAGTGGATCATTAAGTTTAACAATTTATTCTTTAAGCATTTTTCATTCAATACTTCCTTCGATAGGTCTCAAAATTTTGACAGTTGTTTTCATAATTGTTTAGTTCAATTTTTCTGATGCCCATTGTAATTCCCTCTAGTAACCAGAGATTATTTAGAAGTGTGTAATTTAATTGTAATGTTTGGTGATTTTTCTCGGTACCTGATTTCCAGTTTATCAATATATCAATCTATCTATCTATTTATTTTTTAAAATCTATCTATGTATCTATCTATCATCTATTTATTTTTGAAACAGAGCTTGCTCTGTTGCCCAGGCTGGAGTGCAGTGGCACAGTCTCAGCCCACTGCAACCTTCACCTCTCCTGGGTTCAGGCAGTTCTCCTGCCTCTGAAGCAGGAGCAGCCATGAGAAACAGACCTCTCAAACACCAAACTGGGAGGGAAGGGGTGATTTATTTGGCGGGGGGCAAGATGACATAGTTGCCTAACAGCCAAGCTGGAGCTCACAAAGTCCCCTGCTCTTTTAAAGGCTTACAATGCTGGAAATTACATGTGAAAGGGTCTTGGGCTTACAACTCTAGAATTTACATGTAAAAGGGTCTTGGGCCCTGGTGTAGTGACTTAGGTGGGGGTTTGATCTTGTTTAAGTAAATACAATGCCTTCTGGAAAGATTCCTCCACACCATGCCTGCGGTCTATAGGAAGGCAATTGAGGTGATGCCTGGTCTGCCAGCCTTTACTTCTCCTATTGAAATGCAGTGTGGAGGTCAAGAGGGGGACGGTCTTAGAGCTTAAAGGTTATTAAGGGTCTCCTCCATCACCTCAACGTCCTGAGTAGCTGGGATAACAGGCACCTGCCACCACATCCAGCTAAATTTTCTATTTTTAGTAGAGATGGAGTTTTGCCATGATAGCCAGGCTGGTTTCAAACTCCTAACCTCAAGTGGTCACCCTCTTTGGCGTCCCAGAATACTGGGATTACAGGTTCACAACTGACTGCACCTGACCCTGATTTCTAATTTATTATAATCCTATTGTGTTCACATAAGATATTTCATATGGGCTTTTGTAATTTTAAAAAAATTAAGCCATTTTATTGAGGCATGATTGACATATAAAAAGCAGTACATGTCGAATGTATACAACCTGATGAGTTTGGGTAAATATACATGCACAAACCATCATCAACCATCAAAGGCAGAAACATATCGATCATCTCCCAAAGTTTCCTCCCACCCCCTTTATTATTATTTCTTTTTGTAGGTTTTAATATTTTTAAGTATATTGATATATATTTTTATTTCCCCAAACACTGCCATTTTGTGGTATATTCTATAAATGTCAATTGAGTCAATTTGACTTGTTCAGGATCTTTTAGCTTCCTCCAGATTTTTAAAAATATTTTATAAATTACTGAAATAATGGCATTGAAACATCAGACTATGATGTGCGTTGATATTGTTTTTCATTTAGTTCTGACAGATATTGCTCATCATATTTTGAAGCTGTTACAGGTAAATGTACATTTAGAACTGCTGTGACTTTTTGATGAATTGACAGGATTTTTGTTTTGTTTTGTTTTCACAACATGGCTGTTTATTCACCTGGGTGCAGGTGGGCTGAGGCGGAAAACGGCGTCAGCAAAGAGCGGTGGGATAGGAGTTGGTTTCACAGGTTTGGGGTAGGCAGTGGAAAGTTACAATTTACGGCAGTGTTTTGCAAGCTGGGAGGGGGACATAGGATGTGGAGTCATGAGGTTAACGAAGGTTGGTTACAAAGTAACCCATCCCGGGTCCAGCTGCGCTTGCTGTGAAACTCTCAATCCGGAGTGTTTCACAGAACCTCTCAATCCAGAATGGTCTTTGTGGGGGTGGGACCTGCCAAGCCTGATCACCTGGCTCCCTGTTTCAGCCCCCTTTTTTTCAGTTGAATGGGTGACTCTGTCTCCCAGCCATTCCAGGCACCAGTTGAAATTGCCACCCAGATTTGTGTGAGTTTTTGCGTGGAGACCCACTGTGCCAGCTAAAACAGCCTTGCTGGAGACTCATGGTGATTTTCTGCCCAGGAATCTCTTAGTCTGTGGGCAGTAAAAACTCATTTGGAAATGTGGCGATCACTCGCCCTCTGCGTTCTCACTGGGAACTGCACTCCAGAGCTGTTCCTCTTCTGCCATCTCAGGAGATAAGTTTTTTTGTTTTTTGTGTTTTTTGAGACGGAGTTCACTCTTGTTACCCAGGCTGGAGTGCAATGGCACTATCTCTGCTCACCGCAACCTCCGCCTCCTGGGTTCAGGCAATTCTCCTGCCTCAGCCTCCTGAGTAGCTGAGATTACAGGCACGCGCCACCATGCCCAGCTAATTTTTTGTATTTTTAGTAGAGACGGGGTTTCACCATGTTGACCAGGATGGTCTCGATCTTTTGACCTCGTGATCCACCCACCTCGGCCTCCCAAAGTACTGGGATTACAGGCGTGAGCCACCGCGCCCGGCAGAGATAAGTTTTAAGGAAAGGAGCAGAGTAGACACTAGGAGAAGGAGCGAGCAGCCACCAGGTTTTCAGTAGGCATCCCAACTTTGTAACACAGGTGAGTGATGAAGGCAGGCATCCCTGTGATTGACCAGACACCAAAGGAAAAGTCTTGTCTTCCTGAGTCCGTGACAGACGTTGGAGTTTTGTTGTTGTTGTTGTTGTTGTTTTGAGACAGAGTTTCGCTCTTGTTACCCAGGCTGGAGTGCAATGGCGCGATCTCGGCTCACCGCAACCTCCGCCTCCCGGGTTCAGGCAATTCCCCTGCCTCAGCCTCCCGAGTAGCTGGGACTACAGGCACGCGCCACCATGCCCAGCTAATTTTTTGTATTTCTAGTAGAGACGGGGGTCTCACCATGTTGACCAGGATGGTCTCGATCTCCTGACCTCGTGATCCACCCGCCTCGGCCTCCCAAAGTGCTGGGATTACAGGCTTGAGCCACCGCGCCCGGCCGGACGTTGGAGTTTTTGAGTGAGAGGGAGAGACTTGTCTCCTCTGGCTCCCCACAGATAGTGTCTCTTCATCTCTACTAGAAGGAGAAAGATTTAAAGGAAAAGAGAGAGAAAGAGGGAAAGACTTGTCTCCCTGGTATTTGAAGGAAAAGAGAGAGGAGGGGGAGGGACTTGTCACCTGTTCTCTAAAGGAAAAGAAAAAAAGAGGGGAGGGCCGAGCGCGGTGGCTCACGCCTGTAATCCCATCACTTTGGGAGGCCGAGGTGGGTGGATCCCGAGGTCAAGAGATCGAGACCATCCTGGTCAACATGGTGAAACCCCATCTCTACTAAAAATTCAAAAAATTAGCTGGGCATGGTGGCGCATGCCTGTAATCCCAGCTACTTGGGAGGCTGAGGCAGGAGAATTGCCTGAACCCAGGAGGCAGAGGTTGCCATGAGCCGAAATCGCGCCATTGCACTTTAGCCTGGGTAACAAGACCAAAACTGCGTCTCCAAAAAAAAAAAAAGAAAGAAAGAAGGAGGGGAAGAGACTTGGGACTGACAGTTTTGTCATTAGGAAGTAAACCTCTCTTTCTCTGGCATTTCCAGTTTGTTTGAAATGAATATAGTCATACAAGCTTTATTATGTTTCGTATTATCTGTGTCTGTCTATTCGAATTGTATATGTTTTGGTATATTTGTAGGTATTACTTTATTTTTATAATGTCTGTGTTTTATTTACTTTATTTACATTTAGTATAATTACTAATATAGTTTAGTTTAAATCTATCACTTTACTATTCATTTTCTCTTTGCCCCATCTGATCATGTCCCATGAATTCATTTCTAATCATGTCTTTTGCTTTGTTTTTATTTTTTGGTAAGATTTTCTTCAGTTTTTAAAAGCTTATACACACACACACACACACACACACACACACACACACAGGATGTTAACAAATTATCTATGAAGAGGTTGATAACATTTTTCAGATTTATCATATGCATTTTGACTTAGGTTATTTTCACCATGCAAAAGTTCTTTATTATAGTCAATTTTTAACAACCCGTTTTCTTATTTTATATGAACTTTTAATCTTGGAAACATTACACTGGACACTGAAGAGCAATTCTCACATATCTTTTTTCTAACCATCTCTTGCATAATTCCAGATAACTACATAAAGAGCTTTCTTATTTTTAAGCACATGAAATTCTTGGCCAGGTGCATTGGCTCACACCTGTAATCTTGGTACTTTGGGAAGCCAAGGCAGGTGAATCACCTGAGGTCAGGAGTTCAAAACCAGCCTGGCCATCATGGTGAAACCCTGTCTATTCTAAAAATACAAAAATTAGATGGATGCAATGGCACATGCCTGTAATCCCAGATACTTGGGATTCTGAGGCAGGAGAATTGCTTAAACCCAGGAGGCAGAGGTTTCAGTGAGCCTAGGTTATGCCAACCCACTCTAGCCTGAGTGACAGAGCAAGACTTTGTCTAAAAAATAAAAATAAGTGAATAAATACACAAAATTATATTGTTTCATGTATTGATACTCTGTGTACTCAATCCATAATTAATGGGTTGCTCTAGTGTTTTGATACTATAGAAAATGAATGAATTCATTATAGTGAGAAATTTATTACAGTGGATAATTTTTAAATAAAACTTTTACACATATGCAAGTATACTCAGAATAAATTTCTGAATATGAAACAGTTGACTGAAATGGTAAGAGAAAATGTACCTTTTGTAGGAGACATTATGAAATTATCTTTTACCCAACAACTCTACCAACAGAAATGAATAACTCCCTTTTTGTTAAGAAACCAGAGTCAGGCCGAGGCAGGTGGATCACGAGGTCAAGAGATCGAGACCATCTTGGTCAACATGGTGAAACGCCATCTCTACTAAAAATACAAAAAAAAAATTAGCTGGGCATGGTGGCGCGTGCCTGTAGGAGGCTGAGGTGGGAGAATTGCCTGAACCCAGGAGGTGGAGGTTGCAGTGAGCCAAGATCACGCCACTGCACTCCAGCCTGGGTAACAAGCGAAAAACTCCGTCTCAAAAAAAAAAGAAACCAGAGTCAAAAAAAAAAAAACAATACCTCAACAACAATAACAAAAAAAAAAAAAAAAAGAAACCAGAGTCATCTTATGTTGGCCATAAATTTTTTAATTAAAAGTTTAATCTTAGTCATTCTAATTGTCAAAGAAATGGAATCGAAGTTTTGATTTGCATTTATCTCATTATACATATGTATGAAAATATGGTCATCTAAGAGTCATCTGTATTTTCTTTTTCTGTGAACTGTAACCTCATACCCTTTGCACATATTTTTCTACTGGATTTTTGTTTTATATCTTGATCACTTTTAGGACTCAAAGATATTTAAATTCACCCTTTGTATCTGGTAAGAGTTGCAGATTTTCCATTTGTCATTTACCATTTATCATTTGAATTTGTTCACTGTGTTTTCTCTATTTAGGAATGAAGTTCACTAATGAATATTCTAGTGCCAAACATTTCAGCTAACAGAGAAATCGTATAATTAGAAAATTACTGCTTTGTAACTCCAGTGAGAACTATGTCTAGGCAACAAACATGAACGGATACTAAGCATTTAATAGGTTGATGAGGAACCTATACAAGGGATGACTTAGGCTGGTAACACTTGGACCCAGTAATTAGTTTTAATATCATTAAACAGACATTGTGCTTTCTGTGTTTGATGCAAGGTGAAGTACACAGTACTATATTTGCAATATTATTAATAAAACAAAAATGAAATATATCTAATCTGTAGATACAGTTAAAAGTTCATACAAAATATAGAGGTTAGGGTAACAAGTAAAGTGAAAGCATGAGGAAACCCTCTGTCAAATCCAGATTATGAAAAATTCAGTAGGCCAGGCACAATGGTTCATCCCTGTAATTCCAACACTTTGGGAAGCCAAGGCATGAGGATTGCATGGGCTGGGAGTTCAAGACCAGCTTGGGCAACATAGTGAGACCCTCACTTTACAAAAAGTTTAAAAACTAGCCAGATGTGGTTGCTGACACCTATAGCCCCAGTTACTTAGGAGGCTGAGGCAGGAGGATCACTTGAGGTTACAGTGAGCTATGATTGCACCACTGCACTCCAGTCTGGGTAACACAGCAAGACCCTGTTCTAAAAATGACAAATAAAAAAAGAGAAAAAAAGGAAAATTCTACAATAATAGTGGCATGATATCTTCAACTTGTAAATATAATAACAAAAAGAGAGGGGGTGGCCCAGCCCTCTCAGAGGAATGGGTATTAGATTTATTGTTTCACCATCGACACTGTCAAAGGAAGGAAAATAAGCAACTGTGTCCAGGTTTTGAAAAACAGACAGTAAAGGCTATAATTCCTTTTATCTATTTCTTTTCTTTCTTTCCTTTACGTATTTATTTAAATTTTTTTTCTGGGGAAGATGGCACTGTAGAAGCAACTCAGGATTGCAGCTCTCAGTCAAGACGCAGAGGGTGAGTTCACACCACATTTCCAGATGGATCTTTATAGCCCACATAGCGGGGAAAAGCCCAGGTGTGGGGGGACACAGGACGCTAGCGCAGCGGTCTCCGCTGGCATGGCCAGGCAGCCGGCGTCACAGCACAGCAGCACAGCGCACAAAACGCACAGGTCTGGGTGCCCTGTTAAACTGGCAATTTGAGATTTGGGAGGGCAGATTGCCATGTTCATCTGATTGAATGGGATTTGGACAGTGAGCCAGACCAGGAGATTTCTGGGAGGTGAACTGTGAGCCAGTGCAGTGGGTCGCTGCATGGGAAATCACACAGATCCTGGCACCCTTTCAGCTGGCGGCTGAGGCACTGGGAGAGAGTCAACTCTACAACTTAAAAAAAAAAAGGCTCAGAGGCAGGGAACCAAGTGATCAGGCTCGACGGGTCCCACCCCCACAGGGACAAGCAAAACAGTGATTCGGAGTGCTTGGGGTTGAGAGTTTCACTGTGGGCACAGCTGAACCCATGGCTGTGCAGCTCAGTGGGAGAGGGGCGTCTGCCATTGCCAGGGGTTCCGCCCCTACTGAGGTACTCGCCCATTGCTGATGCAGTCAGCCGTTGCTGAGGTAACCTGCCATAACAGAGAGATTCCACCAATAGGGCAGAGCCCACGTCAGCAGGGTGGAGCCTATATCAGTAGGGAGGAGCCCAAAACAGCAGGGCGGAGCCCACAGCAAAAGGGCGGACCTCATGCCGGCAAGGCGGAGCCTCGGCAGCCAAATAGTGACTAGACTGCCTCCTAGCTGGGCAGGACAGCGCAACGGATACTCACAAATAAAGCCCTAACTCCCCGAGACAGAGCATCTGAGGGAAAAAAGGGGTTTTATGAGTTCTGCCACAACAGACTTAAATGTAGTTGCCTAGCAACACTGAATGAACAATGGACCTCACAGCTTACCACTTGAGCTCCTATAAACTAGACCGTCTCCTCAAGCAGC
>CM052648.1:124175668-124196545 GCA_028533165.1 Leontopithecus rosalia
GCCAAGAGCTGCTGCGCCGGCCTCGAGAGTCGCGCTGGGGACCCGCGTGGCTCCTCCAAACCTCTGTCAGAAGGGGAGCCAGCCCCGCCTACTCTGCTCCAAGAGCTGCCGCGCCGAGGTGCTGGCGAAACCGCTGCGCTGGCCACAAGAGTCGCGCCAATGACCTGCATGGCTCCTCCACTGGGAATCTTCTGCTCCTGAGCGACCAGAATTTGTCTGAAAGTGTGGCGTCCTCTAGTTCTGTGCGCTTTCACTGCGAGCTGCAATCCTGAGATGTTAGCGATCGGCCATCTTGGATCATTCCATATCAAAGGCCTTTTCTACAGTTCTTGACATAGTCATGTGGTTTTGGTCTTTAGTTCTGTTTATGTGATGAATCACATTATAGATTTGTATATGTTGGCCTTGCTTCCTGAGGGTGAAGCCAACTTGATTGCGATGGATAAGCTTTTTGAGGTGCTACTGGATTTAGTCTGCCAGTATTTTATTGAGGATTATTGCATCAATGTTCATTGAGGATACTGACCTGAAGTTTTCTTATTCTTTTGTATCTCTGCTAGGTTTTGGTATCAGGATGATGATGGCCTCATAGAATGCATTAGAGAGGAGTCCTTCCTTTTCAACTGTTTGGAATAGTTTCAGGAAAAAGGATACCAGCTCTTCTTTGTGCCTCTGGTAGAATTCAACTGTGACTCCATCTGGTCCCGGGATTTTTTTGATTAGTAGGTTATTTATTACTGCCTCAATTTTAGATTGGTATATTCAGGGATTCAATTTCTTCCTGGTTCAGTCTTGGGAGTATGTGTCAGGAATTTATCCATTTCTTCTAGATTTTCTAGTTTATCCACATAAAGGTATTTATAGTATTCATTCTCTGGTGGTTGTATTTCGGTGGGGTCAGTGATGATATCCTTTTTATCCTTTCTGATTGTATTTATTTAACTCTTCTTTCATTTCTTCATTAGTCTAACTAGTGGTCTACTTTATTAATTTTGAAAAACCCGGTGGCTCACGCCTGTAATCCCAGCACTTTAGGAGGCCGAGGTGGGTGGATCACGAGGTCAAGAGATCGTGACCAGATAACTGGTCAACAAAATGAAACACCGTCTCTACTAAAAATATAAAAAATTAGCTGGGCATGGTGGCGCATGCCTGAAATCCCAGGTACTCAGGAGGCTGAGGCAGGATAATTGCCTGAACCCAGGAGGCGGAGGTTGCGGTGAGCCAAGATCGCACCATTGCACTCCAGCCTGGGTAACAAGAGCGAAACTCTGCCTCAAAAAAAAAAAAAAGAACACCAACTGCTGGAGCCATTGATTTTTCTGAAGGCTTTTTGTGTGTGTGTTTCTGTCTCCTTCAGTCCAGCTTGGATCTAGGTTATTTCTTGTCTTCTGCTAGCTTTGGAGTTTGTTTGTTCTTCTAGTTGTGATGTTAGGTTGTTAGACTGAGATCTTTCTAGCTTTTTGATGTGGGCATTTAGTGCTATAAATTTTTCTCTTGACACTGCTTTATTCCAGAGATTCTGGCACATTATATCTTAGTTCTCATTAGTTTCAAAGAACTTCTTGATTTCTTCCTTAATTTCATTAATCACCCAAGAGTCATTCAGGAGCGGGTTGTTCAGTTTCCAGGTAGTTGTGTGATTTTGAGTAAATTTCTTAATCTTGAATTCTAATTTGATTGCAGTATGGTCTAAGAGACTGTTTGCTATGATTTTAGTTCTTTCACGGGAGTGTTTTATTTCTGATTATGTGGACAATTTTAGAGTAAATGCCATGTGGCAATGAGAAGAACGTATATTCTGTTGTTTTAGGGTGAAGAGTTCTGTAAACATCTATCAGGTCCACTTGATCCAA
Organism: Leontopithecus rosalia; assembly: GCA_028533165.1. Taxonomy (NCBI): domain Eukaryota; kingdom Metazoa; phylum Chordata; class Mammalia; order Primates; family Cebidae; genus Leontopithecus; species Leontopithecus rosalia. The sequence goes on from CM052648.1 coordinate 124,177,525, forward strand.
ACCTGAGTTCATGTCCTGAATATCTTTGTTAATTTTCTGTGCTCTCTTAGCTAAAATGGTTAAGTCTTCATTGAGACCATGGACAAACATGGAGTTAAGTGCTACTTTAGTGGCATCAGTCTGCTCTTTTGAGAGACCAGAACTTTCTTTAGATATTACCTTCTAGTTTGTTGTAATAATCATGAACTAGTCTGCCTTCTATTTGAGCACAAGCCCAAATTTTATTCCAATCTACTGGCTTTGGAAAAGCCATGAGAATAGCTTTAATTAATATGTTAACCAATTCTTTGGCTTTTTCTGTATCTTGAAGCAAATTTTGGTTTAAATCATCGGAAGAGGCAAAATATGGTGGTGTGTGCCTATAGTCCCAGCTACTCAAGGGGCTGAGGTGGGAGGATCATTGAACTCAGGAATTTAAAACTGGCCTAAGGAACATAGTGAGTCCCCAAATCTAAATAAATAAATAAATAAAGCATCAGAAGGATTTTCCCATCCTGCCAATTTTTGCCCAGTGTCTCCCTCTTCCTGGTCCCACCAGCAAATGTGTCAACTGATAGAAATTGAAAATTCTAGGACATAACTTGCATAGCCTATCGAGAATTTCTCAGCAAAGCTGAGAGGTCCTAAGTCACCTTGGCAAATTGTCTGGCTGTTTTATCACAGGAACTCAGAACTGGACCAGACAGTGTAAGACACCATCAGTATATTCTCTATTTTATTTGGGGGGTATTGGCAGGGGTGTGTAGGAATTGGGATGGAATAGGGAAGGCCACTGTAGGGATTGCTAGTCTAAGTTTCAGTTCAGCTGTTTTGGGTGGCTGGAAAGAGGAGCGAATAGGAATGTCAGAGTTCTACTGGTGAGACATATGATGAGTTTTAGAGTGAACGTTCTCCTGAAGATTTGAAGTGATTTAATTATTATTTTTTGAGACAGTGTCTTACTATATTTAGCCCAGGCCGGACTGGAGCTCCTAGGATCAGTGATCCTCCCGCCTCAGTATCCTACAGGAACATGCATGCCCAGCCTCCTGAATATTTTAATTTAAATACTTATTTTCTTTTACTAATTTAGTTAACTGTGTCTTGGAAAAACTCTTTTAGATTTCATGGTCTGTTTGTGTGTATCCCTTCTGAATGCTGATTAAAGTATGCTTCCCACTCATCCTGGGAAGTGCAACCCTTTTTATTTTCAGGACGTTATCTTAAATATATATATATGTTTGGAAAGGTCAAATGAGCCTCCAAGGGTCCACTGTAACTCCTAACTCTGGTCCTTGTCTTTACAAATGGCGGACAGGTTTTTCCTGACCCCCTGATGCAAAAGGACCCCGCTACTAAGAATGAAAGACTTCTTGGGTTAATCCACCAATGAAATAATCTGGCAAACAATGTTTGTAAGCTAAATACTTTTCTATCAATGTAAGCCCATGCTCCTCTTGGGTGGTACAGTTTCTGATTGGTACCAGTCTCTAGGTGACCCTTACTCGCTTAGAAAGCACAAAGGAGGGGCTGAGACCTCGCCCAGGCCCTGGGATCAGCTGCCCCCTCATTCCTGCTCCTACTCCAGGGACAGTGACTTCTCAGCCTCCTCAGCCTATAGCCACGCCCTTCGTGCCCGCAGCAGCGATCGACACTGCCCTCAGAGGAAGCGACCCAGCTGGGGGCTGGCCACTGGCACCTGGCCTCTCCGGGACCGCCCCCTGCCCGGCGCAGCCAGTCCTGGGATCCGCTGAATCCAGGTCGGCCCCAGGCGGAGGTGGGTGGGGATGGGGATGGGGGTGTGAGGGGAGTGAGGGGGAAGGGGGTAGGGAGGTAGGGGGTAGGGGTAGGGGAGGTGGGGGGTAGGGGTAGGGTTAGGCGGTAGGGGTAGGAGGGTGGGGGGTAGCGGGGTGGGGGGTTGGGGGGTAGAGGGGCGGAGGGAATGGGGGAGGGGGCTCCAAGAGAGAGGGGACCCCAGCCGTGGCCCCCAGCCCTGCCCAGCAGGCACGAGGGATGGAGATGGGCAGCCCTCGTGGGAGCCACAGGGCAGGGGCAGCAGAGTTAGGGCAGGAGCACCCCCAAACTCTCCATGCCCGCCGCCCTGAAGCACCCCAGCTTTCCCGGTCTCCAGCACTAGTTTAGAGTTTAGCACCACACCCGCCAGCGTCTTCCGCACACACCCGAGCAGCTCCTTTGCCGCCGGGAATAGGAGTTCCTGGCCAGCGCCGGGACCCTTGAGACTGTTGCTAGCGGGATCCCCACTGGACCAGCCCAGAACGGGGCTCCAGCCCCAGACCCTCTAGCACCTGACTCGGCCTACTGTTCCTCCGGTTTCTCCTCTTCATCCCTCATCGTCTTGTGTGGCAAATGTGGCCAACCTGGGGACTCTGGCCTTAAGGGCAACGGGCTGCCCGGCCTGCAGTCAAGCCTTATCCAGCTCCTCCTCCAATGCAGGAAGGGCTCCAGGAAGGTGGCTACTAGATGCGCCTGGGAGCCCCCGGCTGGCCCAGAACCCTCGAGGACCTGAGCACGGGGTAGGATGGACACACAGCCAGACCGTAAACCCTCAGGTATCCCCATTCCTAAGGTCTCCTGTGGGCCCCTCCAGACTCACAGAGCACAGGGGAGGGGAAGGGGCTGGCATGGCCCGAGCCAGGTTCCTGGACCAGGCCAGCCGCCCCCAAACCATATGCCTTTTCCGTTTCCTTTGCAGTCTTAACCCTCTCTGCATCAGGGGGCCCCCTCTGCCTCTTGTGTATCGGACCTCATGCGACCAGACCCCACAGGAATGTCACAATAGGACCTCTATTGTACATTACAGTTGGGGGATGAGCTTTGCTGTTTAATTACTAATATTATCGAATGCCTTAGAGGAGGCCAGACCAGCCTGGTATCCTGAGGACCTGTGGCCCAGCAGAGCCTCTGAACAGTAAAGTTTTGCTCCAGAAAGAGAGAGAGAGAGAGAGAGAGAGAGAGAGAGAGAGAGAGAGAGAGAGAGAGAGGAGAGAGAGAGAAGAGAGAGAGAGAGAGGAAAGAGAGAGAGAGAGAGAGAGGAAAGAGAGAGAGAGAGAGGGAATCTATTAAGTTGGTTTAACCAGAATTCTCCTTATCCTTGATGCTCCCTCTTAGTAATTGTCTGTCCAGTGACCCCCGTCCCTTGGCCTTAAATTCCTACTTGTGCTTATTCTATTTGGAATAGAGTCCAGTTACGTGCTGATATCCGTCTTCCACTACTGCAATAGTTTCTGAATAAAATTTGCCTTTGCTGCTTTAACTTCTGTCTGACACTGGTTTTCTTTGAAAATAGTCTGCCCTGCCCAGTAATTTTGCCTCAGCAGTCAGTTGAATTCAAAACATTCTCCGCAGCTAGCAAAGGAAGCACAGGGAGTTTTTCTTCCAAGGAGATGAAAGCTTTCAGGAACAGTGTTGAACAACAAAGGTCACGAATGCCTTCCCCCTTCCTGTACCTTCCAGTCACTAGGATTTTGTTTTTTCTCTCCTGATTGCAAAATCGGGGTGTCCTTTTCAGCAATCATAACTTTATATTTTTGAAATCATACTCGGCTTTTATTCAGACATGTTGTCAGGAAGGATCGTCTGCAAGAGGAATAAACACATTGTCACAGGAAAACATTATTAAGCAATTTAAGTGAAAAGACATGCCATGTTCACAGATTAGGACAAAATCCTGAATTAAAAAAAATTCAAAATGGGTTTACATAGATCAACTTGCTTTTCTGAAGTGTGTATACCAGGAGAGACAGGTGTTGTGAGCTACAAGTAACCCGGAAAGCCAAATAAAATAATCAACCGACAGTGGCAAGAGACATTTCCCAAAGCGGGTCAAGAGTCCAACCTGCCAAGAGTGGGCAGGGAGTTCAGAGTCCCTGTGATGTGTCCACCCCAAACTTGTTTGGGGCAGAAATTACACGTTTAGTAATGCAATTAGTTTTTGTGTCAGACGTATGCAGCTGATCAGAAGCCTGATTACAGATGGTCCCATAAGAGAACAAGCCCTTTCTTGTGGGCATCTGTGTGTGATGCAGGCATTCCAGCCAGCGTCCATGCTGTTTTCATGGTTTGGGATCCCATGCAGGCATGTCCGAATCTGAGTTGATAGCAGAGTCTGAGTTCTGTTTATTGTGCTTGCAGAGCTTTTTCTTCAGCACACTTTGTGCTGAGGCTGAAAGAATCAGCAGCAGATAGTGTAAGGTTTCATCTCAGAGTCAGGTCTAGGCAATTAGGATCTGTAAGTTAGGATTCCCCCAAAAAAGCCAACAGCTTTTGTTCTGCTGAAGCAAAGCCAAAGCCTTGCAGAGCGGGAAAGCGGTGTTCCTGGTTCCAGTGACAAGCAAGGCTTTTTAGCTTGTCATTTGCTGAGTCCAAACGGACCCACTGAAAAATATGCTCAGAGGCCAGAACTTTATCAGCCTCTAAGGCGCAGGCACCTGATCTTACCAGAGCTCATTAGGAACTAAAAACTAATATTTAAAATTCTAAAGGTGAATCTCCAATTAGAGATTCCCTGCCTTTTATGTTGTCTCTGTTTTTTCAGAGGTCCCCATAGGTAAAATTATACCAACAACTGTCAGTTATGGAAACCTATTTCCCTTCTAATACTTGAAAACTTGCATTTCAGTTCGCTCACCAGCTGCCACAAGCAAGCCAGTTGTATATCATCCTGGGTTTTCTTTTGGGCAGCGTTACGGATCGGGATGATTCCTCCAACATTTATGAAATTACAGGCATAGAATATATGTTTTTTATCATATATCTAGATGCAGTAGCCATAGTAGCCAGCTTTTAAAAACTCCCTTTCATTTCAAGTTTTTTAAATTTTCCATTCCATTGCAAGTTTACTCAAAACTCCAACAGCGCGATTGGCATCTGAGGGTTAACCAAGAAATGCCTCGAATGGGGGATGGGAGGCTCTAGTAACATTGCTAATGGGTTGTTCCTTTCTTTCTTCTTTTTTTTTAAATGTTTTGTTTCTTTGTTTTTAGGGGTTTTTCTTTTCTTTTTTTTGAGTCTATCTAAAGCTTTGCCCCGGCCCTGGTACCTAGCTTCGCTTTTTGATGGAGAGAACAACACAAACTTGCAGCAGTTTTGGCCCACCTGTGGTTCACTTCTTGGAATGTTTGGGCCCCTTTTTTTCCTACATGGAGGAAAGAAAAACATAAGGCAACACCTGAGCTTTTTGTTTTTTGCCCAGTTTACTCTTCAGGATCTGAAAAAACACAGGCCTTCCATGCACCTTTCCCTTTGGAGACTGGAGCCTGTGCTGTGACGTTGAGAATTTGACCCTACACTGTTTCATATTTATATTTTCTTAATAAAAACATGTAAAATTTGCCATTATAAATATTTTAAGTGTACAATTCAGTGGCATTAACAGCATCTACAACGTTGCACAGCCATCACTGCTATCTATTCCCCAAAATATTTCAAGAATAGCTACACTCCAGATCTGAAGCTATTCGGGAGCAAAAACACACATTAGGATAGCGCTTCCATCACTCACATAGTCTGCAGTGTATACCCTCTGCAGACACCAGCTTCTCTCTTTCACATACACACATGCTGCAGGCTCCAGCTCACACCTCTCACATACACACACGATGCAGACCCGAGCTCACACCTCTCACATACACACACGCTGCAGACCCGAGCCCACACCTCTCACATACACACATGCGCAGACCCGAGCCCACACCTCTCACATACACACACGCTGCAGACTCGAACTCACACCTCTCACATACACACGCTGCAGACTCGAGCTCACACCTCTCACATACACACACGCTGCAGGCCCCAGCTCACACCTCTCATATACACACATGCTGCAGGCCCAGCTTGCAGTAGAAGCGATTCTGCTTCCTGATTCCTTGAAACTCAGGAAGTATGCGCCATGTTCTATTCTCCAGTGGAATGACAGTAGAGTGCCCTCCTTGACAAGGAAATTTTAGTGATTGGCACCTGGTTTGGCTCTGAGTCATTATCAAAAGCGGTGATTTCACAACTGTGATAGTTATCTATTGCTGCATAAAAATTACAACAAATTTAGAAGCTTGAAACAAAGCACATTTCTTATCACACAGTGTTTATGAGTGAGAGGTCCAGGCACAGCTTAGCAAGTCCTCTTCCCAGGGGCCTCCCTGAGGCTGTAATCCAGATGTGTGATAGGCTGCACCAGGGAAGAATCAGTTGTTGGCAGAATTTCAGTTCCATGGGGCTGAAGGACTGAGGGCCTCGGCTTCCACTGGCTCTTGGCAAGAGGCTGCCCTCAGTGCCCTGCTCTTTGGGCATGTGGACCCTCTAAGTTCAGTGCAGTGAGTAGGAGCAGATATGTGAGCATGTAACACCGGAGTGCTTTAGAGAGCTATTCCTGGGTAAAGAAGCACTAGTGTCTAAAGACATGGAATTATTATTCTTAATACAGCAATATCAATACTGAGAAGGCAAATTCATCATCTACTGGTACATACTTCTATGCCTGCAATAGCTATTCTCTTCTCAATTTTTAAATTATTCTTTAGCTTCCCAGCTGCTAGAAGTGGAACAGTCATCTTTGTGAATGAAAATGACTAACCCCTCCCAACAATTCCAACTCCCTTCCTCAATATTTGTCGTTTGTTTAATTTCAAATGAATATATGTTTTTCAAGAATGGCTACACTCAGTGAGATCTGAAGCTATTCTGAAGCAAAAACACTCATCAGGATAGTGCTTCCATCGCTCACACACACACACACACACACACACACACACATATATATATATATATATATATATATATATTTGATTGTAAAATGACTTCAGAAACAATATAACAGTGTCAGGCATATTGTTAAAGAAAAAAGTGCTAAACCAAATACAATATGTACCTTATGGTGGGAAAGAAAAAGAATAAGAAGCTGTATTTCTACATAGTTTGATATGCATAAATATATTCAGAAGGGTGCATAAAGAAACCAACAATACATAATATAGGAATGGGGGTGGAGAAGCAACCCAGATTTTTTCAAACTTTTCATTTCTTACATTTTTTGAAGAGGCGGTAAACTAGTAACTTACCTGCTGAAGAAAAGTACTTTGTTTGCAGCAAAATAAGCCTGGCACAGCAACTCACTCCTGTAATCCCAGTGCTGTGGAAGCCTCAGGCAACAAAAATTAGCCAGATGTGGTGGTGCATGCCTATAGTCCCACCTCCTCAGGAGGCTGAGGCAGGAGGATAGCTTGAGCCTGGGAGGTGGAGGTTGTAGTGAGTCGAGATTGCACTGCTGCACTCCAGCCTGGGAGACATAGTGAGACCCTGTCTCACATATTAAAAATAAATAAATAATAAATCATTTTTAAAAATTGTTCCCTACACAGCACCCTAATGTCCCTATCAGTGCTAGAGATCATAGCTAATATTCTTACAGCAATTTTCAGCCAGGGCTTGTCAACCTCAGTCCTTTTGTTTTAGAAGCCAGTTCATTCTTTGTGATGAGTTGTTTATCAGCACCCCTGGCCTATTCACCCAGCATGAAAATCAAAAATGTCTGTTGACATTGCCAAATGTCTCCTAGGAAGGGTCCAAAATCTCCCGCAGTTAAAGACCACTTTACTAGACTCTCCATGCATCTGCATATCAAAATACACATTTATGGTAATTTGGGTGTTTTTCACACTTGTTTTTTCATTCTTAAATTCATTATATTTTTGAAATAATGAATTTAAGAATGAAAAAACAAGTGTGAAAAACACCCAAATATTTTCAAAAATATACTTTATTTTTGAAAACGATAAAACAAAAGCTTCAATTACGAACTGACAAAATAGAGGTGAGTTGGTACCAGTGGGCCAGTTCTTAACATGGACATTTTATTTTATTTTTTGAGATGGAGTTTTGCTCTTCTTGCCCAGGCTGGAATGCAATGGTTCAGTCTCAGCTCACCACAACCTCTGCCTCCCTGGTTCAAGTGATTTCCCTGCCTCAGCCTCCCCAGTAGCTGGGGTTACAGGCATGTGCCATCACACCCAGCTAAATTTGTATTTTTAGTAGAGATAGGGTTTCTCCATGTTGGTCAGGCTAATCCGCCCACCTCAGCCTCCCGAAGTGCTGGGATTACAGGTGGGAGCCACCGCACCCGGCAACATGGACATTTTAAAATGCTGTTTTCTGTACTACATCAAAATGATTTGCAATAAGAAATTGGAAAGGGTGCAAAGGAGAGTGGAAAGCATATGCTGAGGTTTTTCTACAGGTGTGTTGAAGAATGCAGATTCGGCATGATAAAATGGACTTTGCAACAGTGGCCTTTAAGGTGTGCGAGAGCAAGCGTACTCTAAGGAACCTGTGAAAATAGGTTTTTTATTATTCTAAAGAGAAAAAGTGGTACCCACTTAAAAGCATTGTAAGAGCTGCTGTAAAGCTACTTGCTATAGCACATATATACAGTGTGTTCAACAACCTCCCTCATTGACAGAAAAAGTCAGCAAATAAAACTTAGGACAAAAATATTTTCTATCAACCTCCATATGAAATGACCACAGCTTTAATAATTTATATAATCCTTATACTTAATCCTTGTCAGTACAGATTTCCAAATGAAGATCATGTCATGAACTGTTCGCAGCAGCTACACTGTACTAAGATGCTAAACATTTTCTTTCCAGTATGTCTTCCTATGAGGGAAATAAAATAGTGGCAAGTTCTCTTTGTCTGTGAGGGGATTTATGAAAAGCCTTCTAATCTGCAAAACTAAATTAAACTATAAAGTCAAACAAGTAAATTAACAGCAAAACCAAACTGACCTCAACAAAGTCTTGTTTGCAAAAGTAAAAATCTATTAAGAACAAGTAATATACAAGCACAAGAAATTACAAGAAATGAGGATCACAGTTAGTTACAGATGCAAAATAATATCTAATATCCCAAGCTTTTGAATATAATAATTAAAATCAAATTAATAAGTTAGTTCAAATATTTTGTACAATTTTGATAAGCTCATCATATGTTATTTGAATATACACCATATTTGGTAAACTTGAAAGTATATTACCTTTTCTTCTCCTTTAATATTTGTAGAAACACGCCAGTACAGGAAACAATGTATTTCCATTTATGTACTAATAACAGAGAATAACAGAATTTCTACTGTGTATATTTCACACTGCTAAAAAAATTTAAGGTATATTTTCCTTTAAGAAAGAAAAAAATAAATTGCCAGAAGTTTAATTTATAAAAGTTTAATGTTGACCTATTTATAAAAATGGAAAAAAAAGTTTTAAAACAAATCTCATAATTACTCCATGGTCTCCCTACTGAGCTGGAACTACAGAAGGCACTTAGGAAGGGATGTTGGGTCAAAAGCGAAGTTTAACCCACGGGATGTATGTTGGTTTAAAAATCTGATTTGTGGCAGGTCGTGGTGGCTCACACCTGTAATCCCAGCACTTTGGGAGGCTGAGGCAAGTGGATCACCTGAGGTCCAGAGTTCAAGACCAGCCAGACCAAAATGGTGAAATCCCATCTCTACTAAAATTTATTAAAATTACAAAAATTAGCTGAACGTGGTGGCATACACCTCACTTCTTTTGTTTTCCACAGAACCATCAAATCCAAATCTCTTTTTTTTTTTTGAGACATGGTCTCACTCTGCTGCCTAGGTTGGAGTGCAGCAGCACAATCTTGGCTCACTGCAGCCCTGACCTCCCAGGCTCCAGTGATTCTCCCACCTGAGCCTCCTGAGTAACTAGGGCAACAGGCTTGTACCACAGCACCCAGCTAATTTTATGTTTTATGTTTTTGGTGTTTTTTTTTTTTTTTTTTGTAGAGATAGAGATTCTTATGTTACCTGGGCTGGTCTCAAACGGCTGAGCTTGAGTGATTCACCCACCTTGGCCTCTCAAAATGCTAGGATTACAGGGGTAAGCCACCATGCCTGGCCTCTTCTTTTTTAATGCAAGTGTTTGCTATAAATTTCTCTCTTAGAACTGCTTTTGCTGCATCTCCTAAGTTTTAGTATGTTTTCTTTCCATTTTTGTTTGTCTCAAAATGTTTGTATTTTCCCCTTTGATTTCTTCCTTTACCCATTGATTGCTTAGAAGCATGTTGTTCAATTTCCATGTATCTGTGAATTTTCCAGTTTTTCTCCTGTTATTGATTTCTAGTTTCATACTATTGTGGTACATAAAGATACTTGATATGAGCTATATCTTCTCAAATTTATTAGCCTCTGCTTTGGGGCCAGGATTTGCTCTGTCCTGGAGAATGTTCCATGTGTACTTGAGAAGATGTGCATTTTGTTGCCATTGGATGGAATGTTCTATATATGTCTGTTAAGTCCCTTTGGTCTAAAGTTTAGTTCAAGTCTAATATTTTCTTACTGTTTTCATGTCTGAATGATCTATCCGTTGTTGAAAGTGGAGTACTGAAGTCTCTGCTGTCTACTCCCCGCTTAGATCTGTGAATATTTGCTTTATATATATGTGTACCTGATGTTGAGTGCATATTGTTTACAATTGTTCTATCCTCTTTATGAATTGAATCCTTTATTATTGCATAATGACCTTCTAGTTTTTGACTTAAAGCCTATTTTGTCTGATATAATTACCCCTGTGCTCTTTGCTTTCCATTTGCTTTGATTTCCATGGAATATCTTTGTTCATCCCATCATTTTCAGTCTGTGCGCACCCTTAAAGGTGAAGCGAGTCTCTTGCAGCAACTTATTTTTGGGTCTTGTCTTTTCTTTCTTTCTTCCTTTTTTATTTTTTTATTTTTTGAGACAGAGTCTTGTTCCGTCACCAGGTGCCAGGCTGGAGTGAAGTGATGCAATCTCAGCTCACTACAACCTCTGCCTCCTGAGTTCAAGCAATTCTCCTGCCTCAGCCTCCCAAGTAGCTGGGACTACAGGCGCACCACCACGCCCAGCTAATTTTTGTATTTTTAGTAGAGATGAGGTTTCATCATGTTGGCCAGGATGGTCTCGTGATCTCATGATCCACCCGCCTCAGTCTCCCAAAGTGCTGGGATTATAGGCATGAGCCACCACACCCAGCCTTTTCTTTCTTTTTCTTTTCTTTTTCTTTTTTTTTTTTGAGACGGAGTTTCGCTCTTGTTACCCAGGCTGGAGTGCAATGGCACGATCTCGGCTCACCGCAACCTCCGCCTTCTGGGTTCAAGCAATTCTCCTGCCTCAGCTTCCCGAGTAGCTGGGATTACAGGCGCGCACCACTATGCCCAGCTAATTTTTGTATTTTTAGTAGAGACGGGGTTTCACCATGTTGACTAGGATGGTCTCCATCTCTTGACCTTGCGATCCACCAGCCTCAGCCTCCCAAAGTGCTGGGATTATAGGCGTGAGCCACTGCGCCCGGCTGAATTTTACACTGTCATATGTTTTCATATTACCAATGAGCAGCCTTTCATTTTCAATTTGAAGAACTCCTTTTAGTATTTCTTATAAGGCAAGTCTAGTGGTAATGAACTCCCTCCCTCTGTTTTCTGCAGAAGTCTTTATCTCTCCCTTATTTATGAAGGAGAGTTTTGCCAACCAAAGTACTGTTGTTTTGTTTTTTAATAGGATCATACTATAAACATTGTTCTGAAGTTTGCTTTTTTGCACTTACAGTTGTCCTGCACACCTTTTCATTACACACAGATACAACTATCTACACAGATACAACTCATTCTGTTTAACCATCATATGTAACCATAATTTAAAATCTCTTTATCAATAGACTTACAGGTTCTTTTCAGTTTTTTTCTATTATAAACTATGCTACAAGAAAAATCTTTGAATATGTGAAGTATGTAACATCCATGCTTGTGTGACTACTTTTGAAGACTATAAGTGGATTCACTGAGGCAAACAATATGTATTTTTTAAAAAGCATAAACATTCCCAATTTTTTGGTCAAAAAAATTACATCAATTTACCAGTAAATGAGGGGACCCATTTCTCCACACTCTCACCAACCCTAATTATTATTTAATCTATTTACGTTTATAAAGCTTACAGGTTAAAAATAAGAAGACACCTTATTTTAATTTGCATCTTTTGGATTTAAGAAAACCTGAGCATCTTCTCCTGGAATCTTGTCTCCTTTTGCTCTCATTCTGAGAAAAATAGGAGCCATAATGGGGAATCCCTGGAGGAAGAATGGCTTCTCCTCCTAACACCCTGACTTCATCAAAGTTTGATCACATTGGAGGAGGAGCAATGAGATATCAGTGTCATCTAAGACAGAGGTGAAAAACTGAAATACTGGAGGGCCAGATAGGAACATGCAAATGTTCAAGCAAATCTGTAGATAGCATAGAGGACTTTGGCAACTGGAGAGAGCATATTTTATCAAAAGGAATTCACAGTTGGGTGTGGTGGCTCACATCTGTAATCCCAGCACTTTGGGAAGCTGAGGTGGGCAAATTGTTTGAACTCAGGAGTTTCAGACCAGCCTGGGCAACATGGCAAACCCCATTTCTACAAAAAGTATAAAAATTAGCCAAGTGCAGTGTCACACACCTGTAGTCTCAGCTCCTCAGGAGGCTGAGGTAGAAGGATTGTTGGAACCCAGGAGCTCAAGGCGGCAGTGAACTGAGATCACACTACTGCACTTCATCCTGGGTGACAGAGTAAGACCCTGTCTCAAAAAACAAACAAACAAAAATCACATTTTAAAAATTGTTCATGGCCAGGTATGGTGGCTCACACCTGTAGTCTCAGCACTTTGGAAGACCAAGGCTGGCAGATCACAAGGTCAGGAGTTTGAGACCAGCCTGAGCAACATGGTGAAACCCTGTCTCTACTAAAAATACAAAAATTAGCCAGGCGTGGTGTCGTGCCTGTAATCCCAGCTCCTCAGGAGGCTTAGGCAGTAGAATAGCTTGAACCTGGGAGGCGGAGGTTGCAGTGAGCTGAGATCATGCCACTGCAGTCCAGCCTAGGTGACACAGAGAGAGACTCTCTCAAAAACAAAAAAGTTGTTCATGATTGTGTAAACTGAATATCACAGGACAGTGGGTCAAATCTGCACAACTTGCACCAATTGGGAAAATGTACTGGATTTTAGATTCTGTAGCAAAGGAAAAAAATTCTGTTTAAAATTCTAATTTTCAATTAAAATTTTTGACTTTGAATTTTTAGAAAACATGTGAAATACCTAAAATGGGATACCAAGTAAGAATAAGCATGAATTTTCCAGGAAACAAGTATTAGGAGTATGCTAAATTTTATATTAACAGACACCTATACTGAAATATATACATTCTGAGAATTCTTAAATCTTTCATTAGGTTGAACCATATAAAATTGTGCTTTTGGAGGTCAAAAACTGTCAAATTTTTGGTTAACCAAAAACTTACCTATTAACCCTACCTACTCCATGGCCTACTTATTTTAAGATGTCCATACCTTTGCACAGGAAGGTGGGAACGATACCACTGAGGTGTTAAGACTCACATGAATTCATTTATTTGTTCTATGATCTGATTCTGGCTCTTGCTCCTTCCTGTTTGTTGAGTTGACACCCAACTGGTGTGGGAGTTTGAGCAGCAGTTTTGGTAGAAGCCTGAATCAAAGCAAACAGCTGTATCTCTTAAACGAAACATCTGCCTACCAGGTTGATGTTTTCTTAAAAAAAAAAAATAAGTTCTACTCTTCAGAGAAGCTTTTTTGGCTGTGAATCGAAATGAAAGAGGCCCTGGCAGGCAGAATGTTCCGTCTTGCTCTGAGGTATGAAACATTACCTGTTTGGTGAAGCGACATTACATAACTGCCAAACCTGGGACTCTCCAACCGAATGATTCATCAGTTTTATGGGGCCATTTGTCAACATCATTATGCTTGTCACCACCAATTAGCATTTGCAGAGCACCCACACAGAGGTGACACTGCATTTGATGCTTGACAGAACACAAGGAAGACAAAGGCCACAGCTGATAAAGTAAACTGTTGGAACTATACATTTGAATATGAAACATAGCACAAGCATACCTATAAATCCATGCCTGCCTGAGCTGTACGTGGTGGAATAAACTCATTGAAACTCACCATGGAGCTTCACAATGGTTCTTTGTGTTGCAACAGAGGATGAAGCAGGTGCTCTTCCACATGGAAGGTGTTGAGAAAGGCTCCAGGTCCCCTTGGGAATCCCAGAATCAGACCCTAAAGGTTTGGAAGGATCTTGGCTGAACACTGAGTCAAATTCCCCAGAACCCTTTTACAGACGCCCTGTCCAGTAAGTGACCGGCAAGTCTCTAAAGACTCAGAATTTGCAGATTCTAGGAAAAGCTGCATATGTTAAGAGATGGGGATTTTGGAGCATCCTAGAAAGACATTCTGAAATACAAATGAATTTGGAATTACCATGGGAAGGCTACTATGCAATTGCTTTCCACTTAATATCTCTTAATAAGAGATCTAAGGTGGCCCCTGGAGTTGAACCAAGACAATGTTCTTCCATTGTTGCTATTCTAATTTCACAGAGCTCCTTGCTGTTTCATTCCTTCTCAATTCCATTTTGGACTAGATAGAGTTAGAAGAGAAAGAAAAACTGAGCCACAAAATCCATTTTTTCTCCGCTTAAAGGGTAAACTCCCTTGAGAAGCACACTCAAGTTTTCTCTAAGATTCCAATAGCAGAGTCCCAGTTTATAAACAGGTTGTGTGTCTTCGGTGTGTGGTCAGTCAGCTGTGCGGAAAACAAGATATATTTCCCCCCAGAGACTGTGCACTTAGTGATAGGGTGCAGAGGCTGGCACATGACAGTCTGCTTAACTGGGTGCGCACCTGAAGGGTGCTGCCCATCAGTGACCCCCATGCAGACCTGCCCTGTGGGCCACAGCATTTCCCTAGGTATCCAAGCACACGCCTGTCCCAGTGCCATAGGATCAAGGCCTCCCTCCCTCACTGCTGCCCAGTGCAGGGCATTGAGAGATGATGGGCCCTTCTCAGCACCATGTCCTAACGGTGCAGGCTAGGAAAGGGGAGAAATGGGGTTGGGGTTCAGTTAGCCTCTGGGGGTGAGTGGGACTGGAATAATCTTCTTGTCTGTTCAAGTACATTTCCCATTCCCCCAGCCCCACAGATTTGTCTAGCATTCTTTTTTGTTAAGGATTTGAAAGTAGCCTCGGTGGAGAATGCCCAGCCCTGTAAGGTTTCCTGAGTGTTTGCAGCCAGTAAGGAAGCAGAATATAATGAGAATGGAGAGCCCCTCCTGCCCATTTGGCTTTGTGGGGTCTCTGGGCCCAGGGCCAGGAGCACAGACTCAGGGACAATGACAAAGGCCAGAGTCTTTAACTCTGCAGCTGGTGAAACCACCCAAAGATGGGAGCCAAGGAGCAGGGTAGAAGCTGTTGCTCTGTCCTGTCCTTCAATGACCCAGCCTCTGTCCAGCCTGGACACTGGTAAGAATCAGGCCAGTGTGGGGCACCAGGGTGTGCTCCTCTGTGGCAACATGGGCAATGGAATGGAGCAAGCACCTCCAGGGTGGTAGAGAGAGAAAGAAGAATGGCACCTCCAGCCATTGATGGCTCCAAGTGGGGACTTTTGTGGGACAAGATGCACTCAAGAAGATTTAGGAAAAATAAAATCAACTTTCATATTATTCATTGCCTTTCAAAATATATGCTTCCATACATCTCCAATGAAAAAAATCAATGACCCAATAATAAATGGGCAAAGGATATAAACTGTCTATTTTAGAAGATATACAATAGCCAATGTGAAGTTATAATCAAACACACTAATGATCAGACATGAATCTCAGAAGGTTTGTGCTAAGTGAAGGAAGCCAGACACAAAAAAATTCATACATCCATCCGATGAGATCCTAATAAAGGCAAAGCCATAGGGACAGAGCTGATCAGTGTCTGGCAGGGGCCAAGCTTGGGGGAGGAGACTCATATTCTAAATCATGATTGTGATGGTGCTGGTGATGACACAACTGTATGCATTTTGCATGTATGTATTCAAAACTCATCAACCTGTGTACTTAAATGTGGTGAATTTCATTGTATGTAAACAATACTCAATAAAGCTGGCAATAAAAAAAGATTTTAAGGCCTAATCATGGATATTAAGCAAACACATAGCCTAGCCTTTTTAGCTCTCATAAAAAGATCCTTAGAGACCATCTGATCCAACTCCCACCTCTTACATTTCATAAATGAGAAAATGGAGTTCCAAAGAGATTATTATTATTATTAAATATCACGCAGCCTGCTAGAGATTAAGCCACATTCCAGCATTCAAACATGTGTTTTTTCAGTCTTGTCTTTCTCTTTCTTTTCTTCCTTTTCTTTTATCTTTCTTTTCTCTCTTCTTCCTTCCCTCTTTTCTTTTTTCTTTCTCCTTCCTTCCTTCCCCTCCTTCCCTCTCCCTCTCTCCCTCTTTCCCTCCTTTTAGCTCTCTCTCTCTCTTCCCTTCCTTCCCCTCCCTCCCCCTCTCTCTCTCCCTTCCTTCTTCCCTCCTTCTTTCTTTCTCTCTCTCTCCTTCCTTCCATCCTTTATCTCCCTCTTTCTTTCTTTACTTTTTTCTTTCTCTCTTTCTTCTTTCTTTCCAGAGAATCTCGACCATGACACAGGGTCTGATGCCGGCTTTAGTCTGTGTCTGCAGCGTCCTTTCTAGAACCACCACCATGATTTGTTCTCCAGATAAGACTCTCAGTCGGCTGCGGCGCACAAGAGATCTTCTCAGCCTTTCTATCTTGCCATCCTTCCCAGCACACTGAAACTATAAACTGTGTTCTCACACAATCCAGAGGGACCATAAAATACCTTGCAGATATATAGTACTTTAGTTTTTAACACATCCCCATTGTGCTCAGAGAGGTAGGGCCAGTGGGAGATACACATTACAAGATTTACTGCAGGGAATAGGTTTATGTAATTGTGGGGCCTGGCTAGGCAAGTTCAAAATCTGCAGGGCGGCCTCTCACGAAAACCATGCTGGGACTGTCCAGGACAGCCAAGTCCATGAGTGGAATTTCTTCTTCCCCAGAGAAGCATCAGCCTTGCTCTTAAAATATTTCAACTGATTGAATCAGGCCCACCCAGATTATCTGGAATGATCTTCTTTATTTAAACCCAACTAATATGGACTTGGATTATATCTACAAAATCCATGCAAACCCCCAAGATTTGTGTTTGACTGAATAACTGCGAACTGTAACCCACCCAAATTAACAAACACAACTGACCATCACGCCTCTGTGGTAGAGAAGGAAGATGTTGCCATTTATTCTTCTCTACTGGAGGATTAGAAGTAGAGAGAACGTAAATTATTTACCTAAGGACACACAGCTAACTCACTTTTTGCCTTTCAGCTATAGAATGAATTAGCAATTTCTACTTGGTGTGATGTGTGAGGAGTGAGTTAAATTAAATTCATGCCGATTATGTATCTACAGCCCCTCAATTTTCTATAAAAAACATCAGCTGAGTGCAGTGGCTCATGCCTGTAATCCCAACACTTTGGGAGGCCAAGGTGGGCAGATCACCTGAGGTCAAGAGTTCGAGACCAGCCTGGCCAATATGGTGAAACCTTGTCTCTACTAAAAATACAAAAAAAAAAATTAGCTGGACGTGGTGGCATGGGCCTGTAGTCCCAGCTATTTAGGGAAGCTGAGGCAGGACAATCACTTAAACCCAGGAGGCGGAGGTTGCAGTAAGCCAAGATCGCATCACTGCACTCCAGCCTGGGTGACAGAGGGAGAGTCCATCTCAAAACAAACAACAACAACAACAAAAGAGCTATTAGGTCATGTTCTGCCTATAATGTGAGCTGATTCATTATTTGTGACGGTTTACAGACATTCTCTTGAACTACAGAGGGAGTACATGTTAAAATAACTTTTTTCAGGAAGTAGTTTCATTTCCAGATATTTTATTTATTTATTTATTTATTTATTTATTTATTTATTTATTTGAGTGGAGTTTCACTCTTGTTTCCCAGCCAGGCTGGAGTATAATGGTGCAATCTTGGCTCACTGCAACCTCCACCTCCTGGGTCCAAGTAATTCTCCTGCCTCAGCCTCCCTAATAGCGGGGATTACAGGCATTTGCCACCACCTCTGGCTAATTTTTGTATTTTTAGTAGAGATGGGGTTTTGCCATGTTGGTCAGGCTGGTCTTGAACTCCTGACCTCAGGTGATTCACCTACCTCAGCCTCCCAAAATGTTGGGATTACAGGCATGAGCCACCATGCCCAGCCCAGATTTTAGTTTTATAATAATATTTTCACACATCTATAAGAACGCATGCATAAAGATATTTATTGCAGTGTTGTTTGTAAGTGAAAATACATCTAAATGTTCATGAACAGGAGAAAAGGAGATTATTCAATGAATTATGATGTGGTCTAACAGTAGAATGCTCTACATATATCGACAAAGAAAGGTGTCCATGGTATGATATTAGATCTAAAATAGAATAGTGTGTGTTATTTGATGCCTCTTATGATGTTAGATATTTTCTGCTACCGTTGGTAGTGGACAGCAGATGGCTTCTTTACTCATTTGTTAAAATGGATGCTTTGTCCTTGAGGAGGAACTCTAAGGTGGTGATGGCATTTGGGTTGAAATTTCCAAGGCTGCAGGCCTCCAACAGCTGCCCCATTCACACTATAACCTGTTATCCCTGAGTGGGAACCTCAGCCATGATTTGGAAATCACCAACAGTAGTCGCTGTGTAGGAGTCTGGGGTTCCATGGTGCAGTGATAAGACTCCTTGAAAATGGAGACCAGACACCAGGTCACAATAGGGTGAACTAGAGCAGAGTCACCCGACATATGATTAGGGCAGAAAACCTGAATTGGCAAAGCACGTTCCATCCACGACGAAAGGTGCCAGGATGGCCGAGCACAGTGGCCCACGCCTGTAATCCCAGCACTTTGAGAGGTTAAGGTGGAATGAATTACTTGAGGTCAGGAGTTCGAGACCAGTCTGGCCAACATGGTAACACCCCGTCTCTACTAAAAATACAAAAATTAGCCAGGTGTGGTGGTGCACGCCTGTAGTTCCAGCTACTCGGGAGGCTGAGACAGGAGAATCG
>CM052648.1:124196645-124238277 GCA_028533165.1 Leontopithecus rosalia
AGAAAGAAAGAGGAAGGCAGCACCAGTAGCCTTGGTCAGAATGTCTTCTGAGACAATGTGTAGGATGGTGTCTTTTATGTAATATCACTCAGGCTTCTCTTTTTCCTGATGAGACCTGGAGAAGAGTAGGTGGCCATAGCTTCTAAGATTCCTTCTATCAGGGGATGAGATATCTTCATGGACACCTCAAGACCCTCTACCTCACACCTACTCCCTTTTCCAAAGTGGAATTGGGAGCATAGCTGACAATTCTATTATCCTTCTTAGAAGACTTCAAATTCAGTTAAAGGTCCATGTGGAATCCTTGGAGCAGAGAGTCTTCTATGACAGTGAGTTTTAAAATAGAAGAAAACTGGCAGAGGACCATGCTGAAGGGACAGGAGACAGCTCTCATGATTTTATGGGTATCGAGAGTGTTTCCCTGAATCAAGTTACGCACTTCTCTAGTGCATTAAAATAGTATAAGTATGGAAAAAACACACCAACTCAGAGTGCTTTTTCTATTCTCTCAACAACAGCAATCAACACAGAAGACTTCTGTGGATCAAATGTACAGGGATTTCACCCCACCAGCAAGCAAGCCATCACTGCTGCAGTGGACACCATCTGGCTGTCTCCCAGTTCAATTCTGGCATTATTGACACGGAAATAACCTCAAATCCCACAGGTCAAAGGCTCAGTCCCACAAAGCTGTCCCCATTTCAGACACCAGTCACAAGTCTAGTCCTCCAGAATTTCTGAGCAACTGGCTTCAAGATGGGGTTCCCATGGGGTTCTCTCTTTGGGTTTGATTAATTTGCTACAGCAGCTCACAGAACTAAAGGAAACACCTATTTACATTTGCCCATTTATAATAAAGGTTATTACAATGGATACAGATGACAAAACGCATAGGGCACTG
This sequence comes from Leontopithecus rosalia, assembly GCA_028533165.1. NCBI lineage: Eukaryota > Metazoa > Chordata > Mammalia > Primates > Cebidae > Leontopithecus > Leontopithecus rosalia. The sequence continues at coordinate 124,197,547 of CM052648.1, forward strand.
TATGGGGTAAGGAGTGTGGAGCTTCCACACCCTTCCTGGATTCACCACCTCTTCGAACCCTGTCCTTTTGGGTTTTTATGGAAGTTTTATTAAGTAGGCATGACTGATTAAACTATTGACCACTGTGATCAGCTTAGCCTTAGATGTCTCTCCCCTCTCCTTTCAGGGCTGAAAGTCCCAATCCTAACCCTGCCTTCGTTTGTCTGGTGACCAGTCCCTATCCTGAAGCTACCTAGGGGCTACCAGCCACCAGTCAACTCATTAGCATAAAAAACCCATCATTTTGGTGTTTCTAAGGATTTTAGGAGTTGTAAGTCAGGAATTGGGTTGAAGAAAAATCACAGTCTACCCCTGGCCTTTGAACCAGGGTCTCTTACAACCAAAGGACATACAACTCAAAAGATACTGCGACCTTAGTGGAATCCAATTCAGTCATTAATAATTAGTCCAGTCATTCATACTGTATGAATATCTGACAGGGCAAGGCCACTCAGATTTGCAGGCTTCCTGTCCATCTTGCCAGACTCCAAAAGTTGGTGGTCTCGGCACACACATCTTTCACCCTTTCGTGCATCTGGGATCACTGAGATAAGACACAGTATAGTGTCTTGCTCCAAACCTCTTTCAAGGTCTTCATGTAATATTGAATTTCCCTCAATTTATAACCCATTTATTCATTTCTTTACACTCAGCTACCATTCCTCTCTCTCCATTAATATCCAAACCCTTCCACCTTTAGAAGGGAAATTAAAGTTGCCACTGTCTCTAATCTCTACACTTTGGGAGGCCAAGGCAGGCAGATCTCTTGAGCCTAGGAGTTTGAGACCAGCTTGGGCAATACAGGGAGACCTATCTCTTCAAGACATACAAGAATTATCCAGGCATAGTGACATGCAGCTGTGGTTCCAGCTACTAGGGAGGCCACATGCCGCGGTGGCGGCGAGAGGGGAGATAGCGGCCGATAAATGCTATTAGAGCAGCCGCCGCGGAACAGTCGCCGACGCCACCTCCTTCTCCTCCGCCGCAGTTTCCTCCGCCGCTGCCGGGTGTGCGGGGCTGAGACCCGGGCGATCTTGCCGCGCACCGCCCCGCCTGCTCGCCTCCTTCGCCGCGTTCCGCCCTCAAGGGTCTGCCGGGCGCCCCCCAACCTCCGGCCCGGGCGGGGCTTCTGATCGCCTTTGGAGAGCGGGGAAGGGGCTCCGGGGCCGCGGCCTGCTCTCCCGGCAGGAGGCTGAGGTCGAGGGAGGCCCTCCCTTCTGGCGAGAGGGGGGAGGGTCAGCAGCCCCCAACCCGCGGCGGAGCCCCGGGTCGCTTGTCTGGGGTGGGGGCGCGAGGTGATTCAGCGCCCGGCAAGGCGGAAACGGCCGCAGGAGGAGGAGCAGGGGAGCGCCCGTCCGCGCCTGGGCTCCCGGGGTGGCACGAGCCCGCGGCCGGAGTGCGAGGCGGAGGCGAGGAGGCCGCGGGGACTGGAGGCGAGGCCGGCCGGGCCCCCGAAGCCATGGAGAACGCGCACACAAAGACAGTGGAGGAGTTGCTGGACCACTTCGGTGCCAACGAGAGCACGGGGCTGAGCCTGGAGCAGGTCAAGAAGCTCAAGGAGAGATGGGGCTCCAAAGAGTTACCGGCTGAAGAAGGAAAAACCTTGCTGGAACTTGTGATTGAGCAATTTGAAGACTTGCTAGTTAGCAGCATGTATATCTTTTGTTTTGGCTTGAAGAAGGTGAAGAAACATCACAGCCTTTGTAGAACCTTTTGTTCCCAAAGGGTCAAGACTGCAGTGAGCCATCACAGCCTGGGTGACAGAGCAAGACCCTGTCTCAAAAAAAATTATGTAAAATTTTATATAAAAAATTTATATAAAGGCCAGGAGCAGTGGCTCACGCCTGAGAGGCTGAGGTGGGCGGATCACTGGAGGTCAGGAGTTCAAGACCAGTCTGGCCAACATGGTGAAACCCTGTGTCTAATAAAAATACAAAATTTAGCCAGACTTGGTGGCACACGCCTGCAGCTACTCGGGAGGCTGAGGCAGGAAAATCACTTGAACCCAAGAAATGGAGGTTGCAGTGAGCTGAGATCGTGCCACTGCACTCCAGCGTAGGTGAAAGAGCAAGATGCCATCTCACAGGCATATATATATGGAAGGTTATATATATATGTATATATATATGTGTATATATATGTATATGTATATATATATGTATATGTATGTATATGTGTGTGTATATATATGTCTATATATGTATATATATATACACACACACATATATATATCTCACCACAGTGCTAGTTTAGATTGCGCAGAGTAATGCTAGCCTAGCATGTGCTTTTTCCCAGTCCACTCCCACTCCCGCTCAGGAGGGTAAGGTTACATAGGTGTAGACTAGTGAACCCCAATTTTGTACAGCCCACTTCCATCAGGTCCTTAGAAATGTTGGCATAAAGTTGAGAAACACAGCTACAGTTTGTTGTTTAGGCGTCATCCCTGCTTCCTGCACTTGTACATGTAGCCCTCCTCCTGGGACCACCGAATCAGGTAAGGGAGAAAGAAACTGAGATGATGTGAGGAAAAGGGAAAAATCATAGCCATTAAACCAGTGTCCTCACCGTTGTCAAGAACTGCAGTCATACCAGCATCTTCCCGCCCCTCCTTTCCCGGATCCACTAGAAAAACAGAGGAAAATTGAATGGGAACCCTTCTTTAGCGCCACTCCTGGTGCATGTGAGCGCACGCTTGTGAAGGCACGTCAGCCAGTCCTTCATGCTCTTATCTCCCCCTGGTTCAGACAACCAAGGCCCTCTCCACTTCCTTCTCAAACTATGATTGCGAAGAGGACCTTTCCCTGGCACTGTCAGACAGCATGGGCTGTACTGTGCCTTCCTCCCTCTGGAGAAATGACAGTAGGCTTCCACATTTGGCAGTATCTCCTGCTTTGGAGATCACGGCGAGCCCTTGCATTTCCCACCAGGTAAGCCAAGCCCAGTCCAGAGCCAGCATGCATTCCCATCAGAACCCATGTGTAGCCCCCAGCCACCCCATCAGTCTCACTTGCCAGGTGTGTTCAGGGCCTTCTCGCCAGGGACCCTATCCTGGAGCCATCGGCAGGCTCTTGTCTGTCTTGCGGGCAGACAGAACAGTTCTTACTGGCATTTTGTGCCTGAGTGGGTGCAAGAGGAACGTGTCTACACTCAGCCCATCTCCACACTGCCATGGTTCCCATATCCACTCATTTCAGGAGCCCAGGTGGCCACCGTACGTGAGAACAGCAAACAGGGGTATCTGTCAATGCCAGGCACCTTTCAGACCTGGGAGACTTTCTAATGGGCATCGGCATGTGTTACTTTTATGCACCCTCAGACTTCCCCGGGGGCCACGCCTCGTCCGGGCATCCCTTTAATAGGCCCGGTTTCTGTTGCCCCTCTGCCTGACCACATGGCCAGGCCATTGGCCACTGTTCTCGAGTCAGTGAAAACCCAGACACAGGGGCTTTGCCACTGCTAGGAAAGCAGTGTGCAGGGCGGCCACCAGCTGATTTGCTTTCGGCTTCTTTGATCAGAGTGGCAGCTGCCAAACAGAATGTTATTCCCTTGCCTGGAACTGCCTTCCACAAACCAAGCAGTTATCACTCAGTTGAGATATTTGTAGGACAAGTGGAAATACATACCAGCAGCTCCTCAGATGGTTTCAAAGTCAACCCTAGAGGTAAAGAGGCCATCCGTTTGTGGGGACAGTGGGTGCTTCCCTGATTTTCCCCAATAGCATGTCCCTTTATCAACCATTTTCTTTCTCCTTTTTCTTTTTTTGAGACAAAGTCTCGCTCTGTCACCAGGCTAGAGTGCAGTGGCACAACCTCGGCTCACTGCAACCCCCGCCTCCCAGGTTCAAGTGATGTTCCTGCCTCAGCCTCCCAAGTAGCTGGGACTACAGGTATGCGCCACCACACCCAGCTAATTTTTGTATTTTTGGAGAGACGGTGTTTCACCGTATTGGCCAGGATGGTCTCCATCTCTTGACCTCGTGATCCACCCTCCTTGGTCTTCCAAAGTGCTGGGATTACAGGCATGAGCCACCATACCCAGCCAACCATTTTCTTTTCATGAGAAGGAAGCTATTCTGGGTACTGGGTATTCAAGTGGAGAATCTGTCCCTCCAGGCACTCCGGCTTCCGCTCCCTCTGTGTGGGCTTTTGTAATCTTACTGGTTCCCCTTTAGCATGTCCAATTAATATAGCTTTTAGGATGGGTTTACATGCCTTCTGTTTTTCCGAACATGCTCTTGAACTCCTGCTGGAGGGCAATGGCACCATCCAGGTTCACTGCAATCTCCACCTCCCAGGTTCAAGCAATTCTCCTGCTTCAGCCTCCTGAGTACCTAGGATTACAGGCATGTGCCACCACACCAGGCTAATTTTTTGTATTTTTAGTAGATACGGGGTGGTCAGGCTGGTCTTGAACTCCCTACCTAATGTGATCCACCCCTCTCAACCTCCCAAGGTGCTGGGATTACAGCACTCTTAGTCTGTAAGAGAGTAGCAGCCCCCCTGTAATCCCAGCACTTTGAGAGGCCAAGATGGGTGGATCATCTGAGGTCAGGAGTTCGAGAACAGCCTGGCCAACATGGTGAAATCATGTCTCTACTGAATATATAAAAATTAGCCCAGTATGATGGTGGGTGCCTATAATTCCAGCTAATTGGGAGGCTGAGGCAGGGAGAATTACTTGAACCTGGGAGGCAGAGGTTGCAGTGAGCTGAGATCATGCCATTGAACTCCAGCTTGGTGACAGAGCAAGACTCCAGCTGAAAAAAATAAAGAGGCCTCTGATCTACCACGGCCAGAAGCCCCTCTTCGGTTTATTTTCTCTAAAATAGGTGACTATCGAGCCACCTTTCAGGTTTCTTTCCTCTTTCTTAATCCTTACACCAGTAAATTTTGCCTTTAATGACTCAACAGCTCCACACCGTGTATGACCCTGCAGCCACCTAGGAATCAAAGGATTCTGGTCTTGTCCATATCTTTTCAGCCTTTCTGTCACCAAACCACGTTTCCATGAGCCAGAGCCATTCTAACAAATCCCACTCCTCTGACACCAAATGTGAAAGTGGAAAAACTAAAACTGTGTTTTTCACTGCTCTCATACCCAAAGAATCAACACAGAAGACTTCTGTGGCTAAATAGGTGGTCCTCGACAGCAAATGAGCAATCAGTTTTGTAGTGGATACCAGCAAGTTGTCCTTCAATTTACTTCTGACACTGTCTACCTGGAGACCACATCAGATCCTACAGGTCGAGGGTTCAGTCTCCAAGACCAAACCCCCACTCCTGAAACCAGTCAAAAGTTCAGCCTCTGGAATCTCTGCCCTACTGGCTTCAAGTGGGGGTTCCCACAACACCTTTTTCGGTTTGATTAACTTACTGGAATGGCTCACAGAACTCAGGAAAACTTACTTCTGCTTACTAGGTTATTATAAAGGATCCAGTTGAAGAGACATGCAAGCCAAGGTACGGGAGAAGAGGTGCAGAGTTTCCACGCCTTTTCCATATGTCACCTACCAGGAACTTCCGTGCGTTCAGCTATCTGGAAGCCCTCTGAATCCCTTTTTGGGTTTTATGGAGTCCTCATTATGTTGACATGATTGATTAAACCACTGACCATTGGTGATCAATTGAACCTTCAGTCCCTCTCCCCTCCCTAGAGGTTGGGGGTGGCGAGGCTGAAGGTCCTACACTTCTAATCCTGCCTTCGTTTTTCCTATGGCCAGCCCCATCCTGAAGCTACTGAGGGGCTGCCAGCCACCCATCAATCATTAGCAAACAAAAAGACACCATTGTGGCGTGTCTAAGGATTTGTGGAGTTGTATATCAGGAAACAGGCTTGAAACCAAATGTACACTTCACAGTATCACAAGTGGGATCACAGATGGGCAAGAATGATCAAAGCAATAAATATGGCCAGTATACAGAATTTCCATAGCAACAATTTTCACAGCAAAGTTACTCTGCCTTTGAATTGAATGTCACTTCTCAAAGATATGCCAATTTTCACAGTAGAAATTCCTATAGACGGCTGACTATATCAATACTTGTGTTCTCTCATTTAACTTTTATTTATTTATTTATTCATTCATTCATTCATTCATTCATTCATTTAGACAAGAATCTCGCTCTGTCACCCAGGCTGGAGTGCAGTAGTGTGATCTTGGCTCACTGCAACCTCTGCCTGCTAGATTCAAGCGATTCTCCTGCTTCAGCCTCCCAAGCAGCTGGGACTAGAGGCATGTGCCATTATGCCCAGCTAATTTTTGTATTTTTAGTAGAGGTGGAGTTTCGCCACGTTGGCTAGGCGAGTTTTGAACTCCTGACCTTGGGTGAACCCCCTGCTCTGGTTCCCAAAGTGCTGGGATTACAGGTATGAGCCACTGCGCCCAGCTTTTCATTTAATTTTTAATACCACCTATGGGGTAGTTGATATTGTCCACATTTTGTAGTCGATGAAACCAAGGCTCTAAGAAAGTAAGTCATTTGTACAAAATTTATTCCTACCAGAAATGGGATTGGAAATAGCAACATTGCAAAGCCAGGGTAAATTGGGTCAAGGGGTACTGAAAATTGTTGCTCCTATTGGTTTGTCATTTTCTACTGAACTTTTTTTTTCACTTACTATTATTACTTTTATTAACATCTTTTGGTTTGTTGTTAATCACAACATTATGGGTTCACATTCCGAAAAGCACCTAGTTTCTGGCTCAATCCTCATCTTTGCAGGAGATTCTACAGCTTAATTGCTTTACCATGGTTCAGACTAACCACTGAGCTTTTTAAATTTAAAAATATTTAACAAAGATTGTAACTATTCAAAGTGTACAATGTGATGTCACTGTTTCAGTGTAGCCATAGCTACATAGACTTTAAAATGAAAGCTTTTGGATATTCTGTCAGTTCTGTTATCAAAGTTTAGTACTTCCAGCAAACCCTTATTTATCAACTCACTCTTTTATTACCACAATCAAAATAATAACTAGAAAGAAGGGGTAGTGTACATGATTTATTTTTCAGTGCTTCTCTAATCCAAAAGGGAAAAAAGTACAAAAACACAGGAAAGATCACACAAGTCTCCAATTTTCTTCTCTTTTATTAACTGGGCAAAATAACCAAATATCCATTTTCAGATGACAACTTCCCTTTGTGCTTATAGAAAGGCTTTGTTGCTTGTTGGGTGCAAAGATTTCTATCTCTGTTGCCTAGAGTATAATGCCCTAGATCCTAGGGGAAATGGAACATTCTATCTCAGATGGCTTTATTATGCTGCATATTTTTAGATATCTCTAGATTAGACAGCAGGTTAACATGTGTCTCACCTTAAGTAGCCTCTGTGCTCATTTGTATACCATTAACCTCATGCACCCCAAACTGTTTTCTTCTCAATGTGCCTCCAGGGCTCTCGGGGGGAGGAACAGCAGAAGAGGGGCCCACCTCCCTGGGTGTGAAAACTACTTAGATCAGGCAGGAGTAGGAGCCACCTGGCTGGCCATCCTGTGAGGTGACCTCTATAGGACTCTTGCATTGTCCCGGTGGATTCTGGCAGAGTTCTAGCATTCCTGAGGATGCGGCGGTAAGGCCTTATAGAACCCTTGCTGAAGATGCTGGCTGGCTCGAGGTAGTGGGAACTCTAAGAAACAGAGGACTTCAGCCCTGTGTGATGGCTCACACTTGTAATCCCAGCACTTTGGGAGGCCAAGGCTGGCAGATCACCTGAGGTCAGGAGTTCAAGACCAGCCTGGCCAACATGTTGAAACTCCACCTCTACTAAAAATACAAAAATTAGTTGGCCATGGTGGCGCACGACTGTAATCCCAGCTACTCGGGAGGCTGAGGCAGGAGAATCTTTTGAACATGGGAGGCAAAGTTTGCAGTGAATTCAGATCATGCCATTGCACTCCAGCCCGGGCAACAAGAGAGAAACTCCATTCAAAAAAAAGAAACAGAGGCTTCTAAGCTCCCTGAGGCATTTCTAAGCATCTAAAGGACAGCAAGGAGGGTCTAGGATTTTTGTGTTCTGGGGACAGAAGAAGTTCCCCAAATCCACCCAAGACCCACTGAGCTCTAGGCCAAGTGCTAGGTTCCATAAAGTTACAGCCAAATTAGCAACCATTCCTCTTAGCCTAATAATTGCCATTCCTCGATGCTATTTATTGGGCATCTATCATACACTGGGGTCCCCAGTGCTCTAAAACAAAGTCTTTGTCCTCAATTCACTTGGTTAAAGAAATAGAATATGCAACGTAGTTTTACTTGTCCTAAAACACTTTTTTTATATCATTCAAATGATCATTTAGTTCCATTTCTCTCTTTGAACTTGGAGAAAAACTCTTTTTTACCATTATCTAATTTTTCTTTTGCTTTTTCTTTTTTTAAAAGACGGGGTTTCACCACATTGGTCAGGCTGGTCTTAAACTCCCGACCTCAGGTGATCTGCCCGCCTTGGCCTCCAAAGTGCTTGGATTACAGGCGTGAGCCACCACGCCAGCCTACCATTATCTAATTTTTCTTGGCCAAATTTCTCTCAATTTCCTCAGAGCCATGCAGCCATCACTGGACACTACTCATTAATATTGCACATCAGCAACTTTCTACATAGAGCACATGGAAATTCAGAAGCTGGGGAAGTGCACGTGAGAAGGGTGGTGTGCAGAGGTGTGGGTGGATTGAGAGGACGCACGGGCCATATCCCCAGTGTAGAGGCTAATCAGGCTGAGAAAGCCCAGCTTGTATGGTCCCTGCTCCACTGACAGCAAACCTTAGGTGCTGGCTGAGGGAACACAGGCAGAACCACCCAACTCCAAGCCTTGCTAAATCACCATGGAGTGGGGTTGCAAACCTGGGATACCTGTGCCTTCTGCCACTGCCCAACTCCTCCTCCTTGTATTTTTAAAAGAGGCAGAGTTTTGCCATGTTGGCCAGGCTGATCTTGAACTCCTGACCTTGGGTGAGCCACCCGCTCGGGCTCCCAAAGTGCTGGGATTACAGGCGTGAGCCACCGCGACCGGTCTTTCATTTAATTTGCAATACCACCTATGGGGTAATTGATATTGTCCACATTTTGTAGTTGATGAAACCAAGGCTCTAAGAAAGTAGATGATTTGTTCAAAATTTATGCCTATGAGAAATGAGATTGGAAATAGCTACATTCCAGAGCTACACACCCAGATCAGCATCTGGGCAGAGGATCTTCTGAACAGAAAATGCATTTAAAAGAAACAACTGAGGCCAGATGTGGTGGCTCATGCCTGTAGTCCCAGCACTTTGGGAGGTCAAGGTGGGCGAATCACCTGAGGTCAGGAGTTCGAGACCAGCCTCACCAACATAGAGAAACTCCAACTCTACTAAAAATATAAAAAAATTAGCTGGGTGTGGTAGTGGGCGCCTGTAATCCCAGATACTCGGGACAGTAAGGCAGGAGAATCACTTGAACCCAGGAGGTGGAAGTTGCAGTGAGCCAAGATTGCACCGCTACACTCCAGCCTAGGTGACAGAGTGAGACTCCATTTCAAAAATAAATAAATAAATAAATAAGTGATGTTCCTCCTCAGATCAGAACTGTGAGTTTTATACTTAACTCTTACATTTGCTTCCTCTTTCTATCTTAGCAACAATCTCAAAAAAAGATCAGATTCCTTTTGCAGAGGATGGGTTAGTCCTCATAAGTAAGATGCTGGGTCCTTAGTGGATCCTCTGTATTTGAGGATGATGTTTAGAAGTGCTCGGGACCATAGCAGCGGGTCTGATTTGAGGACAAGAAAACCAAAACAAGGGGGCAGCAACCGCTGGTGTGGAGAGGTGGGGAGGAGAAAACAAGGAACATAAAAACCAAATGAAAACCACCAGTGTGGAGTTTGTGGCTCAGAAAACCTTCCAAGTTTTTATTGGAGAAGATTTCCCTGGTTTGGGGGATCACACAGTGAATCAGAGTTGCTTGATTATCTGGTTCTATTTCCTTTCTGTGGTCTCAAATTTTTTTAAAGAATATTTTATGTGTTTGTTTTTAAAACTGGTGAATGAACAGACCTCACTTTTTGTAATACTTAGGCTTCTCAGAACCATGAGTCATTGATGTGTTATCATTGGAGCCAGGCTTGAAATCTGATGTCTAATGAGCACTTGTAAGGGGCAGAGCCTTCATCTTCTAGAAACGATCAAGCACAAAAACACTCAGGAGGCACTGGGCAAAACACCCTCCTGGAAGCCAGTGGGGTAGAAAGACACAGAGGCCCAGCCCTGTCCTGGCAGCCTGCCTGCTGTGTGACTCACCTGCCTTTTCTGAGCTTCATTCACATTGAAGTGGAGAGACTGCCCTGGGGAACCTCAGGGCTTTACCTGGACGGCCTTGTTGCTCACATTCCAGTTCTCCTCCTACCCTCTGGCTCCCAGGGTCCAGTTTGCCAAGCAAGTGATGGGCACTGGGGGAGGGATAAGGCAAGAGCCCAAAAGCTCAGTTTTCTTTTCTAAGCCCTGCTGGCCTAACGTGCATTTAAGGTATTTCTTCACCTTAGAAAGGAGCCTGTCCCCACCCTTGATTCTGTATTTCCCACTGCTCTAACCCCACTCATCTGTAAAATGGGGCATAGAAGAGCCCCATCTCCTAGGGCAGTAGTTTTCAGAGTGGGTTCCCCTGCATCCCTTGGGAAGTTTTGGGGTTTTTTCATTTTTTTTTTGGAGGGGGGTTGTTGTTGTTTTGAGATGGAGTCTTGCTCTGTCACCCAGGCTGGAGTGCCGTGGCATGGATCTCAACTCATTGCAACCTCCATGTCCTGGGTTCAAAGGATTCTTCTGCCTCAGCCTCCTGAGTAGCTGGGATTGCAGGTGTGCACCACCAAACCTGGCTAATTTTTGTATTTTTGGTAGAAATGGGGTTTCACCATGTTGACCAGACAGGTCTCAAGCTCCTGACCTCAGTGATCTGCCTGCCTCAGCCTCCCAAAGTGCTGGGATTCCAGTCATGAGCCACTGCACCAGGCCCACCTTGGGAAACTTTTATAAAGCAAATTCTGGAACCCCATCCCAGACCTACTGAGTCAGAAACTGGGCAATATGTTCAGCAATCTGAGCCTTCAGGGGCCTCCGTGGGATTCCGATACAGCTGGAGTTTGAGAACCAGCATCATAGGGGTGTTGGAAGATGACTTGAGAAGTATGTGTGACAAGCTCAGAACAGTGCTTGCACCGAAGACTTCTTTAGCTATGGGCATCCCAGGATGTCACAGAGACGCTCTTCTTCTGGAGCAACCCCAGGGCAGGTGCATCGGCAAGCTGAGCCTCTCACAGCACAGAGGCTTCTCTGTCTTCACCACTCACTAAAGTGACACAGGGTGTCAAGGGGGAAAAGTTCCTACATTAGTAAGGAAAGACTTTATTAATGGAAAATATTGCAAGAAGAAGATGCTCAAAGATGAAACCAGAAGTGTCTCAGGAAAAGGGTGGATGAGCAATGCTTTTATATGCAGAGACCATGGGACCGCTGTCTGTGAAAAAGAGTAAGGAGGGGTGGTAAAAGCTGCCGTGTGGGGATCTTGAAACTTGTTTTTTGAGACAGATTCTCCTTCTGTCGCCCAGGCTGGAGTGCAGTGGTGCAATCATAGTTCACTGCACCCTCAGCCTCCTGGGCTCAAACCATCCTATCCTCCCGCTTCAGCCTCCTGAGTTGCTGGGATTATAGGCATGCATCACCAGGCTTGGCTATTTTTATTTATTGTTTGTAGAGACAAGTTCTCCCTCTGTTGCCCAGGCTGGTCTCAAGCTCCTGAGCTAAAGCAATCCTCCTGCCTTGGCCTTCCAAAGTGCTGGGATTACAGGTGTGAGCCACTCACTATGCCCTGCCAGGGTCCTGAAATTTAAAAAGCTGTGTCAAGCATTGCAAGGGAAAGGTAAGGTGAGAAATGTTGTCAGTACTCAGGTACATCAAGGCAGGGATCTGCAGGTGAGATGGAGCAAAGAAGTCACAGTGTGGGAAGTTGCTATGGAGTGTAGGGCCCAACTGCCTTAGTGCAATGGAGAGATCTCGGTTCACTGTAACCTGCGCCTCCCAAGTTCAAGCAATTCTCCTGCCTCAGCCTCCAGAAGTAGCTGGGATTACAGGCGCCCGCCACCATGCCAAGCTAATTTTTTTTGTATTTTTAGTAGAGACGGGTTTTCACCATGTTGGCCAGGCTGGTCTTGAACTCCTAACTTCAGGTGATCTACACCCCTCGGCCTCCCAGAGTACTGGGATTACAGGCATAAGCCAGCGCTTATGCCTGTTTATTTTCTAATGTTTATTTAGATTTATTTATTAATAAATCTAATGTTTATTTTCTAAAACATTACTTTCCATAATTGATGTTTTTTATATAACTTTAAGAAGAATTAGAAACGTTTCTGAATTATTAATGATTTCCTTAAATCTTTAGCTATATATATTTCTCCATAAAGAGCAGTTCCTCAAACTGCTTCACCTCAACCCTGATGTTAAATATTTTTAAAGTAAATTTATTAAATCTCAGAAGAACCATGCTTTGAATACTGAGGAAGGCGTTGTAACCCATAAGCAGACAGTAGGGAAGTAAAGCAGTTTCCACCACTCTCAGGCTGGCCGTGGTGGCTCACACCTGTAATCCCAGCACTTTCGGGAGGCCAGGAAGGGAGGATTGCTTGAGGCCAGGAATTCAACAGTTGCCTAAGGTAACACATAGCCAGACTCCATCGCTACAAAAACACAATTTCATCATTCTCAACGCTTTTCTCCTTTTTATTAACCAAACATTTCTGTAACTTTTTTTTTTTTTTGTATTGAAAGACACGGGAGAAGGAAGAATCCCTGAATGCAAGGGAAAGGAAACGATGCACGACCAAACGCCCCGCTGTCTCTGGACACCCTACCAGTCAATCCCCTCCCTCCTGGGGTCCAGTCTCGACCATCCCATCCCATGCTTTGGGGATGCCTTTCCTTACCAAATTCTTCTAAAGCCCTGCTGCACCTGCTCTTATGAGGGACGTAATGCTTCTGCCGGGGGCTGTGTCTTCTTCCACTCGACCCCACCTTCGCCGTAGACTAAACAGGAGCCACTGGACTAAGTACCCTGGCTCCCGGCCTTGCAGACTTTCACCAAAAACTCAAGGGCAAAGGAAAAGTAGGGTTAGGCTGAAAAGCCACACAGGGATCGCTGTAAACTTCTTTCCGGGAACCACTCGCCCAGTGCAGTGAGTCGGAATACTCCGTAGATCTGAGCCCGCCCGGGAGGCGCCTGCCCCTCCTCCGCGCAGCCCCGGGGCGCCTGGCTCCGCTCCCCGAACCCCGGGTACGTTGAGGCAGACGCGCCGAGACCTGAGACAGGCTGGGACTGGGCGGTGTCACGTGCGGGCTCAGCGCGCCAGGGGCCCGGCCAATGGCCGGCTCAGCCAATCGCAGCGCGGGCAGGAGGTTGGGGTGGGGGAGGCCGCCTGGAAACTTAAATCCCCAGCGGGGCTCACCTGGTCCAGAACCGCGAGCTGTAAACTAGTCTTGTTTGCGGAGAGCGCCTGCGCATCTCCGACGGCTGCTGGTGAGCGCCCCCTACCAGACCGAGGGGCAGGGCGAATGGGGACTGGAGGAGGGAACCCCCTAGAGGGACAAGGTAGAGGAGTCGGGCGCGACCCCTGGGAGTGACAGCTTCTGCCCCTAGCTCTGCCAGCCTCGAAGTGGGGAACTGGGGAGGGCGGTTGGAGACCCCAGGGAGAGCCCGGGTCGTGCAGGTCAGTCACCCTGCGGGCTTCACCTCGGCAGCCCGGCCGCGGAGCCCCAGCTCCCTGCGCCACCGCAAACAACCCCAGGGCGTGGCGGGCGCGTGCAGAGGGCGGGAGCAGGCGGCACACCCACCGCCCCGGCCCTAACTCGCCCGGAGCGCCCACTGCGGGCCTGCTGCAGAGCCCCGTGAGCTTCCTGCCCGGTCCGGGCCCTGGCCCTGGGGCCCCTGCTTTCCAACGGCGCGGCCTTGTGACCCTGTCGGTGTTTAGGGGAATGAGTTGGGATGTTGGTAGCACAGACCCAAGTGTGGGACGGTGGAACAGCGGGTGCTCTCCTGCCCAGTGTCTCCTGGAAAGGCATTCCAGAAAGGTTTCATTCCAGGAGGAGAGATTGGAAGACCTCGCTCATCTCCTGCTGTGTATCAGCTAAGAACGTGTGAAGTGGTGTTCCTTGGGGATCCCCTTGCCCTTACTTGGGATGGTGTGTCCTCATTAGTGAGGTTTTGCCTGGATGACCTCAGTACAACTGGTGCAAAACCTGGACCAACTGTTTCCTAGTTTCCTAGTTGTTGCCTTAAACTTCTCACCCGTCAGGTATCTTCACACCCTTCTCATATCTGATACCCTAAATTATCGCATATGCTGTTTCAGCTCCTCGAACTCTGTGCAGGCTGCTTTTCATTTTGGTGGACCCATCAAATACCTTGACTTGGCCTGTTTCTCGCAGCCTCTTCCACAGTCCTTGGGGAAATGCTAAGGAGAATAATTGAAATATTCCACTGGGGCTGTAAGATGGTTTTTTAGGACTCATCTAATCAGATACTCATTTCTTTTCCTTTTCTAGGTTTTTGAAACATGAATCTTTCACTCGTCCTGGCTGCCTTTTGCTTGGGAATAGCCTCCGCTGCTCCAAAATTTGACCAAAATTTAGATACACAGTGGTATCAGTGGAAGGCAACACACAGGAGATTATACCGCACGGTTGGTAACATCTGAAACTGTCCAGAGGGACTCTGGAGAGAATGGTCCTTGCTGTTCGGTGTTGACAGCCAGAGAGTAGCTTCTAGCGACCAAACCTTACCAGGCAATAAGCTAACAGCTCCCGTTATGAGTGGAGTATGGGCATATATCTCCATTGTGTCTCGGCTGAGAGAACAGCTGAAGTATCAAGCCATCCCTGGCCATGATTTCTCTTCCATTTCTGCCCACAGATCGGCTTGGTGAGCATGGGTTGGGTAAGTAGACGTAATGTCCATCAGCTTTATGTTTGCCTCCAGAATGAAGAAGGATGGAGGAGAGCCGTGTGGGAAAAGAATATGAACATGATTGAACGGCACAATGGGGAATACAGCCAAGGGAAACATGGCTTCACAATGGCCATGAATGCTTTTGGTGACATGGTGAGTGTGGTGAGGATTGCTGAACTCTGTGCTGCTTCTCGATTCTTCACCAAAACAGTCTTGCTTTTAACATTTTATTTACTTCTCCTTGAAGACCAATGAAGAATTCAGGCAGGTGATGGTTTGCTTTCGAAACCAAAAACCCAAGAACGGAAAAGTGTTCCGTGGGCCTCTGCTTCGTAATCTCCCTAAATCTGTGGATTGGAGAAAGAAAGGCTACGTGACTCCAGTGAAGAATCAGGTGAGACAGCATCAGATTCAGACCTTCGGTCTCCGCAGGAAAGCCAAGAAAATTGGCATCGTTGCTTTGGTAGATGGTGGCACAACATATGGTGATGGGTGTTTTTAAAGAAAATTCAGATAATTCAGATATATGGGCTACTGTCAGTTTTTGTATTGGTCTTGTAAACTGACAGCTTTTTTATTCCCTGTTTAGAAACAGTGTGGTTCTTGTTGGGCATTTAGTGCTACTGGTGCTCTTGAAGGACAGATGTTCCGGAAAACGGGGAAACTTGTCTCACTGAGTGAGCAGAATCTGGTGGACTGTTCACATCCTCAAGGCAATCAGGGCTGCAATGGTGGCTTCATGAATTATGCCTTCCGGTATGTGAAGGAGAACGGAGGCCTGGACTCTGAGGCATCCTATCCATATGTAGCAAAGGTAAATGGAGCTCCTTATCTTGTTATTCACTCTCTGTTTTTGGAAAGTGGAATCCTTTCAGAGATAACATATATTTTTTTCAGAATTCACATTTTAGATGGTAGAATCTACATCTGCAAACTGTGAGTATTGTTATTACAAATTACTAGCCTTTCCACAGTTCTCTGATTAGATGGTCAACAGCTAATGGTTAACACGTAGCTAACATTAGATGGTTAACACATAGCTGTTTTTGCTTCCACATAACGTGAAGAATAAGCAAACCATTCTAGATATAATAGAACTTTATCAATTGTGAGAATTTTTTTATGGACAGATTGACCTAGGGGTTCACATGGAAGAAATGTCAACTTTTTCAGTTTCAGATCAACAATTAGTGTTTTGTTTCCTGGGATGATTTATAAGGGTCTTGATTTGGAAATCCTAAGTTGCAAATCACTGAGTGTTTTGGTTCTAGAACTGATGTTCCCCAGGAGGTAGATGGTAGTGATCAAGTCTCTGCCCCTTTAACTTTTAAAGGATGGAAGCTGTAAGTACAAACCTGAGAATTCTGTTGCTAACGACACCGGCTTCTTGGTGATCCCTGCTCATGAGAAGGAACTAATGAAGGCAGTTGCAACTGTGGGGCCCATCTCTGTTGCTGTTGATGCAAGCCATTCGTCCTTCCAGTTCTACAAATCAGGTAAGTGTTTGTCATTTTATTATAGAAATTTAAGCAGAATTGGGCAACACTACCATGATTGATTCTTTGATATGAAGTCCTGCTTTGCAGGAATGTAGTATTTTGAGAGTGTGCATTTAACATAGTGATGTTTCCATTTGACATGAGAAATGTTTAGTTATGTTAAAGTTTTCATAAATATTATTAAATGACTGTGATTATATAGAGACAACCTAATTTTCTAAACGGTTTTCCAGTTGCTTGGCCTACTTTTCTCAAAGTTTTTTACTACTGTAATTAGGACTACAAAGAACCCCCTTCAAGTTTTTGTTTGTTTATTTTGGTACTGTTTTAGACTGACATCCTAGGAGTTATGAATTATGCTAATTGGTATTTGGGCTCAGAGGTAGGTATCTAAATCACCTTAGCTGTCAACAATAAGTTTTATCTTTTGGGTTTTCTTTTTCTTTAGGTAAAAATATCTGGAACATTAGTTGAAGTTAGTTGATTTCTAGTGAGATGAGGTTGACTTTTTTCCTTTATCAGCCATTAAGGTATTCTGACCAATATTATTTGGGTCCTTATTTAATATTTGTCTATGACAGTTCATTGAATTTAGAGATGCCTCCCTTACAGTGGGTGGTAGGATGAGTTACTGTCACATGTCACTGGGAGCTTCTCACCCCAGCATTGATTTTTACTCTTCCAGGCATTTATTTTGAAAAAGACTGCAGCAGCAAAAACCTCGATCATGGTGTTCTGGTGGTTGGCTATGGTTTTGAAGGAGCAAATTCAAATGACAAGTATTGGCTCATCAAAAACAGGTATAAAACTCAAAGTATTATATTTTAAATTGAAAAGGGAATTTTTGTTTCAAATCAGTATTTGGATACAAGTTCACAAAAGCTCAATTTTGAGATCCCAGAAGTCTTTCTTCTACTTAGAGTGAACACAGAAATATTAATGTTTAGCTTTTGGGGGTTATTACTATGTATTGGTAATATTTTATTACTAAGTTTTAAAAATTTTTATAATTCTGAAACACATTAGGCCTCCAGGGTTTCAGACAAAGGACTGTGGACCTCTAGGTTTGAGAGCTGATAGCTTTATCCGTCTCTAAGTTTTCAACAAGGAATAGTAAGCAGAAACATCTGCCGCTGCTGGTTCTTTGTTAAGTCTGAAAGATCATCCGGGAATCCAGTGGTCTGTGCATCCTTCTGTTGTCATTGGATGCCCCGTTATCAAATTTCACTCCCCAGCTCTCAGGCTTTGAAGGTTGTCAAAATCTATTTTCTCACAATTAGCATTCTTTAATTGAGATGTGATATAAGGTAGCATGTGGAGACAGACTGCTACATTGGAATTCCAGTTCTGCCTCAGTATCTTAAAAAGTTAAAGACCCACAATAATCAGTACATTTATTTATTTATTTGAGATGGAGTCTTGCTCTGTCACCCAGGCTGGAGTGCAGTGGCACAATCTCAGCTCACTGCAATCTCTGCCTCCTGGGTTCAAGCAATTCTCCTGCCTGTAGCTGGGACTACAGGGGCACACCACATATCTGGCTAATTTTTTTTGTATTTTTTAGTAGAGATGGGGTTTCACCACGTAGGCCAGGCTGCTGTCAAACTACTGACCTCATGTGATCCACCCCCCTTCGCCTCCCAAAGTGCTGGGATTACATACATGAGCCACCATGCCCAGCCAGTTTTATTTTATTTTGAGATGAAGTCTTGCTCTGTCACCCAGGCTAGAGTACAGTGGCAGATCTTGGCTCACTGTAGCCTCCACCTCCTGGGTTCAAGGGATTTTCCTGCCTCAGCCTTCCAAGTGGCTGGGACTATAGGCATGCACCACCACACACAGCAATTTCTGTGGGATTTGTTTGTTTTCTTTTGAGACACGCAGAGTTTTGCCCTTATTGCCCAGGCTGGAGGGCAGTGGTACAATCTTGGCTCACTGGAGCATTTGCCTCCAGGGTTCAAGTGGTGATTCTCCTGCCTCAGCCTCCCACATAGCTAGGATTACAGGCAGGCACCACCATGCCCAGCTACCTTTTTTTTTTAATTTAGTAGAGGCTGGGTTTCACCATGTTGGTCAAGCTGGTCTTGAATTCCTGACCTCAGGTGATCCACCTGCCTCAGACTCCCAAAGTGCTGGGATTACAAGTGTGAGCCACTGCACCTGGCTGATTTTTGTTTTTTTAATACAGCCGAGATTTCACCAGATTGGCCCCTCTGGTCTCAAACTCGTGAGCTCAAGTGATCTGACCACTTTGGCCTCCTAAAGTTTGGGGGTTTGCAGGGGTGAGCCACCATGCCCGACCTCAATATATTTATAAATAGATATTAACATGACTTAGAATAGTGCCTGACACAGGGGAAGCACTGTTTAAGTATTAGCTATTATTATTAATGGAGCTAATTTTCTTTTGATTCTTTGTATAAAATGGAAAACCTGCTCCTCTTTCAGCTGGGGTCCAGAATGGGGCTCGAATGGCTATATAAAAATCGCCAGAGACAGGAACAACCATTGTGGAATTGCCACAGCAGCCAGCTACCCCATTGTGTGAGCTGATGGATGGTAAGGAAGAAGGACTTAAGGACAGCACGTCAGGGGAATTTTATCTTGAAACTAACCAAATGCTTATTGTGTTTGAATCATTGAGGATCCACTTGAATCATTGAGGATCCACGTTGTGATTTGAATTCTGTGAGACTTTTACAAGGGTAAAATGTTACCACTACTTTAATTACTATTATACACAGCTTTATGATGTTGAAGACTCATTACTTAATTCTAAGACTTTTGAATTTTCTTTTTTTTTTTTTTAAAGATGGGGTTTCACCATGATGGCCAGGCTTGTCTTGAACTGCTGACCTCAGGTGATCCACCCACCTTGGCCTCCCAAAGTGCTAGGATTACAGACATGAGCCACTGCACCTGGCCTGAATTTTTAATTTTTAAAAAGATACAAAACAGTTTAAAATAAATTTTAATTCATATGTAAAGGTAATCCTTTTCTATTTTTAATGCATTGGCTTTTTGTGTAGTCAGGAAATACAGTTGAGCTCTGAAATAATAAATCCAAGTTAATAACTACATGATATATTAGGAGAAAGACACTGGGTGGGTTCCTGGCTCTTCTAGTTATAAAAATATAGATTTTATATCAGCTGCCCAGAACTGTGTGTGACCCAACTCTTGAAGCTACCAAAATTTGACAAACGATTTGGAAGGACAAACCTAAATTTTTTTTTTGTAAAGGAAAAAGCAGTTGACTTTTTAGAAAAGTGAATAGGCACAGATTCATAGGTTTTTAGGTAGGAGGAAGGGAGATGTCTTCTTCCTTTGACACATAACCTCAGGATGGTTAGGGTCTGTGACAAAAAGTGAAGTTGCTTGTTATTGGAGCCTCTCTCTGAATTGCTGGTGACCACCTGGCAGTCTGAGGAAGAAATCAGGTGCAAGTAGATTACCACGGCTATTTTGTTTTCATTCTAAGTCTCTGATGACATATTCCACCTAGCTCTTCTAGAAAAGCTTCTTTGTTAACTAACGTTAGCAAAAATAAATTTACTGGTGTGGTTAACAAATCTCAGGCAATTGGCGATAGCTGGAAAAGTAGGTTCAGGGCCCGTAAGAGATCAGGCTGGGCTACAGAAAGAGGCTCTGGTTGAAGATGGGTAAGAGATCACAAGTGAAAGGTCGGAAGTCACTAGGCCAAACTGTGGCTGCCTAATCCCTGAATTAAAAATAAACTCAAAACGGGGGGAGAAAAGGCTAAGCATATAGTCACATGGGTAGTAAATGCAAATAAAACTCTATCTTTGCATATTTAAAATACTGGAAGAAAGCACACCAAACTTGTGGGTGAATTATGGGCAATTATTTTCTTTAACTTGTTTAGGGGAAAGCATGTAATTTTATGAGCAGGAAAACATAGTAAAGATATACCCACATTCTGCAGGCTAATGGAGAGCCCCGTGTGTATTTATAAACACCATGTTTCCGGTCAAATAAGAAAACTCGGGATGAGCTGGTGAAATTTAATTGAGAGGTGATCCATTGTGAAGGCAATGGGAGATACAGGGCATGTGGGACTGTATATCCCCAAAACCCTTCCATAGCCTGTGTCTATAGCCATCTGAAAAATCCAACCTAGCAGATTCAGTCTGAGTCTTCTCTGAGAAGGGATTCCTTTGTCTTTGCAGCAGCAGGCTGAGTCGGTATCCTCCACAGATTCCTAGAACAACAACCCAAGGCTCTAAGGAAACATCTAAGCACTAAATTGCATGAAAGAGCGATGGCTTTTTTATCAAATAATGAAATTTCAGATCTGTCAAAACAGCACCCCTCAGAAAGCTAAAATCAAGATTTTATAATTTTCAAAGACCTTTGAAATATTTTAAACTTGTGAAAAATTACAAACCTTGTGTGTTGTCTAAAAGCATTTTTCAAACAAGCCAGTAGACTTGAAAAATCTAGTCTGAAGCACAAACTTAACCAATATTTCCTATACTCAGACATCTAAATTGTTTGTTTTCCTACTTAAATTGCAAAGGAAATAAGGAAGGGTGAGATAGAAATGATTCAGCACATTAAGAGGGAGGAGTCTGCTGATGTGGGAGTGTAGTTATGACATTTGGGCATCATGCTAGAGGCGATGGACTCAGTAATTAGGAAACATCCCCTCAGCCCTACATGTTTCATGTGTGTGTTTTGCCTGCAAAAGTCGAAACTCTGTTTTCTAAATTTATTTCCCTTTTAACTGATACAAAATTCTAAAAAGCAAAGAAAAAAACTTCTCTGTATTAAAAATAAATATTAGTAAATGTATACGTACAGTCGTGTGTTGCTTGATAATGGGGATACATTCTGAGAAATTTGTCTCTGGTGATTTCATTGTGACATGAACATCACAGAGTGCACTGACACAAACATAGATGGTGTAGCCTGTTACACACCTAGGCTGTATGCTGCAGCCTGTTGCTCCTAGGCTGCACACCTGTGCAGCATGTCACTGTGCTGAATACCATAGACAGTTGTAACACAGTGTAAGTATTTGTATATCTGAACAGAGAAAAGTGCGGTAAAACTATAGTATCACAGTTTTATGGGACCACTATAGTATCTGCAGTAGTCACTGACCAAAACCTCATGTGGCTCGTGACTTGTTTGTATGTATATCTCAATTGTAAACAATTTCACAAATGTTCATTATTTTTAAGTAAGTTAGTAAGTAAAACTATTACTAAGCTTCACCATGTTCTCTTTCTGCAGTGTATTCATTCATTCAGATACAGTTGATCCTTGAACTCAGAGGTTGGGGCACCAATCCCTGTGCAGCCAAATATCCGCATATAACTTTAATTCCTCCAAAACTTTTCTACTGAGAGCCTACTGTTGGCTGGAAGACTTGCTGATAACATAAACAGCCAGTCAACACATGCTTTGTGTATGTATTATACAATACTACATTCTTACAATAAGCTAGAGAATATTAAAAAATCATAAGGAATATAAATTACTAAGTGAAAGTGGATCATCATAAAGGTCTTTATCACTGTCGTCTGCCTATTGAATAGGCTGAGGAGGAGGAGGAAGAAGCAGGGTTGGACTTGCTGTCTTGGGTTGCAGAGGTGGAAGAAATTCTGTGTATAAGTAGACCCTCTGTTCAAGCTCACGTTGTTCAACTGTCAGCTCTATTTATTGGGGTCCTATGCAACAGCACTGTAGCACTGTGCTGGGCTCGGGGGACAAGAGTGA
Organism: Leontopithecus rosalia; assembly: GCA_028533165.1. Lineage (NCBI taxonomy): Eukaryota > Metazoa > Chordata > Mammalia > Primates > Cebidae > Leontopithecus > Leontopithecus rosalia. The sequence continues at coordinate 124,219,788 of CM052648.1, forward strand.
AGCAAATAGTCACAGAATTTTGTATCCGAATTTTAAATCCCTCCCTTGGAGCTTACATTCTCATGTTGCTGAGCCCATGCATAACCTCCACTTTGCCACCATGGCCACTTTGTTCATGGGCCCCAGGGTGGCTGGGGAAAGGCTGATTGGTATTCCTATTCACTCAGTTATTAAAATCTTCCTTTGCCGAGGTCACCCCTTCGTGAGAATTCACATGGGATACAAATATCTTCCCCCACTTTTTTTTTTAACCTGGAGAGGTCTGTTCAGATATGCATTCCCCAGACCACTTTATCACCAATTTGCCAATCATGTTCATGACAAGTCCATGGCTACCCAGCCAAATAGACTGTAGCCCACTAAGTGGTATATAATCATACGCCTGGATATTTCTTCTCCCAAGGACAATGAACAGGCAAGTACACTGCTGAAAGTTTTGTTTTCCTTCACCTCTGTTCTTCAGGGATGTCTCAGAGAGGGGCTGTAATACCTTGGCACCTGGTACAGAACCATCTATATCAGGCCCGAGTTTTCTCTTCCTCAGCCAAATGATGATAGAACTCCCATAGGTGTGGGCCCGGAACGAAAACATGATGTAGCAGGATTGAGGACTGTCAGTGTTGGGACCACTTGTTCCTGCAACACCTGTGCCTTCAAGGCCTCCCCATGCCCCATCACACATACAGTCATCCCTTGATACCCATGGGTTTTGGCTCCACAACTCCCTGCAGATACCAAAATCCACCAGTGCTCAAGTTCCCCATATAAAATGGTGTAGTATTTACATATAGCCTACACACATTCTCCCTTATACTTTATCTCTGGATTCCTTATAATGCTTAGCACATTGTAAGTGTTATGTAAGTAGTTGTTACACTGTATTTTTTTAGGGAATAGTGACAAGATAAAGAAGTCTGTACATGTTCAGCACAGATACTACTATCCCTTGTTTAAAAGAAAATTTCTATCCAGTTGGTTGCATCCCACACAGTTTGAACTGCAAGGGTTCACAGATGCAAAACCCATGGATGTGCAAGACCAGATGTATATCACTTCATCTGATGTTGGGTGCTGTTCTGCATGCCTGACTTCATGGCTTGGTGGTCAGGCTATACTTAGGTTGCAGGGTAGCTGAGTGGCCCATGATTGAGCAATCTCTACTAAGCTCCAGACGCAGGCCAAACCTGCATCTCAAAAGCAGAGTAGTTACCAGCAGAAGACGGCATGCTTCCAAGTCCTAGGGTCCACTCTGTGATTTGCCTGTTGAGGCCTGCCAGTGGCTTCACATAGCATCCCTATCTGCCACTGACACTTCAAGCACCATTGGATCTTCTGGGACATAAAGCCCAAGTGGGAGAGCAGCTTGCACAGCAGCCTGGATCTGTTGCAGAGTCTGCTCTTATCCTGGGCTTAAAACTAGCAGCTTTTTGGATCCCTTGGTAAATAGGTCACAGTAACACACTCCAATGAAGAGTATGTTGCATGTTGCCTCTAAAATCCAAATAGGGCCTAACAGTATTATGCCTCTTTTTTTTGGTTGTACAAGGGGCAGATGCGACACTTCAGAAGGGATATCTTCACTTTAGAAGGGATATCTCAACCACTAGACTCCTAGAACTTACACTGAAGTGAAAGGCCCTTGAATTTTTGTAGGATTTATTTTCCACCTCTGACATGCAAATGTCTTAGCAATAAAGTCTAGAATAGTTGCTACTTCTTACTAGTTCCAATCAGCATTATGTCATCAATGTAATGGACCAGCGGTGATTGATATCTTAAATAAGGGAAAGGCAATTAAGATCCGTTCAGATTAAATTATGACATAGGGCTGGAGAGTTGGCATACACCTGAGGTAGGACAATGAAGGTGTATTGTGGGCTTGCCACCTGAGACCAAACTGTTTCTGGTGGTCTCTACTAACAGATATCAGGGAAAAAGTATCTTCTAGATCAATAAGTGCATACCAGGTACCGGGGATGTGTTAATTTACGAAAACTATGAAGCCACATTTGGAACAGCTGAAATTAATGTCCCCTTCTGATTAAGTTTCCAGTAATTTACTCTCATTCTCTAAGATCTATCTGTTTTCTTCACAGGCTAAGTACGGGAGTCAAAGGGGTATATGATAAAAAGCACCACCTCTGCTTCCTTCAAGTCCTTGATGGTGGTACTAATCTCTGCAAGCCCTACAAGAATGCAGTATTGTTTTTGGTGTGCTCTTTTTCTAGATAGAGGCAGTTAAGTGGCTTCCACTTGGTATTCCCTACCATCATTGCCGTCACTCCTCAGGTCAGGAAACCAGTGTAGGGACTCTGCCATTGCTGAGTATGTCTATTCCAATTACTAATTCTGCAGCTAGAGAGATAACCAGACTGGACTCACTGCAAGACAGACCTGAACTAAAACTTCATTGATCACCTGACCTCCATAAGCCCCTACTCTCACTTGTGGACCAGAGTGATGTATCAGTTTTCCTGGGGTTTTCTGAGTCTGAGTTCAGAACCAATGTCCAGTATTCTCCCCAAAGTCTGATTATTCCCTTTTTCCCAAAGGCACAGTCAGTCATCTTGGTAAAGTGTTATAGGTCCTTTTGGGGAAGGCTGAGAGAAAAGTGAACAGTATGAAATTTTGGTAGTGCCGTGGGGACAAAGCCTCCTCATTATTTAAGGAGCTATGGGTCTGCAAACTGGCCCAAATCTTGGAATTGATTCAGGAGCTGTGACTCCATTTTTTGGATTTGAGTTAGATTTTATTCATTTGAGTCTTCTGTTTATACAGAACAAATAAGAATTTAGTAGGCTTTCCATCTATTTTACTTCTATGGATACTATGACCAGCTAGCCAGTGCCGTAAGTCTCTGTAAATCAGACTTTCTAACTACTGTTTTGACTTTACCGTCCATTACAGTAACCATGTTCACCTTGTCTTTGGTGGTTAAATGCTGCCACTTGACTCCTGCCATCCCGAGATCTAATTACTCTCCTTGCACTTAATTATCCCAGTTGAGAGGCAGCAGTTCCCACTGTAATTTTGGACCTATAGAGTAGAGCAACCACAGAGCTCTTTAAAAATATTGAAACTCCCTCACAAATTTATTTCTCACAGTCATGACAGAAAGTGTGTCCTGGGCTAGATGTGTTGGCTCACACCTATAATCCCAGCACTTTGGGTAGCCAAGGTAGGAGGATTGCTTGAGCTTGGGAGTTTGAGGCCAGCTTGGGCAACATGGCGAGACCTCGCTCGCCTCTATAAAAAAAAATTTAAAATTAGCCAAGTGTGATGATGCATGCCTATAGTCCCAGCTACTAAGGAGGCTGAGGCAGAAGGGTCCCTTGAGCCCAGGAGTTTGAGGCTACAGTGTGCTATTATCACACCACAGCACTCCAGCCTGGGCAACAGAGTGAGCCCTGACTCTAAAAAAATAATAATAAATAGAAAAGAAAGTGTGTTCTCTTGTTAAAGAAAAGATTTTTCAATGATACTTGTTCAAGGATGGTAAGGCTGACGTTTTTCAGTCATCAGAATAGGTATAGGGACCACTGCAATAGCATTTTACAGTGAGGGAGAGACACTGGACTCAACTCGAATACAGCATGGGTAAGTGGGAATTTATTGCCAAGGAGCAGGGTGGGGGTCAGTGGATTGAGAATTACTAAGAGGAAACTTCAAGGTAAGGAAGGATTCTGGCTAACCTGACCTAACAGGATTCTTGCTGAAAACGGGCTGGGGTGCTGCGACATCACCTGGGGGATGGTGGAGGATGAAACCCTGATCAGATATGGAGGATGATCAGATATTGAACCTGGGAGGTTCTTGCTAAACTTACTTAGCAGGTTCTTTTCTAAAACTGAGTTTTACAAGGAAGCACACAGATGAGCCTACTATGTGAAGTTTCAAAGCCTGACTAAAGTTTGGACAAGCAGAGGACTTTTGTCACCCTGTACCCTCATTGGGTGAGTGAGCAGGTCTTACATTATAAATTCACTCTCACATGCTAGTCTCTTTGATGCCTTTTATGGTATACTAAAGGCAGTTCCAGCATCTCAACTAATTTAGTGTAGACGACCTTTGGGTCTATGGTTCAACCTACCAACCAAACTACCAGAGCCCGTTCTAATGCCTCATGCTACAATACTGAATAAATAATCTCTGCTTAATGAGCCCATAGCAATAAATTTAATCTGATCCAACATTGTCTTCCTTCCACCATTGTCTCACTCCTTAACATCCATTTTTACTCTTATTCCTCATACTTATGTAAGTTAAAAAATTTTGCATTTCTTTTGGCATCTAGTTCACCTCTTTGTGGGGCACACTTTCTACTTCACCTTTAAGAACTGCTGGGACTTTAATCTACTTTAGTCTGGAAACAAAGAGGGGTCTGGAAGGCACTGAAGAGAGTCAGCAGTGTCTTGCAGGACAACTCAAAAGGAGGCTATTACAGATTCTCAGGCAAAGCAGGTTAACCTCCTCAGACAGAAGTGGAAGGCCTACTTCTCCTGGAAAAGAAGATGCAGAAGAGTTTAGGGATTCAATGTCCCCAGCTTCATCAGGATATGCCCATATATCCCACTCCAAATTCCAGGATGCAGATGCTTCCCAAACACCTTAACAACCCACTCCCTGTGAGACTGGGGAACCAGTTTGCATTGTAATTCACCCACTCACAAGACAAGACTTCGTGTTTGGTTTTCAGAAATCTTGGCTGTGTGGCTGCAGGTGTTAAGGGTTTTGTTTCAGAGCACATATGGAAAAGTTCAGGTCATTTATGTGGCACTTGAGCCGAGTCCTGAGCTGATCCTTTTCTTTGCCTACTTTATCCAGTGCAATGATAAGCAACCAGCTACTCTCATATTGGTTAGTTTAACAAAAGTGTTCTAAGGTACCAAATACTGGTCACCCTGAAATGTGCCTCTTGTAAGTATTTGATTAGGAATATCCAATGGTAGTATTTGGCATCATATTACACCATGGACTATCTATGCTTCCTTTACTACAGGAAATAGAGTCATTCTTAACTTTAGATTGAATCAGATTAGAGAATCAATTTCAGAAACTCCAGAACAAATTCAGAAAACTCATCTTGAATTTCTTTTCCTCTAGAACCACTGTCAGTAGGAAAGTCTGTATTTTTAGAAATTGGCTCACAGGATTGTGAGTGCTGACAAATCCGGAATTTGTCAGAGCAGCACTCTGGCAACTAGAGTTTTCTTCTTCTCTAGGAAATCTCAGTTTTCTTCTAGGAAATCTCTTTATGCCTTGAACTGATTGGTGAGGCCCACATACATTACGGCGTGAAATCTGCTTTATTCAAAGGCAACTGATTGTATATGCTAATCACATCTACAAAATACTTCACAGTAATATACGAAATCACTGAGGACCACAGCCTAGTGAAGTTTGACACATAAACTGTAATCATCTTGGGAGCATTATCCTTGAGGCATCTCCTCCCCCGTTATCCCTTCCCCACCTTCCCACTTGCTCCTTCTCTTGCTGTCATTTGCACCTTATGTCCCTCAACACACACATATTCTTAAAATATTTTTTATTCTTTTTATTTTTTAGCTTTTTTAGATAGCTTTTAGAAAGTATGCACTCCTATCTAATATAGTCTGGATGAAGGTGTTCTTTTCTTCAATGCCTTTTATGGAACGCCTTTTACAGACTGCAATTCTCCTTACCCTGAGATTTTTAACAAGAAGTGTCTTCAAGGTTTCAAGCTTCAGGTTTGAGACCTCTTCATCATCAGACCTTCCATAATCTAAAGTTTATTTCCCTAATTTAAGACCGCTTCCCAAAATAATAATTGAGGTAAAAATATACCTAGCATTCATGGAGGATTACAAAAAGCTTTATGTTAATAATTTCATTTGATAACAAACAGACTCCAGCAAAAGTCACTATTAGGACCTCCTATTTTTTAACTAGGAGTTGGAATTTGCTGCTTCTGGTGTGATAAGAAAGTTCAAAGTTTCTCTTCCTTGCTTTGTTGTGTGTTCTAATTCCTTTATTCCCATCTCCCGGTAAAGAAAAGGTTCAGTATGATTTCTTGAATATATTTTTTAAACTATTTTCAAAATAGGACTTCATGGCAGGGAGGCGGGGGGAGTAGGGAGTCTCCTTAAAAATGTTCGGAAGTCACCAGGTGGAAAATTGTAAGCACATAAGTGTTTTTCTTGGTCAACTATGTCATTTTATAAGTTTGACTTGACATACTGGAATTAATCCACACGACTTTGAAAAGAATAAACTGTTTAAAAAGAGAGAGAGAGAGCCCTGAAGGTGTTATGACAGTCATTCTCTCAAAGCCAATTGATCATATTGTAGCAGAAGAAACACAGAATTATAATTTTCCGGTTAAAAAAAAAAGCAATTTGGAGGGCAGTTTGAACAATTGAGTACAATTTTTAAAAATATAGACATGCACATTCCTGTAGTGCATTTTTTAATGTTCACGAAGGATATAAACCAAATATATTTTTAGAGGTGCTTGCAAAATGGTATTTCTTTTTGTGCTGTTATCTCAATTTAAAAAATAATTAAGATGCATAATTCTCATGAGATAACAGATTCAGAAGAATATAGTTCAAGAAAAAAATTTGAAGAACTGGTAAAGAAGAAGGAGGAGGAGGAGGAGGAAGAGAGTGTGAAAAAGGGGCCTCAGATAACTTGGTAAGGCACGTCTCCCATCTGCCCTGACGCAGCTCAGCCAGTCCAATATATAGCACAGGCATGAAGAAGGGCCACTGCCCAGCTGGACTCCAGGGTGGTCAATGCATGGCAGTCACACTGAACCTTCATGAGGATATAAACTGTTGGCTCCAACTTATCATTCCCAGGCAAGAGAAATAGCAAGGCGGCTTTGCTAAGAACTAAAGGAGGGATGGACAAAAGCTCATATACCCAGTGTTCTACCATGATTGCTTTAGTGAGAGCACAGAGTGGTTCTGCTCAGAATCAGAACACTTGTTCCCTAGAGCTTTTCTGATTGCCCCGCAACCACCACAGCATACTCCCCTACCCCAACCATGGGGCAGCAGATTGAGCTATTAACAGAAGTGTTCTTTCTCTGGATTTCTCAACCCTTTCGTCTTCCTTCATATCAAGAAATAGCAACAAATTGCTACTTACCCAACACCTGGGAGAAGTCCAATACAGGTAGGAGTAACAGCACATCCTTTACTTTGGGTTCTTGATTCTGCTCTTAAAAATCTTAGCAAAGGCCAGGCGCGGTGGCTTATGTCTGTAATCCCAGCATTTTGGGATGCCCAGGCAGGTGGATCATGAGGTCAGGAGTTCAAGCCCAGCCTGGCCAAGATGGTGAAGCCCCGACTCTACTAAAAATACAAAAATTAGCAGGGTCAGGTGGCAATCACCTGTAATCCCAGCTACTCAGGAGGCTGAGGCAGATAATTGCTTGAACCCAGGAGTGAAGATTGCAGTGAATGGAGATCACCCACTGCTCTCCAGCCTGTCTCAAAAAAAGAAAAAAAATCTTCTCAGAGCACTTCACGGGGGAGGGCCATGAGGGAATATCACCTGGGGTGATGGTAACATTCTGTATCTTGATAAAGATTTGAGTTGTACAGGTATACACATCTGTCAAAATTCAAAGAATGTATACTCAAGATTTGTGCATTTCATTATATGTATTTTTTACATAAAATGTTGTAAACAAATATATGCATGATAAAGTATTTAAGGAGTACTATTTTTTGTTCTGCAAAACAAATTTTTTTCATTTTGTGTGGTAAAATATACATAACATAAATACATTATTTTAAGTGTACGATTCAGTGGCATTAAATACATTCAGAATGTTGTGAATCATCATATTTATTCATATCCACAGATTTTTAAAATTCTCATTCCAAACAGAAGCTCTCCATCCAAAGAACAGTAGCTCCCCCTCCTCCTCTTCCCCACCCCCTGGTAACCTCTATTCAACTTTCCATCTCTATGAATTTGCCTGTTCTAGGTACCTCATATAAGTGGAATACAGTATTTATCCTGTTGTGTCTGGCTTCTTTCAGTTAGCATAGTATTTTCAAGGTTCATTCATGTTTTACATGTATCCGAATTTTATTTTTTAAGGTGGAGTAATGTTCCGTTGTGTGAATATGCCACAGTCTGTTTATTCATTCAACTGTTGATGAACATTTCTGCTGTTCTAACCTTGGGACTATTACTGATAACGCTGCTGTGAACACTGGTATACGACTATCTGAGTGGAATTGCTGGATCATATGGTAATTCTGCATTTAATTTTTTGGGGAACTGCCAAACTTTTCCACAGAGCTGTCACATTTTACATCCAAACCAGCAACAGGACCTGGATAAAAGGTGACTAAGGCACAGTTAAATAAAATACTGCTAGTGCCCATTTGTGTCAGGTTTTTAGTGGCGAATCATCTACCTGTGTCCTTGACTGGATCTCTCAATGATTCTTTGCAGTCATTTGAATGAGGAGAGTGGTGGTGACACTGGCGGAGGCTGGAGGGCACCTTAATGAACACGTGAACGCACACAAATCCGTCGCACCCCACTAAGCCACCCAAACACACATGAAACACAAAAACTGGCCTTGCTAGGGAAACATAGCTCTGCAAACAACCCCCTGGACCCCTTGTCATCACCAGCAAGTTCCTAAGAAAACGATGGTTGAAGCTGCAGTGACGTAATTGAAGAGACGCTCTGCTAGACTAGTCTGCCCACCGAAAGGAGCAGAAACTCATGCTGGACTGCTTATGCATGAGGAGGGCTTGGTCGCACAGGCCTGGCTGAAGGCAGGGCTCACAGCGCATCATCAGCACTCCATCTCTTCCACCTGCGGACCTGCTGTCATCCTGAGCCAGGCTCATCCCTTTATCCTCCTTGGAGGAAAGTGCCAGGCTGACGCTGCTTGGCCGTGCCTGGGTCACATGCCTGCCTCGGGACGAGAAGGACGGTCACCCCAGCTACAGCACATGGAGTACTATGTGAAGGGTGACGTTCCAAAGAAAATCAGGACAGGTTCACCACAGAGGCAAGAGCAGCCGATGCCCATGACAAAGGGTGTGTACTCCGAATAATTCAGATTTTTGGCTGGGTGCAGTGGCTCACGCCTGTAATCCTAGCACTTTGGGAGGCCAAAGCGGGCAGATTGCCTGACTTCAGGAATTTGAGACCAGCCTGGGCAACACCGTGAAACCCCGTCTCTGTTAAAATATAAAAAATTAGCTGGGCGTGGCGGCGCGCGCCTGAAGTCCCAGGTACTCGGTAGGATGAGGCAGGAGAATTGCCTGAACCCAGGAGGCAGAGGTTTCCGTGAGCCGAGATTGCGCCATTGCACTCCAGCCTGGGTAACAAGAGCGAAACTCCGTCTCAAGGAAAAAAAAAAAAAAGTTTTCTTCGATTTTTATTTAGTTCTGAAATTGCAAGCAGCATTTGCCTCCTGGCACCAAAAGTACTTATTCCCAGCTCCTTCAGATCCTCATCTGTGAGTGAGGAAAGTCTGAAGATCGATCCCTTGTGGCTGGAAGATATCTGTGTATTTGCCCAGGCCCAGTTTGCTGAAGAGGTCTGGGAGGTCAGAGCCTTTGAAAGAGCTATTTAGGTTACAGCCATTGCTTCCTGTCAGCAAGGAAATGCAGTCAATTAGTCCATGTAATTGCTAGTCAATTACTCCGTGTAATTGCTACTGCTGAGGTAGTGGTCCGTGGATTTGTTTTGTTTACGCTTAGGGCTGCCAATAGAAGCTGCAAAGGTCTTTAGTTTTCTTTGCTTGTGGCTTTGGTTGTGGAATCAAGGTAATTTCGGCCACCTATGAGTTTAAGAGTGTTTCCTTTCTTTAATTCTTTGGAACAATTGAGGAAGATTGGTATTGATTCTTTTTTTTCTTTTTTGAGACGGAGTTTCGCTCTTGTTACCCAGGCTGGAGTGCAATGGTGCGATCTCGGCTCACCGCAACCTCCGCCTCCTGGGTTCAGGCAATTCTCCTGTCTCAGCCTCCTGAGTAGCTGGGATTACAGGCACGCGCCACCATGCCCACCTAATTTTTGTATTTTTAGTAGAGACGGGGTTTCACCATGTTGACCAGGATGGTCTCGATCTCTTGACCTCGTGATCCACCCGCCTTGGCCTCCCGAAGTGCTGGGATTATAGGCATGAGCCACCGCGCCCGTCCAATATGTTGACATTTAAATATTAGCAGTATTCTCTTATAATTCTTTTTGTTTTTCCGCATCAGTTGTAATGCCACAGAAACAAAAAATTCATTTTTTAAAATTTGTGTTATCTTATTTTCTCTTTTTCTTAGGTAGTCCAGTTAAGGGTTTGTAACTTTGTTGATCTTTTAAAAAATCTCAGCCGGGCTCAGTGGCTCAAGCCTGTAATCCCAGCACTAGGAGGCCGAGGTGGTTGGATCATGAGGGCAAGAGATCGAGACCATCATGGTCAACATGGTGAAACCCCCGTCTCTACTAAAAATACAAAAAATTAGCTGGGCATAGTGGTGCGTGCCTGTAATCCCAGCTACTCAGGAGGCTGAGGCAGGAGAATTGCCTGAACCCAGGAGGCGGAGGTTGCGGTGAGCCGAGATCGCGCCATTGCACTCCAGCCTGGGTAAAAAGAGTGAAACTGTCTCAAAAAAAAAAAAAGTCAAGGTAAACAAGATGTATTTAATTTAATATATGCTTTCATCTTTTAAAATTGTATTTTGTTCATGGAAGGGGCCAAATATTTCTTACTAGCCCTGATGATCAAGCTGAGAAACACCGGTTTCAGCCACACCCACACACAAAGACCTGATGTATCGCAGCGCAGACTAGGCTGCCCACCGCTTGCAAAATCAGTCAGGAGGAGGAAGGGCGCAGCGAGAGGAAAGTAACTGTTTCCAAAGCTAGCAGCAGGGAAGCAGCTGGCTTACGTCTTAGGCCTCGAGAAACCACTTAAATGGCGCCATCTCGGCCCACCGCAACCTCCGCCTCCTGGGTTCAGGCAATTCTCCTGCCTCAGCCTCCTGAGTAGCTGGATTACAGGCACGCACCACTATGCCCAGCTAATTTTTGTATTTTTAGTAGAGACAGGGTTTCACCGTGTTGATCAGGATGGTCTCGGTCTCTTGACCTCGTGATCCACCCGCCTCGGCCTCCCTAAGTGCTGGGATTACAGGCTTGAGCCACCGCGCCTGGCCAAAATGAAAGGTTTTTAATGAATGGCTGCAATCTGGAGTTTCTCCCCACAAGTGTTCTTACATGCGCTGATTCTAACTGGGGATAGAAAAAGGAGCCCTTGACTTCCTCCCCAACCCCCTGATTTGTACTAACCTGTTGCTTTTCTCTGTACTAATTTCCTCTTTGATGGTTTTTATATCACCAATGTTAAAAGGCTGATTGGCTGGAGAAGTATGGCAGACAGTGAATTCTAATGGACAGTCAGTAAGAAGACACTTTACAAGGCCGGGCACGGTGGCTCAAGCCTATAATCCCAGCACTTTGGGAGGTCGAGGCGGGTGGATCACGAGGTCAAGAGATCGAGACCATCCTGGTCAACATGGTGAATCCCCGTCTCTACTAAAAATACAAAAAAAATTAGCTGGGCATGGTGGTGCGCACCTGTAGTCTCAGCTACTCAGTAGGCTGAGGCAGGAGAATGGCGTGAACCCAGGAGGCGGAGGTTGTGGTGAGCCGAGATCGCACCATTGCACTCCAGCCTGGGTAACAAGAGCGAAACTCCGTCTAAAAAAAAAAAAAAAGCCGGGCGTGGCGGTGCGCGCCTGAAGTCCCAGCTACTCCCGAGGCTCAGGCAGCCGAGATCGCACCACTGCACTCCAGTCTGGCAACAGAGTGAGACTCCGTCTCAAAAAAAAAAAGTCGGATTTTTAAAAAGAGACAGGAAGAAAAGGACTTCGAAACTCTAGAAAGTTTAAAACTAATAGAATGAAATGTCTTGTGTATAAATGTAAAGCTCTTTGTTGAGATTATTTGTATGAGTTAAATTTTATTTAAACATATACACACACACACACGACACAAGTAAAGGATGAAGGAGAAATTAATAGTACTCTTTAAAAATCTTAGTTTGTGGATACCAAAAATTTCAATATTATAAACAACATGGCTTGGGCACCCCAAAAGTTTGCAATAATGGCATTAAATGGCTGGATAGAGAAAGAGATGGTGGCACGAATGCCTGCTTCCTGGAATCATGGCTGGAATATCGTGTCCAGGCCTGAAAGCTGCATTTTGGGAAGGGAGCTGCTCAGCGTCCAGAGGAGACAAGATTTCAATAGGAATGGTGGCTTGGTGAAGCTAGGAGGCTTACTGATGCATGGCAGGAGGAGTAATCTAGAAAGAAGTAAGCCCTGTGGTGCATAGTATAGAGAAATTCCTGCTTTCCATCAGACTGACCTGCAGGCCTCACAGTTTTGCAAAGCCCTGAAAGCACAGGTTTAGCTACAGATGTTGGGTGACTTCCCAGACCAGTTTCAGAAAAAGCTCTTGAGGATCAGAAGCTCCTGGGATTTCTGGTATCACCTGCCAGTCCAAGGCTGGGAATTATGTGGCATCTATGTGTCCCCCAGCTGTGGGATCCATCTGGTTGATGGTTATGGTGGTCAGTGACTTTTGAAGGCCTGGAATACATGGCAGGTGCTTTTGCTAATGTGCTTGGTGCATCACTGAGGCTGCTGAGCAGTGCTTCCCATGCGCCCGATGTCTGTTCTGTGTGCCTCTGAGAGCAAGAGTGGCTTCAGATCTGAAGGAGGGTAAAGTGGCCACAGCTGCAGACACAAAGTCCAGACATTAGCTCTGGAACACATCCAAGTTCATCCCGCGTTAAGCTCATGCACATCAAACCTGCCCAATCAAGGTCTGCCAAAGGAAGGAGTCTGCAAATGACGTTTCTTATTATCAAACACACTGTTAATTTTGTATTATTTTATATTATTTACTCTATTTTTAATAAATCACTACAGTTTTAAAAATTATGTCTAGTAGTTTTATCAGTTGCTGAGAGGAGTGTTGAAGTCCAAACTTACAGTTGTAGTTTTGTTTATTTCTCTTTTCAGCTTTATTGGTTTTTGCTTCGTGCATTTTAAGGCTCTGTTCTTGGTATATACACGTGTAAGATCATTTTGTCTTTGTGGTAAATTAATTTTTTTAAATCATTATGTAATGTCCCTCTTTGTCTACAGCAATTCTTTGCTGAGGTCCACTATATTAGTATAAATATAGTGACTTCTGCATTTAAGTTAATGTTTGCATGGTATACTTATTTTAATGCTTTTTATTTTCAGTCTTCCTATGACATTGTATTTGAAGTGAGTTATTTGTAGATCCAGTATATTGTTGAATTATGTTTGATTTTTTTTATTCACTCTGCCAATCTCTTTTAATTACCGTACATAGACCACTTGAAGAAACGCCTTGTAGCAATTCTGATATATGAGGGCTGAAGTGTGTCATTTTGTTATTTGCTTTCTGTTTGTTTCCTATATTTCCACCCCCCAGCTGGAGTGCAGTGGTGCAATCTTGGCTCCCTGCAACCTCCACTTCTTGGGTTCAAGCACTTCTCCTGCCTCAGCCTCCTGAGTAGCTGGGACTACAGGCATGCGCCACCACACCCTGACATGCTGTAGTTTTTCTCTTTTTTTAACCTCCTATTTTTTCTGCTGCTCACATTGGGTAAATTTTATTGATCTGTCTTCAGGTTCACTGATTCTATCCTCTCGTGTCCACTCTGCTACTGAGCATATCTAGCAAGTTTTTCATTTCGGTTATATTTTTTCAGTTCTCTCCCATGTTGTTTCTTTTTGTAATTTTTGTTTATTTGGGGAAATTCTAATTTTTTACTCCAAAAAGATTGCAATTGCTTGTTGAGACATTTTTATGATAGTTGCCTAAAATCCCATTAGATAATACTATTATCTGATTTATCTTTGTGTTAGTGTCTGCCATTTTTTTCTTGTTTCTGTGGATTTTTTCTGAATCTTGCCGTGACAAGTGTTTTTTTCTTATTGTATCCCAGATATTTTGTATGAGACCTGAATCCTATTAATCTTTTTTTTAAGTGGGTATGATGCCAGGGCCAGGCAGGTATGTTTGTTCAGCTTCTTAATAGACTCCTCCAAACCATCCTGGTAAATATGGGGCACTGACTCACACTGCATTGTTGCAGATGGGTGGGGTGAAAGTTCAAATCCTTCCTCACCCCACAGTCACCTTCCTGATCAAAATGTGGGACACTGACTCACACCACCTTGGTGCCTCTGAGTGGGATCATGTGACCAACTCCCTGACTGGCTCCACTGCCTTTAAAGCTGCAGGGTGGGAGGGAAGGGAGGAAAAGTGGAAGGCTGACTGACAGTACCTGGTGTTATAAGTAGGGGTCTAGAGTCAGCTCCCCTCTGCATATCATTGCTATCAGGAAAGGGGAGAAGCAGAGCATCAGTTACCCTTCCTTATGGCACTCTATTCTGCCTTGTTGAGGCCGAGTGGAGGTGAAGGGTCAGCACCCAACAGACCTTGATGACAGGGCCTGGAGGAGTGGAGCCTCACTGTTACCAGCGCTGCCTTTCACTGCCTCATCAAATTTCATTGCTCCTGAGTTGGGTGAAGGCTCAGCCCAACGTTTGATCCCACTGACACTACCCCTGTTGGGGAATCAGAGCACTTTCTGCTTCCAGGCAGGGGATGGAATCTCAGCTCCTCCTGCCACCCACTTCTGCCAGGCAGGTGATGCACGATTAGCTCTATGCTCAGCCCTACCAAGGCCACCAGCCTGGGAAATCAAAGTTCCCCTGCTTGCTTCCACAGGGTAGAGAGTAGCACAGATTTTCTGTTGGTGTTTGGCTGGTGTAGGGCTGATATTGGTAAAAGGTTTTCTATTCATAGGCCATCCATTACAAGACCTTTGGCTAAAGAGAACACACTTTTCTTAGGCCTTTTGTTTCATTGTTTGTACCTGTCGGTAGTTCTGGGTTGGAGGTTTCTGCAGTGCCCTGTCCATGGCCTATGAGAAGCATAAGGAAACAGAGAACTCATCACCCCACAGTTCATCAACTCTTCATGTCTCTGGTCAGCCCATCTTCTTCCATGTATCTTTTCAGAGTTTTGAGATGCTTGTTTATGGTTTTGTTTAGAAAGATTTCTATGTATAGGCCAGGCGTGGTGGCTTACGCCTGTAATCCCAGCGCTTTGGGAGGCCGAGGCAGGTGGATCACAAGGTCAACAGATCAAGACCATCCTGGCCAACATGGTGAAACTCCGTCTCTACTAAAAAATACAAAAATTAGCTGGGCATGGTGGCGTGTGCCTGTAGTCCCAGCTACTCAGGAGGCTGAGACAGGAGAATTGCTTGAACCCAGGAGGCAGAGATTGCAGTGAGCAGAGATTGTGCCACTGCACTCCAGCCTAGCGCCTGGCAACAGAGCAAGACTCTGTCTCAAAAAAAAAAAAGAGAGAGAGAGAGAGAGAAAGGAAGGAAGGAAGGAAGGAAGGAAGGAAGGAAGGAAGGAAGGAAGGAAGGAAGGAAGGAAGAAGAAAGAAAGAAAGGAGATTTCTATGTATAATAGGAAGGATTTTTTTTTTTTTTAGATAGACTTTCACTCTTGTTGTCCAGGAAGGAATGCAATGGCATGATCTCGGCTCACTGCAACCTCCACCTTCCAGGTTCAAGTGATTATCCTGCCTCAGCCTCCCAAGTAGCTGGGATTACAGTCATGTGCCACCACACCCGGCTAATTTTGTATTTTTTTTTATTATGCTTTAAGTTCTGGGGTACATGTGCCAATCGTGCAGGTTTGCTGCATAAGTATACATGTGCTATGGTGGTGGTTTGCTGCATCCTTTTCCCCATCATTTACAGTAGGTACTTCTCCTAATGCTATCCCTCCCCAATCCCCCCACCCTCTGCTATTCCTCCCTTATCCCCCACCCCCGCAGGCTTCAGTGTGTGAGGTTCCCCTCCCTGTGACCATGTATTCTTAATGTTCAACACCCACTTTTGAGTGAGAACATGCAGTGTTTGGTTTTCTGTTCTTGTGTCAGTTTTTTGAGAATGATGGTTTCCATTTTTGTCCATGCCCCTGCAAAGAACATGAGTTCATCCTTTTTTATGGCTGCATAGTATTTCATGGTGTATATGTGCCACATAGTCTTTATCCATTCTATCGTTGATGGGCATTTGGTTGGTTCCAAGTCTTTGCTATTGTGAACAGTGCTGCAGTAAACATACGTGTACATGTGTCTTTAAAAAAGAATGATTTATAATCCTTTGTGTATATACCCAGAGATTGCTGGGTCAAATGGTATTTCTATTTCTAGATCCTTGAGGAATCGCCATACTGTCTTCCACAATAGTTGAATTAATTTACACTCCCTCCAACAGTATAAAAGTGTTCCTATTTCTCCACAGCATCTCCAGCATCCGTTGTCTCCAGATTTTTTAATGATCGTCATTCTAAGTGGTGTGAGGTGGTATCGAAATGTGGTTTTGATTTGCATTTCTCTAATGACCAGTGATGATGAGCTTTTTAAAATATGTTTGTTGGCTGCATAAATGTCTTCTTTTGAGAAGTATCTTTTCATATCATTTGCCCACTTTTTGATGGGGTTGTTTTTTTCTTGTAAATTTGTTTAAGTTCTCTGTGGATTCTGGATAGTAGCCCTTTGTCAGATGGGTAGCTTGAAAAACTTTTTTCCTATTCTGTTGGTTGCCAGTTCACTCTATTGATAGTTTCTTCTGCTGTGTAGAAGCTATTAAGTTTAATTAGACCCCATTTGTCTATTTTGGATTTTGTTGCCATTGCTTTTGGTGTTTTAGTCATGAAGTCCTTGCCCATGCCTATGTCCTGAATGGTATTGCCTAGGTTTTCTTCTGGAGTTTTTATGGTGTTAGATCTCATGTTTAAATCTTTAATCCATCTAGAGTTAATTTTTGAATAATATGTAAGGAAGGGATCTAGTTTCAGCTTTCTGCATATGGCTAGCTGGCTTTCCCAACACGATTATTAAATAGGAAATCTTTTTGTTTGTTTTTATCAGGTTTGTCAAATATCAGATGGTTATAGTTGTGTGGTGTTATTTCTGAGGCCTCTGTTCTGTTCCATTGGCCTATATCTCTGTTTTGGTACCAGTACCATGCTGTTTTGATTACTGTAGCCTTGTAATATAGTTTGAGGTCAGGAAGCGTGATGCTTCCAGCTTGGTTTCTTTCTTTTCTTTTTCTTTTTGCTTAGGATTGTCTTGGCTATGTGGGATCTTTTTGGTTCCATATGAAGTTTAAGGTGGCTTTTTTTCAGTACTGTGACGAAAGTCATTGGTAGCTTGATGGAGATACCGTTGAATCTATAAATTACTTTGGGCAATATGGCCATTTTCATATTGATATTTCCTAACCATGAGCATGGAATATTTTTCCATCGGTTTGTGTTCTCTCTTATTTCCCTGAGCAGTGGTTTGTAGTTCTTGCAGAGGTCCTTCACATCCCTTATTAGTTGCATTCCTATTTTCTTTGTAGAAATTCTGAATGGGGAGGGGGAGGAAGATGGCACTCTAGAAGCAACTCACCACTGCAGCTCTCAGTCAAGATGCAGAGGGTAAGCAAACACCGCATTTTCAGATGGATCCTTATACCCCAGAGAGCGGGGGAAAAGCCCAGGTGTAAAAGGCACGCAGGACTCAAGCGCAGCGCTCTCAGCTGGCGCGGCCAGGCAGCCAGCACCGCCACAGTGGCACGGCGCACAAAACACACGAGTCTGGGTGCCCTGTTAAACCAGCAATTTGAGACTTGGGAGGGCAGATTGCTATGTTGATCTGATTGAACGGGTTTTGGATGGTGAACTATACCAGGAGATTTCTGGGAGGTGAATTGTGAACCAGCACAGTGGGTGGCTGCACGGGAAATCACACAGACCCCAGTGCCCTTTCGGTCAGTGGCTGAGGCACCTGGGAGAGAGTCAACCCTACAACTTAAAAAGAAAAAAAAGCAAAAAGGCTCGGAGGCAGGGAGCCAAGTGATCCGGCTCGACGGGTCCCACCCCCACGTGGAAAAGCAATAAGGCGATTCAGAGTGCCGGGGGTTGAGAGTTCCACTGCGGGAAGAGCTGAACACATGACTGTGCAGCTCGGTGGGGGAGGGGCGTCTGCCATTGCTGAGAGCTTCGGCCCCTACTGAGGTACCCGCCCACTGCTGACGCAGTCAGCCATTGCCAAGGCAACCTGCAATAACAGAGAGACTCCACCGACAGGGCACAGCCCACATCAGCAGGGCGGAGCCTACATCAGTAGGGCGGAGCCCAAAACAGCAGGATGGAGCCCACAGCAAAAGGGCGAACCTCAGGCCAACAGGGCGGAGCCTCGGCAGCCAAATAGTGACTAGACTGCCTCCTAGCTGGGCAGGACAGCGCAACGGATACTCACAAATAAAGCCCTAACTCCCCGAGACAGAGCATCTGAGGAAAAAAACCGGTTTCATGAGTTCTGCCACAACAGACTTAAATGTACTT
>CM052648.1:124238777-124265524 GCA_028533165.1 Leontopithecus rosalia
CATGCTTCGCGAAGTTCTTGTGTTGTGTTTTTCAGCTCCTTCAATTCACTCATATTCCTCTCTAAGTTTTCCATTCTTGTTATCATTTCCTCAAATCTCTATTCAAATATTTTTTCAAGGTTCTTAGTTTCTTTGCATTGATTTAGAACATGTTCTTTTAGCTCACGGAAGTTTCTCATTACCCACCTTCTGAAGTCTGATTTTGTCATTTCATCACATCATTCTCCCTACAGCTTTGTTCCCTTGCTGGTGAGGAGTTTTGGTCCTTTGTAGGAGGCGAGGTGTTCTGGTTTCTGGTATTTTCCTCCTTTTTGCACTGGTTTCTTTCCATCTTTGTGGATTTATCCACCTGTCGTCTGATTGGTTGCTGATTTTCCAATTGGGTCTCTGAGTGGACGTCCAGATTGTTGATGATGAAGTATTTCTGTTTCTTAGTTTTTCTTCTAACAGTCTGGCCCCACTGCTGTAGGACTGCTGAGGTCCACTCCAGCCCCTGCTTGCCTGGGGAACTCCTGTAGCAGCTGCGGAACCGTGAGCATTGCTACTCGATTCTTCTTCTGTTATCTTTGTCCCTGAATGATGCCCACCAAATGTCAGTTTGATCAGTCCTTTGTGAGGTGACTCTTTGGATATACTGGGGTCAGGGAGCTGCTTGTGGAGACTGTACTTTATAGGAGCTCAAGTGCTGAGCTGTGAGCTCCGTTGTTCATTCAGGGCTGCTAGGCAGGTACATTTAAGTCTGCTGCAGCAGAACTCATAAAGCCCCCTTTTTTTCCCTCAAGTGCTCTGTCCCGGGGAGTTAGGGCTCCATTTATGAGTATCCGTTGCACTGTCCTGCCCAGCAAGGGGGCAGTCTAATCATTGCTTGCCTGCAGTGGCTATGCTGAGCTGCCGTGGGCTCTGCCCTGTTGCCATGGGCTCCGCCTTGTTGCCATGGCCTCTGCCCTGCTGCCGTGGGCTCTGCCCTGTTGCTGTGGGCTCTGCCTTGCTGCCGTGTGTAATTCCCTGTAGTCCTGTTTATATGAGTGTACTTGCCTCTGTAGTGGCGGACTCTCTCTGTTATTGCAGGTTGCCCCAGCAATGGTGGGTTGCTTCGGCAATGGCGGGCTGCTGTCAGCACTGGCAGTGTAGCTCCCAGGGGTCGAGTGCCTCGGTAATGGCGGAGGCCCCTCCCCCTCCGAGCTGCACCGTCCTGGGTTCCACTGTGCTTGCTGTAAAACTCTCAACCCTGAGCATTTGCTGTTTTGTTTTCGTGGGGATGGGACCCGCAGAGCCTGATCACCTGGCTCCCTGCCTCAGAGCCTTTTTTTTTTTTTTAAGTTGAGTGGTTGACTCTCTCCCAGGTGTTCCAGTCACCTGCTGCAAGGGCGCTGGGATCTGTGTTATTTCCTGTGCAGCGACTCACTGCACCAGCTCAAACCACGTTGCTCCCTGGGAATCTCCTGGGCTAGCTTTCTGTTTAAGTCTCGTTTAATCAGATGAATGTGCTAATCTGCCTTCTGAAATCTCCAATTGCCGGTTTAACAGGGCAACCAAACCAGCGTATTTTGTACGGAGTGTCGCTGCGCTGCGGCCTCGGCCCAAACAGCCGCGCCGGCCCAAACAGCCACGCCGGCCCAAACGGCCACGCGGCCCGTGGGGCTCTTACACCTGGGAATCTCCTAGTCTGTGGACAATAAAGATCCATATGGAAATGCAGCGTCCACTCACTCTCTGTGGATTGACTGGGAGCTGCAATCCTGAGTTGGTCCTACCGGTAAATGTATTTTTTTTCCCAGTTGGGGCTTTTATAAATAAAGCTGCTGTGAACTTTCACAAGTCTTTGTGTCAACATATTTTTTCATTTCTCTTGTGTAAGTAACTAGGAGTGGGCTTGCCAGGTCTTCTGATAAGTTTATCTGTCTGTAACTTTATTAAAAAATTCCAAGTATTTTCCAACTAGCTCCACAGTTTTTCATTTTTGTTAATAATGTCTGCTAGTTCTCATTACTCTTTGGTCGCCATTATTTGGAAAATCTAATTGTTTTTAACAATTCTAGTTGGGTTTTAATTTGCATTTTCCTGATGGCTGACAGCATTGAACCTCTTTTATGTGCTCTTTAGCCACTCATGAATCTTCTTTAAGTGACTAATCAAATCTTTAGCTCATTTTTGTTTCATTTAGTTTTTAATATTATTGTTTGTTTAGTTGAAGACGTTCAGACCTTTATTAGATATCTGTTTTACAGAATTTTTCTTGCTATCTCTGGGTTCCCTTTTTAAAAAAGAAAATCTTTTCAGTTTTTAAGTTTTTACATATATTTTAAGAAATATTTTTATATTGAAATAATTAGATTTCTGGGAATTAGCAAAAATTGTGTCCTCACCTTAGTTTCTCCCAAAGGTTACATGTTATATAACTATAATACAGTATCAACACAGTGTCTATCTAGTAAATAGACACTGTGCAATTTTATCACATGTGGAGATTTAAGGTAACCACTACAATTAAAATACAGAACTGTTATATCACCACAAAGGTCTCTTTGGTGCTATCCATTTAGAGTCATACCCATACCCTCTCCCACATTGTCCTTAATCTCTGCTAGCTCTATAGTTTCATCATTTTGAGACTGTTATATAAATGGAATCATACAGTATTTGATGTGTTGAGACTGGCTTTTTCACCAGAAAAATGCTCTTGAGATCCAAGCTGTAGTGTATTCATAGTTCATTCCTTGTATTGCTACCTGTATATAGTATTTCACTATATGAATGTCATTG
Source organism: Leontopithecus rosalia (assembly GCA_028533165.1). Classification (NCBI taxonomy): domain Eukaryota; kingdom Metazoa; phylum Chordata; class Mammalia; order Primates; family Cebidae; genus Leontopithecus; species Leontopithecus rosalia. The sequence goes on from CM052648.1 coordinate 124,241,541, forward strand.
TTTAGCCATTGACCTATTGAAGGACGTTTTGGTTGGTTCCAGTTTGGGGCTATTATAAAGTTGATGTGGACATTCATGTTCAGATTTTTCTTTGTGAAAATAAGCTTTTCTTTTCTGGGATAAGTACCAAGGAGTGTGATTGTTGGATTGTATGGTAGGTTATATTTTATTCTTTTTTTTTTTTTTTTTGAGACGGAGTTTTGCTCTTGTAACCCAGGCTGGAGTGCAATGGCGCAATCTCAGCTCACCGCAACCTCCGCCTCCTGGGTTCAGGCAATTCTCCCGCCTCAGCCTCCTGAGTAGTTGGGATTACAGGTACATGCCACCATGCCCAGCTAATTTTTTGTATTTTTAGTAGAGACGGGGTTTCACCATGTTGACCAGGATGGTCTCAATCTCTTGACCTCGTGATCCACCCGCCTCGGCCTCCCAAAGTGCTGGGATTACAGGTGCGAGCCACTGTGCCCGGCCCCAAGAAGATTATGATGACATTTCCAATCAGATAGACTTTATCATCTGCCTGGGGGAGCCAGGAGGCTGCTGTATGCTTCCTCACTCTTCCAGGGCAGTGTGCCTCCAGTCATGGCCTTCTACCTGGGCTCCCTGGGCTTCCTAACCCCGTTCAGTTTTGAGAACTTTCAGTCCCAAGTTACTCAGGTGATAGAGGGGAACGCAACTGTTGTCCTCCGGAACCGGCTGAAGATCAGGGTGGTGAAGGAGCTCCAGGGAAAGAAGACGGCGGTGCACAACCGGCTTGGTGAGAACGGCTCGCGGCCTGTGGGTCTGGACATGGATGTTGAGAAGCAGGCCATGCAGTACCAGGTCATGAACGAGGTGGTGATCGACAGAGGCCCCTCCTCCTACCTGTCTAATGTGGACGTCTACCTGGACGGACACCTCATCACCACGGTGCAGGGCGACGGAGTGATCGTGTCCACCCCGACAGGCAGCACGGCATATGCAGCCGTGGCTGGGGCCTCCATGATCCATCCCAACGTGCTGGCCATCATGATCACACCCATCTGCCGCCACTCGCTGTCCTTCCGGCCCATCGTGGTCCCCGCAGGGGTCGAGCATAAGATCATGCTGTCACCTGAAGCAAGGAACACAGCATGGGTGTACTTTGACGGACGGAAGAGACAAGAGATCCGCCACGGAGACAGCATCAGCATCACTACCTGATGCGACCCGCTCTCCTCCATCTGCGTGCGGGACCCCGTGAGCGACTGGTTTGAGAGCCTCACCCAGTGCCTGCACTGGAACATCGGGAACAAGCAAGCCCACTTTGAGGAAGAGGATGAGGAAGAGGAGGAGGAGGAGGGCTAGGTCGAGGCTCGTCCAGGCCTGAATCCTTCCGCTTTTTCTGCCCTCCATGCATCCTCTGGGGACAGACCAATCTGTGTGTGTCTGTGAACACCTCTGTCTACATGGCACGACCACTTCCTTTCTGTAGCTGGGTTAAAACCTGGGTCTGCCTTGTGTCCAGATCAGCTGTTTTTTTTAGCAATTTAAACCTGAGGTTTTGCATTTCTAAAGAGGCAAAGTGAGAAATAGGCTGGGAGCTCTTTTGTCCCTACCCCCTTTCCCCAGTCACCCCCATGGGTCCCCGGAGAGTGGCCTCCAGCTGCCGTAATTCCACACCAGGTCAATCAGCTGAAATTCAGAGGGGCCAGAGTGACTGGACCTGTCCTTCCATGTTGATGGTGTCTCACCCAAAAGCCTTCCGCACCTGCAAAACTTTTGCTCTCGGTCTGAGCCTCCTCCCTAAAATTTCTGCAAGGAAATCCCCGAGCGAGGCGCCATTGAAAGCATGGGCATGGGCCGGGCGCGGTGGCTCACTCCTGTAATCCAGGCACTTTGGGAGGCCGAGGCGGGTGGATCACGAGGTCAAGAGATCGAGACCATCCTGGTCAACATGGTGAAACCCCGTCTCTACTAAAAATACAAAAAATTAGCTGGGCATGGTGGCGCGTCCCTGTAATCCCAGCTACTTGGGAGGCTGAGGCAGGAGAATTGCCTGAACCCAGGAGGCGGAGGTTGCAGTGAACAGAGATAGCGCCATTGTACTCCAGCCTGGGTAACAAGAGCGAAACTCCGTCTCAAAAAAAAAAAAAGCCGGGAGGAAATTTAGAGGTGAATATGTTGATTATGGTAATTTCATGGGTGCATAGGTATGTCAAAACTTATCACATTAGATATTTAAATATGTGCTGTTTGTCGTTTCAATTATTTTAAAATAAAGTCGTTTTTTAAAAAGAGATAAGACAGAGTCAGATCCCTGAGCGTCAGATTAAGGAACTCTCGAAGTCTCCAGGAGCAGAAAGGAGATATTAAAGAGATGTTTTAAGAAAACTAAACTGACTGTGGTCTTCCTTTTAGATGAGGAATAATATTTAGCGAACTATTGCTAATAACCTAACCTGGGCTGTGTGATAGCAAAAGAAATGGAAAAGTGGATAGGTAAGTATTAGTTCCAGGGAACAACCCAGTCAGTCTTTGGTTCAGGTGTGGTGTATGCATGTATGTGGGTGATTGTCTCTGGAGGGAAAAGGATAGTCCCACAGTTAAACCAAGAAGATTTACCAACAGCAGCAACAGGAGAGGCTAGAGGAAGAACATGATTGGGGTAAGATCATTTTGCATTTTGGACGAGTTGAGAGTAACATTTAAACCCTCTACCAGCTCTGAAGCACTGAGCGGGTATTGGGATACTCGAGTTTGGTGGAGCGCGCCGACAGAGGCCAGGCCTAGTTAGCGGAATGAGCCCCCTCAGCAACTCCAGACTGCATCTGGAAGCCTGGAACTTTAACTCTCAACTTCCGGTTTCCCAAGTTCCACTCTCGTAGCTGAGGCAGCTGTTAGTGTAAGTCCCGCTTAGGTATCCAACGGAGATATGGAGTGAACACCCCACCACCTTCGGGAAACCGGAGGCGGTGGGCCTGGGGCGCGCTCCCGCCCAGCGCTTGCGCGCGGCGCGCTTGGAGGGGGCCTGGGAGCGAGGGAGGGCGCGCCCTTCACGTGACCCGACCCGCTGGCGGCGACGCACGCACCGCGCCGCTCACGTGGTCCGTTTCTAGCCCCGTCGCCGGCGGAGGCGGGCGTGGGTGCGTCCCTGTTGCCAGTCACCCGGAGGAGTTGGTCGCACAATTATGAAAGACTCGGCTGCTGCTGCTAGCGCCGGAACTGAGTTCGTTCTGAGAAGCTTTCCTTGGGCGTTCCTTGTCCGGCGGCCTCTGCTGCCGCCTCCAGAGACGCTTCCCGATAGATGGCTACAGGCCGCGGAGGAGGAGGAGGTGGAGATGCTGCCCTTCCGGAGTCCGCCCCGTGAGGGGAATGGTACTGGACCCACGCAGGCCTGGGCGGGGAATGGTCCTGGGGTTGCGGGCGGTAAAGGAGAGGACCTGGCAGGCAAGTGTGTGGGGAGCCGCGTTCCAGCGGCAAAGGATCCCCGAATTGCCTTGAGGCTTCCGGATTTGTCCTGGCGGGACGGGTGTGCATTTCGTTCGGGGGTGAGGGGCGGAAGCAGGTAGCAAGTTCGACGCGACACCTCTTCTCGGGAATCCCCTGAACCGAGACCCGTCTTCCAGCGAGGGCCTCTCGAGGCGGCAGAGGCACGAGCCGGGGACTACCTGGCTGGGTTGAACTGAGCCGCCGCAGCGCGCCCGACGCTGTGCTCAGCCTTCAAGCTCCGCATTTCCTGGGAGCACGGTCCTACTGGCGCCAATTGCTGGTAGATAAGGGAGCCAAAAGCTCTGCTCAGGTTCAACATGGGAAAGGGAGGGAGGGCTGGAAGGGCGCAAAAAGTGGGTAGAGGACACGGGTTTGGAACTGTGCCTTGTTTGCTGTGCAGCGGATACTCTTACAGGTACATTTCCTCTTTGGAGCCAAAAGGGAGGGGTTTGACAATATTGAAGGTAGATCTTTTTTAGCAAGAATTAAGGATATTCGTGGGTGGGGAGAGACTTCTGTGGGGACCAAGATGTACTGTCAGTTAGTATTTAAGTCGAGCTACCTTATGCATTGCCCCAGAGCGTGTTTTAAACCAAAAGGTACGGAATGGAGAGAGGGAGGCGGTGCATTGCAGCTTCCGATAGACCTTTTTATTTTTGTTTTTGGATATCAGGAACCAATATTGAAGATTTCTTAAAATGAAAGTCATTTAGATCAGGGACCTGAAGCGCAGAGGAGGTAATTTTGGTCAGTACTTGAATTTGATAGGCTTTATGCAGACAACTCTCCCTCTGCTGCAGACAACTCTCTCTCTGCTGGAGTCTGGCAAGTTTGCTTTTCACTGAACGCTAATTCAAGTGCCATACAACAGTAAAACAAGGGTTTTACTTATCTCGCAAATGTAGTTATACTTTGAGTAAATAATGTGTCTTCCACTATTTTACACCTCATTCTTTTTTGTTTGTTTGTTTGAGACAGGGTCTCACTCTGTCGCCCAGGCTCCGGTGCAGTGATGTGATCTCAGCTTACTGCAACCTCACCTCCTGGGTTCAAGAGGTTCTCCTGCCTTAGCCTCCCGAGTAGCTGGGACTGTAACCACCACGCTCAGCTAAGTTTTGCATTTTTGGTGGTGATGGGGTTTCCCGTGTTTGGCCAGGCCAAACCTCGATCCGCCCAAAGTGTTGGGATTACAGGCAGGAGCTACTCCCAAAGTGCTGGGATTTACAGCCGGGAGAGCTCCGAAGCCAGGCGAAACTGGAAGATTTCAAACATGCAAAGATAAATTGTAGAATAAACTACAGTGTACCCATTGGCCAGTTTCAACAGCTTCAACCATGTGAATTTTATTTCTTCTATTATTCCTTCTGTTCTTCCTCAATTGGATAATTTTAAAACAAATCCCAGACAGATGTCATTTATGGATACTTTTATTTTGTTCCTGCTTAAAAAGACAAGGACTTTTTACATAACTACAATATTATTAGCACACCTAAATATTAATCATTGCTTAATATCATTAAACATTCAGCATATTTCCCTGATTGTCTCATGTTTTAGTGAGTTGATTTGTTTGAATCAAGTTCCAAAGAATTCTGCACAGAGCATTTGGTTGGTAACTTTCAGACTCTAGTGCATTCTCTCATGGTGTGGAGGTGTCATTTGCCATTTATTTGTTGAAAAAACCCCATCATTTGCCCTGTAGAATTTCCTACAGTTTAGATTTTGTTGAATGCATCCCTGTAGTGTCATCTAACATGTTCCTTTCTCCTGTGTATTTTCTTTTTTCCGTTGTTGTTTTTTTTTTTTTTTTGAGACGCAATTTGCTCTGTCGCCCAGGCTGGAATGCAGTAGCGCGGTCTCTGCTCACTGCAACCACCACCTCCCGGGTTCAAGCGATTCTCCTGCCTCAGCCTTCCCAGTAGCTGGGATTACAGGCACCCTCTACCATGCCTGGCTAATTTCTTTCGTATTTTTAGTAGAAACGGGGTTTCACCATGTTGGCCAGGCTCATCTCCGTATCCTAACCTCATGATCTGCCCGCCTCAACCTCCCAAAGTGGTGGAATTACAGGAGGGAACCATGGTGCCCGGCCTTTTTTTTCCTTCTGTTTTGAGGTGAAGTCTCACTCTTTCCCAGGCTGAGTTCAGTATTGCGATCTTGGCTTACTGCAGCTTCGCCCCCTGGGTTCAAGTGATTCCTGCCTCAACCTCTCAAGTAGCTGGGACTACAGGTGAGAGCCACCACACTTAGCTAATTTTTGTATTTTTAGTGGAGACCGGGTTTCGCCATATTGGCCAGGATTGTCTCGCACTCCTGACCTCCAGTGATCTGCCCACCTCGCCTCCCAAAGTATTGGGATTACAGGTGGCCTCTCCTTTGTATTTCCTGTGAACTAGTAGTTAATCTAAAGACTTGATCAGGACCGGACATGGTGGCTCACCCCTGTAATCCCAGCACTTTGGGAGGTCAAGGCCAGGCCAGTCACCTGAGGTCAGGAGTTTGAGATCAGCCTGGCCAATATGGTGAAACCCTGTCTCTACTAAAAATACAAAATTAGCCAGGTGTAGTGACACACACCTGTAGTCCCAGCTACTCGGAGGCTGAGGCAGGAGAATTGCTTGAACCCAGGAGATGGAGGTTGCAGTCAGGTGAGATTGCACCACTGTACTCCAGCCTGGATGACAGAGACTCCATCTCAAAAAAAAAAAAGACTTAATTAGTAGCTGGGCATGGTGGTGCTCACCTGCAGTCCCAGCTACTCTGAAGGCTAAGGCAGAGAGAATCGAGTGAACCTGGGAGGTGGAGGTTGCAGGGAGACAAGATGGTGCCACTGCAGTCCAGCCTAGGTGACAAAGTGAGACTTTGTCTCAAAAATAAAAAACACTTGATGGGGAGGGCAGTAATCCCCGAACCTTTGGGAGATTGTGGCAGGTAGATCATGGATCACCGAGAGTTCAAAACCAGCCTGGCCAACATGGTGAAACCCCATCTCTGCTAAAAATACAAAAATTAGTTGGGCATCGTGGTAGATGCCTGTGATCCTAGCTTACTGGAAAGGCTGAGGCTGGAGAATCACTTGAACTGGAGGCAGAGGTTTCAGTGAGCCAAGATTGAGCAGTTGCACTCCATCCTGGGTGACAGAACGAGATTCTGCCTCAAAAAAAAAAAAAGTCGATCAGATTTCAGTTTCATACTTGGAATAGTACTCCCAGATAGTACTGTGTACTTTTTGTTGCATTACTTTAAGATGCACATGTTGTCTGTTTTTTTGTTGTTGTTTGTTTTATGTTTTTGAGATGGATTCTTGCCGTTGTCACCCAGGCTGGAGTGCATGATCTTGGCTCACTGTAACCTCCACCTGCTGGGTACAAGTGATTCTCCTGCCTCAGCCTCCTGAATAGCTGGGATTACAGGCACCTGCCACCAGGCCTGACTGATTTTTGTGTTTTTAGTTGAGACAGGGTTTCTCCACGTTGGCCAGGCTGGTCTCTCTTGACCTCGTGATCAGCTCTCCTTAGCCTCCCAAAGTGCTGGGATTACAGGCAAGAACCACTGCACTCAGCCTCTCTCTCTCTTTTTTTTAATGTTAAGATTGACCAGTGGATTCTTGTTGTCTGATGCCTGATCTCTCAGTTGTGAAGTTCCCCATCAGTTATTCATGTAGTAGTTTTTATAGTAGCCATGTAGTTTTTGTCATTGATCTAGTATTTTTCATTCTGGGTTTCTCTTTCTCCTTTCTTTTTGGAAAATCTTTCAACATATAAATAAATCGAAGTTTGTTTGTTTGGTTTAAGTGACCTGCCTGTTAAATGTCTGCTTTAAGTCTGGTACCTGGAACAGGGTGCAGTGGCTCATGCTTTTAGTTCTAGCACTTGGAGAGGCTGAGGTGGGTGGATCCCTTAAGCCTAGGAGTACAAGATCAGCCTGGGAAACATGGCAAAACCCAGTCTCTACCAAAAAAATTATAAATTAGCTGGGCATGGTGACACACACCACACACCTGTGCTCCCAGTGACTTGGGGGACTGAGGTGGGTGGGTGGGTTGAGGTTGCAGTGAGCTCAGATCATGCCATCCATCCTGGGTGACAGAACCAGATCCTGTCTCATAAAAAAAAAAAAGTTTGGTATTTGGAAGCAAAATTTGGTGATTAAGGTTAGTTTAGGACATAAGCATTACTTGCCTAAGGGGATTGTAACTGAGTGCATTTATGTGAATCAGAAAAAGGAACTTAAATGGGTGTCACTTTTAGATGGTGCTCTGCAATTACTAGATTAGTTTGAATGTGAATGCAGCATTTGACTTGGCCCACTTGCAGTTTATAAAAATATGATAGTTCTTCTGCTCAGATGTACTTTATTGATTTAAAAAAGGAAAAAAACATGATTAGTTCTACTTTAAGTTAGTACTTTTAGAGATTTTTGTTGACTTTTTGGTGCAATTCATTTTGGATGTAGAAAATTGCTCTGGATTTTTTTTTTTTTTTTTAGAGTTTCACTCGTCACCCAGGCTGGAGTGCAGTGGTGCCATCTCGGGTCACTTCTTGGGTTCAAGTGAGTCTCCTGCCTTAGCCTCCCGAGTAGCTGAGATTATAGGCATCCACCACAATGCTCGGCTAATTTTTATATTTTTAGTAGATGGCGTTTCACCATGTTGACCAGGCTGGTCTCGAATTTCTGACCTCATGCTCTGGACTTTTTTAACCTGTTTTTCTGTGAGTATTTAGTTTTCTGACCATGTAGAGGTTTTAAAACCCTGTTAAATTTTGGTGTGTGAAGGTAAGCAGTTTTTTTTTTTTTCTTAGCCGTCTACAAGCTAGGTAAGCATTTTTTTGAAGTTGATAGACTTGACCCTTGACTTGACTATTTTTGCCAGGTCACAGTCTTTTTTTTTGTTTTTGTTTTTTGAGAAGCAGTTTCCCTCTTTCGCCCAGGCTGGAGTGTAGTGGCGTGATCTTGGCTCACTGCAACCTCCGCCTCCCTCTTACCGTAGTATGAACATGTCAATATTCATGTTTTGACACCTCAGCTATTCAACTGCCAGACTTCTGGAAACCATAACATTTCGAAACCAAGCTCCTTGTAAAAAGTGAGAAAAAAGCTTTTGAGGGAAGTTATCAATAATACAGCAACCTTGAGACAGAGTTCACTGATTGAAAAATATGTGCAAAGTGAGATTTAACAGGCTTAGTTTTCTGCTTTTGCTGGCAGTTTGATAGTGCACTGGAGATGATAGGAGGAAAGTTACCTGAGAAGTAGACTATTACTATTAGGATACTGCAGAAACATTAATTAGTCTAGAAAGACAGGGCTATACATTACCCTTTAGTATATGAACCAATGGTCTTCCCAGTCTGAGTATAATTTATCATACCCAATACCCAGAAGATACTTTGGACTAAGAGAAGTGTGTAATAGGCTTTAGGCGCATTTTTACAGTAGCTAACTTGTCAGCATTTAGCTGTGGGCATTGCTGTAAATGCTTTACACACACACACACACACACACACACATTATATGTATATTTATATACATATAAATATTATATTTTATAAACATTTAAAAATTATATATATATATATATTTTTTTTTTTTGAGACGAGTTTTGCTCTTTCACCCAGGCTGGAGTGCAGTGGGGCAATCTTGGCTCCCTGCAACCTCTGCCTCCTGGGTTCAAGCAATTCTCCTGCCTCAGCCTCCTGAGTAGCTGAAATTACAGGCACTGCCACCACATGCAGCTAATTTTTGTATTTTTAGTAGAGACGGGGTTTCATTATGTTGTCTAGGCTGGTCTTGAACTCCTGACCTCAAGTGATCCACCCACCTCGGCCTCCCGAAGTGCTGGGATTAGAGACATCAGCCACCTCTGGCCATGCATTTTCTTTTGACAAGTACAGAGATGCATACTCTGAGGCTATCTTTAGTAGATTAGAAAAGTTATAAGGTAAATAGATTTCTGAATGGGTACAACTCTTTGTTAAAAACTGCAGGAAAGGCTTGGCATGTAGGCCCATGCCTGTAATTCCAGCACTTTGGGAGGCTGAGGTGGCCAAATTGCTTCAGGCCAGGAGTTTGAGATCAGCGTGGTCAATGTGGATAACCCCATCTCTACTAAAAATATAAAAATCAGGTGGATGTGGTGGTGTGCGCCTGTAATCCCAGATTCTTGGGACACTGAGCCATGAGAACTGCTTGAACCCAGGAGGCGGAAGTTGCAGTGAGCTGAGATCTCGCAACTGCACTCCAGCCTGAGTGGGATTCAAATAAATAAAACCTGCAGAAGCCTATCATGCATGTATCAACAAAGTATCAACACCCTACTAACTGACAGATAATGGGTTGATATGGCTTACAATGTGAATGTCCAAGTTTTCTTTTCTTTTTTTTTTTTTCTTTTTGGATAGTGTCTTGCTCTGTTGCCCAGGTCAGAGTGCAGTGGCATGATCATGGCTTACTGCAGTCCCAACCTCTCAGGCTTAAGTGATGCTCCCACTTCAGTCTCCCAAGCAGCTGGAACTACAAGCCCATACTACCAACCTGGCTAATTAAAAAAAAAAAAAAATGGGGCCGGGCGTGGTGGCTCACGCCTGTAATACAAGCACTTTGGAGGCCAAGGCGGGCGTATCACCTGAGGTCGGGATTTCAAGATCAGCCTGACGAACGTGGTGAAACCCTGTCTTTAAAAAAAAATTTTTTTTGGCCGGGGCAGTGGCCCATGCCTGTAATCCCAGCACTTTGGGCAGAACACAAGGTCAGGAGATTGAGACCATACTGGCCTACATGGTAATACCCTGTCTCTACTAAAAATAGAAAAAATTAGCCAGGTGTGGTGGCACGCACCTGTAGTTCCAGCTACTCAAGAGGCTGAGGCAGGAGAATCACTTGAACTCACGAGGCAGAAGTTGCCATGAGCTGAGATGACAGTGTTGCACTCCAGCCTGGGCGACAGAATGAGACTCTGTCTCAGAAAAAAATTATTTTATTTTTATTTTTTAAGATGAGGTTTCACCATGTTGGCCAGGATGGTCTTGCTCTACTGACCTCGTGATCCACCCAACTTGGCCTCCCAAAGTGCTGGGATTACCCGGCCTAAAAAAATTTTTTTTTTTTGTAAAGATGGTGCTCTTGTTATCCAGGTTGATCTTGAACTCCTAGACTTAAGTGGTCCTCCTGCTTCAGCCTCCCACAGTATTGGGATTACATGCATGAGTTGCTGCACCTGACCATACTTTTTTAATATATAGAACTTTTCTGCTGATACAGAATTATAGATGCTTTTTCAATAGTATCTTTAAGATTAACAGGGTTCACATCTAAAATGTCAATAACTAGTTAATTAGTTGAGTAGTTGGCAGCCAGTTTAGAGTACGAGTGGAATTTTGTGACATATAAAATTATGTATGTATATTAAAAACAAGAATGGAACTTGAGATTAGGGCCTGTAAGTGTGCCAGAAAGTCAGATGTATTGGACTCTGATAGGGGAAGTCAGAGAGTACCAGCTTATTTCAACATATTGCTTTAGGCTAGTCTTATTTGTCATTGTCTTTGTCATCCTTGGCAGGCATGTTGACCCATGTACAAATTTATCATATAACTCTGAATTTCTAGGTCTTTAGTATCATTTAACTCTTTTTTTTTTTTTTGACGGAGTTTCACTCTTGTTACCCAGGCTGGAGTGCAATGGCGCGATCACCACAACCTCCGCCTCCTGGGTTCAGGCAATTCTCCTGCCTAAGCCTCTTGAGTAGCTGGGATTACAGGCACGCACCACCATGCCCATCCAATTTTTTGGATTTTTAGTAGAGATGGGGTTTCACCATGTTGACCAGGATGGTCTCGATCTCCTGACCTCGTGATCCACCCGCCTTGGCCTCCCAAAGTGCTGGGATTACAGGCTTGAGCCACTGCGCCTGGCCAACTCTTCTTTCTTTTCTTAACTTCCACATGAATTTTTTTAGTAGGCAATTTATTTTAATTTGATTACCTTTCTTTTGAGTATGGGTCACATTTTCCTGTTTCTTACCATATCTAGTCATTCTGGAGGGTATATTGGACATTGGGATTGTTACTTAATAGAGGATTCTCCCTCTGGGTTCTCCTTTAATCTTCTGCTGTATGTGTGTGTGGTGTTGTTGTTGTTACGTACTGAATGTCTGTGACCTCCCCCGCTCCCCAGGAATTCATATCTTGAAGCCCTAACCTCCAGTGCGATGGTGTTTAGAGATGAGGACTTTTGGAGATGGAGGTAATCAGAGATAGATGAGGTCATGAGGATGAGGCTGTGGATCTGATAGGATTTATGTTCTTAGAAGAGGAGATACCAGAGAGCATATTCACTCCTTCTTCACTGTATGAAGACACAATGAGGAGGCAGCTGTCTGAGAGCCCTCACCAGACACTGGCCCTCTGGAATCTTGATCTTAAACTTCCAGTCTCCATAACTGAGAGCAAATTTATTTCGGTTGTTATCTCCCCCAAGTCTCTGTGGCATTTGTTGTGGCAGTCCAAGCAGACTAAGACAGTTGTTGATTAACTTTATTGTACTCAAACTCCAAACTCTGTCTCTCCTACAGTGGGCAGCAGGAATATCTGCTCAGTTATTTTATTTAGCTGGGCTCTTGGAGGCTGCCCCATGTGTACATTCTTCATGGGTCAGCAGGAGATTTGTGTAGAGTCAATATGAAGTATTTAGGACTCTCCCCCCCCCCTTTGACTTTCTTTTAACAGCAAGAACCCTTTTCTTGACTCTTTTGCAGAAACTTTCCCATCACTTTCCAGCTTCTGTTGTCACCTTGAACTGGGTGTTCTGGTTCTTCAAGCCAGTAAGACTGTGGGATTTCTATTGGTATTTAGCTGTTCATTAGGTATGGGATAGGGACTGTCTTCAGGCAAAAAGCCTTAAAAATTAGGAAACTCAACTCAGTACCATTCCTTTATTCTAAGTACAGATATACAGACTCCATGTAGTTTCTGCTTGCTTTTGGTTGCTCTTCAGTGTCCTCAAGTCTTGATCATTTTTATTAATTAATTTATTTATTTATTTATTTATTTTGAGGCGGAGTTTCGCTCTTGTTACCCAGGCTGGAGTGCAATGGCACGATCTCGGCTCACCGCAACCTCCGCCTCCTGGGTTCAGGCAATTCTCCTGCCTCGGCCTCCTGAGTAGCTGCGGTTACAGGCACGCGCCACCGTGCCCAGCTAATTTTTTTGTATTTTTAGTAGAGACGGGGTTTCACCATGTTGACCAGGATGGTCTCAATCTCTTGACCTCGTGATCCACCCGCCTTAGCCTTCCAAAGTGCTGGGATTACAGGCGTGAGCCACTGCGCCCAGCCGTTTTATTTTTAAAACATTTTAAAAATTAAAATGATAGAGATAAGGGCTTGCTGTGTGGACAAGGCTGGTCTCAAACTCCTGGCCTTAAGCAGTCCTCCCATCTTGGCCCCGCAAAGTGCTAGGATTTCACAGGTGAACCACTGTGCCCAGCCTCTTTATCTTTTGTCCAGAGTTTATGGTGGTTATCTGTGGGATGGTTAGCCCAATAGGACCTACTTCTCCATAGCCGGAATTTTCTTTCTAATTTTAATATATAGAATTATAGAATGTATTTATTTGTTTTAAAAAAATTGATTTCCACGTTACCTTGACAGCAGAGTTTTTTAGGAATCTTTAATTATTTTTCCCCAAATTTTTGCTAGCAGCATCTGGGCAAGAAGGATGTGCTTGCTGGTAGTGATTTGTTTAGAGAGTAAAATGTGCTTAGGTTTATATGTGCTATGTGTGCCCCTTATTGCTGGTAGACTGGTATAAGAATTTATAATTTAAGGAATTTTGAAGTGATCACCTTATGGTTGAAATTTGACTACGTGCCATGCATTGTGCTAAAACAACTTGCATGGGTCATTTAATAGTCAGAGTAACTAAGTATGGTTGTTAGCTTGTTTTACAGATAAGGAAACAGAAGTTCTGAAACATGTACAAGGTTGCACATAGAGTAAACAGCACAGCTGGGATTCTAACTCTGATCAGTCTCTGACTCCAATATCTGTGCTGTTTAATCACTGAAGATCACCAGGTGATCTTTAAGATTCCCTCCACTACTAGGATTCTGTGGATATAGTTATTTTTTACATTACTTGAAACATACAGATTGAAATTTCAGATTTGTGTTTGTACTTTGCCACCTCTTGGTAAAATTTGGTAGTGCAGCCTAGCAAAACAAAAGCAAAGTGTATAAAACCAGGAATTTTTATATTTGTAATCCAGGGCACATTTGATTGGGTAACTGATGGCAGAGCAGATACTTTGAATTTCAAAAACTGTAAAAACTTTCTTTTATCGTAAGGTGATATTTACAACTTTTAGCTGGGGTATGTGAATATTGGAAATGTGAAGCCAGTTCCTCTGTAATCTGTAAAGGCCATAAACGATGAGAATGCTATGTGTGGTGAGAATATATTTAAATTTGGCTGTCACATAAACAGAATGAGAGGCAATAAGTTTTTGAAGTAAGCAAAATTGGTGAATGGAGTAGGGAAGCTGTAGGAGATTTTATTATTCTTTTCCTTTATGAGATGGAGTTTTGCTCTTGTCACCCATGCTGGAGTGCAATGGCTCAGTCTTGGCTCACTGCAGTGTTAGTGTCCTGGGTTCAAGTGATTCTCCTGCCTCATCCTCCTGAGTAGCTGAGATTACAAAGTTCTGCCACTATGCTCAGCTAATTTTTGTATTTTTAGTAGAGACAGGGTTTCACCATGTTGGCCAGGCTGGTCTCAGACTCCTGACCTGAGGTGATCCACCCGTCTCAGCCTCCCAAAGTGCTGGAATTACAGGTGTGAGCCACTATGCCTGGCCAGATTTTTTGAAGTGTGCTAATGTCATTATATGTCCCTGTAGACACAAAATTTAGTAAAAATCTGTTAGCCATGGGAGTGACACCATTTAAGTGACTTTTAGCAAATTGTTTGCTAAGGTTTTAGGTGGATTTGCCAGTGAGAAAACTGTGGTTTCCAGCTCCTGGTAAAAAACCCCATAAACTACTGTGGGATGTAGTTGAAGGGATAATATATTCAAAATGTTGAAGGAGGAAGAAAACCAAAGATCCTGCCAACCAGGAATACTGTACCTGGCACAGCTCTCCTTCAGAAATGAAGGAGGGTAAAGATTTTCCCAAACAAAAGCTCAGAGTTCCTACCACTAGACCTGTGTTACAAGAAATGCTAACAATTTCTTGAAGCTGAAAGATAAGGATGCTAATTAGAAACAAAAAAGTATGAAAGTATAAAACTTACTGGTAAACGTAAGTATCGAGTTAATTTAGAATACTCTAATACCATAATGGTGGTATATAAATAATTTATATTTTTAGTATGAAGGTTAAAGACAAAACTATTAAAAGTAATAGCAACAGTAATTTATTAAGGGATACACAATACAAAAAGATACAAATTATGACTTCAAAAATTTATTAGAAACCAGGCGCTGGCTGGGTGCCCCGGCTCACGCGAGGCCTGTATTCCCAGCACTTTGGGCAGCTGAGGTGGGTGGATCACCTGAGGTTAGGAGTTCGAAACCGGCCTGAGCAACATGGTGAAACCCCGTTTTTACTAAAAATTACAAAAATTAGCTGGGCATGGTGGCGAGTGCCTGTAATCACAGCTACTCAGGAGGCTGAGGGTAGAGAATCACTTGAACCCAGGAGGCAGAGGTTGCAGTGAGCTGAAATTGCATCGCTGAATTCCAGCCTGGGCAGTGAGCGAAATTCCATCTCAAAGAAAAAAAAAAACCAAGCACAGTGGCTAATGCCTATATCCCCAGCTACTTGGGAGACTGAGGTAGGAGAATTGCTTGAGACCAGCCTGGAACAGTGAGACCGCATCTCTAGAAAAAATATATATATAGCCAGGCAGGGTGGCATCCTAACTACTCGGGAGACTGAGGCAGGAACATCAATATTGTGAAAATGGCTATATTGCCAAAAGCAGTCTACAAATTCAGTGCAATTCCCATCAAAAATACCTCAGTCATTCTTCACAGAATGAGAAAAAAAATTTTCAAAAATTCATATGGAACCAAAAAAGAGCCCACATAGCCAAAGCACAGCTAAACAAAAATAACATATCTGGAGGCATCACACTATACTATACTTACATCAAACTATACTGTAAGGCCATAGTCACCAAAACAGCATGATACTGGTATAAAAATGTGCACATAGACCAATGGAACAGAATAGAAACCCCAGAAAGAAACCTTAAATACTTAGAGCCAACTGATCTTCAACAAAGCAAGCAACATGAAGTGGGGAAAGGATGCTGTTCAACAAATGGTTCTGGGATAATTGGCAAGCCATATGTAGGAGAATGAAATTGCATTCTCATCTCACATCTTACACAAAAATCAAGATGGATCAAGGACCTGTTGGGAGGCTGAGGCAGGTGGATCATGAAGTCAAGAGATTGAGACCATCCTGGTCAACATGGTGAAACCTCGCCTCTACTAAAAATACAAAAAATTAGCTGGTCACAGTGGCATGTGCCTGTTATCCCAGTTACTCAGGAGGCTGAGGCAGGAGAATTACCTGAACCCAGGAGGCAGAGGTTGCGGTAAGCCAAGATTGCGCCATTGCACTCCAGCCCAGGTAAACGAGCAAAACTCCGTCTCAAAAAAAAAAAAAAGCCGGGTGCGGTGGCTCACACCTGCAATCCCAGCATTTTGGGAGGCAGAGGCAGGTGGATCACGAGGTCAAGAGATTGAGACCATCCTGGTCAACATGGTGAAACCCCGTCTCTACTAAAAATACAAAAACTTAGCTGGGCATAGTGGCTCGTGCCTGTAATCCCAGCTGCTCAGGAGGCTGAGGCAGGAGAATTGCCTGAACCCAGGAGGCGGAGGTTGCGGTGAGCTGAGATCACGCCACTTCACTCCAGCCTGGCGACAGAGAAAGACTCTGTCAAAAAAAAAAAAGAGAGAATAGCATTGTTTAACTTTCTGTAGTCTACAATAATAAGTCCAGTCATGAGTAACAACTCACCTTTAAGCAACTAAAAGGTGAGATGGTAGGAATCGGCACCCCTTCTTAACTAAGTCAGTCCCGACAGGCTGGCACCCTTCAGTGCCTTGTCTCAGCCAGAACAGTGGTGTATCTCCCACCTCAACTGCATAGTGTAAGGCTAACTGGTTCCCACAGAGAACCCACCTTCCAACAGTGTAAAAGCCTTAGGCTTGTTCTCTGCTGACTGAGAAGGTCTATTCAATAATGGGAACAAGAACAGAAGTATTTCTTAGCAAAATGGGACTTTATTTATTTATTTAGAGATGCAGTCTCACTCTGTCGCCCAGGCTGAAGTGCAGCAGCTCAATCTCAGCTCACTGCAACCTCTGCCTCCTGGGTTCAAGCAGTTCTCCTGCCCGAGCCTCCCAAGTAGCTGGGATTACAGGCGCACGCCACCACACCTGGCTCATTTTTGTATTTTTAGTAGAGATGGGGTTTTGCCATGTTAGGCAGGTTGGTCTTGAACTCCTGATGTCAGGTGATTCACCCACCTCAGCCTCCCAAAGTGCTGAGCCATTACAGGCATGAGCTGCCACACCCGGCCATAGGGACTAACTTTAATAGTTAAGTGGCTTGTTAACTAATCTCCTTCCAAGCCTGTCATTTCCTTGAGGGGTCCTTTGAAAGCATGAGTGCTTCCTGGGATTAGGGAGATTTGACCATCCACATCCAACAGAGCCAGCTTGTGGTGTTTATTTTTTGGAGCCCACACCACAGTTAATGGAAGAGGGCAGTTGTCTTCCAGGGAAACCTGTTTCCACAATCACCAGATCCCTGTGTGGGGTGGGTACCTGCCACTGGTGAAGATCAGGGGCAGGCACAGAAGGTGGAGATGGCTTGAAGGAGACACCATAATCTGACCCTAGTAAGAACTGTAACTGCCCCATGGGTTTCTGAGAGGTCATCCAATTTGGGATCCCCTTGTCCCTTAGGTTCTAGTATAACCTCTCTTGTTCATCTTGGCAGGAACATGGGCGCAGGTGGTTTGTTTGGCTTGTATGAGGGAAGCCCCCTCATGGTCGATGGTAATTTTGAAAAGTCAGGCCCAGAGAGGGAAAGAATAAGACCCTGAGATGTAGGATTAGGACATTTGAGTGGGCAATTAGATAATTTTGACCTTTCTGCTCCAAATTTCCTTGAGGCCTCCCTGATGGCCTACAGGGGTTCACCATTCAGAGCTTCCCTCCCAGGGACAAGGAATGCTCCCTTGGCCTCATGTACACCCCTCCCCCCACAAATTGAGGGGGCAGTCAGAGAATTTTGACCTCCCCGCCCCAGATTTCCTTGAGGCCTCCCTGATGGCCTTACACGGAGTATATGAGAACCTTGGCTCTGTCTGGCCCTAGTCCCTACTGCAGCCTTTGCAAGGCAGAGGTGGGTCAGGCAGGCTGGACTGTGCCACCCTCTTCTCCCACCTGCTCCAGGGTGTCTGGTGCTTCTTGCGGACAACTCTGGGTGCCTGAAGAACAGGTGAGTCATATAAACTATTGTCCATAAGGCCAGGGGAGCATCCCTTGTTCCCGGGAGGGAAGCTTTAAATTGTGAACTCAGACTGGGGACTCTGGTCCCCACCTTAGAGCCTCCTTGCTCTGAGTAAGGCCACATTTCCTGAGTTTTGGGGACCTTGGCCTGCCAAGAATGGCAGATAGAGGGACCCAGCCTCCTGGGCCCAGGCCTGCCCAGCTTCCTCCAGTCCTACCACCTGGAGCAGGAGGGCCCAGCATCACTCTTGGCCTCAGGGATCTGTCTCATGGGTGACCAGGTGACCACTCAGGTCCTGGAGCCTGACCATCCCTGCCTCCTTGTATGAACGAGGGTGGTGGCCAACCTGCCTACTCATCGCCAAGATGACTAGTTGCTATTTGGGCCCCCTGAGGTCACTGACTTGGCCTTCTGGGGTTTGCACAGGTCCCAAGTAGCCATGTACTGCTCTGAGAGGGCTCGCCCTGCTTTGAGCTAGATTCCAGTACTGGTCAGAGCCACAGTTGGCTCAGTCCCTTTGGTGATCACCTTGGCTGCTGGAGGCCCCAGGCTCAGGTTAAGGCCAGATCAGACCCCTCTGGGCCTGGGGCTTGTGCCATGTGAGGGGACTCTGTCCCATAGCAGGTCAGCATGCGGACATTGTGCTGGCTGGCCAGAGCTATGAGAATGCCACACACACCCTCCCCTCCAGAAGCTTCCAAGTATCCAGCTTCCTTGTGGATGTTGGTCTCAGCTGGCTGAGGGACCATCTGAGGCTTCTAGGCAGCCTGCAGGGTAGGCTGCTGCCCTGGCTCCTTCCAGATCATGCAGGTCAGTGAACCTGACAGGTATAGGACATGGCCCACCATGAACGGGAGGTGACTTGGGCTCTGCCTGTGGGTCTTCAGAGGGCTGGGCAGGGGTCGATGATGGGCCGCAGTGAGGTTGCAGGGCCTGTTCTGTCCATGGTCCTGGGGCTAGCCAGGGTGGATGGGGGCCCAGCATTCCTGCCTGAAGCAGTACTATGGGAAGCATGGGCCTGAGATCAGGGTCAAAGGGAAGGTTTAGAAGTGAATAACCACCAAACTGGTGGTCTATCTTGGACTGGGGACAGGCTGGCCAGACCCTGAGCTCCTGGAACCCCCAGAGAAAGGCCTGTGGCCCTAGGCTCTTTGGAGACCCTCATGCCACTGGAGATCTCAGCCTTGGGAAGAACCTGGCCAGGCACAGGTCAGGGAGGACCACACTCCTGTTTTAGGGGGACTATCCTTATGGGGAGGCATGGTCTCACTCTGTCATCCAGGCTGAGTGCAGTGGCGTGATCATGGGTCAGTGTTGCCTTGGCTTCCTAGCCTTGAGCAATTCTCCCACATCAGCCTCCCATGTAGCTGATACTACAGGCACATGCCATCACACCTGGCTAATTTTTAATTTTTTTTTTGTATCACTTAAATTATTTTTATTTACAGAAAACTATAATATACGTTTCAAGTTCTTCCGCCTTTGCTTTTTCCAGGCTTGGTGATGTGAGCCACAGACTTGGGACCCAGGATGTTGCCTCCCCACTGGTGGCGTATCTCCTCGTATCTGTCACTAATTTCTCCTGGTAGCTTCCATTAATTTTTAATTTTTTATAGAGATGGGGTCTTGCCATATTGCCCAGGCTGGTCTCAAACTCCTGGACTGAAGTAAAGTAGTCCTCTCACCTCAGCCTCCCAAACTGTTGAGATTACAGGTGTGAGCCATCACGTCTAGCTGAGTTTTCCTTTATTTTTGAAAGATAATACAAGAATAATCATGTAATTTTCTTTTTTTTTTTTTTGAGACGGAGTTTCGCTCTTGTTACCGAGGCTGGAGTGCAATGGCACGATCTCGGCTCACCGCAACCTCCGCCTTCTGGGTTTAAGCAATTCTCCTGCCTCAGCCTCCCAAGTAGCTGGGACTACAGGTGCGCACCACCATGCCCAGCTAATTTTTGTATTTTTAGTAGAGATGGGGTTTCACCTTGTTGACCAGGATGGTCTCAATCTCTTGACCTCATGATCCACCCACCTCAGCCTCCCAAAGTGCTGGGATTATAGGCGTGAGCCACCGCACCCGGCAATTTTCATTTTTCTAATGTCCTTGTTAAATTTTAGTATCAAAACTGCTCGTGTCATAAAATAAGCTGAATAGGCTTTCTCTTACATTCTCTGAAATCTTGACACTTTCTCTTTATTAAGTGATTGGCAGAATTTAGCAGTGAAGCTATCTTGGCCTGGAGATGACATAATGAAAATATTTTAATTTGGAAGTTCAATTTCTTTAGTAGTTTAAGACACTTCAGGGGTTTGTTTTTGATTATTGCAAGTTGAATTTTTCTACGAATTTCTCAATTTTACCAAAATTCACATTTATAAAGTTACTTGTGGCTAGGCACAGTGGCTCATGCCTGTAACCTCAACACTTTGGGAGGACATGGTGGGCGGATCACCTGAGGTCAGGAGTTCAAGACCAGCCTAACCAACATGGAGAAACCCCATCTTTACTAAAGATACAAAATTAGCCGGGCGTGGTGGCACATGCCTGTAATCCCAACTACTCAGGAGACTGAGGCAGGAGAATTGTGGTGAGCCGAGATCACACCACTGCATTCCAGCCTGGGCAAAAAGAGTGAAACTCCGTCTCAAAAAAAAAAAAAGTTACTTCTAATATCCTTAGTCTTTTGAATCCTATTCATTTATAATATTAATCGTGTTTGAGAATGTGTGTGTGTGTGTGTGTGTGTGTATGTATATACATATATCTGTATTTGTTTTTGAGATGGAGTCTCGCTCTTGTTGCCCAGGCTGGAGTGCAATGGAACAATCTTGGCTCACAGCAATCTCCACCTCCCAGGTTCAAGTGATTCTCCTGCCTCAGCCTCCCCGAGTAGCTGGGATTACAGGTGCCTGCTACCAGGCCGGGCTAATTTTTTGCATTTTTTTGTAGAGACAGGGTCTCACTATGTTGGTCAGGGTAGTCTTGAACTCCTGACCTCAGGTGATCCACCCACCTCGGCCTCCCAAAGTGCTAGGATTATAGGCATGAGCCACTGCACCTGGCCAAGACTATTATTAGGTACACACAAATTTGGAAAATTTTGCCAAGGAACTGAATATAATTAGAACTAAATGTGTTTACCCCTAGTAATTATTTTTGCCCTGAAATTGTATCTTATATTAAATAACTGCTACACTTTGCCTTAAAATCTGATTTTTTTGTTGTTATTGAGACAGACTCCCACTCTGTTGCTCAGGCCGGAGTGCACACGATCTCTACTTATCACAACCTCTGACTCCCAGGTTCAAGCAATTCTCCTGCCTCAGCCTCAGGTTACAGGCATGCACCACCACAGCTGGCTAATTTTTGTATTTTTAGTAGAGATGGGATTTCACCATGTTGGCCAGGCTGGTCTTTAACTCCCAATCTCAGGTGATCTGCCCAGCTTAGCCTCCCAAAGTGTTGGAACTACAGGCATGAGCCACCGCACGCGGGCTCTATTGTTTGATATCAAATAACTACACCAGATTTTTGGTGTGTATGCATGGTAATCATTTTTTATCCTTTTACTTGCAAATGTTATATACATTTTAGAGTTCTCTTTGAAGTTCTCTTAGAAGCTTAAGTCTGTAGATGTGGCTGGAGAAATAATAAACAGAGGCCAGATCATAAGAACAGACTTTCCTAAAAGCAAGAATGGGGGTTTAATAGGTTTTATCTTTCCACTAAGTATTTGGAGGCCAGTGTCTGTAACAGTGTTAGTCACCCTCAGTGCTCATAGAAGAGTTTATCCACATGAAGCATAAAATAAACATTTTAAAAATAAAGGATTGCTAAGTTTCTCTAGTCTATCTGTTTTTATCCTTCAACCACAAGCATGCTGTCTCACTTCTTACATAAACTTTTAAATACTGGTATCTGATACCGCAAGTCCTTCCATCATTTCCTCTTCTGCAAGGTTCCCCTTCCTTCTCTTGGTCCTTTGCACTTTAATGGCTCTTTTACAATCACCTCATCAGTCAAATTATTATAAGAAAAAAGAGCTGGCTGGGATTATATTGAGATTTATTAAATTAAAAAATTCCAGGAATGCTTGTTTCCTTATATAAACAGCTGCTTCTGGCTCACACTCATCCTGAGGGAGTAGATACGATGTTAGTAAACCAGCCTCAGTGCGGAGGGTCTCCTGCTGGATCCCCAACTGGAGCCATCCCTGGGCCTAGACTTCCATCTCCGTCACTTCCAAATTAGTGCTCAGTCATATGAAGCACATGAGAGGCCCTCAGGGCAAAAGTGCTGTGCCTGGTGCCACCTTCCCCAGGACCCACCGAAAAATGAGGGCCATGAGACAATGCCAATTTATTTCCCTTGAGAGAAATGGGAGGAAGACATAACACAGAGACACCTGAGGTTTTTTAGAATGTATAACCTCACATACTGAACTAGTGTTTAATGTCTCTGAGAATAAAACCAAATCTTCCTTCCACTTGAGTTTCCAACATGAGGACGCCTTACTCTGCACTTCTCCTTGACCAGAAGGCAACAACTGGGGAAGCAGCACCAAGGCAGGCATCGCCATTCTGCACAGGCAGGCCCTGAATGGAAGCAGAGCTCACTGTTCTGATGGGTTAGTCAGCAGCACACAGACTCGCCAAGCACAGGCCTTGAATCTCCTCTGCTGGGCTGGATGCTGTCATGCTCGTGGCTAGGAGCATAACCTCTGCCTCAAGACCAACCCTCACAAGGGTTAAGGGGCAGGGTGTGGTGTGGAGTGGGCCCAGTGTGGCCATGGGGGTGCCTTGGAGGGTGGAGCCAGGCAGGTGGCAGAGGAACAAGTGGACTGGGTGGTCCTTAGGTACAGGCAGACAGGACCAGGGCCAGCTTCTCACCCCTCCGGGATGAAGGGCCAAATCAGCTCCGGGTTCAACAGCAACTCCTCAAGAGGCCGGTCCACGTGGAAATCATGAGCATGGTGGGGGCCTGGATGAGCTTTGGGGGCAGGTCCCCCTGGACGCTGAGGAATCGGTAGCTCAGATGGATGGGCAGGCAGAGGAGCTGTGAAGAAGTACTGATGGAGGAGAGCCTGGGGGTGGCAAGTAAGGAACAGCAGAAGGAAACCAGTCACCTCCCTGTCCTCAGCCTCAGGCAGATGTTCCTTCATCTATGCATTCAGTGGACTCAGTGCCTGGGTATTTTCTGAGTGTCTATTATGTCTGAAGCACTATTCTAGAAGCTGGGGACATAGCCGTTAATAAAACAGACAAAAGCTCTGTCTTTCCGACGTAGGTGGGGGTGGGGAGTAATAAACAAGATAAAGTAAAATACACCATATGTCAGATAATGATTAGTGCAGTGGGAAAGACAGCAAGAGAGAGGAATGAGGAATCTTGGAGAGAGGTTACAGATCTGAAGCGTCATGAGGGAAGGCCATCTGAGAGGTGACATTTTAGCCAAGACTTGAGACATGAGTTAGTGGGACATGAGGTTCCAGGCAGAGACAAAAGTGTACAGACCCCAGGGGATGTCCCGGTGTGTGGAGGAGGCATTGGGGCTGGAAAGCAGTGAGCACAGGGCACAACAGCTGGCAGCATCATGAGGTGACGGCACCCAAACGTGACACCTGTGGCCCACAGAGAGGACCCTGGCTTTTCCTCTGAGATGGAGCCATAGGAGGGCCCTGGCAGAGCAGGAATGTGTCCTGCTCTATTTGGATAAAGTTACTCTCTCTGCCAGGTGGAGAAGAGATTACATGGGATGAGGGGAGACCCAGATTCTGGGAGGCAATCAGGAGGTAAGGGTCCAGATGGCTGGGGTGCACTGTGGATGCAGAGCCCACAGGAGCTGCTGACACTGGAGACCAAGAGGG
Organism: Leontopithecus rosalia; assembly: GCA_028533165.1. Classification (NCBI taxonomy): domain Eukaryota; kingdom Metazoa; phylum Chordata; class Mammalia; order Primates; family Cebidae; genus Leontopithecus; species Leontopithecus rosalia. The sequence goes on from CM052648.1 coordinate 124,265,392, forward strand.
TGTATATAAACACCTGCTGCTGATGCTGCATGCAGAGAGGGGACAGGGACCCTTGAGAGACACACCCTGACACCTGTCAGCCCATGATCCTGTGGTCCTCATCGTCCTCCCAGGCCTTCCAGCCATAACCAGC
>CM052648.1:124266024-124293407 GCA_028533165.1 Leontopithecus rosalia
TATAGTGGTAAAAGGATCAATGCAACAAGAGCTAACGATCCTAACACCCAAATACATAGAGACTTAGATTCAATGAGACAGAAAATTAATGATATCAAGGACTCGAACTCAGATCCGGAACAAGTAAACTTAATAAATATTTATAGAGCTCTCCACTTCAAATACACAAAATATACATTCTTGTCAATACCACATCACACCTGCTCATAGGTTTAAATGAAACATTGATTGGTCATTATTAATACCCTTTTTTTTTTTCAGAATAAAGCAATATTTCCGTTCACCCTCCCTCTTTCTCTTCCTCTTTCTTCCTCTCCTTTACTCATTTTTTTTCTTTCCTTCTCTCAAAAAAAGAAAGTAAACGTCTAGATCCAGGTCGGCAATGTCCCTCTCATTGCTTGATTTCCTTCCTTCCCTTCCCTCCCTCCTTCCCTTCCTCCCTTCCTTTCTTCCTTCATCTCTTCCTTCCTCCCTCCCTTCCTCCTTCCCTCCCTTCCTGACTTCCTCCCTTCCTTCCCCCCACCAAAAAAAAAAGAAAAATTAAATCTGGAGACCTGGGTCACTGGGCCTACATTTTTAATTCAGCCTCAATGGGGTTTGCAGAGCCTTTCCCTACCACTTCACCTCCAGCACCCTAACCTAACCTTAGTTCAAAAGCCTGATTGGAACTTCCTTCATCCTCCTCCCTTAAACCCAAGTTCTTTAGCAGTACAGCAAACTGCCACTTTCTAATCCAGCTACTAGCGCTGCTGGGCTGCTCTTAGGGTGCCCTCTGCTGGCCACACATGGAAGCAGTAGTAAAAGTCAAAACACAAACATCTTCAAGAATTCCAAGAATAAAAATTAAATGTTAAAAAAAAATTTGGAAGAAAGAAAAAATTAGTTTGTGTTTGTTTTGCTTAGCATCTTTGGTCTCTGGGATTCAACGGGAGGTAACGATGCAACAGGCGGTAGTTAAAAAAGTTTGGATGGCCGGCTGTGATGGCTCAAGCCTGTAATCCCAGCACTTTGAGAGGCCAAGGCGGGTGGACCACCTGAGGCCAGGAGTTCGAGACCAACCTGGCCAAATCATGAAGCCCCATCTCTACTAAAAAAAAATTAGCCAGGCATGGTAGTATACCCCTATGATCCCAGCTACTTGCGGGGGCTAAACAGGAGAATCACAAACCTGGGAGGTAGAGGTTACAGAGAGCTTAGATCATGCCACTGCACTCCAGCCTGGGCAACAAAGACTTTGTCTCAGAAAAAAAAGAAGTTTGAGAGCACCAAAGTCACACTCCAGAAGTTTTAATTATTTTATCTTACACATTTTTTGTAGACATAGAATCTTGCCATGTTTGTCATGCCCAGCTCTTCAGAAGCTTTTTAAAAGGACATTGAAGGCCAGGCACAGTGGCTCACACCTGTAATTCCTACACTTTAGGAGGCCAAAGTGGGAGGATCACTTGAGTTTGGGAGTTCAAGACCATCCTGGGCAACAGGGTAAGACTCCATCTCTACAAAAAAATATTTAAAATTAGCCAGGCAAAATTTGTATTAGTGGTCCCAGCTCCTCAGGAGGCTGAGGTGGGAGGATCACCTGAGCCTGGGAGGTGGAGACTGTAGTGAACTGAGATCATGCAACTGCACTACTGCCTGGGAGACAGAGTAAAACCCTGTCTCAAAAGTAATAAATTCAAAAGCATATTGAAACAGTAAAGAACTACAACTCAACAACAATAAAAACAAACAGCTTCATCAAGAAATGGGCAATGGACTTGAACAGACATTTATTTAAGAAGATAAATGACCAACAAGGACATTTAAAAATGTTCAACACCATTAATTGATTAATTAGGGAAATATAAATTGAAACCAAAACACAACCAGGCAGCTGAGCCAGTAGTCTCAGCTACTCCAGAGGCTGAGGCAAGAGAATCACTTGTGTCCAGAGTTGCAGACCAGTTTGGGCAACATAGTGAGACCCCCCATCTCTAAAAACAAAATAAAATAAAAATAAATTATTTTTTAAAATATCCACTACAATGGCTACAAGTAAAAATGAAACAAAATAACAGATGTTACTGAGGGTGTGGAAATATTGGAATCCTTGATTGTAGGAATGTAAATGCTGCAGCTACTACAGAAAACAGCATAGCAGCTCCTCAAAAAATTAAAAATAGAATTACTGTAGGATCCAGCAATTCCACTTCTAGGCATATATCTAAAAACAATTGAAACTGGAGTCTTGAAGACATACTGTACACCGATATTAAGAGCAGCATTATTCCTAATAGCCAAATGGTGGAAGCAAGCTGAGGGGCCATCAGCAGATGGCCAGATAAACAGAATGTGGCAAATCCACACCCCGTATTCAGACCTAAGGAGGGACACGCTCATATACAGCATGGACGAGCCTTGGTGACATGTGGCTAAGTGAATAAACCTGTCACAAAAACACAAATACTATGATTGTACTTAGATAAGGTATCTCTAATAGTCAAACTCACAAAGACAGAGAGTAGAATGGGGGCTGCCGTGGCTACGGGGGTGGGAAAATGAGTTGTTTCATGGGTACAGCATTTCAGTTTTGCAAAATGAAAAAGTTCTGGAGGTGGGTTGCACAGTGAGTATGCTCACTACTACTGGACTGTATACACTTAAAATGGTTAGACTGGTAAATTTTGTTGCGTATTTTACCACAAGTTTTTTTAAAAATTTGAGAGGTTCTCACCCTGTCACAGGCTGGAGTGCAGTGGCATGATCTTGGCTCACTGCAGCCTCCACCTCCCAGGCTCAGGCCATCTTCCTGCCTCAGCGTTCCCAGTAGCTGGAATCAAAGGTGTGTGCCACCACGCCTGGCTAATTTTTTTTTTTTTTAAGAGATGGTGTTTCACCATGTTGCCCAGGCTGGCCTCAAGTGATTCTCCCACCTCAGCCTCCCAAAGTGCTGGGATTATAGGTGTGAGCCACTGCGCCCAGCCACAAAAACCATTTTTTTGAGTAGATTGAAACAATACATCCACACAATGATTCCTTCTTGTGCTGGCCTGCTCCAGATCTGTCTGACTCCGCTTCTCAAAACTTAGAAAGCTGCAGCTCGCAGGGATTTAGAGATCTAGTTTAATTTTACAGATAAAATACTGAAGGCCAGGATGGGCAAAGTGACTGGGGAAAGGTCTCCCGAGCTTAATAGTAGAGACAAGGCTAGTTAGTCTGGCTCCTGATTCCCAGACTGGGGCTCTACCCTCCACTCCAATTCCTGTGGGGACACCCATTTCCACACAGGGAGGGTAAAGGCACCCTACCCATTCGGCCTCCTTTCCATACACCAGAGATTGGAGGTAGGCAAGCCTGTGAGGAAATGCACCTTTGGTTAAAGCTCCTGAAGGAACCTGGAGGGAGATGAGGAGAAACAAAACAGGTGAGCGCTTAAAAACATAGCCAGGCAGGTGAGCCTGTAGTCCCCATTACTCCAGCGGCTCGAGGTGGTGGCTCACAGCTATAATCCCAGCACTTCAGGAGGCTGAGGTGGGCAGATCGCCTGAAGTCAGGAGTTTGAGAGCAGCCTGGCCAACATGACAGCAAAACTCCGACTGTACTAAACATACAAAAATTAGCCAGGTGTGGTAGCAGGTGCCTGTAATCCGAGCTACTCAACAGGCTGAGGCATGAAAGTAACTTGAACCCGGGAGGTGGAGGTTGCAGTGAGCAGAGATCACACCACTGCACTCCAGCCTGGGGGATAGAGGGAGACTCTGTCTCAAAAAAAAACAAAAAAAAGCTAACAGGATAAAACCTGAGTTTGTAGCTTTCCCCAGCCTCAAGTCATAAAAGAGTTTGGAATCATCCCTTCAAAGTGACATATTCTGCTACATTGTGAATGATGGACACTATTTTCTGCCTCCAGTAATATCACAGCATGAGACATACCCAGAAATAATTTTTTTATTTTACTTTGATGATTAGGAAAAGATACCAACATAGCTTTCATTGAAGCTAACAAATTAGTGGCAGTCAACTAATTTTATTAAAATAAAGACATGTCTGTTTAAACTGAAGCAACTGACCCTTTGTTGTGACTGGGACCTTGCAAACCATGGCCGAAGGGCTAATCACAAAAGAGTCACCAATTACATCGACCTCCTCCCCAGCACATGGCACGACGGTGCCATTGGTCCCTAGAAGAGCGCATGGGGCTCCACCTACCAAGTCCCAGTAGCTTCTTTTGAAAAGCTTTGCTTTCCACTGGTAAGGTGCGGCCCAAGAACATTTCTCAGGGCTGCCAGTGGCTCATGGTGTGGGCGTATGAGGTAGTTCTTTGCATTTTGCAGATGTTCTCGCTTGCCCCGGGGGTGGATGTCCCAAATCTGAAACCTCTGGCTTCACATTCCTAGTGGGAATAACCCCCAGACCCCAGTCACAAGTCAGTCTACACCCTGCTGCAGACTCTAGCTCTTCAAATCCAAATGGATGTTTTCTTCATCCACAGGTTTAGGTTTTAACTGGCTGCTCAGTGTTAAAAAGGAGTATCTCAAGCCCCCTGCCATGCTGAAAGAGGAAAAAAAAGTGAAAGTAAGTGATGGAATTTCACAGGGGCTACCAGCAGCTGCTGCTGCATTTTATCAATACAGCCTGCTTCATGCAGAGGGAATTATTCCAATATCCTCAACTTTGCACATTGCTTAATGAGAATTTCCCATCTTATTTACAAGACTTTGGAGGCAGAAAAACAGTCATCAAATCTAATGCAGAACCTCGGAGAGAAAATAAGCACATGGTGTTTACTCAACAAACTACATATCCTTAGCCTTAAATGGCATCCCACTGCTGAGACCCCAAATGCCTTCCAAAGCGGGCTTAGTCCACATCCCCTGCATGCCGAGCCTAGTGGGCACAAAGGTAACACATCCCACTTCTAGGAGGGCAGAGGACACAGGGACCTTCTGTGAGGAAGACAGGTGAGTTAAATTCCATCCCAGCCCCTCGAACTGTCACCACACGTGTCCCCATGGATCCGCATGAGGATGAACCCAGCAATCCAAGTAAAATTAGCTTAGAAATGAGAATGTCAAAACACTTCCTGGTTTAACACCTCCTAGACTTCTCTAGGCTCTTGTGCTTATTACATATTAATCAAACTGTTTAAGATTCTCGTTTTCCCAAAGCGAGTCCATTAAAAATTCCCACTCACCAAATATTTAACCCTACAAAGTTTAACAGAGAGAAAATGTAGTCTCCACCGATCAACATCCCGATGTAGGCAACGGATACATTCTGCAAAAAAGCAGAGGATTCGTCATTTTCAAAGTAAAATATTTAGGGGAAAACATGTATGGTAAAACCTGACACTAGACATTGTAGTTACTTTGCATAGAGGCTTGTAGAGAGGGATAGTCACAAGGGGTTGAACAAAATAAACACCATTACAGTCCAGGAATGATGGCTCACGCCTGTAATCCCAACACTTTGGGAGGCCAAAGTGGAAGGATCACTTGAGCCCAGGAGTTTAAAACCAGCCTGGGCAACACAGTGAGAGCTCATCTCTACCAAAAAAATTTTTAAGTAGCCAGGCATGCTGGCACATGCCTGCAATCCCAGCTACTCCACAGGGACTGAAGTGGGAGGACTGCTTGAGCCCAGGAGGTCAAGGCTGCAGAGAGCTACATGCCACTGTACTCCACCCTGGGCAACACAGCAAGACGCTGCCTCAGAAAAATAAATAAGCCATTAAATATGGGGCTTAATAAATAAAGTAAATTATGGTATGATAACAATAAGAAAATTGTGTTATTGCCTCCCTGTTCCAGCTAGCATGCAGGCAAAAGAGGAAGAGTGGGGCTGTCATCTGCTTGCCAGGTCCTATCTCTACCATCATTTGGGTTTTTGGATTTTCTTTTTTTTTTTTGAGACAGTCTCACTCTGTTGCCCAGGCTGGAGTGCAGTGGCGCGATCTCGGCTCGCTGCAACCTCCGCCTCCCAGGTTCAACCGATTCTTCTGCCTCAGCCTCCCAAGTAGCTGGGACTACAGGGCGCCTGCCCCCACACCTGGCTCATTTTTGTATTTTTAGAAGAGACAGGGTTTCACCATGTTGGCCAGGCTGGTCTTGATCTCCTGACCTCAGGTGGTCCACCAACCTTGGCCTAAGTGCTGAGATTACAGGCGTGAGCCACTGTGCCAGGTTTGTTTTTCTTTTTTCAACCCTGAGCTCCCACACTGCACTGCAATCTGTGAGCACACCAGGGCCAAGGAGTGAGTTAATTATCTTGACCCTAAATTTGAACCAAATAGAGACAGTCATTAAATTTCAGGCTGTGCTCTGCCCACTGCATTCTGGGAGACCTCTGGGTAGTCAGGGGACAGGTGAATTCTTGAAGCAGGCAGTGTTTTCACACATTCTAGGACTTCATGTGAATAGAAAAACGAAGCAAAAGTATGGAATAGAATCCAGAACATGTCTCCCCCATTCATTCATGTGTACGTGTGTGTGTGTGTGTTCAGATAGAATCCAGAACGTCTCCCCCATTCATTCACGTGTACGTGTGTGTGTGTGTGTGCAGACAGAATCCAGAACATGTCTCCCCCATTCATTCACGTGTACGTGTGTGTGTGTGTGTGTGTTCAGATACATCCACATATGCAAACACCCACACACCAACCCACAGGTTCATGCCTCATAACACAGTGCACACCTACATGGAAAATGGTTTTCCACGAGGGCTCTACTTCTTAGTGGGCAGATTCTCCCAGAAAACCATATTGTGGTTCACAAAGTACTTTACTGATCACTGATAGCTGCATTGGTTTTTTTTTTTTAAGCCTTTTACTTCATTTTCCCAGACCCATCTCCTCCAAGCCACCCCTGACTTCAAAAATTATCATTGGTCTCTCCTTTATAAATTAGCCATCTGTCCCTCTGTTCTATGCAATAGATTAGAAAAAGTAAGATGGGGCTGGGTGCAGTGGCTCATGCCTGTAATCCCAGCACTTTGGGAGGTTGAGGCAGATGGATCACGTGAGGTCAGGAGTTCGAGACCAGCCTGGGCAACATGGTGAAACCTTGTCTCCACTAAAAATATTTTTAAAATAGCAAGGTGTGGTGGCTGGCACCTGTGATCCCAGCTACTCAGGAGACTTAGGCAGGAGAACTGCTTGAACCTGCGAGGCAGAGGTTGCAGTGAGCCAAGATCACGCCACGGCACTCCATCCTGTGACAGAATGAGACTCTTTCTCAAAAAAAAAAAAAAAAAGAAGTAAGACTGGATCACACAGGCCACAGCTCCTGTTTTTGTTTTGTTTTGTTTTGTTTTGTTTGAGACGGAGTTTCGCTATTGTTACCCAGACTGGAGTGCAATGACACGATCTCGGCTCACTGCAACCTCCGCCTTCTGGGTTCAAGCAATTCTCCTGCCTCAGCCTCCCGAGTAGTTGGGACTACAGGCAAGCACCACCATGCCCAGCTAATTTTTGTATTTTTAGTAGAGACGGGGTTTCACCTTGTTGACCAGGATGGTCTCGACTCTTGACCTTGTGTTCCACCCGCCTCAGCCTCCCAAAGTGCTGGGGATTAAAGGTGTGAGCCACCGCGCCCCACCACAGCTCCTGTTCTTAAACCACCACCACCAACAACAACATCACACCCGGCCTCCAACAGAAAATTTGGATTCACAGTCCATTCCTTGACTCAGTTGTTCCTTCCATGGCCCCATCCACTCACCTTGATAGCTCCAACTACTGCTGTCGTCAGGGCCGAATTGTAATAGCTGCACAGAATTGTGGAGTACATCAGTAAAAACCTGCAGCAAGGAAGCAGACACCAGAGTGTGCACCTCACTACACTGGGTCCTAATAAATACTTACGGTCAGCACTGACCCCCACACGAGCACTTTAAGCAAAAAAAAAAAAAGAAAAAAAAGAAAAGAAACACATATCATAAAGCCTTTGTAACCCACACCTTAAGATACCTTGCTATTGGTCTTATGACAGGAAAATAGTCCAGCTGTGAATTAGCTACACCCTATGTAAAGTATCCTCATTTTCTCTGTACATTTCCCACAAATGTTTCCACAACATGGAGGTAAGGAGAACAAGGTTTGTTTAATGACCTGAAATCTCTCATTTCACAGCATGTTAAACAAAGTTGAGGATTGGGGTTTTTAATACTCTGTGTGTCTGAATCACCTGCTGCACTTTCAACACACAACGATGCCTTGGCAGAGGCTCTGCTTCACATGGTTTGAGGTGGTGCCCTGACTGGGCACCATATGAAAGGTCCTCAGGTGATTCTGACCTGCAGCCAGAGCGGTGATGGAAGAGAATCAGCTGAGCGTTTGCTGCCTTCGGACAGGGGAGATTGAAATAGAAATAGACTCTACATGTGGTAAATGCTCCTGTGTCTGTTACGGAAGTTAACTCAGGCACTTAACATGACAGTAGGTACTGATACTTACTTGCCAATAAAATGACTATAGCCTGTGAACATGCACCAGTCAAGAAAACACATACACATGAAAAGAATGCCAAATCCAGTCAGGTAAAGTGAGCTAATTCCAGTTAAGTAGTGATGGACATTAGCTGCAACCTCACCTAAGCTGCAGCTCAGATCTGATGATGGAAGGGATTACAAACCGGCTGAGAAGGAAATATGGAAGGTACAGGGAGAGTACAAGATGTGTGAGATTTGAAAGCTAAATCCCAGCTTAGGTTGGGCTGGTGGCTCACTCCTGTAATCCCAGCACTTTAGAAGGCAGAGGTGGGTGAATCACCCAAGGTCAGGAGTTCGAGACCAGCCTGACCAACATGGAGAAACCTCGTTTCTACTAAAAATACAAATATTAGCCAGGTGTGGTAACACAACTGTAACCTCAGCTACTCAGGAGGATGGGGCAGAAGAATTGCTTGAACCTGGGTGGTGGAGGCTGCGGTGAGCTGGAGTGCCACTGCACTCCAGCCTGGGCAACAGAGCGAAACTCAGTCTCACTCACTCACTCCATCAATCAATCCCAGGTCAAAGGCAGGAGCTTGTATCCCCCATTGACAGAGAAGTGAACTCAACTCTAGGAAAGGGCTCAGTGCACCCACGCTTGGGTAAGCACAGAATTTATTTAATTCTAGAATCCTGCTATAATGTAACACCCAGTCTTGACCCTAGGCTCATATCTCTGGTGGAGATCAGGGTCACGAACCTTCAACACAATAATCTCTGTTGGCCTGAGTGTGCTTATTACCAGAGGAGGCAGAGGGAAAAAATTAGAATATCAAGCTTTACAGGTTGAAGAATAAACTTAATTCCAAACTTAAATTTTGTCATCTTTGGAATACTATGTGCATTAGTTATTAAGGTAATTAAAACAATTTGAAGAGTTAAAGAAACTTTGTGGTCCTAATTTGAAATATGTAATTGATATTAGTAATTTGAAAGAAGAGCGTCAAAGTGCATTCAGGATTTGAACGTTTTTAAGAAGCTGATTTACTCCATTTCGAAATTTGCTTTATTAGATTTCAAAGAGTTATTTAAGTACAGAAAGCAATCTACTAGCTTTGCTAGTTGGCCTCAGGGGTTGGAAATGCTGAAGAAAAAAATAGGCAGCTCCCATTTGTTGAAGCAGTTTAAAATGTTTAAATTCTTTCAATTTACTAAGTTGCAAATGAAACTAATTTACAGTACATTGTTTAGGGATTTTTAATCAGTTAAACTTTAAATAAACCATTTATCAAATAATGAAAGTAAATGTTCTTTTATAGAAAAATTGTTAGCTTTGGCTGGGCAGGTGCATTGGCTCACACCTGTAATCTCAGCACTTCGGGAGGACAAGGTGGGGGATCACCTGAGGTCGGGAGTTCAAGACCAGCCTGACCAACATGGAGAAACCCCGTCTCTACTAAAAATACAAAAAATTAGCCAGGCATGGTGGCGCATGCCTGTAATCCCAGCTACTCAGGAGGCTGAGGCAGGAGAATCACTTGAACCTGGGAGGCAGAGGTTGCAGTGACCTCCACCTAGATTGCATCATTACACTCCAGTCTGGGCAAAAAGAGCGAACTCCATCTTGGGGGGGAAATAATCAAAGAAAGAAAAAGATATTTGTAAGTTGAACTTTAAGGCTTAAGAAAATCTAATTTCTCAAATTGTCATAATTTTTAAAAATCCAACATTCATTTAGATTCCCAGGAGTTATAAATAATCCTATTTACACATAAAATGAAAAAAAGTTAAAACTCAAACTGATGCCACTAGGTGCCTGTTCTGCCAGGCCCTGGCTGTCGGAGGGGACCATCCACAGAGCCTGCCCGGGAGGTGCTCAGACCCAGATCAGAGGAGAGAGCTGCACAGCAGTGAGAGCACAAGGCAGGGCCCAGCCCAACACCGGGGCAGAAAGGAGCTTCCTGCAGGCGCCTACGCACCAGTGCAGCCTTAAGCCAAGGACAGCATGGATGTTTCTTATTTCCACTTTTGCTTTAAAATTCCAACTCCAGTGGCTCAAGCCTGTAATCCCAGGTAGGCCGAGGCGGGTGGATCACGAGGTCAACAGATCGAGATCATCCTGGTCAACATGGCGAAACCCCATCTCTACTAAAAATACAAAAAATTAGCTGGGCATGGTGGCACGTGCCTGTAATCCCAGCTACTCAGGAGCTGAGGCAGGAGAATTGCCTAAACCCAGGAGGCGGAGGTTGCGGTGAGCCGAGATCGCGGCATTGCACTCCAGCCTGGGTAACAAGAGCGAAACTCTGTCCCAAAAAAAAAAAAAATTCCAACTCAAGGGTTCCAATCATGCAACATTTTCTCCATCCTACATTTTTTTTCTTAAAAAAGTGGTGGGGGGGAACTCATCCCTTGACAAGGTCTGGCTGTATTACCCAGGCTGGACTTGAACTCCTGAGTTCAAGCAATCCTGTCTTCCAAGTAGCTAGGACTACAGATTCGTGCCATCACACCCTGCTCCATCTTAAAGAAACCACCTCAGCCTGCATTCAGGATCAGAAGACATCATGGATCTAAGATGCCAGCACCTATCTGTCATGATTGTGGGTGACTAGGACATCACTCACCAGCCAGGCTGAGCCAGGGGATGGAGACCCCTCACTAACATTCTGGAGTGAGCCTCAATGAGCAGCCATCTTCCTTAGCAACAGATGACGACTAGACAGAAAGACCGCACTTCTTTTTTCTTTCTTTCCTTTTTTTTTTTATTTTTTAAGACAAGGTCTCACTCTTCCACCCAGGCTGGAGTGCAGTGGTGTGATCATGGCTCACTGTAGCCTCCACCTCCCAGGCTCAAGCAATCCTCCCACCTCAGCCTCTCAAGCAGCTGGGATTACAGGTACACATCACTAAACCTGGCTAAATTTTAAATTTTTCCTAGATACAGAGTCTTGCTATCTTACCCAGGCAGGTCTGGAACTCCGGTGCTCAAGCAATTCTCCCTCCCCAGCTTCCCAAAGTGCTGGGATTAGACGCATTAGCCACCACTTCCAGCTTGCACTTCTTAATATACCCACTAGATGTCCCCAGAGAGGCCAAATATAGACCCCCTGGGCTCAAAGTAGTAGCATATTACATTTTTATGCCAAAAAATACTTGTACAGTGCTTTGGCCAAAACCAAGACTCTGAATTAAAAGAATCAGTACAAGGGAAACCACACCACTTTAAACACTGAAAATGTCAACCTCCACATGACTAGCTTTGACTTCACCATCTGTGGATTAATAAAATTTAACTAATAAAATGCAAAGGTATTTAAAATTCTTACCTTTTTTTCATCCTATATTTTTAGATAGGGTCTCACTCTGTCGCTCAGGCTGGACTGCAGTGGCACAATCACAACTCACTGGGCTCAGATGAGCCAGCCTCCACCTCCTGGGCTCGGCCACTCAAAGTGCTGGAATTACAGGCGTGAGCCACAGCGCCCAGCCCACTCTGTATTTTGAAGTCATGCTATCATCTGTGTACATTTGAAACATAACAGCACATACATCTGACGCCCATTTATTCAAGCAACATAGGCCAGACGACTGTTCTGCTTCTAGGGCCCCCAGGGTGGAGGTGCCTGAGTAGAAACTGTTTCTAAGTAGAAACCAGAACCTCTGCTCAAAGGCTTCTTCCTGTTCTAAAAACAGCACAGGGCGCGGGTGGATCACGAGGTCAAGAGATCGAGACAATCTTGGTCAACATGGTGAAACCCTGTCTCTACTAAAAATACAAAAAATTAGCTGGGCATGGTGGCGCGTGCCTGTAATCCCAGCTACTCAGGAGGCTGAGGCAGGAGAATTGCCTGAACCCAGGAGGCGGAGGTTGCAGTGAGCCGAGATCGCGCCATGGCACTCCAGCCTGGGTAACAAGAGCGAAACTCCGTCTCAAGAAAAAAAAAAAAAAACAGCACGGGGCGGCCGCAGGGGACAAAAGGCGGGAGGATCGGCGGGGGAGGGGGCGGGGCGCGGCCAGGCCAGGCCTGGGGGCTCCGCATGCTGCAGCTGCCCCCGGGCGACTCCGCCGCCGCTCTTGCCCGGGAGCCTGGCGGAGCGGAGCGGGCGAGCTAACCCAAGCCAGCCGGCGGGCGTCCCGGAGACGTCAGCGCGGGGAGGGGCCCGACGAGCGCATGTGGCCCCGGCAGCCGCCATGGCCGACAGCGGCACAGCGGGGGCCGCGGCGTTGGCGGCCCCAGCGCCCGGGCCGGGCAGCGGCGGCCCAGGACCACGCGTCTACTTTCAGAGTCCCCCCGGGGCCGCAGGAGAAGGCCGGGGCGGCGCGGACGATGAGGGCCCAGTGAGGCACCAAGGAAAGGTCACCGTCAAGTATGACTGCAAGGAGCTACGGAAGGGCCTCAAGCTAGAGGAGTGGATCTTGGAGCAGCTCACGTGCCTCTACGACTGCCAGGAAGAGGAGATCCCAGAACTGGAGATTGACGTAGATGAGCTCCCCTGGACATGGACAGTGACGATGCCCGGGCTGCCAGGGTCAAGGAGCTGCTGGTTGACTGTTACAAACCCACAGAGGCCTTCATCTCTGGCCTGCTGGACAAGATCCGGGGCATCCAGAAGCTGAGCACACCCCAGAAGAAATCAGGGTCTCCGACCCAGGTGAACAGTGGCTCCCACAGGACAATCACTGCCCCCAACCTCATAGCAACAGAAATACCAGGGGACCCTGTGGCCAGGCCTGGTGCCATGAGCAGGTCTCCTCATGCCCCTGCCCCCCCCCGTTTTCCACTTGAGGTTCTTTATTGTTATTAAACTGATGGGACTTTAAAACAAAAACAAAAAAAAACAGCACCAAAAAAACTGACTTACCCAACACTGTGGCAGTCACAAACAGAACTCAAATGACCTAGTTTACACCTCATTACTGATTATCGTTCCCTGCCTCAACGAATACAGAAACTCAACACAGATGTTCAAATATTCACAGGCTACTTTTACATTCCTTCCACCAACCACCAGGGCACCCAAGCACCTCATTCTCTTATAATTCCAGATTTCAAAGAATCCCAAGGAACCTCATCCTCACCATCTCTGGGAAGAACTCACTCCTACCCCAAGAACTCATGGAGCGCCTAAGACGCACCAGGTCATGGGATAAATACGGTACATCTTTCGGAGCACGGGTTTTCCACCGAGATCTGCCTTGCCAGGGGATGATGGGAACGTGGGTGCTCTTTGCAGTCATCATTCCTGTGCCCAGCAAGAAGAACATTTTGTTTTCTCTTGTACGGGTGTATCTACACTCGTACAAATTGAAGATTTAAAAATTATAACTTTTTTTACTGTGAGTATGGAAAATTTGATTGTTTTCTGTTTCAATTAAGACACATATTACTACTTCTATGGGATCAAAGGGCCTGCCCCTGGGGCAGGTACAGATTAGATGACTTCTCTCAGGACCCCCGGGTGTTGGTGCCGCCCTGACAGGAATGAACTATAACCTGTAATTTCTCCACAAGGCTAAAAAGATCTGCAGATTTAACTTTCTTAAAAAATCTAGGCCGGGCACGGTGGCTCAAGCCTGTAATCCCAGCACTTTGGGAGGCCGAGGCGGGTGGATCACGAGGTCAAGAGAGCGATACCATCCTGGTCAACATGGTGAAACCCCGTCTCTACTAAAAAATACAAAAAATTAGCTGGGCATGGTGGTGCGCACCTGTAATCCCAGCTACTCGAGAGGCTGAGGCAGGAGAATTGCCTGAACCCAGGAGGCAGAGGTTGCGGTGAGCCGAGATCGCGCCATTGCACTCCAGCCTGGGTAACAAGAGCAAAACTCCGTCTCAAAAAAAAAAAATCTAGTTTATCAACTTAAATTCCAGTCTATATCTTATCTTTGACTGCATTAAATTATTTTAGGTCCCTGAATCCAGTTTTAATTCCTGAAGCAAATTCACTCCACCACATGTTCCATTTCCAAACTCATGGTTACACACAGGACCATTTCCCAGCACTGAGTCCTTCACCATAACACAAAAGCAAATTAGGCCGGGAGTGGTGGCTCATTGCCTCTAATCCCAGCACTTTGGGAGGCCCAGGCAGGCAGATCACCTGAGGTCAGGAGTTCAAGGCCAGCCTGGCCAACAAGGTGAAACCCCATCTCTACTAAAAATACAAAAATTAGCTGGGTGTGGTGGCGCACACCTATAATCTCAGCTACTCTGGAGGCCGAGGCAGGAGAATTACTTGAACCCAAGAGGAGGAGGTTGCAGTGAGACAAATCACACCACTGCACTTCAGCCTGGGCAACAGAGTGAGACTCGATCTCAAAAAAAAAAAAAAAAAAGAAAACTAAAACATTATTTATGACTTTTAAGGGGCAGAAATTCTACAGGATTGAATAATTTGGCAGGAGAGATTTATGCTTTGTTGCCCAGGCTGGAGTGCAGTGGCTCAGTCTTGGCTCACTGCAACCTCTGCCTCCCAGGTTCAAGCAATTCTCTTGCCTCAGCCTCCCAAGCAGCTGGGACTACAGGCACACGCCACCACACCCAGCTGATTTTTTGTATTTTTTTAGTAGCAATGGGGTTTCACCATGTTGCCCATTCTGGTTGCGAACTCCTGAGCTGAGGCAGTCCACCCACCGCGGCCTCCCAAAGTTCTGGGGTTACAAACATGAGCCACCGCTCCTGGACATATATACTTTTTCTAGAGACAGGCTCTCCCTGTGTCACCCAGGCTAGAGTGCAGTGGTGCCATCATAGCTCACTGCAGCCTCAAACTCCTGGACTAGAGCAGTCCTCCTGCCTCATCCTCCTGAGTAGCTGGAACCACAAGAACATGCCACCACATTTGGCTACCTTTTTTTGTAGAGATGAGTTCTCATATGCTTCCCAGGCTGGTCTCAAACTCCTGGCCTCAAGTGATGCTCCCACCTTAGCCTCCCAAACAAAGCACTGGGGCTACAGGCATGAGCCACTGTGTCTGGCCTAGATTTCTTACATTTCTCACCTGCATTTTCTCATCTATTATCTTCAAAACACTCCTGCACTGGCACTTGGAGAGCAGCTGTGGGCTACGGATTTTGTAGGCACCGGCTGTCCATTTGCAACTTTGATTATTGCTCAGTCATTGCAATTAAGCCATGTTCTGCTTTTGCAGCACCAATAATAACTAGCTTTTAAACTTTTATCTTTCACAGCCCTCTTGTGAGGGAACATTTTCACGGACCTCTTCTGTTGTGTTGTTAGGAATACAGTAAGAAGGAATGATATTTGGCTTCCTCAATAGAGGAATCTATATTAGGGTTCCCCAGAGGAACAGAACCAACAGAATAATACACAGGTAAGTGAGAGGGAATTTATCAGGGGAATTGGCTCCCACAATTATGGAGGCTAAAAAGTCCCAAGACAGGCCAGCTGCAAGCTGGAAACCCTGAGATGCCAGTGGTGTGGCTTAGACCAAGCCCAAAGGCCTCAGAATGAGAGAAGCCTTCGGTGTACTCTCAGTCCAAGGCCAAAGCCCTCCTGACCACGCACTGCTGGTGGAAGCCCGAGATTCCCAAGGCCAGTGAGCTTGGAGTTCTGATGTCCAAGGCAGCAGAAGAAAGTCTGTCCCAGATTTCAAAGAGGGATTGGATTTGCCTTCTATATTTGATTGGCCAGGTGCACCCATGGCCAATTGGCTGGTACCTGCCAACCATGAGGGCAGATCCTCCCCACCTGGTCCACTCAGACTCTCGTGCCAATCTCCTGTGGAAACCCCCGCCCACAGACATACACCTAAAATAAAGCTTCACCAGGTTTCCAGGTATTCCTTAATCCAGTCGCATTGATACCTGAAATTCAGTCCACAATTCCCCCTGCTTGTCAACCCAGCACCCATAGGCATTGCCTTAAACCACACTTGGTTTCCCAATGAAGACAGTAACAAGGTAATTTTCTTATTTAGTTGCATCCACCTACCATGATGTAACTATCCTGCATACAACCAAATACACAATCCCTTCCCCAGAATTCAGCTTTCAGGATTTTGACATTTAAGATTTTACTCCTTCAGGATTATACTTTTTGGAACTTAGATTTTTGAGGGGTTATGGCATTCAGAATAGTGTTGTGAAAGGAAAATTAAATCTCAGGACCCCAGACTCACAATGCCAAAGGGAGAAGTCTGGAAACTGAGTCACACAAAAACTGCCTTCCATTTTGTTCCTACGTAGATAGTTGCAAAGAAAGAGGGCCACATATTTCCCCAGGTGGCCTCGCTCACAAATCGCTCACAAGGAAATTCCTTGCAGGTCCCAAAATCTTTGCCCAAAAACAGAATTCTGCTGAATTTCACCCTGATTTTCCTTTTTTTTCTTGAGACAGAGTCTTATGATATCACCCAGGCTGGAGTGCAATGGCACAGTTTCAGCTCACTGCAACCTCCACCTCCCGGGCTCAAAAGATTCTCATGCCTCGGCCTCCCAAATAGCTTGGACTACAGGTGCATACCACCACACCTGGCTAATTTTTGTATATTTAGTAGAGACAGGGTTTTGCCATGTTGGCCAGGCTGGTCTTGAACTGCTGGCCTCAAGTGATCTGCCTACCTCAGCCTCCCAAAGTGCTGGGATTACAGGCATGAGCCACCATGCCCAGCTGATAATGTAAATTTATAGCTTATCTTAAACAGGTACTAGACAGAACTAGAAATCATCCCTCCACCCACTCCAAGACAAATGCATGATTGCCCTCTCCTCTATGCTTGCTTTTATCTTACATAAAATGTAGATTTGCTGAAAGCCAGGCAAATGAATAATTGTTCCCTGACCCCTCCTTTCACAGGTAACACGTGGATTCAGTAAGCACTAATCAAAGGCTTGCAAGAATGTAACCACTCACTTCCCAACATAGCCACCCTCCCTTTTTTTTTTTTTTTTGAGACGGAGTTTCGCTCTTGTTACCCAGGCTGGAGTGCAATTGTTACCCAGGCCGGAGTGCAATGGCGCGATCTCAGCTCACCGCAACCTCCACCTCCTGGGTTCAAGCAATTCTCACGCCTCAGCCTCCCGAGTAGCTGGGATTACGGCGCGCGCCACCATGCCCAGCTAATTTTTTGTATCTTTAGTAGAGACGGGGTTTCAACTTGTTGACCAGGATGGTCTCGATCTCTTGACCTCGTGATCCACCCGCCTCGGCCTCCCAACGTGCTGGGATTACAGGCTTGAGCCACCATGCCCGGCCCCCTTTTTTTTCTTTTTCCCTGCTCCCCCTGCCACCCTTTGCCCTTTAAATATTGAAATCCTCAAACCCCTCCTTGGAAAAAGCACAGGCCACAGATGCTACTGTGACTTGTGTCTTTTTTTCCCCAAGTGCATCCTCAATCAGCCTTGGAAAAATGAACCTCTAAATGGATTGAGACCTGTCTCAGATACTTTTTGGTTTACAGCAGGGGTCCCCAAGCCCCAGGCTGCAGACCCATAGCAGTCCACAGCCAGTTAGGAGCCATTACTGCCTGAGCTCCGCCTCCTGTCAGATCAGGGGTGGCATTCAATTCTTGTAGGAGCACAAAGCCTATTGTGAACTGCGCATTTGAGGGATGTAGGTTGCGTGCTCTGTATGAGAATCTAATGCCTGATGATCTGAGGTGGAACAGTTTCATCTCAAAACCATCCTTACCCATTCTCCATCCATGGAAAAATTGTCTTCCAAGAAGACAATCTGGCCCCTAATGCCAAAAAGGTTGGGGGTTGCTGGTTTATAGTGTCTTTCAGGATTGTGGTTTGCACTGGCCCTCTCACCATTCTATCAACTTCTTAACAAAACTTTTCAAAGCAATTTAATTTTTTAATTATATTTTCAACTCGGAATAGAGGTTTGCTGACTGAAAAATGCAAGTCTGAAATGCAAACCTGGATGTGGTAATAATAAGAGGCTGAGTGAGCTCAAGAGCCCGGCACCAGTTCCCAAAACCAAGCATGTGCTGAGAGGTTTACTATGGAGATGCAGATGATCAGATCCTAGTGTACTCTGACTGAGAAACTGCAAGAAAGCAGGATTCTGAAGCCGCCATGCCAAAATGGGAATTTCCTTGCAGTGCAGTTTCAGACTTAAAACTTCACCATTAAAGGTAGTTCACGTTGGCTGGGTGTGATGCCTCACACCTATAATCCCAGCACTTCGGGAGGCTAAGGCAGGCAGATCACCTGAGGTCAGGAGTTCAAGACCAGCCTGGCCAACATGGTGAAACTCCATCTCTTCCAATAATAAAAAAATTAGCCGGACGTTGTGGCACATGCATTTTGAAATCCCAACTACTTGGAAGGCTGAGGCAGAAGAATCACTGGAACCCAGGAGGTGGAGATCACAGTGAGCCAAGATCACACCACTGTGCTCCAGTCTGGGAGACAGAGCGAGACTCTATCTCAAAAAAAAATAACAATGAAGTTCATGTAAAAGAAGAAAAACTGGGTTAAAGCCAAGAGCAATACATAGAGCCAAATCTAGCTGGAGTGGAAAGAAGATAGCCAAACTAAACAGGCTGGGCTAAGAAACAGAAATATTAACAAAAATGGCATTTCTTATTGGAGATGTTCTGTGAGTCTAGTGCTGTTCTAAGTCCTCTTCATCATAACTCATTCAGTCCACATGACCCCACCCTAAAAATCAGGCATTTCCATTTGTTGTTCCTTATTTTAAAATAAGGAAATTGAGGCTCAGAAAGGTTAAGTAACTTATCCAAGAACCCAGAGCTAATAAGTGGAAAAGCTGGGATTCAAACCCAGGCCATTCCATTCCAGGATTCAGGCACTTAATGACTGGAATGTACCATGATCTAAATGTCCTCAAAAGACCCACTTTGGGGCTGGGCACCATGGCTCATGCCTATAATCCCAGCACTTAGGGAGGCCAAGTCAGGAGGATTACCTGAGGTCAGGAGTTCAAGACCAGCCTGACCAACGTGGTGAAACCCTGTCTCTACTAAAAACACAAAAATTAGCCAGGCACAGTGGCAGGTGCCTATAATCCCAGCTACTCGGGAGGCTGAGGCAGGAGAATCGCTTGAACCCAGGAGGTGGAGGTTACAGAGAGCAGAGATTGCACCACTGCACTTCAGCCTGGGTGACAAGAGTGAGACTCTATCTTAAAAAAAAAAAAAGACTCACTTTGGAAACTAACATCCACCTTGTTTCATCAAACTTGAGTAAAGTTATGATTTCATCATTTTTACTGGTTTACTTATAATTATTATCCCTTTATGAATTTTCATTTTCTAAAATGACTACTGATAAAATATTGATAATTCTTATCAAAAGGGCATTTGTTTTTTAAGAAACACATTATTAAATGGGGAAGAAAAAGTATGGCATTGTAGACAGATGGGGTCAAGCCTCTCATGGGCAAGCCCTGGAGAGGGACAGCTCACAGCAAGGATGCTCGCCCTCACCCACTGAGGACAGCTGACCCCAGAGGGTCCACTTCTTGATTTCCTGCATGGAATGGTTAAACGGCAAAGTGCATGTCGAAACCAAAAAACCCAATATCTCATCAAGTTTACAATGATAGGAGAAGACCAAAACTTTGCTCTACTGTTCACAGACGAACATGGGCTTAGCCAAGGAAAGGTGCTAGTGTAAGTCTGTGTGCTATGAGTTGACTTCTTATTTTTCAATTAGAGAGAAAAATATGAGATGGTTTGACAAAGGGTGACTCACAAGCATGGCTTAGATTTTTGTTTTCAAGGTTAAATGTTCTCAGTCAACAACTGGGAAAACTACAGATATTTAACTAAACTTATGCTTCCAACAATGGCTAAGTGCTCTAAGGCAGCAGTCCCAAATCTTTTTGGCACCAGGGACCAGTTTTGTGGAAGACAATTTTTCCACAAATGAGGGGGAAGTTTGGCCTGGGGCCAAACTCTAGGGAAAGGAGGGGATACTGAGCCCAGACTCTCCAAAGGCGTGAAGGGGCCGAGGTCTGGAGCAACCAGCAGAAGCAGATGCCACTTGTCCCTATAGGAAACTGTTCTCAAATTCCCAATTCCAGCTCAAAGGACTGATCATGATTAAGCAAAATGGGCTGGGTACAGTGGCTCATGTCTGTAATTCACGCATTTTGGGAGGCTGAGGGCGAGGATCACCTAAGGTCAGGAGTTCGAGACCACCCTGGGCAACATGCCAAAACCCCGTCTCTACTAAAAATACAAAAATTAGCCAGGTGTGGTGGCAGGCACCTGTAATCCCAGCTACTCAGGACGCTGAGTCAGGAGAATCAGTTGAACTCAAAAGGCAGAGGTTGCAGTGAGCCAAGATTGTGCCCCTGGACTCCAGCCTGGGCAACAGAGTGAGACTCCCTCAAAAAAAAGAAAAAAATTAAGCAAAATCCTACAATCACAGGTCACCAAACACAGAACAAAGCAAATCACAGTGAACATCACCTGAAACAAAAACCTACATACTTAAATTCTCAAGAGCTGTGGATGCTGGGATTATCAGATACAGAATATAGCATAGCTGTGCATGACACCTAAAGAAATAAAAGGCACAGCTGGCCAGGTGCAGTGGCTCATGCCTGTAATCCCAGCACTTTCGGAGCCCGAGGCAGGCAGATCACCTGAGGTCAGTAGTTCAAGACAAGCCTGGCCAACATAGTGAAACCCCATCTCTACTAAAAATACAAAAAATTAGCCAGGTATGGTGGCAGATACCTGTAATCCCATCTACTCGGGAGGCTGGGGCAGGAGAATTGCTTGAATCTGAGAGGCAAAGGTTGCAGTTAGCAGAGATCGAACCACTGCACTGCAGCCTGGGTAACAGAGAGAGACTCTGCCTCAAAAAAAAAACAAACAAAAAAACCAGAAATAAAAGGCACAGTCACAAGGATCACCAGTGAAAGAGTATTTGGAATGAATAGATACATTTGGGGAAAAAAAACATGCAACTTTTACAAATAAAATATAAAATTGTTAAAATCAAAAACTCCATCATCAGGTTAAACATTAAATCAGATAGAGCTAAAGAGAGAATTAATGAATGGAAGATATACATAAATGTTTTTACTACATGTGACTATATCACTGCAATTGAAATCAAGTTTGAGAATTAAAGAGTGTTGATCAAAGAGGTCATGAGTTGTCTTAGTTCATTTACACAGAATGAAAAGTGTGGCAGGTGGAACTACAGTGCTAGAGGGAGGGAAGAATGAAGGGGAGCTGGTGTTCCCTATTTTTTTTTTTTGAGGTGGAGTCTCCTCTGTCACCTAGGCTGGAGCCCAGTGGCATGATCTTGGCTTCCTGCAACCTCCACCTCCTGGGTTTAAGAGATTCTTCTGCCTCAGACACCCGAGTAGCTAGGACTACAGGTGCCCATCACCATGCCCAGCTAATTTTTGTATTTTTAGTAGAGATGGGGTTTTGCCAAGTTGGCCAGGCTAGTCTCAAACTCCTGACCTCAGGTTATTCGCCTGCCTCAGACTCCCTATTTATTCTTTCACACCTTTTTTTTTTTTTTTTTTTTTTGCAACGGAGTTTCGCTCTTGTTACCCAGGCTGGAGTGCAATGGCGCGATCTCGGCTCACCGCAACCTCCGCCTCCTGGGTTCAGGCAATTCTCCTGCCTCAGCCTCCCGAGTAGCTGGGATTACAGGAACGCGCCACCGTGCCCAGCTATTTTTTGTAATTTTCGGTAGAGACGGAGTTTCACCATGCTGACCAGGATGGTCTCGATCTGTTGACCTCGTAATCCACCCGCCTCAGCCTCCCAAAGTGCTGGGATTACAGGCTTGAGCCACCGCGCCCGGCCTTTCTTTCACACCTTTTGAATGATTTCCTGGTTGCATGTATCCCCTATTTATGCAAAGGGATTTTCAAGTCTTTAGAAGATTGAAATAGACACAAACTATATGGCCTCTCAACAAGAAGATATACCTAAAGAAAATTTCAAGAACAGGGCCAGATGCAGTGATTCACATCTATAATCCCAGAACTTTAGGAGGTCGAGGCGGGTGGATCATGAGGTCAGGAGATCAAGACCATTCTGACTAACATGGTGAAACCCCATCTCTACTAAAAATACAAAAAATTAGCTGAGTGTAGTGGTGTGTACCTGTAGTCCCAGCTACTCAGGAGGCTGAGGCAGGAGAATCGCTTGAACCCAGGAGGCAGAGGTTGCAGTGAGCCAAGATCACACCACTGCACTTCAGCCTGGGTAACAGAATAAGACTCCAACTCAAAAAAAGAAAATTTTGGCCAGGCGTGGTGGCTCACGCCTGTAATCCCAGCACTTTGGGAGGCCAAGGTGGGCGGATCTCGAAGTCAAGAGATCGAGGTCATCCTGGCCAACATGGTGAAACCCATCTCTACTTTAAAAATACAAAAATTGGCTGGGCGTGGTGGCACATGCCTGTAGTCCCAGCTACTTGGGAGGCTGAGGCAGGAGAATTGCTTGAACCCGGGAGGCAGAGGTTGCAGTAAGCCGAGATTGAGCCACTGCAGCCCAGCCTGGCACCTGGCGACAGAGCAAGACTCTGTCTCAAAAAAAGAAAAATCAAGAACAAAAAAGCCTAACTTTTGGACAATAGAATAGCCTGGATGTCTCTCTTTAGAAATTTTCCTGACTATGCAAGGTACAGCACTATAGGAAATGGCTGTCATAACCACACAATTACGTGAAGAAGGGATCTTGAAAAACTAAGGACATGGTGACAAAGACAAAAATGTATTACTGCCAGGTATGGTGGCAAGAGCCTGTAGTCCCAGCTAACCAGGAGGCTAAGGCAGGAAGATTGCTTGAGCCCAGGAGTTTGAGTCCAGACTGGGCAACACAGTGAGACCCCATCTCTTTATTTAAAAAAAAAATCCTTGGCATTGAACTTGAAATGTCAGCCGACTTCATTTCAGACAAACTTTCAGAAATCAATCGGCAACATCATATTTTAGAGAACGGGACATTAGCATGACTTTCAAAACCAACAGTTTTATGCTTGCTCCTGGTCTTTTGGGCTGGGTTTCCAGGTATCCTGGGTCCTGCCACCTCCTTTGCTGCAGGGAGGTGACTTTCCAGAGAAAGTCAGAGAAACACAAAGGGATTCTGACAGAATAGACAGAGGCACATCTTGATTTGACTTGTCAAGAGATACCGTCAACCAATGCTTCTACTTATCTATGGTTTCTTACCCCAAAAAGCAGGAAAGGAGAAACTGTAGGATAAACAGAACATTCTTCCATTGGTTGAATTCAGTAGCCTATTATTAAAAAGAAAAAAGCTAATGATTAGGTTAATTACATTGCAGTTTTATTGATTTTACCAAACTGCATTTTGATACAAGAACCACTTTCCCAAACAGAAAATCTAATGCTAAAAATCCTAGGTGATACTAGTTATGTGATGTTGGGCAAATTAATTTTCTTCCCTGAAACTCAGATTCACTTTGCAGAATGTAGATTATTTAAAAAAAGATGGCCGGGCGCGGTGGCTCAAGCCTGTAATCCCAGCACTTTGGGAGGCCGAGGCGGGTGGATCACGAGGTCATGAGATCGAGACCATCCTGGTCAACATGGTGAAACCCCGTCTCTACTAAAGATACAAAAAATTAGCTGGGCATGGTGGTGCGTGCCTGTAATACCAGCTACTCGGGAGGCTGAGGCAGGAGAATTGCCTGAACCCAGGAGGCGGAGGTTGCAGTGAGCCAAGATCGTGCCATTGCACTCCAGCCTGGGCAACAAGAGCAAAACTCCGTCTCAAAAAAAAAAAAAAAAAAAAAAAAAAGAAAGCCTTCCTCAAAAGGTTGATATAAGGACCGAATGAAATTGTTTAGGGCTGTGCAAACGACCAGCACAAAATCCTGATCACTATTACTGCTGATTCACGGACTTTATACATCTTTGCTAATTTCATTTGTGGTCCCAAATTCAAGGTTGGGTTTACATTTTATAAATAATTTTAGAAGAAAGTGTATTATCTCTTTTTTTCTTTCTTTCTTTTTTAAGACCAGGTCTTGCTCTGTCACCCACACTGGAGTGCAGTGGTGTGATCATGGCTCACTGCAGCCTCTATCTCCTCAGATCAATCAATCCTCCCACCTCAGCCTCTTGAGTAGCTGGGACTACAGGCACAGGTCACCATGTCCAGCTAATTTTTTTTTTTTTTTTTTTTTAGTAGACAGGGTCTTGCCATGTTGCCCAGGCTGGTCTTGAATTCCTGAGCTCAAGTGATCTGCCTTCCGTGGCCTCCCATAGTACTGGATTACAGGCATGAGCCACCACACCCAGCCAGAAAGTTAATTCTTAATAATGTAGGCAAGAAAAGTTTAAGTTCAAAAACTGTTTTCAAGAACTTCCAGATGTTTAGGAAGTATTGTGAACAAATAAACTATTATCTGCTACTTTTTATAAAGCAATCAAGTAATTGGCGTGAAGGAGACGGTAGACAAAGAAGTATCATACTTCATTTCTGGTCGGGCACGGTGGCTCACACCTGTAATCCCAGCACTTTGGGAGGCAGAGGCCGGTGGATCACCTGAGGTCAGGAGTTTGAGATCTTCCTGGCCAACATGGTGAAAACCCATTTCTACTAAAAATACAAAAATTAGCCAGATATAGTGGCAGGTGCCTGTAATCCCAGCTACTTGGGAGGCTGAGGCAGGAGAATAGCTTGAACCCAGGAGGCAGAGGTTGCAGTGAGCCAAGGTCGTACCATTCCACTCAGCCCAGGGAACAAGAGCGAAACTCTATCTCAAAAAACAAAAACAAACAAACAAAAAAATAGACTCAATTTCTGCTGTCCAGGAGTTTAATCCCTAACTGAGAAAATAAAATTAACCCTCTTGAAATGACAGGTGACAATAAGAAGGAGTATTTTATTTGTGGTTGGTCCCCTGCCCGTATCCAAAAATGATTTGAAGATGCCTGAAGACTGTTCATAAGTATGTGCTCGATAACATTATTGAATGTAAGTTCTACTCACTTTCTATTAAGCAACACTTTGTTAGCCAAGTTTTAGAAACTCTATACTTCTAAAATGAAATGTTTTAAGTTTATAATTCACATTTTAAACAAGGTAGAATGTTCTTCTCTAATTAGTACCATCTTGCCACATTTCACTGTCATTGTTTCATTAGTAATGCTTTGCCCACTTATCAAAAAGAAACACATTACAAAAATTAGCTGTGCATGCTGGTATGCACACCTATGGTCCCAACCTGGAAGGTGGAGGTTGCAGTGAGCTGAGATTGTGCCACTGCACTCCAGCCTGGGCGACACAGTGAGACTCTGTCTCAAAAAAAAAAAAAAAAAGATGTGCCACCTGGGAGGATCACTTGTTCCCAAGAGGTCAAGACTGCAGTTGCCAAGACAGCCTGGGCAACAGAGTGAGACTCTGTCTCAAAAAAATACCATAAAATAAATTAAAATAAAGTATATGTTAGGTCTCTTGTTCTTTATATAAGGGAGGGATATGTTTTTCACACATGAAGGAGAAAGCAAACACTTTTCATATACAAATAAAGTAATTGAGATGACACCGGAGGATGTGTTTCTAGAGCCAGAGCACCTGGACTGGCCACCTACTATCCTTGGGAAGATATTTAAACACAATACCCCAGATGCTTTGCCTATACAATGGAAATAGTAACATGACCCTCTCTTCTGTGGAAATGCAGTGAGACAGTTCATGAACAATGCTTTGAAAAATGTCTGACATAAGCCCTCAACAAATACTAGCTAGTATTATTATTACATGAGAAAGTAGAAGAATTCTGCATGATAATCATTACAGGCAGGTGGCAACTTCTGAAAACACCACTGCTACAAGTTTAGAAGTCAATGACATTGATATGAGAACACTTACATCTTCTGAAACAATGTTATATATTATTAACATACCTAATCTAGTCTACTCGTAAAGTACCTAAAATTCAGTTTCTGGTCACTATGCCTTTCACAGCGTTGTTCCCATGGGGAAATGTGCTTTTAGTCCCAATAAGATGTTTTAACAATCTTTCAGAGTTTCTAGATTTCTATTTCTGGAGAGAGATATATATATATAAAACCAGAATTTCAGAACAGATAAACTCCAGTGATAAAAAAATAAAAATTTAAATTTAAAAAAAGAAACTTGTTTTTATAATAATGAAAGAAGGCCGGGCGCGGTGGCTCACGCCTATAATCGCAGCACTTTGGGAGGCCGAAGCAGGTGGATCACGAGATCAAGAGATCGAGACCATCCTGGTCAACATGGTGAAACCCCATCTCTACTAAAAATACAAAAAATTAGCTGGGCACGGTGGTGCGTGCCTGTAATCCCAGCTACTCAGGAGGCTGAGGCAGGAGAATTGCCTGAACCCAGGAGGCGGAGGTTGTGGTGAGCCGAGATGGCGCCATTGCACTCCAGCCTGGGTAACAAGAGTGAAATCCCGTCTCAAAAAATCAAAATAAAAATAGGGGAACGATCCAAGATGGCCAATCGCTAACATCTTGGGATTGCAGCTCACAGTTAAAGCTCATAGAACTAGAGGACGCCACACTTTCAGACAAATTCTGGTCGCTCAGGAGCAGAAGATTCCCAGTGGAGGAGACACGCGGGGCAGAAGTTTCGCCAGCACCGCGGCGTAGCGGTCTCGCCGGCACCTCCGCATGGCAGCTCTGGGAGTTGACTAGGCGGGGCTGGCTCCCCTTCTGACCGAGGTTTGGAGGAGCCGCGCGGGTTCCCAGCGCTGACTCCTGAGGCTGGTGCAGAAGCTGTGCCGGCACATCTGCGCAGAGTGAACGCGACTGGTTCCCCTTCTGACCCAGGTTTGCAGCTCCAGGAAGGCAGACTCGCCTATTACGGACACAAGGAGGAAGCCAGACAGGAGAAGCCTGGGCAGAAAAACACCATCAGTCTTGATGCCACTGTTTCTGGCCCTGGGAACTAACATCTTGGACTTCCACTCAAGAGACCTACTGAAAGCTGGTAATTTCAAAGACGACAGGAGGATTAATTTACACTGATGGGAAGAAACCAGC
>CM052648.1:124293907-124314872 GCA_028533165.1 Leontopithecus rosalia
AACCCCGTCTCTACTAAAGATACAAAAAATTAGCTGGGCCCAGTGGCGCGTGCCTGTAATCCCAGCTACTCGGGAGGCTGAGGCAGGAGAATTGCCTGAACCCAGGAGGCGGAGGTTGCGGTGAGCCGAGATCGGGCCATTGCACTCCAGCCTGGGTAACAAGAGCGAAACTCCGTCTCAAAAAAAAAAAAAAAAAAAATTAAAGAAGCCAAGTACGGTGGTTCATGCCTATAATCCCAGCACTTTGGGAGGCTGAAGTGGAAGAACTGCTTGAAGCCAGAAGATTGAGACCCGCCTGGGCAACAGAGGGAGCATCTGTCTCAAACTAGAGTTCTCATGAAAGTTGATTGTAAGAGGAGGCTGATAGCAGCCCCGCCCCGTTGCCATGGGATCTTTGCACACACTGGCTCCCCTTCCCCTTCTCCCAGGAGTGGAAGCAGCCTGAGGCCCTCACCAGATGCAGATGCTGGTGCCATGCTGCTTGCACAGCCTGCACAACTGTGAAGCACAGGAACCTTTTTTTCTTGATAACTTACCCAGCCTCAGGTAGTCCTTTACAGCAACACCAACAAACTAAGTCACAGATTCAACACAATCCCTATCAAATCTTAGTTGGCTTTATCTATTTTTTTTTGCAGAAATTAACAAGCTAATTTTAAGATTAATAAGGAAATGCAAGGGAATCAAAAAATCAAAACTATCTAGAAAAAGAACAAAGTTGTTGCACTCACACTTTCCATGTCAAAATTTAATACAAAGTTTACAGCAATCAAAACTAGCTAGTACTGGTTTAAAGATATATAAATATTTATGGCTGGGCATGGTGGCTCATGCCAATAATCCCAGCAGTTTAGGAGGCTGAGGCAGGCAGATCCTTTGGGCCCAGGAGTTCAAGACCAGCCTGGGCAACATGGTGAAACACTGTCTCTACAAAAGATAAAAAATAAAAAAAATTATTAGCCAGGTGTAGTGGTGCACACCTGTGGTCTCAGCTACTTGGGAGGCTGAGGTGGGAGGATTGCGTGAGCCTGGAAGGTCAAGGCTGTAGTGAGTGGTGACTGCTACCACACTCCAGCCTGGGTAACAGATCAAGATCCTGTCTCAAAAAAATAATAAAGATAGATATGCAATCAATAGAATAGAATTGAGAGTCAAGAAATAGAGTTACACTCTTTTTTTTTTTTTTTGAGACGGAGTTTCGCTCTTGTTACCCAGGCTGGAGTGCAATGGCGCGATCTCGGCTCACTGCAACCTCTGCCTCCTGAGTTCAGGCAATTCTCCTGCCTCAGCCTCCTGAGTAGCTGGGATTACAGGCACATGCCACCATGCCCAGGTAATTTTTTGTATTTTTAGTAGAGACGGGGTTTCACCATGTTGACCAGGATGGTCTTGATCTCTTGACCTCGTGATCGACCCCCCCCCTCGGCCTCCCAAAGTGCTGGGATTACAGGCTTGAGCCACCGCACCCGGCCAAGAAATATACTCTTAAAATTATGATCAATTGATTTTCAACCAGGCTGCCAAGACAACCCAATGGAAAAAGAACAGTCTTTTTAACACATGGTGCTGTGACAACTACTGTCACATGCGAAAAATGAATCTGAGCTTCTATCTCACACCATATATAAAAAATTAACCCACGAGCTGGGTTCTGTGGCATGTGCCTGTAGTCCCAGGTACTCAGGAGGCTGAGGTGGAGAATCATTTGAGCCCAGGAGTTTGAGGGCACAATGAGCCATGACTGTACCAGTGAATAGCTACGGCATTTGAGTCTGGGTAACACAGCAACATAGAAAGGCCCCATCCCTTAAAATAAATAATTTTTTAATTAACTGAAATGTATTAAAGACGTGGATATAGGAGCCAAAACTCTACAATTCTTAGAAGAAAGTATAGGAGTAAATCTTTATGACCCTTGGGTTAGGCAAAGCCTTAGATAAAACATCAAAAGCACAAGCAACAAAACATAAAAAATTGAAAAACTGGAATTCATAAACATTTAAAAACTTTTATAGGCTAGGCACAGTGGCTCATTCCTATAATCCCAACACTTTGGGAGGCCGGGACGGGCAGATTGCTTGAGCTCAGGAGTTCAAGACCAGCCTGGGCAACATGGCGAGATCTAGTCTCTACAAAAATATAAAAAGAAGCCAGGCATGGTGGCACACACCTGTAGCCCCAGCTACTCAGGAGACTGAGAGAGGAGAATGGCTTGAGCCCAGCAGGTTGAGGCTGCAGTAAGCTATGATAGCATTACTGCACTACAACCTGCGTAATGAAGGGAGATCCTGTCTCAAAAAATAAATAAATAACATTTTTATAAACGGATAAACAACATGTAATATATATATATATATATATATATATATATATATATATATACACCTGCAATGAAATACAAATCAGCCTGAAAAAGGAATTAAATTCGGATACCTAATATGACCTGGATAAACCATGAAAATATTATGTAAGTGAATAAATCAGACAAAAAGGCAAAACTACTGTACAAATCCACTTGTATGAGATGTCTAGAGTAGGCAAATTTGTAGAGAATTAAATATAAAATGTAAACTATAAAAAATATGGAAGATAGCATAGAAAATCTGTGTGATCTTGGTTTGAGGATGAGTTTCAAATACAACACCAGAAGCATAATTCATGAAAGAAAAAAATTGATTGTGAATTTCATTAAAATTAAAAACTTCAAGGCCAGGTGTGGTGGCTCACCCCTGTAAATCCCAGCACTTTGGTTGAGAAGCCAAGGTGGATGGATCATGAGGTCAGGAAATCCAGACCATCCTAGCTAACACAGTGAAATCCTGTCTCTACTAAAAATACAAACATTAGCTGGGTGTTGTAGCACACGTCTGTAGCCTCAGGAGGCTACTCAGGAGGCTGAGGCAAGAGAACTGCTTGAACCCGGGAGGCGGAGGTTGCAGTGAGCCGAGATGGCGCCACTGCATTACAGCCTATACAACAGAGCGAGACTCCATCTCAAAAAAAATTTTAAACTTCAGCTCTGTGAAAGACACTGTTAATTAAATAAAAGATAAGCCACAAACTAGGAAGAAAAATTTGCAAAACTCATATTTGATAAAGGACTTGTGGCCGGGCACGGTGGCTCAAGCCTGTAATCCCAGGACTTCGGGAGGCCAAGGCGGGTGGATCACGAGGTCAAGAGATCGAGACCATCTTGGTCAACATGGTGAAACCCGTCTCTACTAAAAATACAAAAAATTACCTGGGCATGGTGGCGTGTGCCTGTAATCCCAGCTACTCAGTAGGGTGAGGCAGGAGAATTGCCTGAACTCACGGAGGTTGCGGTGAGCCGAGATAGGGCCATTGCACTCCAGCCTGGGTAACAAGAGCGAAACTCCGTCTCAAAAAAAAAAAAAAAGGACTTGTAACAAGTACATGAAAAACCATAAATCCATGATAGGAAAAAACAGCCCTCCCCAATCACTAACGCAGGTGTCAGGACACTAATTTATTAGTCTGAACATTGATAAAGGAAGCTTTTATCCTGCTTTTCCTATGTGAAGTAATGAAAACTTGTCCTCATTGAAAAAGTTAAAGCCAGGCGCAGTGGCTATAATCCCAGAACTTTGGGAGGCCAAGACCGGCAGATTACTTGAGGTCAGGAGTTCGAGACTAGCCTGGCCAATATGAATAAAACCCTGTCTTTACTAAAAGTACAAAAATTAGCTGGGCATGATGGCAGGCACGGAACCCAGCTACTTGGGAGGCTGAGGTAGGATAATCACGTGAACCCGGGAGGCAGAGGTTGAAGTGAACCAAGATTGCACCACTGCACTCCAGCCTGAATGACCGAGTGAGACTCCATCTCAACAACAAAAAAAAAAGTGAAAAAGAAAATGTTTAGACAATAAAGGCAGAAGGTAACTATTTTGCAATTTGTAATTAAATAAGTTTAGACAATGATTATCAACAGCTGCTAAAACAATTAGGGGTAATATTGATTGTGAACCTTGTAAGGAAGGGACAAGCGATCAACCCTATAAAATCATTAGCAGTGAAATTGATCCATTTAATAGCATTCCAAGAAGGACAAGGTATTATGTGCCCCACAATCAAAAGATCCTGAAATAGGCCAGGCGCGATGGCTCACACCTGTAATCCCAGCACTTTGGGAGGCCAAGGCAGGTAGATCACCTGAGGTCAGGAGTTCAAGACTAGCCTGGCCAACATGGTGAAACCCCATCTCTACTAAAAATACAAAAATTAGCCAGGCATGAGGGCAGGCACCTGTGATCCCAGCTACTTGGGGAACTGAGGCAGGAGAGTCACTTGAACACGGAAAGCAGAGGTTGCAGTGAGTTGATATAGTACCACTGCACTCTAACTTGGGCTACAGAGTGAGACTCTGTCTCACAAAAAAATTTTAAAAATGGAAATAAATGTAGATGCAAATTTCAGACTTACATAGCACACTTGAAAATGTCTGCCATTTATTTTTCCCTGCACCAAACCTGGTCTACACCAAGCCTGAGGGGATGTTCCTGCTCTTAGAAAACTGAGATGAAACTGAAAGTCACACAAAACCACATTCACACCAACAATCCTACTGAATAAATCAGACTTTCTCTACCTTAATGTTACAGCTCTCATGTACTATGTTCAGGCCTGAATATAATACAAAACATAAGCTTTTTAACTTTCCTAAAATCATCAACAAATTAAACTAAAAACTCCACCTTGCTTTCTTAAATTACTAAACATTATTGTCTTCTATATATAGTGCAAGCAGTATCAATGGCAAAATCAATCTTGGTCTTTGTACCACTGGCAGCACAGCCATAATCCCACACTCTACCTTAATTTACTTGTGCTTGATAATCCACTTATGTGGTTCCCAACGTAGAGGAGAGGCAGAGGAAATAGCTTCAATAAAAAAAAAAAAGAATGAATATTTTGTTAGAACTCCAACAGGCATTTCCCTACACATACAAAAATGGTAACAGATACTTCACCAGAGAGGATATTCAAAAAGGCATTAAAAAATAATTCTGGCAGGCCATGGTGGCATCCCAGCACTTTGGGAGGCCAAAGCAGGCAGATCACAAGGTCAGGAGTTCAAGACCAGCCTGGCCAACATAGCGAAACCTCGTCTCTACTAAAAATACAACAATTAGCTGGGCATGTTGGCACATGTCTGCAGTCCCAGCTATGCAGGAGGCTGAGGCAGGAAAATCACTTGAACCCAGGAGGCAGAGGTTGCAGTGAGCTGAGATCGTACTGCAGTCCAGCTTGGGCAACAGAGCGAGATTTGTTGCATTTTTCATCTCAAACAAAAAAAAGAAAGAAAGAAAAGGTGCTCCTCCTCACTAGTCATGCGAGTAATACAAATTAAAGTCTATAAGATGTCACGACACACTCACCAGATTAGCGAATTTTATTTATTTATTTATTTGAGACAGAGTTTCACTGTAGTTGCCCAGGCTGGAGTGCAATAATGTGATCTTGACTCACTGAAACCTCCACCTCCCAGTTTTAAGCAGTTCTCCTGCCTCAGTCTCCTGAGTAGCTGGGATTACTGGCACCTGCCATCACACCCAGTAATTTTTTGAATTTTTAGTAGAGATGGTTTTGCCATGTTGGCCAGGGTGGTCTCGAACTCCTAGCCTCGGATGATTCGCCCGCCTCAGTCTCCCAAAGTGCTAGGATTACAGGTGTGAGCCACTGCACCCAGCCTGGATTAGCAACATTTAAAATGACTCGTATACCAGGAATATGAAGCAACAGGGACTTTCATGCATGCTTGCCAGAACGTGAATTGGTGCAGCCACCATGAAGAACAGTTCAACATCACATATTGAAGCTGAAGATACGAACACCCCAGGGGCCAGTAGTTCCACTCCCTAATGGACACATTCCTCACTCATTTGCATTGTTATGGACTGAATCTTGTCTTTCCCCAAATTCATATGCTGAAGCCTAATCCCCAAATTTGACTGTATTTGGAGATGAGGTCTCAACCAAGGTAATTCAGGTTACATGAGGGCATAGTGACAGAGCTCTAGCCCAACAGGACTGGTGTCCCTATACAAAGAGAAGAGGGCAGGTACAGTGGCTGATACCTGTAATCCTAACACTTTGGGAGGCCCAAGCGGGAAGATAGCTTAAGCCCAGGAGTTCAAGGCCAGCCCTGGTAACATAGTGAGACCCTGTCTCTACAAAAGAAAAAAAAAAAAAGCTTAATTAGCAAGGCATGGTAGCAAATGCATGCAGTCCCAGCTAGGAAGAAGGATCACTTGAGCCCAGGATTTCAAGACTGCAGTGAACTGTGGATGTACCACTGTACTCCAGCCTGAGTAACAGAGCTAGACCCTGTTTCAAAATAATAATAATTAAAATGAAAATAAAAACAGAAAAAAGAAGTGGAAGAGATACCAGGAGTGCACACACAGAGGAAAGGCCATTGAGGACACAGTGAGAAGGTGGCCATCTGCAAGCCAGGAAGCAAAGCCTCACCAGAAGTCAACCCTGCCAGCACCTTGGTCCCGGACTCCAGCCTCTAGAACTGTGAGGAGATCTGTTTCTGTTGCTGAGGCACCTGGCTTGGGGTATTTTGTTATGGTAGCCCCGGCTAACATATGTACACCAGGGTCAAACTATAAGCATGGTCAGAGTGGTACTTTTTATTTTTCTAGCCCACAAACTGGAAGCATCCAAATTACCATGAACAATAGAACAGATAAGTAAATTGTGGCATATTCATACATGAAAAGAATACAGCCACACATAACACAGATGAATTTCACTATCATAACAGTAAGTGGAAGAAGCAAGATACAAAATAACATAGAGTATATTCCCTTTATCTCAAGTTAAAAAGCAGGTAAAACTACAGAATTTAGGGATGCATCTAGATTTAGAAAAATTACAAAGAAAGCAAGAAAAATATTGTTAGAAAAGTTAGGATAGTGGGTAAGGAAGACTTTGTGATCCCATTTCACAACCTAAATAATGTTTTACAAGGTTAATTATTCATTCAACTACACATTCAAATAAGATGCCTTTTTCTCTATGTATAGATCAGATTTTACCATTTTAAAATTATACCATAAATAAGAGTAATCAGGCCCAGCAATTTTCTGTTTTCTCTCTCTTTTTTTTTTTTTGGAAACAATGTCTCACTATGCTGCCCACACTGATCTCCAATTCCTGGCCTCAAGTGATCCTCCAGCCTTGGCCTCCCAAGTTGCTGGGATGCTGCTTTAGTCTGTCAGATAAATAATCCACTGCTAGATGCTGACATTTTTCCAAGCATTAGAGAAAAAGCAGCAAACCAGACACACGAGGTCCTCACCCTCAGGGAACTGACAGTCTAATTTAAAAACAAATACTGTCATATCCATTTAATACCACCTATTGTATGGGACTGGTCCAAGAACTAAATGCCTTCCCTAATGTCTGGAACCCAGTGACTGTTCAACAAATATTAGTTCCATTCCACAGTCCAGGAAGGAATGGCAGATTTTGTTTCTAGTTCCATGATGGAAAAAACTCTGTATTTGTATGTATATCAAATTGCATTCTTCATTCCACTCAGAGCTTTTGTCAATCCAGGCCAAAAATGAACACTGAAAACAGAAATCAATAAACTAGAGCCCAAATCCAGCCCAGCTCTTGTTTATGTTAGTAAGGTTTTACTAGAACATATGGACATCAATCCATTTAAATGTCATCTAGGGCTACTTTCATAGTACAGCAGCAGAGGTGAATGATTACAAGAGATGATCTGACCCTTTACCAAAAAAGTTTGCCAACCCTTAATTTAGAGTTCTCTCACTCCAGAAGACACAGAGTCACAGTATTCATTCATTTGATGTCCATTGTTAAGCATATACTTTTACTACTATTCCATTACATAAATGAAAAACTGAATGATATGCAATCATACCTGTAATCCCAGCACTTTGGGAGGCCAAGGTGGGCGGATCACTTGATGTCAGGAGTTTGAGACCAGCCTGACCAACATGGTGAAACCCATCTCTTCTAAAAATACAAAAATTAGCTGGGCATGGTGGTGCATGCCTGTAATCCCAGCTACTAGGGAGGTTGAAGCCAGGAAATCACTTGAACTAGGGAGTCAGAGGTTGCAATGAGCCAAGATGCGCTGCACTTCAGCCTGGTGACAGAGTGAGACTCCATCTCAAAAAAAAAAAAATTAGCCGGGTGTGGTGGCAGACGCTTGTAAGCCCAGCTAATCAGGATGCTGAGACAGGAAAATCACTTGAACCCAGGAGGCGGAGGTTGCAGTGAGAAGAGATCGCACCATTGTACTACAGCCCGGGCAGCAGAGCAAGAGTCCATCTCAAACAAAAAAAGAAGTTTCTATCAAGTGCAGGGAGGAAGTACAGTCTGTATAAAAATGGACCCGTACTCTAAAATCAATGTGTATTTTCCCATCTTCTATCACAGTTGTATACACTGTTTATTACATACCTTTATAGGAATTTTCTTATCAAAATCAGGGAAGTGAATTATTTTATTTAGCTTGGACACATATAGTATCATTATGGTGGCTGCCATCTGAAGAAAAGGGGAGAGAGAAACTTCAGCAAAATATCTGCAGATTGCTTGAGGTGCAATGACATTATCAGAAGAAAACACATTCATCAAAAAGAAATATGGCAAAAAATTCATTTTCCAGGTTCCAGAAAAAATAACTATTTCTTAGAATATTAAGATTGTTTTTCTTGCCACAGTACATATTCCCTCAGAACTCTAGGCAAAAATGTGATGTCAGGCAGGGTGAGGTGGCTCACACCTATAATCCCAGCACTTTGGGAGGCTGAGGCAGGCAGATCACTTCAGGCTAGGAGTTTGAGACCAGCCTGGAGTTTGAGACCAGTGACAAAACTCCGTCTCTACTAAAAATACAAAAATTAGCCAAGAATGGTGGTGGGCACCTGTAATTCCAGCTACTCCAGAGGCTGAGGCCTTAAAATCGCTTGAACCCCGGAGGCCAACGTTGCAGTGAACCAAGATCGTGTGACTGCACTCCAGCCTGGGCAACAGAGTGACACACCACTGTCTCAAAAAAAAAAAAAGATAGTAACAGCTGGGTGCAGTGGCTCATGCTTGTAATTTCAGCACTTTGGGAAGCTAAGGTGGGAGGATCACCTGGGCCTAGGAGCTCAAGACCAGCCTAAGCAACATGGTGAAACTCATCTCTACAAAAAAAACAAAATCTTAGCCAGTCTTGGTGACGTGTGCCTGTGATCCCAGCTATTCAAGATACTGAGGTGGGAGGATCACCTGAGCCTAGAAAGTCAAGGCTGCAGTGAGCCATGATTATGCCATTGCACTCCAGCCTGGGCGGCAGAGCAAGACTCTATCTCAAAAATAATAATAATAATATGTATATAAATAATATCAAATAGACTGACACATACACATTATCTCAAGGGGCTCTAGGAATGGAACTGTGGCAGAAGGAGAAAGGGAGTGGTGCCCCTGACAGTGACAAATGTGCAAAAGTGGCCAGAGTCAGTGAGGTGACACATTGATCCTGGACCTTGCTTCCCGTATACGAAACATAGTCATCTTCCCCCATAAAGGCACGGAGACATTCTTTTAAATGGGACTTCACACATAAGAACATTTTTTTAAAGTCCATTATTTCCATAAAATAGAAGACTAACAGAGGGGAAAAAAAAGTTAAAGAGAGATTTGCTTTTCAATCTAGCTGGTATAGCAAGAATGCTTCATTCAAATCCTCTTAATCTGGAGTACCCTATGTATACTGGAAATACTCCATATCATTATTGTTAAATTAAAAAAATTAATATCATCTTCCTTGCAAGTTTTGGAACTTAATTCTCTCTGCATTAGGATGCAAAAATGTAAGACTCCTTAAACATGATTATAACCCTATACGTTGCTCCTGAGTTTGCAAACTTAATACCTATCATATCTTTATGTAATTAAGACCACCCTGAATTATAACTGTACTTTGTACTTATGCTTCACTTTATAATTCTTAAAAAATTTCAATAAAACTGACCAGGCACAGTGGCTCATGCCCATAATCCCAACACTTTGGAGGCCAAGGTGGGCAGATCGCTTGAGCCCAGACGTTCCAGACCAGCCTAGGCAACATGGCAAAACCCTATCTCTACAGAAAATTTAAAAAATTAGCCAGTGTGGTGGTGTACGCCTGTAGTCCCAGCTACTCGAGAGGCTGAGGCAGGAGGATCACTTAAGCCCAGGAGGTCATGGCTGCAGTGAACCAAGATCACGCCATTGCACTCCAGCCTAGGCAACAGAGCCAGACACTGTCAAAAAGAAAGAAAGATAAAATAAAATAAACATATACACATTTATTTAAAATAAATGTAATTCAGACTTTTAAAATTAGGTCTGACTGGCTTTTCCCCTCAACAAATTGCAAATCAGAAAGGCTTTACCTTTGAGTATAAGCCAGTGGGTTAAAGAGTAATGAGTTTATCTCACTTGGTGATTACAAAGGGCACCTTATAGCTGATTTTTTTTTTTAGACACAGTCTTGCTGTGTCACCCAGACTGCAGTGCAGTGATGCAATCTCAGCTTATTGCGACCTCTGCCTCACAGAGAATGTTCAAGTGATTTCTGGCTAATTTTTGTATTGTTAGTAGAGATGGAGTTTCGTCATGTTGTCCAGGCTGCTCTCGAACTCGTGACCTCAAGTGATCCACCCACCTTGACCTCCCAAAGTGCTAGCATTATAGGCGTGAGCCACTGTGCCCGGCCTGAATTTTTTTTTTAAATGTGCTTTTTTCTAATATTTTTACATTGAAATATAAAGATAATTTTTTTACCGTAAGATAATCTTGTTATAATTTTTCTCCCTAAAATGATGCTGCAAAGAATTACTTATTAGCAAGACATTTAATCAGAATAATGTTTACCCACATAAACGACAGGCTTTTCGAGATTCACAATTAAAAATTTAGTTAACATATCCTATCCTTGTCTTCCAATTCCTTCCAAGGTATCTTATTAAAAAAAAAAATTTAGTTAACAAATGCTAGTTTCATAATGTTAAGCTGTTCCCTCTATAAATTAAAACAAAATCAAAACAAACGAATAAAAAACATTGGGGCCTGTTACACTTGTTCATCTGTAAATCACCAGGATACAACCACAAGAATAAACGAGCCACAAATTAACATGAATGGGAAATTTCAGAAACTGCCAAACGGGCGTAGTTTGAAAGCTTACCCAAGCTCATCCTTGTACTTCAGAGCAAAAATCACAAACTCCAGGAAGCAAACTGCAAACGTTTTGTTTGGCACAAGACCAGCCTGGCTAACATGGCGAAACCACTTCTCTATTAAAAATACAAAAATAAGGGGCCAGGCGCAGTGGTTCATGCCTATAATCCCAGCACTTTGGGAGGCCGAGGTGGGTGGATCACTAGGTCAAGAGATCGAGACCATCCTGGTCAACAGGGTGAAACCCCGCCTCTACTAAAAATACAAAATTTAGCTGGGCATGGTGGCGCAGCCTGTAGTCCCAACTACTCGGGAGGCTGAGGCAGGAGAATTGCTTGAACCCAGAAGGCGGAGGTTGCAGTGAGCCGAGATCGTGCCATTGCACTCCAGTCTGGGTAACAACAGCAAAACTCTGTCTCAAAAAAAAAAAAAATACAAAAATAGCTCGGCATGGTGGCAAGTGCCTGTAATCCCAGCAATCAGGAGGCTGAGGTGGAAGAGTCTCTTGAACCAGGGAAGCAGAGGTTGCAGTGAGCCAAGATCGTACCATTGCACTCCAGCCCGGGCAACAAGAGCAAAACTCTGTCTAAAAAAAAAAAAACAATTCAAACTCTCTCTTGAAAAGCTCCTGATGCTAATAATAAGGGCAGCATGGTGAGTCCATGCCACCTCCCAATCCTTTTCCTATCAGGCACAATAGTTTAAACTAAGTATCAACCTCACACTTTAAGTGAGACAAGTATTCTCTCTCCCAACCAGTCCTCAGCCAACTCATGTGTTACCCTCCAGGCCTTGGAGGCTTTGTGTCTTGTATTCCCCTGCTTTAGAGTAATTAAATTCAGTTAAGGAACTTAAAATAAGCAGCTGCTTTTCCCATAAATACAAGTGTTCCTAAATTGTAGACTCAAATAAAATAAGTCCTGTTGTCTCACCAAGAATACCATGAGCCTCTGGTCCTCAGCCAGCTGGATAAATTTGCAAACCACAGCTTTAAACAAAAGGACTTAAAACGTCATTATGTACACTGATGACAAAATAGGAGGTTAATTCCATTTCTCCACTCACCTGTCCAATTCCAAGGAAAATTGGTGACGGGAAACTGCAAAGAACACAGAACAACAAATCAGTTAAGCAAATATAACAATCTGAAGATAGTACATAATAATGACAAGTTATTAAAAAGTCTGAGAAAACGAAAATTTATCAAACTTGTCCACTTTTCATTTATTTATTTTTTTAATTTTATTTTTAAGACCATGTCTTGCTCTGTTGCCCACCCTGGAATGCAGTGGTATAAACATGGCTCACTGGAGTCTCAACCTTCTGAGCTCAGAAGGTCTCTCACCTCAGCTTCCTGCCACCCAGGCTCACGCCATCCTTCTACCTCCACCTCCCTAGTAGCTGGGACCACAGGCGCATGCCACCACACCCAGCTAAACTATATATACATATATATATTTTGTAAACGTGTATGTGTTCAGATGGAGCCTCACTCTATCACCCAGGCTGGAGTACAGTGCAGCAATCTCATCTCACTGCAACCTCCGCCTCCCAGGTTCAAGTAATTCTCCTGCCTCAGCCTTCTGAGTAGCTGGGATTACAGGCTTGCGCCACCATGCCTGGTTAATTTTTGTATTTTTAGTAGAGATGGAGTTTCACCATGTTGGTCAGGCTGGTCTCGAACTCCTGACCTCAAGTTATCCACCCACCTCAGCCTTCCAAAGTGCTGGGATAACAGGCGGGAGACACTGTGCCCAGCTAAACATGATATATTTTTAATTTGCTTCAAAATACTATGGGGGGCAATGGTGGAGTGAATAGGAGAGAGATACAAATGCAGCAAAGCTGTGGACTCTGGGTAATAGTTACATAGTGATTCATTATACTAGTTTTAAAAGATAATATACCCAGGAACAAATCTAATCAAAGATTTGCAAGAAAGGTATCTGTATAAAACATTATACATTAATATTCTAAAAATTAAAGATCTAAATAAAGGTCATGGGTTGGAAACTTGATATTGTAGTGAGGTCCATTATCCCCAAACTTATTTATAGAATCAGTGCAATCTCAGCAGAAATATCAACAGATATTTTGTGGAAACTGACAAGCTGATCCTAAACCCGAATGAAAAAAAGGCAAAGAGCACAAACCACCCAAGACAATCCTGAAGATAAACAAAATCAGAGGAATTACTTTAATGGACGTCAGAATTCATTTTCAAATTAAATAAATGAGATTGTGTGGTAGTTGCACAAAGATAATCCAATGGGACAATGGAAAAGAACAGAGGTCAAGACCCAGACACACATATATGGACACCTGATTTATGATACAGATGCCACTGCAGATCAGTGGGGAGAAGATCTTTCAGCAAACCCAGATCTTTCAGCACTGGGTGATTTGGATGCAGACTCCTGACCCCTACCTCACATCATATTTAACAAGGCAGGACTGCACCTGCACTGGCTCAACCCTTCATTGGCTCCCAGTCACTTCTCAGGCTACTTACGAAGCTGGAATACCCCATAAAACTCAGCCATCAATCTATATATTGGAGGGGAAACACACCTATCTCAGAGAGGCTAAGAAGAGAATAAAGAACAAATCTATCTTATCAGAGAAAATAGAATGAATGGCTAAACAGTAAGAGCATGCAAATAGGCTGGATGCGGTGGCTCACGCCTGTAATCCTAGCACTTTGGGAAGCCGAGGCGGGTGGATCACGAGGTCAAGAGATCAAGACCATCCTGGTCAACATGGTTGAAACCCCATCTCTACTAAAAATACAAAAAATTAGCTGGGCATGGTGGTGCGTGCCTGTAATCCCAGCTACTTGGGAGGCTGAGGCAGGAGAATTGCCTGAACCCAGGAGGCGGAGGTTGCAGTGAGCCGAGATCGCGCCATTGCACTCCAGCCTGAGTAACAAGAGCAAAACTCTGTCTCAAAAAAAAAAAAAAGCATGCAAATAAAATTAACTCTAGTGAGTGCTAGGTCATCCCACCCATACACTCCCTTCCTCATAGAAGCACCCATTCCCCAACTGGGCCCTCTGCTGAAGAAAGCTGTCTGATAGTAGCATGTCTACTCCCTGAGCATAGCCTGCATTTTAACTGTTGGTCTCTGCAGAGGTGTAATGGCTATACCCCAGCCCCAATTCAGGACAGCTCTGCAGAGCCAGTCCGGCTCTAGAGCCCCTGGGACGAGGCCTTTGCTGTAACTGCATCAGAGCTCGACTTCTTCCTCTGCCTAATTCTGCTTCCCAGGATCACTTTCCAACACACTTCCTATGCCTCTAAGAATACAACCTGTAAGACTAAGCAAAATCACAAGGCAACAATTTAAACAAACAGTAAAACAACAACAAAAAGGGTCACATAGCTGGGCACAGTGGTTCATGCCTGTAATCCCAGCACTTTGAGATGCAGAGGGGGGTGGATCACCTGACGTCAGGAGTTCAAGACCAGCCTGACCAAATACTGTAAAACCCCCGTCTCTACTAAAAATACAAAAATTAGCTGGGCATGGTGGTGGGCACCTAATCCCAGCTACTTGGGAGGCTGAGGCAGGAGAATGGCTTGAATCCAGGAGGTGGAGGTTGCAGTGAGCTGAGATTCCACCACTCACTGCATTCCAGTCTGGGCTACCGAGTGAGACTTTGTCTCCAAAAAATTAATTAATTAATTAATTAATTTTGAAAAAATAAACAGTAAAACAACAACGAAAAGACTCACAGACAATAAGACAAAGAGCCCAGCCTACAAGAAAATATAATGCATGGAAGAGAAGGGAGTCTTTCTAATTGCTTCAGGCCACAGAAATAATAAAATATTTTATTATTTACACTTATTATTAGTGTAAATAATAAAATAATATTATTTACATAATATTATTTATGTAATATTAGTAAATATTAGTAATATTAGTAATATTTACTAGTAAATATTAGTAATATTAGTAATATTAGTAATACAAAATAATAGTAAAATATTATTTACACCTCAGAAATAATAAAACCAAAAAAACAAAAGCTCAAAGTTAAGTTGATGAGACAGTCAAAGGAGATGAAAAGAAAGCATGCAGACCTAAGGAAACCAACTGAGGACCCCACAACCTAACTGCCACATGAGGAAATACCTCTAGAAACACCCAGGAGCTAAATGGCCACTGCTGGAAATGGAATCATTGACATCTGAGGTGATCATAGTGCATGCAGAGGAAAACAACTCTAAAAGATCAATCAATCTGGAAGACAGAATACCACCATACAGGGCTAGTTACTGGACCTCGACTTTAGAAGACTATATTCCATAACTTTATATTGAATTCTACTTTATAATTAAAATTGAATCACCTTACTGAGTTATTAAACTACTGAAAAGGCCAAATGCAGTGACTCACGCCTCTAATCCCAACACTTTGGGAGGCTGAGCAGGTGGATCACCTGAGGTCAGGAGTTCGAGACCAGCCTGACCAACACGGTGAAACCCCGTCTCTACTAAAAAAATACAAAAATTAGCCAGGTGTGGTGGCGCACATCTGTAATCCCAGCTACTCGAGAGGCTGAGGCAGGAGAATCACTTGAACCTGGGAGGCAGAGGTTGCAGTGAGCTGAGATCGTGCCACTGCACTCCAGCCTGGGTGACAGAGTGAGACTCCATATGAAGATAAAACTGAAACATGGGGTCTAAAGGAAACACAATGACCTTAGGTTTTTAATATTTTTTTAATGATCTTAGACCTCTTAAATTTAGAGGAATCATTCAAGACTTTTTTTTTTTTTTTTTTTTGAGATGGAGTTTCACTCTGTCACCCAGGCTGGAGAGCAGTGATGCAATCCCCACCCACTACAACCTCTGCCTCCCAGGTTCAAGCAGTTCTCCTGCCTCAGCCTCCCGAGTAGTTGGGACTACAGGCATACGCCACCACATCCAGCTAATTTTTGTATTTTTAGTAGAGACGGGGTTTCACCATGTTGGCCAGGATGCTCTCGATCTCTTGACCTCATGATCCACCTGCCTCAGCCTCACAAAGTGCTGGGATTACAAGCGTGAGCCACCACACCCGGCCCTTTTAAGACATATTAATCTTTGTAATGAAGAAATATATATTTGAAAGTCAATAATTATTTCAGTTGAACTTCTATTTCTCTTTTCTCCATTCAATTCAGTTAAAACTAAATTTCATACACACTTACTATGACACTCCCCATCTAAATAACTCTTCAAGTGCAGCCAGCATGACTCACGCTGCGGCCACTCCTGATACAGTTTGAGATGAAATTCCCAGGGTGGGTATCAAGTATTGCTGCCAAAAAATGTTTAAACCAAATGAAATCAATTCTTTAGATCTAACTTTCAGTTAGAAAATAGCAGTAAATAAGTAATTGAGACTTCAAAAAATAAATTGAACAATCCAAAATGTGGGGCATTTTACAAAACAACTGGTCCAGGCTTTTCAAAAAGTCAGTATTATGTGGAGGGGGCAGGATAAGGAACTTTTCTACATTAAAAGAAACTAAAAAGACAAACCTATACGTATTACATGAGCCTTGAATGCATCATAAAACCATCTTTGGAACTTTGTGGGGAGAAAAGGAGAAATGAAACTTTTTATCTAAGGAATTATCAGGCAAAGAGAGGCTCTG
Source organism: Leontopithecus rosalia (assembly GCA_028533165.1). Taxonomy (NCBI): domain Eukaryota; kingdom Metazoa; phylum Chordata; class Mammalia; order Primates; family Cebidae; genus Leontopithecus; species Leontopithecus rosalia. The sequence continues at coordinate 124,310,778 of CM052648.1, forward strand.
GAATGTAACAGCAGTTGTATCATTCTTCTTTGAGCTAAATAATTACCTCTTAAAGCCACTTGCTATGTGGGAGCTAGACTGATACCAAGTAGCCATAAAATGCCACACACCCTATAGTTGGACAACCTGTAGTCAATTACTAACCAATGTTATTTCTGCAAACCAATGAGAATTCCTGACAAACCACTTTTGTAATCACCCCTCCCCTGGTTTGCCCCTTTTTTCTTTAAAAACTTGAGCCTCTCTTTTGTTCTCCTGAGCACTCCCGAAAGAAACCTGTAATTATTTCAAGTGTACCAGGCTGCAGTCTTCAACCTCAGCCCAAATCAGCTCTCTGTATTAATTTTGCCTCAGCTTCTTTTTAGGTGGACCAGATGATTATAGATTTGGTAGTAGATTATTTTAGGAAGTTACTGTTAAGTTTGTTAAAAGTGAAATGATACTACATAGGAGAATGTACTGAGGCCTCAGGAGAGGCGAACTGAAGTATTTCACAGTGCTCTGATGCTTGCAACTTACTTTCAGTGGCTGGAGGGAGTCTCCTTACTGTGTGTTCACTCTTCTTTATTCCTCGTTTTCAGTATCCTTGAAACTTTTCATCATAAAATGTTTGGGGGAGGAGGAATCTAAGTAATCCTCATAAAAGTTAAATAATTAAATTAAAGCTCCCCCTTTTCAACTTTTTTTGGATTAAAGAAAATAATTTATAAATGCATAGCTCCTATCATATGAATCAATTTTTTCTTCTTTTTTTGAAACGGAGTTTCGCTCTTGTTACCCAGGCTGGAGTGCAATGGCGCGATCTTGGCTCACCACAACCTCCGCCTCCTGGGTTCAGGCAATTCTCCTGTCTCAGCTTCCTGAGTAGCTGGGATTACAGGCACGTGCCACCATGTCCAGCTAATTTTTTATATTTTTAGTAGAGATGGGGTTTCACCATGTTGACCAGGATGGTCTCGATCTCTTGACCTCGTTATCCACCCACCTCGGCCTCCCAAAGTGCTGGGATCACAGGCGTGAGCCACGGCACCCGGCCTTATAATCTGAGTCAATTTTTATAAAAAGCAATTCATTTATATTTCTGTTTCCATCTATTTAATTGTATCCATCCATCCACCCAAAAAGATGTGAAATTGTTGCCTTATGTGCATTATAGCAAATTTTTAAAAATTTCACCCTAATATTTCTATTTTGTTTGAATTCTTTTTTTTTTTTTTTTTTGAGACGGAGTTTCACTCTTATTACCCAGGCTGGAGTGCAATGGCGCGATCTCGGCTCACCACAACCTCCGCCTCCTGGGTTCAAGCAATTCTCCTCCTGCCTCAGCCTCCCGAGTAGCTGGGACTACAGGCTGCGCCACCATGCCCAGCTAAATGTTATAGTTTTAGCAGAGACAGGGTTTCACCATGTTGACCAGGATGGTCTCAATCTCTTGACCTAGTGATCCACCGCCTCGGCCTCCCAAAGTGCTGGGATTATAGGCGTGAGCCACCGCACCCAGCCCTAACTTTTCTTCTAAAATGTACTGATGGCCAGGCACGGTGGCGAATACCTGTAATCCCAGCACTTTGGGAGGCTGAAGCAAATAGATCACCTGAGGTCAGTTAAATACCAGACTGGCCAACATGGTGAAACCCTGCCTCTACTAAAAATTAAAAAATTAGCTGGGCATGGTGGTAGGTCCCTATAATCCCAGCTGCTCAGGAGGATGAGGCAGGAGGATCGCTTGAACCCAGGAGGCAGAGGTTGTAGTGAGCCAAGATTGTGCCATTGCACTCCATCCTGGGAGACAAGAGCAAAACACTGTCTTAAAAAAAAAAGGTATTAATTCTAGGTAGTGGGAATTATTATTGTCTTCTTTGCTCATTTCTGTATCCCCAATGTTTTAACTGAGTTCTTGTAGGTGTGAACATGAGAAAGTGAAGGCTGTGTGGACAGAACTCTTTCAAGAGTCTTCTGATTCTGGCTTGGCGCAGTGGCTCAGGCCTGTAATCCCAGCACTTTGGGAGGCCGAGGCAGGCGGATCACTTGAGGTCAGACCAGTCTGGCCAGCATAGTGAAACCCCATCTCTACTAAAAATACAAAAATTAGCCAGGAGTGGGACACAGTGGCTCATGCCTATAATCCTAACACTTTGGGAGGCCAAGGCAGACAGATCACTTGAGATTAGGAGTTTAAAACCAGCCTGGCCAACATGGTAAAACCCTGTCTCTACTAAAAATACAAAAATTAGCCAGGAGTGGTGGTGGGCACCTGTAATCTCAGTCACTCAGGAGGCCAAGGCAGGAGAATTGCTTGGACCCAGGAGGCAGAAATTGCAGTGAGCTGAGATCATGCCACTGCACTCCTGAGTTTGATATGCACTCCTGAGTCCTGATACGACTGCTGTTACATTCCAGAGCCTCTCTTTGCCTGATAATCCCATAGATAAAAAGTTTCTTTCCTTCTTTTCCCCCTACAATACCAATTGTCCTGGGATTACCAGGCCTGGCTAATTTTTGTATTTTTAGTAGGGACGGGGTTTCAACACGTTGGCTGGCCAGAGCTGGTCTCAAACTCCTGACCCCAAGTGATCCACCCACCTTGACCTCCCAAAGTGCTGGAATTACAGGTGTGAACCACTGCGCCCGGCCATGGGGTCAACAATTTAAAAGCAAACCGGTCAGCCAGATGTGGTTTTTGGCTCAAGAGCTGTTCAAGTGCTGAAAGAAGCAAGCAGAAGACAAGTGGATGCTGAGATGAGAGGAAAGGAGTCTCACATGTCCTTCCTAGAGTGGCTCTCAGTGGACCAAGCAAGGAAACAATGCCAGGAAGCACAGTCACAGCAACGGGAAGGGAGTAAGGAGGAGGCCCAGGGAGGCCAAGCATGGACAGCCTGCAGGAGAGATCTTGGAGAGGTGCGGTTACTTGCATTACCATTGATCATCTGAAATGGGCCACTGTTGTCATATCAAACTAAAACAGTAGCCAGGTAGGAAAAGCACTCAGGGTACAAAACGTTGCTCCAAGAATGCAATTCTCTGCAAGCCCAACTGCTGAAACTGCTTGTTATAACCTGAAACCAGTTTTATCTCTAGCTTCTTCTTTTTTTTTTTTTTGGAGACATAGTTTCTCTCGTTACCCCGGCTGGAGTGCAATGGTGCGATCTCAGCTTACCGCAACCTCTGCCTCCTGGGTTCAGGCAATTCTCCTGCCTCAGCCTCCTGAGTAGCTGGGATTACAGGCACGTGCCACCATGCCCAGCTAATTTTTTATATTTTTAGTAGAGATGGGGTTTCACCTTGTTGACCAGGATGGTCTCTATCTCTTGACCTCGTGATCCACCTGCCTTGGCCTCCCAAAGTGCTGGGATTACAGACTTGAGCCACCGCGCCTGGCCTATCTCTAACTTCTGAGACAACTTGCTTGCAGCTTCAGAACTCATTTTGCCCATCACCTTCGCTCACCAGTCAGAGCCTGCCAGCTCCCCAAACCCTGACAGTGCCAATAATCTTTCTTCCAGCACCGTTATGTAACATTTCTTCTTTTCCAATAAAACCTCAAACCTTCTCTTTGTTCCTCAGACATACCAAAGACCACCTAGATTGCATGTATGACTCACATTGCAATTCTTTCTTCCCAAATAAAATATTAAATTTAGAGGCTTGTCTCCACATTTTTAATCTGATTTTGACACTTGTGAGGAGAGGGTACTGGCAGCAGAGAGAGTCGTGGGAAGCAGCCTTCAGGAGAGTTTGCTGGAGATAAGAGCAGACTGTGACAGCTCAGCATGTGAACCCTGAAACCACAGGAAAGCTGACCTGAGCTGGGTGGAGAGGAAGGCTAAGATTTACAGAATCAGGCAGGGCACCGTGGCTCACGCCTGTAATCCCAGCACTTTGGGAGGCCGAGGCACGAGGTCAAGAGATCGAGACCATCCTGGTCAACATGGTGAAACCCCGTCTCTACTAAAAATACAAAAAATTAGCTGGGCATGGTGGCGTGTGCCTGTAATCCCAGCTACTCAGGAGGCTGAGGCAGGAGAATTGCCTGAACCCAGGAGGCGGAGGTTGCGGTGAGCCGAGATCGCGCCATTGCACTCCAGCCTGGGTAAC
>CM052648.1:124314972-124345721 GCA_028533165.1 Leontopithecus rosalia
ATCTCAAAAAAAAAAAAAAGACTCCATTTCTACAAAAAAAAAAAAAAAATTAGCTGGGCATGGTGGTGTGCACCTGCAGTCCCAGCTGCTCGGGAGGCTAAATTTGGAGGATTGCCTGAGCCAGCAGAGATTGCAGTGAGCTGAAATTAAGCCTGGGTGACAGAGTAAGACCCTGTCTCAAAAAAAAAAGATATCAAGCCTTGGAATGCATAATAAACATATATAGCAAATACTGAGCAAATATTTGTTGAAATGAATACAGCAAATTCAGACATTTTTATTAAGCATCATTAGTCAATTCTTCCATGTCATAGACTAGGAGTACAATATTGAAAAGGAAAAGACCAGCTGGGTGTGGCGGCTCACGCTAGTAAACTTAGCACTTTGGGAGGCTGTGGCAGGAGGATCACTTGAGCCCGGGTATTTGAGACTAACCTGGGCAATATAGCAAAACAAAATTTTTTTATTCAAAGATTATCCAGGAGTGGTAGCACACACCTGTAGTCTTAGCTACTCAGGAGGCTGAGGTGAGAAGATCACGTAAGCCCAGGAGGTAGAGGCTTCTGTGAGCCTTGATCATGCCACTGCACTCCAGCCTAGGCGACAGAATAAGACTCGATCTCGAAAGAAAGAAGAGAAAAACTCCACAACCCAGAACAGTTACACAACCCTTATGAACCTGATCCCAAAGGACCAAGAGCACAATCAAGCCAGGCGCAGGGGGTCATGCCTATAATTCCAACCCTTCAAGAGGCCAAGACGGATGGACTGCTTGAGCTCAGGAGTTCGAGACCAGAATGGGCAACATAGCGAGAACCCCTCTCTACAAAAATACGTATCTATACAAAAAGTAGCCAGGTGTGGGTGCACTCCTGTAGTCTCAGCTACTCAGGAGGCTGAGGTGGGAAGATCACTTGAGCCCAGGAGGTAGAGGCTGAGATGAGCTGTGGTGGCAGCACTGCACTCGTCTGGGCAACAGAGCGAGACCCTGTCTCAAAAAAAAACAAAAAACAAAAAAAAGAGCATAACCAACTGGCCACAAACTCTTAAATGACCTTATTTTCCCCTCTCATCCCAATAGGTTCTTACAGTTAACAGCCTCCAAAGGCCTCTCTGTCCAACCAGGTAAATCTGGCATTACAATGACTTACAAAACCAGTCACTAAGATCACCCATTCTTTTTGTACCCAGACCAGAAACTATCTGCCCAAAATGAAAGAAAAAAAGCATCCCCTGAGCCACATTCCCACAACCCTGTGCATTAGGTAACTACCAAAAGGTCCTTTCTTCTATCCTACAACACAACATTCTATCCTCACACAGCTCATGCTTGGATCTGATTTCTATGGTTCCTTGTTGTAACCACATCACCCCAGCCCTCCCCGTCAATAGTGTGTGCTTAAAGCGTTCTGAGAGGAAAGAATGAACAATGTTATGTAACAAGGGTTCTCCAACTGTATATTACATTACAGAAATGTTAAATGTTTATTTAAAAGGATTATGAGGGTTTTGGCCTTCCTAAGGCAAGAATTCCATTTTCTCCTTCAATCATGAAACTCAACAATTCAAAGACAGATAGGCTAGAGCCTTTCTTCCTTTCTCTTTCTTTTTTTCTTTCTTTCTTTCTTTTTTTTTTGAGACAGAATCTTGCTCTGTTGCCCAGGTTGGAGCAAAATGGTGCTATCTCAGCTCACTGCAACCTCCGCCTCCCAGGTTCAAGAGATTCTCCTGCCTCAGCCTCCCGAGTAGCTGGGATTGCAGGCACCTGCTATCACACCCGGCTAATTTCTGTATTTTTAGTAGAGACAGGGTTTCACCATGTTGGCCAAACTGGTCTCTAACTCCTGACCTCAGGTGAGCTATTCCCCTTAGCCTCCCAAAGTGCTGGGATTACAGGCGTGAACCACCACACCCGCCTTTTTTTTTTTTAAATCCTGTTTAAGTTTTCATTTTCCTTCATTAGCTTCAGTGTCAAATGCTCCAGGTTTAGGTACAGTATGTCCGTGTTCATTTCCTTGAGGCAGGGTTGTATTTCCATGGACACCAGGCAACAGGCTGCAATGCACTGGAGAGACCTTGTCAAGAATACTGACAGTCACAGGATCACCAAAAAATACCCCCAATCCACCCCTTCCTTTTACCTCTGCTGCTATGGCTGCCCAGTCCACACTGTCTTTACCTGGAACCCTGTAGTGGCTTCCAGCCCCTCTCCCTGCTGCCAGTACTGTCAGTTCTCTACCCGCCCATCAGCCAGAGAGATCTCTTTTATTTTTAATTGCATTTTAGGTTTTGGGGTACATGTGAAGAACATGCAAGATTGTTGCATAGGTACACACATGGCAGTGTGATTTGCTGCCTTCCTCCCCTTTGCCTATATCTGGCATTTCTCCCCAGGCTATCTCTCCCCAACTCCCCACCCCCCACTGTCCCTCCCCTATTTCCCCCCAAAGAGAGATCTTTTTATTTTATTTTATTTTATTTTTTGATACGGAGTTTCGCTCTTGTTACCTAGGCCGGAGTGCAATGGTCTCCATCTCTTGACCTCATGATCCACCCGCCTCGGCCTCCCAAAATGTTAGGATTACAGGCGTGAGCCACTGTGCACAGCCCTGAGATCTTTTTAATCAGACAAATTGTGTCAGGTCACTCCCATGTCGTAACCTTCTAAGGGACTTCCAATTGCATTTAGCATGAAACTAAAACTATCCAGTCTCATCCTTCCACCCTGGTCCCAGATATCTGCTCCCAGCACAGCAGCCAGAGTGATTTAGGTAATGTAATTCCCCTGTCCAACACTTTATGTGGCTGCCACCTCACTCAGAGCTGCCACCAGAGCCTTCACAGTGGCCTCCAAGGCCCCACACAGGCCAGCAATCCATTACTCTCAGACCCCATCTGGTACCATTCCCATTCAAACCCTTCACTCCTCCAGGCCTGGAATGCTCTTCCCCCATCCTCCAGTGCGGCTTATGTCCCCACCTTACTCCAGTCTTGGCTCCAATGCCACCTCCTCCTGAGGCTCCACTGATCACACTCACACGACATACTCTCCCCTCCCTCTCTCCCTCACTTGCTCTCCTGTTTTATTTTTTCCCCAGCACCTTGGCCACATCTGACATAATGTAAATATTACTGGCTCATTTATTGGTCCACAAGGATGTAGCTTCAAGAGGTCAGGGATTCCGATCTGCTCTCTGCACTTCTTTCCCAAGAACAGTGGGAAAATACTGTTCTCCCCAAACAGTGCTGGCACATCACAGGGCTTAGCAAAAGCTACTGAAGGAGAGAAAGCACTGATTCCCACCTTCCCTGCTTACCTCTCTGTCCAGCCACAGTGACTTTCTCTCTGTTCCTCCAGCAGCCAAGCTCATGCCCACTTCGGCACATTGCACACTTCTGCCTGGAATGCTCTGTTGACAGCTACTCCAGCCCAGGACCCCTCATGTCAGATCTGAATGTGTCTTGTCTATTCATGAAGCTACTTGTTTATTTCCTGTCTCTACCACTGAAGCAGAATCTCTAGAGCAGGGGCTCTGTGCCGTTCACAGAGGATTCTGTGGTGTTTGCAATGGGTTCAACACTTAGTAGGTGCTCAGTAAATATCTGTTGGAGGTGCAACCAATCCAGCTTATGTGGGTCTCACTTTTCTCAAATATAAAATAAAGAATGTGAGATTGGATGAGATAGTTTGCACTTATAATCACAGCACTTTGGGAGACCAAGGCAGGTTTAGAGGCCAGGAGTTTAAGACCAGCCTGGGAAACACACTGAGACCTCACCTCTACAAAACATTAAAAAAAAATTTGCCGGTATAGTGGTGCACATCTATGGTCCCAGCTTCTCTGGAGGCTGAGGCAGAATGACTGCTCGAACCTGGGTGGCTGGGGTTGCAGTGAGCAATGATTGTGTCACTACGCTCCAGCCTGGGCAACAGAGGGAAATCCTGTTTCAAAAAAAATTATACACACACACACATATGCCATATGCTTTCCTTGGCCTCTCAACCTGCTGTGATTACAGTTGCAAACCACCTCATCCAGCCTCAGCATTCTTAGTTTATATTCGAGAAAACTGAGACCCACATAAGCTCAATCGGGACACATATATATAAATAAGAAAGCTAATAGTCTAAGATACTCTCTAGCAAAGATACTCTCTAGGTCTCTTTGGGCTCTAAAATACTGATGGTACATTCTTGCAACACAATAGAGTTTACAAAGAGCCTTCATGTATAACAGCTCAGGCAGAGCCCTGGAAGGTAATTAACACGATTGTAATCATTCAGTTTTTGCATCCGAAAAAAATTGCTGACGGTGCGACTGGTCCAGAGAGACAGCTGTTAGCCGGCAGAGCTGAGGCTAAATCCACAATTTTGTCAGTGCCGCTACAATGCCAGCAGAATTAAGCAGGATTTTCTAGTCCTTACAAATAGGTTCAAGGCAATCACAAGTTTGCTGGTTTACTTCACACTAACCCCAAAAAGTACTTCATAGGAACTTCCAATTGTTTTTCCGAGTTTTCCGTGAACATGCTGGTCATTTCAGAACGAATAGTCAATCAATACAAACAGACTTACTGGCACGGGAATACCTGACCGTTGAACATCGAGATCTGTGAGGAAGGCATTTGAACCCGTTTTCATCTCGCTGGGTGTGTAAAATCATCTGTCTGAGCTCCACCAGCCCGCCCGGGACGGGGCGCCTTGCAGCAGAGCAGGCGCGCTCAGGAAGAGAACGACTTTCTCAGGTTGTGGCCTGAGTGTAGAAATCTGCCCAAGTTCAGGAGGGCGCCTGGGAAACTCGGCCAGTGTGTCCAGCTGAGACTCCAGGGTCCCTAATCCCACCCACCGTAGCCCGGGAGCAGCCGAAGCGCAAGGAGGGCAGGGTCAGCCCCGCGCTCCCACAGACCTCCCAGCCCCAACCCGCCTCACCCGTAGGTGGTCAGCAGCGCCTTGTTGACCAGCACGATGAGGAAGGAGCAGGTCCCGTAGAAGAGCGCCGACAGCAGCCTGGCCACCCGCGAGGGCAGCCGCGCCGCGCCGGGCTCCGCGCCCGCGCCCTCGACCTCGGCCTGGCCGCCGGCAGTCATCTCCCGCTGCGGAGCGGACCCCACCGCCCGCCAGCCTCAGCCACGCACTGGTCCCTCCGGGCCGGGCCGGGGAAGAGGGCGCGGCAGGAACAGGAAGAGCCTGGCGCAACCCCAGGTCCCGGCCCGCCTCCTGAGAGAGCCCCGAAGCGGGTGCGGGAGGACCCTGCGCGCTGGACTTCACCCTGGCTCCAGGCACCTCCTTCGGTCTCCAGGGCGAGAAACGCGTTGGGGAGTCGAAAAGCGCTGCCTTCTTCCAGACTTTCCTGGGGAGAAACGCTTCAGCAAGTCTCAGCGCTTGTTCTGCTTTTTTTTTTTTTTTTTCCTACAGCTTTTTTGTTGAGCATTTCATTTACGTACAATGAAATGTACACATCTTGCCAGTCCACAGTTTGAGATGAGCCTCGGCAAGGGCATCCACCCGAGTAGCTTCTCAAAGTTCTCTTTGCTGCTCCTTTGGAGTTAACGCCCGCATCTCATCGCTATTGCTGTCAGTTAGGTTTGCCTTTTCCGCAATTTCAATTAAACAGGGCGCTTTCTAGAATTTATGAATGAGTATGTGCTCTCAGGGTTTTTCACTCCATGTGTTAGATTCGCCCATGTGGTTTGTTTCATTGTTGAGCAGTATCACAAATTATGTATCCATTGGTTGTTTCCAGCTTGGGACTGTTAAGAAAAATGCTCCCAGGAAAATTCGTGATCGTTTGTGGGACCTGTGTTTTCATTTCTCTTCAATAAGTATCTAGGAGTGGGGTGGCTGGGAGTAAGGTGGGTGAAGCCTTGGGACTTGGGTGTCCGCTGGGTGCTTTGTGGGAGGTCCACTCCTCACGGAGGGCCCTTTGCCTTTGCACCAGGTCAGTTGAAGAACTTCTCAGAACTGCCTAGTCTCGTCTTTAAAAATATAAACTTACAGCTTCTTAGAAAATCTGAATATTCCAAGTTAAATAAAAGTTGGGGCCGGGCGCGGTGGCTCACGCCTATAATCCCAGCACTTTGGGAAGCCAAGGCGGGTGGACCTCGAGGTCAAGAGATCAAGACCATCCTGGTCAACGAGGTGAAACCCCGTCTCTACTAAAAATACAAAAATTAGCGCCTGTAGTCCCAGCTACTCGGGAGCCTGAGGCAGGAGAATTGCCTGAACCCAGAAGGCGGAGGTTGCGGTGAGCCGAGATTGTGCCATGGAACTCCAGCCTGGGGAACAAGAGCGAAACTCCCTCTCAAAAAAAAAAAGTTGGGGCCTAACTACATAGATGCCCAGAGAATTGTTTTTCTAAGGCACTGAACGAGAATGAAAACTGGGAAACGTTTTCAGCCCTGATAAGAACTAAAGCAGAACATGTAAGAATAGCCCTGAAAAGACCAGAAGAACCCAAGTTGCCGGGCGGGGGTGGGGGGGAAGACATGTAAGCCCACTTTAAAAAAGAAAATGAATTCATATAAAATTGAACAGTCATTTTGGTTAATTTCCTCAGAACATTCAATGTTCTTGTGAATCTCCAAATGTCTTGACTGCAAAAAGAATATTTTAAAGTCACCTTTAATGATGGCCTTCATAATTGCTTTTATTTTTTTATTTTATTTATTTATTTATTTATTTTGAGACGGAGTTTCGCTCTTGTTACCCAGGCTGGAGTGCAATGGCGCGATCTCGGCTCACCGCAACCTCCGCCTCCTGGGTTCAGGCAATTCTCCTGCCTCAGCCTCCCGAGTAGCTGGGATTAAAGGCACGTGCCACCGGGCCCAGCTAATTTTTTGTATCTTTAGTAGAGACGGGGTTTCACTATGTTGACCAGAATGGTCTCGATCTGTTGACCTCGTGATCCACCCGCCTCGGCCTCCCAAAGTGCTGGGATTACAGGCTTGAGCCACCGCGCCCGGCCCATAATTGCTTTTAATTTGCTTGTATATACATAATTCCAGGAACTTACTAGTCAAAATCTCATCCTTACTGTTTAAACCGCAGCTCACACTAAGGAGTTGCTTGTGATATTCTGCTGCACAAGGGTAGGACAGACTGACCCTTGCTGTTGCAAATACATAACTAAAGATCTACCAGAAATAACTGATGAAAAAAGAAAGAAAAGTATACAGGCTCTAAGTGCATTCTTGAGGAGGTGACCCCAGAGTCAACCCATTCTAAATATAAGTGAAATGAAATCCCAGTTCCTTATTACCCTAATTTAAGGCCTGGGGATGGGGTGGCAATAGTTATCCATCCAATACTTATCCACAGCAGCAGTATATTTTTAATACTGTAGTAATGAACCAGATGAGGAACTTAAACATCTATAATCTTTTTTTTTTTTTGAGATGGAGTTTCGCTCTTGTTACCCAGGCTGGAGTGCAATGGCACGATCTCGGCTCACAGCAACCTCCGCCTCCTGGGTTCAGGCAATTCTCCTGCCTCAGCCTCCTGAGTAGCTGGGATTACAGGCACGAGCCACTATGCCCAGCTAATTTTTGTATTTTTAGTAGAGATGGGGTTTCACCATGTTGACCAGGATGGTCTTGATCTCTTGACCTCGTGATCCACCTGCCTCGGCCTCCCAGAGTGCTGGGATTACAGGTATGAGCCACCACACTCGGCAACATCTATCATCTTAAAGGCCATAAAGTAAGAAAAACAATTCACACTAACTACAACTATGCAAATGTACTGAAATAATGCTGATGAACATAAAGACTGTAGGTGATCTTGCTATCATTTAAAATTTTATATCATGGTTACTATATTTTTGATAGGAAAACAAATTATACAGGCTTTAAGAATTACCATGTAATTCAAGTTTTAAATTAAAATAAATTTTTATTCAAAGCATCTTTTAAAATTACAGCATGTTTATTCTTATGCTGTTAACTCTGCCAAGCTACATCTTAGCCATATGAAGCATAAAACACTTCCAAAATTTGAATGTAAACCACATTTTTTAAAACAAAAAGCAGTCATAACACACCTCAAATTTTAGATACCAATTTTATCCAAGTATATAGCTTATATCAAAAAAGAACATTTTAAATGTTTCTATAGCAAATAGTTGTAATAATTTCTTAAACTGTTGTAATTATACAAATAAAACATGTTTATGAAAAACCTATTAGGTGACAAAAGCTGACTGGAGAAACAAAGAAAACCCTTACTTTTGAAGGCCTTAAATATTATCATCTGTGAGTTGGCAAATATTTGTATTTGAAAACTTCTTACTACCCTTCTTTAGTTAAGTTGATCAGTTTAAATTTCTGAAGACTGATGAGTGTTGTTTTTAGTTCATTAAATCACATATTTGAGAAGAAAACTTCTAGAGGAAATGCTGAAACATAAACCAAGGCAATTCAGATGCTATAGTCTCTCTTAACCAGCTTATAAGTGCTCCAAATTAAAATTCTATATACCACATTACAAACAAAATTCTTAGACCATTACAAATATAAATTCTCTTATTAAAAAAATCCCTAAAGATTTGTAACTTACTGTACAGAGGAATTACATTTTTAAAGTATGTCCTCATCATACACATTATTTGTACTATCATATCTTCTTTCATACTTTTTCTCCTCTTCCAAGACATTTACATGCCTCCCCTTCCCCAAGGCTACATATTTTAAACTATCTGTGTACTGTGACACACTGGGATTTTTGGATGAAGAAGCCTACTTTCTAATGTTTAAACTATATCTGTAGGAACTTTCAACTCAAAAAAGCTAAAAGGCTCTGAAGAGCGCATATTTCCCTCTACTACTCTGAGTTTTACTCCAATTAAGCAATCTGTGAATTACCATGCTATGCATGTCAAAAGTCAAAATGATGGAAGTTTTTGCCTATATAAAGGAAGTGGTCTGCTCAGCTCTTGATTTTTCTGTTCATGCTCCAGTACATAAAGTGGTGTTTAATAACTTTATTTAGAAAAATGGCTTAAAACCACCATACAAGTTAACACACTTGCAGTTAAAATTATTTCAGAAGCCTACTTATTTGAGTAGCTAATATTTTCTGCAGTGTTTAACTGATAGCTAAATTTAGAGAACATGAAATAGCTTGGCATGTTATTCTGAAGTAAAGCAAGAAAGTGGCTTTATGCACTGAAAATATAAATATGGAGGCTTCAATTTTCTAATAATTCTAAACAAGCAGTACAATTAAAATGTAGTGTTTGCTAACAAAAGATCTAAAACATTTCACTACAAAACAACCCTGTAGGTGTCCCTTTAGTAAAAATCCAAGTGCCAAATCTCATTACAGGGCCCTTAATGTTACTTTTAAAATTAACAATCACTATGTTACCTAGACTTTGCAAGATTAATCACTCAATTTCAGCAAATGAGAAATATGAAATGTGCAAAAGTTCCCAAGTTAACATGCTAGGGATGACAAGTGCGTTTCAAACTTAAATATTATTCTGAGTTGTAAAGCCCCAGAAAGATAGAATAAGACTGATTTTGCTCCAATTTCAAAAATTCTGAACTATTGTGCATCTTAACAAGATCTTCAAATATCTATTTTCTTCTAAGTCCATTACTTAGAACATCTTCCATATTCCAAAATAGCCTTCCATTTCTCTAGCCTTAGTGGGTGCAGTATTTTGCGATTTAAAATTATCTATCTTACATATCTTATACTTTCTTGCTTGCTTCAGTGTTTACAGTATTGTTAAACATACCAATATACATTGTTAAAAATGATCTTATAAATAATGTTTCAACCTTCTTTGGTTATTTGTACCATTCCATTTTTTATGCAAGTGTCTTATTCACAAAGTGCTTCCTGTGAGAACTGCTTCCAATGAATGCATTAAACTTGCAAAATCTAGCTTCCCACAATCTGTAGTTTTCTACCCTGTACTGTGCAGTCCATATTTACAAAATATTTTAAACTTTACATCAAATCCATTTCCATATAAAAAAAGTGCATTTCTCTCTCACCCCATATTCTGGGGCAATAACATTCTTCATAAATTTCTACAGAATAGCAGCCTATGATAAGCAAATAAGGTGCTGAGCTTATGCCCAAGGATCTACTTTTTAAGTATGCTGGGCAGTAATTCTGTACAGTGGAACAGTCAGTGTCCAGGCTACTGTCGGAGTGGCGCCCCAGTCAGGTTGGCAAGCTCTATGAGCGCAAGGGCTCCGTGCAGGCGCTCCCGCTGCTCCTGCAGCCGGCGCTGAGCCCCCCTCTTCTCGTCGTCCTCTTCATCAGACTGAAGGTATTCCAGCGGGTCCTGCTGCTCCTGATCAGCCTTCTGAACCAGCTTGCTTTTCAAGGTAGGGGTGCGCTGCTCTCTCATTTCCCAATACCTAAGTGAAATGCAGCTGAATTAGTTACATGGCAGACATGAAGTGCCAAATGTTTACTTTTCTTTTAAAAAACTTCTGTACCACAATATTACTTTTATGTGATTCAGTTTATAAAGTTATAAAGTGATTTAACATACATTTCTTATTTATAGAGGAAAGAAACTGAAGTTCAACAAGGTTAAGAGACGTGCTCAGGTTTCTATAATAAACCTGGCAGTTCTAGATCTTCTACTCACTCTCAAATCACGTTTTTGCCATTAAACTATTGCTGCCTTAAAGATCCTGTGTGAAATGGACTACAGTAAAATACAGAAATAGTAGAAAAAACAGTCTTTAGAAACTTATTTATCCTATCCACAGAGGGATGGTAACTGACAGCATTAACTCCGTCAAGTATTAAAGCCACAAACTATGACAAAGTGATTAAGATCTGGGACAGAGTTTATTCAAAAACTTGAAAACACTACCCTTATTATATTACAAAGCCAACTGATAATTTACAAGAGAAAACACAAATGTTCAACTCTTTGGTAACTTAAAAAATCCATATTTAAATGACAGTAACAGAACATACAAAAAAAAAAAGCCTTGTATGTTAATATTCATAGTAGCTTTATATGTAATAGTCAAAAATAACCCAAATGCCCATCAACAAGTAAATGAATAAACAAACTACTTAGTTTTATACTGACAACAGATTAGTGTTGTTTGAAGAGAAGGGGGACAGGGAGGAATATGTGGTTCAGGTCACAGAGGGGCACGAGGAAACTTGGAAATGACGGATATGTTCGCCATCTTGATTGTGGAGATGGTTTCACAGTATATACATATGTCAAAATGTATCAAATTGTACACTTTAAATGTAGCATAATCTCTTGTATGTCACTTATATACCAATAAAGCGGTTATTTATTTATTGAGACAGAGTCTCACTCCTTCACCGAGGCCGGAGTGAAGAGGCGCAATCTTGGCTCACTGCAACTTCCGCCTCCTGGGTTCACGTGATTCTCGTGCCTCAGCCTCCTGAGTGGCTGGGATTACAGGCACCCGCCATCACACCCAGCTAATTTTAGTAGAGACGGGGTTTCTCTATGTTGGCCAGGCTGATCTCCAACTCCCAACCTCTGGTGATCTGCCCACTTCAGCCTCCCAAAGTGCTGGGATTACAGTCTTGAGCCACCGCGCCTGGCCTGAATCTTTAGTAGAGATGGGGTCTTGCCATTTAGCCAGTCTGATCTCGAACTCGAGACCTCAAGTGATCCACCCACCTCAACCAAAGTGTTGGGAGTACGGGCATAAGCCACCGTACCAGCCCCAACAAAGCTGTTTTTAAAAATTACACACAAAAAATAATAATACAACTACCAGATTTCAGGAAACCCAGACTACTCAAAGTAGAAAAGTTTTGGCAGTGCCCACAGAGGTCTGAAAAAAGTGCAAATCGTTCAGTATGACTTGAAGGATGACTAGAAAAGGAGAATGGCAAAAGGTAAGTTCAGCAAGTCAGAAGGAACCAGGTAATGAAGGGCTTTGAATTCCGTAATAAAGGGTTTAGCCTTTAGGCTGAGGATCATACTGACATTTTAGAAAGATCCCTCTGGTAGCAGCATGAAAAATGGATTGAGAGCATTTAAGTAGCTGAATTTTAGTTACTAAGGAGGTAGGTGTCATAACTTGATCACTGAGTAGACAGGAGAAAGATAAGGAAAAAGACAAGGAGGCCAGGTGCAGTGGCTCATGCCTATAATCCCAACATTATGGGAGGCCAAGGTGGAAGAATCACTTGACCCCAGGAGTTTGAAACCAGTGTGGGAACGTGGCAAGACCCTGTCTCTACAAAAAAGTTAAAAATTAGGTGGGCATGATGGCACACACCTGTGGTCCCAGCTACTCAGGAGGCTGAAGTGGAGGACCACTTGACCCCGGGACGTCGAGGCTCCAGTGAGCTAATAGTCCTGCTACTACAGTAGTGGTAGTACACTCAACAAGAGTGAGACCTTGTCTCAAAAAAAAAAAAAAAAAAAAAAAAAAAGAGGCTGGGCGCATTGGCTCAAACCTGTAATCCCAGCACTTTGGGAGGCCGAGGCGGGTGAATCACAAGGTCAAGAGATAGAGACCATCCTGATCAACATGGTGAAACCCCATCTCTACTAAAAATACAAAAAAATTAGCTGGGCATGGTGGCGTGTGCCTGTAATCCCAGCTACTCAGGAGGCTGAGGGAAGAGAACTGCCTGAACCCAGAAGGTGGGGGGTTGCAGTGAGCGGAAATTGCACCATTGCACTCCAGCCTGGGTAACAAGAGTGAAACTCCGTCTCAAAAAAAAAAAAAAAAAAAAAAGACAAGCATGACCAGTAAGCTGGCTTGAACAAAATTAGAAATAATGGGGCAGTAGGAGCCAATCAGGAGAAAGATGAACGAAGTGATAGAGATATTTAGTTTGACATTCCAAGGGCCAGGGGACTATTGTCATTCCCACTGTTACTTAAGTGGTTTACAAAAAAAAAAAAAAAAAAGAAAAGAAAAAAAGATATTTAGTTTAAGGTACCCCTAGAATAGCCCACCTAAACAGAAAAGTTCTATGACAGTGCTAACAAATTTCCCTGGACTTCAATAATCAAACAGTATTTCCAGATTCCATTATCCAATTCTTATGTATTTTTATCCAAACGAAACAGAGTGTATTCCTTCAAATATTTATCCAGGCCCATAAGCTATGCTAGGTCCTAGGCTTACAGCAATAAACAAGACAAATATCCCTGCCCCGGGAAGCCTCCAGTCTGGCAGGGAAGGTAGACAATGAACAAATAAAATTGTGATGGATATTTGGAAAAGGAAAAGGAAAGCATCTGTTAAGTGCGTCCCAGCCCGTTTGTTTCAGGGGTTGGTGAGCAGGTCAGGGAAGCCTCCCTGAGTAAGAGATGAAGGTGAGCAAGAGGCTAAGTCAAGTGGAGAGCAAGTGCTCCAGGCAGAGGGAGCAGGGTGCACACAGGCCTTGATACAAAGGTAGCTGTGCTGAGAAACCCACAGCCCGGTGTGACAAGGGACAGTTGCCTTACCAGAGGGAGGCGGGGCTTCGGCAGCACAGCTAGCATCCTGGACTTCCCCCTAAGCAGCCAGTGAAGCTTGGGAGAGGCCTGAGCAGCTGCTGCCAGCTTGTGCACAGCAGACAGGTCTTTCGACAAAAATATACTTACAGAAATTCTTCTATACTGGCCCACTTGTTGCCATTGGAAAACATTAAATTGGTATCTTTGGAACCTCACCTAAGAAGAACCACTAACATCTATCCCTGTTTTTTTTTGAGCCAGGGTCTCAGCCTGTCACCCTGGCTGGAGGGTAGGAGCGCAGGAGTGGAGTGGGGCCATCTTGGCTCACTGCAACCTCCACCTCCCAGGCTCTACCGATTCTCCTGCCTCAGTCTCCCAAGTAGCTGGGATTATAGGCACGCACCACTACTGCCCAGCTAATTTTTATATTTTTAGCAAAGATGGGGTTTGACTATTGTTGGCCAGGCTGGACTCAAACTCCTGACCTCAAGTCATCCACCTGCTTCGGCCCCCTAAAGTTCTGGGATTATAGGTGTGAGCTACTGTGCCCAGCTGTCTCTCCCTGTTTTAATTGGCACATAGCTAATGCTAACATAAAGAAAATGAAGAGGGGTAGCATTCATGACAAGTAAAACATAATACACATAAAACATTCTTTCAAAATGGGAAAACTCTTCCTTTTAAGATAAACTGTGGTCTGGGCACTCTAATTATATTGTAATTTTTCTATCACACACAGATTCTAAGATGCTAATAGCACCATAACAATTTTATAGAAAATCAGAGGTCATTTCTAATGACGTTACAAAATGTATATAGATACAGCTTATTTAAAATGACAGGAGTGCCCAAGTCCCTAACATAGCCCAAGCCCATGCTACGCATCTTTATGGTGGACTAAAGGCAGCATTCCTGACCTTGCCAGCCACTCGGCCGCGGCCTTGTTGTCGGCAGCCTGATGCTTGCTGAGTGTGTCCGTGGGCTCCTCTCTCTTCAGCCTGGCATAGGGGTGCTTCGGACAGTGGCGGTTTGCATGGGTGAATCTGCTCAGGCAGCCTTCAAAACACAAGGTTAGCACCTGTCAGGATCTGGACATCCAGCACACAGACATGTGGACAACATTCAGTTTCACTGGTATCCAAAAGGTAAATTAACACAGTGAAATTTAGGATCTATAATTTTGAGGAGAAAACAACCAAACCATTCTTAGCACAGTCTCATCAATGCCAAAGCGGGGACAGGAAGACAGTCCCATTTTGGTCATGGCCATGTGTCCAACACCATTGGAAAGTGGTTTATTAGCATGAATTCAAAATGTTCAAAATGACAGTGCATGGTAGCTCATGCCTATAATCCCAGAACTTTGGGAGGCTGAGGTGGGCAAATCACTTGAGGTCAGGAGTTAAGAGACCAACCTGGCCAATGTGCCAAAATGCCATCTCTACTAAAAATACAAAAATTAGTTGGGCATGGTGGCCTGTGCCTGTAAATCTCAGCCACTCAGGAGGCTGAGGCAGGAGAATGACGTGAACCTGAGAAGGAAGCGGAAGATGCAGTGAGCCAAGATTGAGCCATTGCATTCCAGCCTGGGCAACAGAGCAGGACTCCATCTAGGGGGAACAAAAAGTTCAAAACCTTGGACCCGGGAATTCTATTTGTGGAATCTATCATAAGGAAGCATCCAAAAAGATGAATAAAGCTACAAGTGTGCAAACATTCCCCTCAGCTTTGCTGGTAACAAGAATATTTAAAAAACAAATTAAATATTCAGGCCAGGCGAGGTAATAGGGAGAGAATCAGGCAGGATTACACGCCTGTAATCCCAGAACTTTAGGAGGCCAATGCAGGCAGATCACCTGAGGTCAGGAGTTTGAGACCAGCCTGGTCAACAGGGTGAAACCCCATCTCTACTAAAAATACAAAAATTAGCCGTATGTGGTGGCACACGCCTGTAATCCCAGCTACTCTAGAGGCTGAGGCAGGCGAATCATTTGAACTTGAGAGGCGGAGGTTGCAGTGAGCCAAGATCATGCCACTGTACTCCAGCCTGGGCGAAAAGCAAGACTCCGATTCAAAACAATTTTTTAAAAAATTAAATAAATATTCATTATCCAACATAGAGGAAACCACTGTGTATAGGCTTAAGCAAACTTGCTAGATGAAAAGTTGGCAGACCTTTGCAATATTTGTAATGATCAAGAAAATTATAGAGCAACAAGACAGACTGCACTGAATTTCAAATATGCTGTAACTGCATAAAAACGTGCATCTTTAGAAACTGATAAATGATTAAGAAAATCACTTAGGATAATAAATAAAACGTTTAAAATGTTGCTCCAAAGGCTGTTATTTACTTTCACAGATTTTTCTACTGCCTGCAACTGGATATAGTATGTTTAATTGCCCTTTAAGTTTTCATTAAAAAAGACTACTTTATTTAAAAATCAATCATTTCTTAAGCCAGGCATAGAAAGACAAACATCACTTGTTCTCACTTATTTATTGGATCTAAATATCAAAACAATTGAACTCATGGAGATAGAGAGTGGAGTAGAACAATGGATACCAAGGGCTGGGGGCTGGGAAGGGGAGCTGGAGGATGAGGGGAGGGGATGGTTAATGGGTACCAAAAAATAGAAAGAATGAGTAAGACCTAGTATTTTATAGCACAAGGTGACTATAGCCAATAATAATTTAAGTGTACATTCTAAAATAACTTAAGCATATAACTGGATTATTTGTAACACAAAGGACACATGCTTGAGGGGATGGAGAGACCATTTGCATATGATTATTATGCACTGCATGCCTGTATCAAGTATCTCAGGTACCCCATAAATATGTATACCTACTATGTATCCACAAAAATCAAAACAAACAAATTTTCTAAATCAATCATTTCTGAGGAATTCAGCATGGATCACAATTATCAAAGAAGAAAACTTATAAAATTTTATAAAATTTATTTTAAAAAACCTTTCTCCAAAAAAAATTCAAGGAAAAGATATTTTAACTGTTAAGTCACAATTAGTTATTCCATAAACTTGAATTCTAACACCATACCATTTTCTGAACAAACAAAAGGTTTCTCTCCGGTGTGAAGACGCTGATGTGTTTTGAGCTGTCCACTTTGAACAAAGGCTTTTCCACAGTCTGGATAGTCACACAGATAAGGCCTCTCACCTAAGTAAACAGATGTTAGATATTATATCTGAGACACTAAGGCTAGAAGAGGAGGGGGATGGGGAGAGAATCAACCTTTATATAGGTCATGACTCCCAGTAACAATAAAGCATGCCACGCTCACAACTGAGCTGCAGTAGAAATGCTAATGGCACTTGGGTGGCACCAAGCAGCTGCCTGCTGGGGAGCAGAATCTATTCTTTAGGCCTTAAGGTTATATTTATATTTACTGCCCATCTCAATTTAGACTACCCACATTTCAAGTGCTCAGGAGTCACAGTGGCTACTATACGGGGCAGTGTAGCTCTACACTTAATGGTATGAGAGACTGATTGTAAGCCAGCAGTAGTTGGATTTTTGGCACCTCAGTTTCCTCTCCTGTAAACTGTTAGATGAACTAGAAGATTCCTTCTTTTGGGGCCAACTTTATAGCAAGAACAAGGGCCCTCTATACATACTTTTTTTTGGCTAAGTGATATTTATAATTTCCATACGCAAATAAAGACATACAATACTCTTGGGATGGCTGCCTACCATAGTTCACCTCAGATTTAATGCTTAGGTCAAACGTTCTGATAGCACACTGAAGACTCTAGAAATTCTATTAAAAACTTGACAATTAACTGTTTTTGGCCTACAGATGAATTTTAACAATGACACAGATAAAAGCATATCAAGTAAAATTCAGGTAGGTAAAGGATAAAACTAAATTTGCCAGTAACATGACTACGATACCTAGGTTAATTACCATAAACTGAGGAATCACATGGAACTGGTATTCATAAGACCACCACTCTCCACCAGAAAGAAACTGACTATACTGCCTTTTTAGAAAACTTCACAACTAATGTAATGTATAAGCCAACTAACAATTTATTACCCAACCTCAAATCAGCTTTCAGTTAAGTATTACGTCTGACCAGGCACAGTGGCTCACACCTGCAATCCCAACACTTTGGGAGGCCGAGGCAGGCAGATCACGAGGTCAGGAGTTCGAGACCAGCCGGACCAACACAGTGAAACCCCATCTCTACTAAAAATACAAAAATTAGCTGGGCATGGTGGCAGGCACCTGCAATCCTGGCTACTCGGGAGGCTGAGGCAGGAGAATTGCTTGAACCTGGGAAGCAGAGGTTGCAGAGAGCTGAGATCACGCCATTGCACTCCAGCCTGGAGGACAAGAGCGAGACTCTATCTCAAAAAAAGAAAAAATGCCAGTCTCTATAAAATTTGCTCAACTTACCTGTATGAGTCCTTTTGTGAGCTTGGAGCGATTTCTCCCG
Source organism: Leontopithecus rosalia (assembly GCA_028533165.1). Taxonomy (NCBI): domain Eukaryota; kingdom Metazoa; phylum Chordata; class Mammalia; order Primates; family Cebidae; genus Leontopithecus; species Leontopithecus rosalia. The sequence continues at coordinate 124,332,863 of CM052648.1, forward strand.
TGGAAATACCCTATTACAGATGTTACAACGGATTCTGCTGGATGAATGCTCTCCTTCATTTATTAAATCGCGGACAGTATCTGCTCTGGGTCTACCACGTCGGATTCCATCCTGTTGATAATTTTTGCAAACATTAACATAACTTCTTGAACTCTACTCATTAAAGCAACATATCATAATATAACTTTTAAAAAATCTTTATTGGGAGCAGCACACATTTGTAGTCCCAGTTATTTAGGAGGCTGAGGTAGGAGTATCACTTGAGGCCAGGAGTTTGAGGCAACATAGCACAAAACGTTTTTGTTTTGTCTCGGAAAACAAAGGAAAAGTCTTTCTTAAGGGACATCAGTGAAAATGGTGAAGTACATTAACTCTTAAAGGCCCATCCCTCCACAGATGACTGAAAAATCAAGCAAAAACTGTCACAATCGGCTTTGTCACAACTCCAGAAAATACATTTATAGCAACTCAGCAAACTGAATCAATAAAAAAGCAACTAAAAACAACAGAAAAGGTTGGCCACATGTTGACTTGCCCTGTCTCTTTCCCTTCCCCAGTAGCAGTCTTGAAGACAGCAGTCTGCATTCTCATTCTGCGAACCTACTCCCTAGTCCCTGCTTCCAGAGGGAGAACATAACTTATTTGAAATAATTGCATTTGCCTGTTTTGAGTCTTAAGGTTACCTGAAGTACTGACATATATGTTTGTCTTTGTTTTCCCTAACTTGGAAAAGGGCAAAAAGGGGTCTATTTAGAGGGGATGGCTCAAAAACCTTGTACTGCAAATAAAAATCTGCAGCCATCTGGGGCAAAAGATTTCAGTTGAGGGAAACAGACACACCAACAGCCTGAGAGGAAAAGCTGGGAGAAAGTTTCTTTTGGAAATTAGGGCATTCAACAATCTCCACTTATACTAAAGTTAGGAATTTAGAAAGTCATGCACATATGCCCAGGGCAAGAAGCATGCTCAGAAAAGATCTGAAAAGACCCTCTAGCTGAACTTTAGGTTCAGCACAAGCAACAAATGAAGGCTAGGGCAGAGCTGTAAACAGCAGAGCTAAGCAAGGACAGTGTCCCCCAACATAGCCATTCTGCAAAGACTGGGAGAAGGTTGTTGTCTTCCCTTCTTTCCACTCTTTTTTGGGAGGTGGTGGAAGGAGGCTCTAGATATTCAAAAAAGTCTCTCAGAACACTAGTGGTGGCTCATGCCTATAATCCCACTGACTTACATGGGAGGATCACTTAAGCAAAATAGTTCAAGGCTACAGTTAGTCATGATGCCACTGCACTGTGGCCTGAGCAAGTGAGACCCCATCTCTAAAAAACAAAAAATAAAGCACCAGCTGAACACATGCTAAGAAAGAGGCTCCAGAGAACAAGCACAACAAAGAACACAGAATTTAGAAAGAGTTTAGAAAAGTCACTGAATAACTACAACTAACAGCAAACAACAAAAACTCAGGAGGAAGGGTCTCATTTCCGGAGTCACATTATAATATTCAAAACATCCAGTTTTCAACAAAATGTTACAAAGCATGCAAATAAATTTTTAAAAGTATGGTATATACACAGGAGAAACTGACAGAGATTGAGAAGAATAGACATTGGACTTACTAGATGAGATTTTAAATCAACTGTCTTAAATATGTTCAATAAGCTAACAGAAACCATGGACAAAGAATAACAAGAAGCCTGGGTAACATAGCAAGACCACCTCTCTACAAGAAATAAAAATAAAAATAAATTAGCCAGGCATGGTGGCACTTCTCCCAAGCTACTTGGGAGGCTGAGGTGGGAGAATTACTTGAGCCTACAAGGTCAAGGCTGCAGTGAGCCATGATTACACCACTGCTCTTTAGCCTGGGCAATAGAGTGAGACACTATCTCAAAAAACAAAAAAAGGAAAAGAAAAAAAGAATGACAAGAAACTAGGAGAACAATGTTCCAACAAACAGAAAACCAACGAAGAGACAGAAATTATTTAAAACAAAAAAAAAGGACCAAATAGATATTCTGGAGCTGAAAATTACAATAATTAAAACAAACAAACAAAAAACTTCACTAGAGGGTTTCAATGGCAGATTTGAACTGATAGAAGAATCAGCAAACTTGAAGATAGGTCAGTTGAATTTATCCAGTCTGAAGAAAGGAAAGAAAAAATAATGAAAGGAAATCAACAGAGTCTAAGACGCCTATGGAACACCATCAAGCATACCAACATACGTATAACTGGAGTCACAGAGGCAAGAGAGAAAAGGGAAGAAATGATATTTGAAGAAATAATGAGTGAAAATTTCCCAAATTTGATATAACACAAATCTAAACATCCAAGAAACTCAATAAACTTCAAGAAAAATAAAGAGATCCACAACAAGACATGTTGTAATCAAACTGTCAAATGACAAAAGGAATCCTGAAAGCAGCAAGAAAGTAGTGACTTGGATAAGCGCCATGGCTCAAGCCTGTAATCCCAATACTTTAGGAGGCTGAGGCAAGAGGATCACTTGAATCCAGGAGTTTGAGACCAGCCTGGGAAACATAAGGAGACCCCATCTCTACAAATAATAATTATCCAAGTGTGGTGGTACATGCCTGTAGTTCCAGCTACTCAGGAAGCTGAGGAAGAAGGATCATCTGAGCCTGGGAGGACAAGGCTGCAGTGAACCATGATCCTGCCACTGCACTTCAGCCTGGGGACAAAACAAGACTGGGTCTCAGAAAATAAAGAAAGTGGTTCATTATGCACAAGGGGTCCTCAATAAGATTAACAGCTGATCGGGATGAGGAGGCAAGTGGATTACCTGCAGTCAGGAGTTCAAGGCCAGCCTGAACAACATGGTGAAACCTTGTCTCTATTAAAAATACAAATATTAGCCAGGCATGGTGGCATGTGCCTGTAATCCCAGCTACTTAGGAGGCTGAGGCAGGAGAATTGCTTGAACCTGGGAGGTGGAGGTAGCAGTGAGCTGAGATTCCACCACTGCACTCCAGCCTGGGCAACAGAGCAAGATCCATCTCCAAAAAAAAAAAAAAGAAAAGAAAAAAGATTAACAGCTGATTTCCCAGGAGAAACTATGGGAAACAGTGGGATGACATATTTAAAGTGCTGAAAGGAAAAAGCATAATGCTATACCCAGCAAAACAATCCTTCAAGTAATAAAAAAATCAAGACATTCCTAGATAAATCAAAGTTCATTGCCAATAAATCTGCCTGCCTTACAATACATGCTAAAGGGAGTTCTTTACACAAAAATAGAAGTATGCTAGACAGTAATTCAAAGCTATGTGGGGAAGTAAAGAACACTAGTAAAGGTAACTACATAAATGCAAAAGCCAGAATTATTGCATTTTTGTCTTTCCTATATAAAAGACAAATGCCAAATGCATAAACCAGTAATTATGGCCAGATGCAGTGGCTCACGCCTGTAATCCCAGCACTTTGGGAGGCCAAGGCAGGTGGATCACCTGAGGTCAGAAGTTCAAGATCCGCCTGCCAACATGGTGAAACCCTGTCTCTTCTAAAAAAAAAAAATAACTACACAAATTAGCCAGGCGTGATGGCACGCAACTGTAGTCCCAGCTACCTGGTAGGCTGAGGCAGAATAATCACTTGAACCCAGGAGGCGGAGGTTGAAGTAAGCCAAGATCACGCCACTGCACTCCAGCCTGAGCGACAGAGAGAGACTTTGTCTCAAAAAAAAAAAAAAAAAAAATTATAAATCCATGTTAATGGGACAACAATTTGTAATTTGTGACAACAACTTAAACACAAGCTAAAGAAAGGAATGGACACAGCTACATAGGAGAAGAGTTTTTATCACTATCAAAACTAAGGTGGTATTAATTCAAAGTATATGTTTAAGAGGTTAATTGAAATCCTCAGGATAACCACTAAGAAGATTTAAAAAAGAAAATGAGAAAGAATGGAAAATAGAATACTACAAAAAAAAATCAGTTAAATACGTAAGAAGTTATTAGTGGAGAAATTAAGAGACAAAATAGGTATGACATAGAAAACAAGTAACAAAATGGCAGAGGTTTTTTTCCCTTATCAGTAATTTAAATGTAAAAAGTTAAACTCTCTAATTAAAAGGCAGCATTTAGCAGAATGAATTTAAAAACAAACAAACATGATCCAATTGTATACTATCTACAAGAGACTCACTTTAATTCAAAAATGCAAATAGGTTAGAAGTGAAAGGACAGGGTTGGGAGCAGTGGCTTATACCTGTAATCCCAACACTTTGGGAGGCTAAGGCAGGAGGACTGTTTGAAGCAAGGAATTAGAGGCCAACCTAGGCAAAAGTGAGACTTCATCTCTGTAAAAAATTTAAAAATTAGCCAGATCAGTGGTGTGTGCCTATAGGCCCGGCTACTCAGGAAGCTGGGTGGGAGGATTGCTTGAGCCCAGAAGCTCAAGGCTATAGTGAACTATGATCACACCACTGCACTCCAGCCTGGGCAACAGAGCAAGACGCTGTCTCCTTTAAAAAAAAAGAAAAAAGAAAAAAAGAAAGGGCTGGGCGCGGTGGCTCAAGCCTGTAATCCCAGCACTTTGGGAGGCCGAGGCAGGTGGATCACGAGGTTAAGAGATTGAGACCATCCTGGTCAACAAGGTGAAACCCTCTCTCTACTCAAAATATTAAAAAAAAATTAGCTGGGCATGGTGGCACGTGCCTGTAATCCCAGCTACTCAGGAGGCTGAGGCAGGAGAATTGCCTGAACCCAGGAGGCGGAGGTTGCGGTGAGCCGAGATTGTGCCATTGCACTCCAGCCTGGGTAATAAAAGCGAAACTCCGTCTCAAAAAAAAAAGAAAGAAAAGAAAACAAAAAAGTGAAAAGACAAAAATATATAACATTTATAAATACATATACACCTAAGAACAGAGCCCCCTGCAAAAGGGAGAAATAGTTCAAAAACAGTCAGAGCCCCCTACTTCTTTGATTTTCCTTTTTCTTTTCTTTTTTTTTGAGACAGGGTCTCACTCTTGTCACCCAGGCTACAGTGCAGTGGTGCAATCAGTCTTGGCTCACAGCAACCTCCACCTCCTGGGTTCAGGTGATCCTCCTGCCTCAGGATCCCATAGCTGGGATTACAGGCGCCTGTCACCATGCCTGGATTTTTTTTTTTTTTTTTTTTTTTGTATTTTTAGTAGAGATGGGTTTCACCATGTTGGCCAGGCTTGTCTCGAACTCCTGACCTCAGGTGATCTGCTTACCTCAGCCTCCCAAAGTGCTGGGATTATAGGCATGAGCCACCACACCCAGCCTCTTTTTTTCTGAAACAGAATCTTGCTCTGTCACCCAGGCTGGAGTGCCCTGGCATAATCTCAGCTCACTGGCACCTCTGCCTCCTGGGTTCAAGCAATTCTCCTGCCTCAGCCTCCCAAGTAGCTGGGACTACAGGCACATGCCACCATGCCCAGCTAATTTTTGTATTTTTTAGCAGAGACGTGGTTTCACCATGTTGGCCAGGCTGGTCTTGAACTCCTGGCTTCAAGTGACCTACCCGCCTCGGCCTCCCAAAGTGCTGGAATTACAGGCATGAGCCTCTGTGCCCAGTTAATATCCTACTTTCAGTAATGAGTAAGACAACTAGGCAGAAGATCCACAAAGATATTCTCCAACATAGACCATATGTTAGACTACAAAACAAGTCTCTCCCCACTGGCTGCTCTGAAAAGCCATCTTTGCATTGTTCCTCGTCCGACTCCTTGCTCGCCTCCGCCGCCTCCGCCGCGTGCCTCCTTCGCAGTCGCAGACTCCGGCGGCTTTATCGCCAGAGCCCTTGAAATCTCGCTTTCTTTTTAGTCCCCCGCTTCGGATCACCTGCGTGCCCCACCATGTCAGACGCAGCAATAGACACCAGCTCCAAAATCACCACCAAGGACTTGAAGGAGAAGAAGGAAGTTGTGGAAGAGGCGGAAAATGGAAGAGAGGCCCCTGCTAACGGGAATGCGGATGAGGAAAATGGGAGAAGGAGGCTGACGATGAGGTAGATGAAGAAGAGGAAGAAGGTGGGGAGGAAGAGGAGGAGGAAGAAGGTGATAGGAGGAGGATGGAGATGAAGATGAGGAAGCTGAGTCTGCTAAGGGCAAGCGGACAGCTGAAGATGATGAGGATGATGTCGATACCAAGAAGCAGAAGACTGACGAGGATGATTAGACAGCAAAAAAGGAAAAGTTAAACTAAAAAAAAAAAAAAAAAAAAGGCCGCCGTGACCTATTCACCCTCCACTTCCCGTCTCAGAATCTAAACCTGGTCACCTTCGAGTAGAGAGGCCGGCCCGCCCGCTCACTGAGGGCAGTGCCACCCGCAGATGACACGACTCGCTCTCCACTACCCAACCCAAACCAGGAGAATTCGCAACAGGGGAGGAAAAAAGAACCAAAACTTCCAAGGCCCTGCTTTTCTTCTTAAAAGTACTTTAAAAAGGAAATTTGTTTGTATTTTTTATTTACATTTTATATTTTCGTCCATATTGTTAGGGTCAGCCATTTTTAATGATCTCAGATGACCAAACCAGCCTTTGGAGCATTCTCTGTACTAATTCTGACTTTACTTGTGGTGTGACCATGTTCATTATAATCTCAAAGGAGAAACAAAATCTTGTAAAAAAAAAAAAAAAAAAAAAAAAAAGCGCCGCTCAAGCTGCTCAGGCAGGAAACCCAGTCTCCCCTCATTAAAAAAAAAAAAAGCGAAAACGACAACAGAAAAACAATCGTTCGTATTCCGAGCATTCCAGTACCTTTGTTGTGTACGTATACTTAGCTGTACTATAAATAGTTGGTTTGTATTAGATGGTTAAAAGGCCAAAGATTAAAAGGTTTCCTTTTTTTCTTTTGTCTATGAAATTGCTGTTGATTTTTTTTTTTTTTTTTTGAGACCGAGTTTCGCTCTTGTTACCCAGGTTGGAGTGCAATGGCACGATCTCGGCTCACTGCAATCTCCGCCTCCTGGGTTCAGGCAATTCTCCTGCCTCAGCCTCCTAAGTAGATAGGATTACTGGCACGCGCCACCATGCCCAGCTAATTTTTTGTATTTTTAGTAGAGACGGGGTTTCACCATATTAAACAGCATGGTCTTGATCTCTTGACCACGGGGTTTCACCATATTGACCAGCATGGTCTTGATCTCTTGACCTCGTGATCCACCCGCCTCGGCCTCCCAAAGTGCTGGGATTACAGGCTTCAGCCACCGTGCCCGGCTGCTGTTGATTTTTTTTGGCCTGTTTGATGTATGTGTGAAACAATGTTGTACAACAATAAACAGGAATTTTATTTTGCTGAGTTGTTCTAAAAAAAAAAAAAAAACAAGTCTCAGCCGAGCGCGGTGGCTCACCCCTGTAATCCCAGCTCTTTGGGAGGCCGAGGCAAGTGGATCAGGAGGTCAAGAGATCGAGACCATCCTGGTCAACATGGTGAAACCCCGTCTCTACTAAAAATACAAAAGGACCGGGCACGGTGGCTCAAGCCTGTAATCCCAGCACTTTGGGAGGCTGAGGCGGGTGGATCACGAGGTCAAGAAATCGAGACCATCCTGGTCAACATGGTGAAACCCTGTCTCTACTAAAAATACAAAAAATTAGCTGGGCACCGTGGCGCGTGCCTGTAGTCCCAGCTACTCGGGAGGCTGAGGCAGGAGAATTGCCTGAACCCAGGAGGCGGAGGTTGCGGTAATCCGAGATCGCGCCATTGCACTCCAGCCTGGGTAACAAGAGCAAAACTCCATCTCAAAAAAAAAAAAAAAGTCTCAATGAGTTTTAAAAAACTGAAAGCATTTCAAGTATCTTCTCTGACCACATGGAATGAAACTTTATAGAAGGAAAACAGGAACAAATACATAGAAGTTAAATAACACGTGGGTTTTTTTGAGACAATATTGCTCTGTCACCCAGGCGGGAGTGCAGTGGCATGATCTCAGATCACTGCAACCTCCACTTCCCAGGTTCAAGCAATTCTCCTGCCTCAGCCTCCGGAGTAGTTGGGACTATAGGTGCGCACCACCACGCCCAGGTAATTTTTGTATTTTTAGTCGAGATGGGGTTTCATCATATTAGCCAGGCTGCTCTTGAACTCCTGACCTCGTGATCCACCCGCCTCTGCCTCCCAAAGTGGTGAGATTCAGGCATGAGGCATCACCCCCAGCACAACAAACTCTTAAATAGCCAACGGGTCAAAGAAGAAATCACAAGGGAAAAAAGAAAATACTTTGATACAAATAATGCCCAAAACACAACATACCAAAGTTTATAGGACACAGTTCAGGAATTAGATGACTTAATATTGAAGATGGCAATGCTATCCAAAGCAATCTTACAGGCACAATGCAACCTCTATTAAAATTCCAGTTTTGTTTTTTATTTTTTGGCAGAAATGGGAAAGGCGATCCTCAAGTTCATACGGAATTATAAGAGGCTCCAAATAGCCAAAACAGTCTTGAAAAAGAGAACAAAACAGGAGGACCCCCCCAATTTCAAAACTTACTACTAAGCACTGGTAATCAAGACAGTGTGGTAAGGGTGCAAGGAAAGACATATGGAACAATGAAACAAAATTGGGAGTACAGAAACCAACCTATACGTGAAAGGCCAATTGATTTTCAACAAGGGACCCAAGAACTTTCAATAGAGAAAGAATCGTCTCTTTAACAAATGCTTCTGGGATAAGTGGATTTCTATACACAAAAGGATAAAGTTAGACCCCTACTTTACACTATATACAAAAACTCACTGAAAATGTACCACAGAACTAAATATAAGAACTAAAACTATATAAATTTTGTCTGGACACAGTGGCCCATGCCTGTAGTACCAGCACTTTGGGAGGCCGAGGCAGGTGGATCATTTGAGCCCAAAAGTGTGAGATCAGCCTGGGCAACATGGTGAAACCTCATCTCCACCAAAAATGCAAAGAATGAGCCGAGCAGGGTGGTGCATGCCTGGAGTCCCGGCTACTCAGGAGGCAGCGGTTGCAATGAGCCAAGATCACGCCACTGCATTTGAGCCTGGGCAACAGAGTTAGACCCTGTCTCAAAAAAACAAATGAACAGTCCACTGGCTGCTCTGAAAAGCCATCTTTGCATTATCCCTCGTCCGACTCCTTGCTCGCCACAGCCGCCTCCGCCACGTGCCTCCTTCGTCGTCGCAGACTCCGGCAGCTTTATCGCCAGAGTCCTTGAAATCTCGCTTTTTAGTCCCCCGCATAGGATCACCTGCGTGCCCCACCATGTCAGAGGCAGCAATAGACACCAGCTCTGAAATCACCACCAAGGACTTGAAGGAAAAGAAGGAAGTTGTGGAAGAGGCGGAAAATGGAAGAGAGGCCCCTGCTAACGGGAATGCAAATGAGGAAAATGGGGAGCAGGAGGCTGACAATGAGGTAGATGAAGAGGAAGGTGGGGAGGAAGAGGAGGAGGAAGAAGAAGGTGATGGTGAGGAGGAGATGAAGATGAGGAAGCTGAGTCTGCTAAGGGCAAGGGGACAGCTGAAGATGCTGAGGATGGCGATGTCGATACCAAGAAGCAGAAGACCGACGAGGATGATTAGACAGCAAAAAAGGAAAAGTTAAACTAAAATAAAAAAAAGGCCGCCGTGACCTATTCACCCTCCACTTCCCGTCTCAGAATCTAAACGTGGTCACCTTCAAGTAGAGAGGCCGGCCCGCCCGTTCACTGAGGGCAGTGCCACCTTCACCACCCAACCCAAACCATGAGAATTTGCAACAGGGGAGGAAAACGGAGCCAAAACTTCCAAAGCCCTGTTTTCTTAAAAGTACTTTAAAAAAGAAATTTGTTTGTATTTTTAATTTACATTTTATATTTTTGTACATATTATTAGGGTCAGCCATTTTTAATGATCTCCGATGACCATACCAGCCTTCAGAGTGTTTTCTGTCCTACTTCTGACTTTACTTGTGGTGTGACCATGTTCATTATAATCTCAAAGGAGAAAGAAAATCTTAAAAGAAAAAAGCAAAAATGACAACAGAAAAACAATCGTATTCCAAACATTCCAGTACCTTTGTTGTGTATGTATTTAGCTGTACTATAAGTAGTTGGTTTGTATGAGATGGTTAAAAGGCCAAAGATTAAAAGGTTTCCTTTTTTTCCTTTTTTGTCTATGAAGTTGCTGTTGATTTTTTTTTTTTTGGCCTGTTTGATGTATGTGTGAAACAATGTTGTCCAACAATAAACAGGAATTTTATTTTGCTGAGTTGTTCTAACAACAACAAAATGAAAAAACAAAACCTGTAACATTCTTAAAACATAGGGATGAATCTTCATGACTTCGTTTATAATGGATTCTTAGATATGGCACCAAGAACTAAGCCATAAAAGAATAAACAAATGGACTGAATCAAAATGTAAAACTTTTGAACATCAAAGGGCTTTATGAAGAAAATGAAAGGGCAACCTACAGAATGGGAGATGGTATTTGCAAACCATACATCTGATAAGGTTCTAGTATAAAGGATACAAAAAGACCTCTTACAACTCAACAACAAAAATCACAAAAAATTCCAATTAGAAAATAGGGAAATGACTTGAACAGACATTTCTCCAAAGTAGTTATACGGCCAACCAACAAATGCAGTTATATAGCCAGCAAATACACAAAAAGATGCTCAAAATCGGCCGAGTATGATGATGGCTCATGCCTGTAATCCCAGCACTTTGAGAGGCTGAGGCAGGTGAATCACCTGAGGTCAGGAGTTCAAGACCAGCCTGGCCAACATGGTAAAACCCCATCTCTACTAAAAATACAAAAATTAGCTGGGCACAATGGCGGTAGCCTGTAATCCCAGCTGCTAGGGAGGTTGAGGCAGGAGAATCACTTGAACCCAGGAGGCAGAAGTTACAATGAGACCAGATCACATTGTTGCACTCCAGCCTGGGCAACTAAGCAAGACTCTGTCTTAAAAAAAAAAAAAAAAGATGCTCGGCCGGGCGAGGTGGCTCAAGCCTGTAATCCCAGCACTTTGGGAGGCCGAAGTGGGTGGATCACGAGGTCAAGAGATCGAGACCATCTTGGTCAACATGGTGAAACCCCGTCTCTACTAAAAATACAAAAAATTAGCTGGGCATGGTGGCGCGTGCCTGTAATCCCATCTACTCAGGAGGCTGAGGCGGGAGACTTGCTTGAACCCAGGAGGCAGAGGTTGCGGTGAGCCGAGATCACGCCGTTGCACTCCAGCCTGGGTAACAAGAGCGAAACTCCATCTCAAAAAAAAAAAAAGATACTCAAAATCATTCATCATTTAGGGAGATGCTAATTTAAACCACAATATTACTTTGCACCAACTAGGTTATAATGGGGGGAAAAAAGGAAAATAAGTAGGAAATAGTTTTTCCTTAAAAATGTAGATAAATTGGAACTAGCATATACTACTGATGAGAATGTAAAATGGCTCAGCCACTGTGGAAAAGTTTGATAGTTTTGTATCAATATCATATATATACACATATACATATACAATGAAATATGTATACATATATAATGAAATTTTTAGCCATGAAAACAATATGTGCTACAAAGTGGATGAACCTAAAAAAGTATGCTAAAAAAAAGAAGCAAAACACAAAATGCAACGTATTATATAATTTCATTTAATGAAATCTCCAGAGTAGGTAAATCTAGAGACAGAAAGTAGCTTGTTAGTTTCTAAAGTCTGCATGTAGTAGGGAATAGGGAGTCATGGCTTTAATAGATTGAGTTTTCTTTTGAGGTGATAAAAATGTTTTGGAACTTGTACAACATTTTGAATGTACTAAATGTCACTGCATTGTACACTTTAAAATGATTAATGTTATGTAATTTCACCCTGATTAAAAACCTAAGGAAATCTGAATATACTATGGGCTTCAGTTAATACCAGTGCATCAATATTGGTTCATTAATTTTTTACAAATGTACCACACTAGAGTAAGATGCTAACGGGGAAGCTGGGTGTGCAGTTTACGGGAACTCTCTGTACTACCTTCACAGCTTTTCTATACAGCTAAAACTAATAAAATAAACATTATTTGAAATAAACTTTGTTCCCCAGTTAAGAGAACTTTCGCACATACAAGTTATGTGAAAAAGAAAACCATAAAAGGATCATGTACAACTACATCTAAAATGAAGATGCTTTTAGGGCTTTCTTTTTTCTTTTCTTTTCTTTTTTTTTTTTTTTTTGAGACAAGTCTCACTCTGTAGCCAGGCTGCAGTACAGTGGCGGGATCTCGGCTCACTGCAATATCTGCTTCCTGGGTTCAAGCGATTCTCCTGCCTCAGCCTCCAGGGTAGCTGGGATTACAGGCCCACACCGCTATGCCTGGCTAATTTTTTGTATTTCAGCAGAGACAGAGTTTCACCATGTTGGCCAGGATGACCTCATGATCCACCCACCTTGGCCTGCCAAAGTGCTGGGATTACAGGGATGGGCTTTCAATATCAAAACCCAATGTCTTCCCAAAGCCTTAAACATCAGCCTGAAACCCTGACAGATAATAAAAAGCTACAGCAGGGGGAACGATCCAAGATGGCCGATCGCTAACATCTCGGGATTGCAGCTCGAAGTTAAAGCTCATAGAACTAGAGGACGCCACACTTTCAAACAAATTCTGGTCGCTCAGGAGCAGAAGATTCCCAGTGGAGGAGCCACGCGGGGCAGAAGTTTCACCGGCACCGCAGCGTAGTGGTCTCGCTGGCACCTCCCGGAGCCGACTAGGCGGGGCTGGTTCCCCTTCTGACCGAGGTTTGCAGCTCCGGGAAGGCAGACTCGCCTATTACGGACACAAGAAGGAAGCCAGACAGGAGAAGCCTGGGCAGAAAAACACCATCAGTCTTAACGCCGCTGTTTCTGGCCCTGGGAACT
>CM052648.1:124346221-124368591 GCA_028533165.1 Leontopithecus rosalia
CCCCCCACCCCCCCCAAAAAAAAAGCTACAGCAAAATTCCCTTCAATCAAATTTTCACATTGAAAGAAAAGTGCAATCCCTACATGGATGAGTTATCTTCTAGGATAAATCATGTTTTAAGAAAATCCTAATTTGAAAATTAGTATTTTAAAATATGTAAGAAAGGCTGGGCACAGTGTCTCATGCCTGTAATCCTACCAACCTGAAAATCTGAGGCGGGAGGATTGAGTTCAGGAGTTTGAGATCAGCCTGGGCAACATGGCAAGACCGACCCCTGTCTACAAAAAAAAAGACAGATGTAGTATGTACCTGAAGTCCCAGCTACTCAGGAGGCTGAGGTGGAAGGATCTCTTAAGCCTGGGAGTTCAAGGCTGCAATGAGCCCTAACAGTGCTACTGCACTAAGCCTGGCTGACAGTGAAACTTTGTCTCAAAAACATAAAAAACAAGTCAACAAATAAATATGCAAGAACATACTGATGACTCTTGCAATCTGAAAAAACTGACTAGTTAACATCAAAAATTTAAGATTAACCATTACTATTAATAAGCATCTCTAACAGTGGGGAAACATTAAAAGTTAACCATGAGACAGGGCATGGTGGCTCACACCTATATCCCAGCACTTTGGGAAGCTGAGGCAGGCAGATCACTTGAGGCCTGGAGTTTGAGACCAGCCTGGCCAACACGGTGAAACCTTGTCTCTACTAAAAATACAAAAACTGGCCAGGTGCAGTGGCTCATGGCTGTAATCCCAGCACTTTGAGAGGCTAAGGTGGGCAGATCATCTGAGGTGAGGAGTTTGAAACCAGACTGGCCAATATGGTAAAAGGTTGTTTCTACTAAAAATATAAAAAGTATCAGGGCATGGTGATGCACACCTGTAGTCCTAGTTACTTGGGAGGCTGAGACTTCAGAATCACCTTAACTCGGGAGGCAGATGTTGCAGTGAGCGGAGATTGCGCCACTGCACCCCATCCTGGGTGACAGAGCAAGACTCCATCTCAAAAAAAAAAAAAAAGTTAACTATATGGTTGCCTCCTAGCAACTCTGAGACTGTTTCCGCCACCAGCAACACATTTATATTTTCCAAATGAAAAATGCAGTGCTGAAGGGTACAGCATAATACAACACACTGGCCACATACAGGTAAAGGTTTCACTAAGTGCGTTCTTTTGTTTGTTTTTGTTTTGAGACGGAATTTTGCTCCGTCACCAGGCTGCAATGCAGTGGCACAATCTCGGCTCACTGCAACCTCCACCTCCCAGGTTCATGTGATTCTCCTGCCCCAGCCTCCCAAGTAGCTGGGACTACAAGCATGCACCACCACGCCTGGCTAATTAATAAGTGCATTCTTTTATCTGAGAAAGTAAGACAAGATAAATAATCATATAATGTGCTAAATACATGAATAAATACCATCTTTTAACAATACATATTAAAATAAGCAATGTTACTTAAAGAAGACCCTCTTCCTTTTGGCCTTAACAATAAGAAAACCATGTTTCAGCCGGCCAGGTGCTGTGGCTCAAGCCTGTAATCCCAGCACTTTGGGAGGCCAAGGCGGGTGGATCACGAGGTCAAGAGATCAAGACCATCCTGGTCAACATGGTGAAACCCCATCTCTACTAAAAATACAAAAAATTAGCTGGGCATGGTGGCACCTGCCTGTAATCCCAACTACTCAGGAGGAGAATTGCTTGAACCCAGGAGGCGGAGGTTGTGGTGAGCCGAGATCGCGCCATTGCACTCCAGCCTGGGTAACAAGAGCGAAAGTCCGTCTCAAAAAAAAAAGAAAGAAAAAGAAAAAAAAAGAAAACCACGTTTCTAGGCATCTTCAGACAATTACACTCATCAGCAGCCAGGTGCACCTGTAGGCTAAGGGACAGATCTTGTCAAGACTGTTGATGATTTGCAACACAAAATTATTAAACTGCCAAAAAACTTTTGCATACCTTAGTAAATGTAATTTTATTTATTTTTTTAATTAATTTTTTTTTTAAGACGGAGTTTCGCTCGTTACCCACGCTGGAGTGCAATGGCACGATCTCGGCTCACTGCAACCTCCTCCTCCTGGGTTCAAGCAAGTCTCCTGTCTCAGCTTCCTGAGTAGCTGGGATTACAGGCACACGCCACCATGCCCAGCTAATTTTTTGTATTTTTAGTGGAGACGGGGTTTCACCATGTTGACCAGGATGGTCTTGATCTCTTGACCTCGTGATCCACCCGCCTTGGCCTCCCAAAGTGCTGGGATTACAGGCGTGAGCCACTGCGCCCAGTAGTAAATGTAATTTTAAAAATAATCTCCATACCTCTAGAATGTAGATTAGTGATTTTGAAAGTGTTTAGTCATATAACTAAAAAACCTAAAATCCTTGACACATTTTTATTTAAGTAGAATTCAAATAAAGGGTACAAGCACAACCTAGAAGGAAAACAAAAATAGGTCTCAGAGGGAGGCCTGTGAACCTTTTCACATTCAGATTTAGATACAAACTTTCCAAGACTCCATACATGCTTCCTAACCCTACTTCCCATCCTGACCTATCTTCACAACTTCTCAAGTTTTAATTCCAGTTTATTGAATTGAGTGCACTCTTATAAAGCACCTCAACTGAGATATAGATAAGCTATAAATAGTATGTATTTTTTTTTTTTTGAGACAAAATCTCACTCTGTCACCCATGCTGGAGTGCAGTGGCAAAATCTCAGCTCACTGCAATCTCTGCCTCCAGGGTTCACAGTATTCTCCTGCCTCAGCCTCCCAAGTAGCCGGACTACAGGCATGCACCACCACACCCAGCTAATTTTTTTGTATTTTTAGATGAGACAGGGTTTCACCATCTTGGCCAGACTGGTCTCAAACTCCTGACCTCAGCCTCCCAAAGTGCTGGGATTACAGGTGTGAGCCACCACGCATGGCCAGTAGTATGTCTTATGTGTACTTACATCAGCTTAATATTTAAAAAGTAAAAATAGACCAGAATACAGAGCAGAGGGAGACTG
Source organism: Leontopithecus rosalia (assembly GCA_028533165.1). Lineage (NCBI taxonomy): Eukaryota > Metazoa > Chordata > Mammalia > Primates > Cebidae > Leontopithecus > Leontopithecus rosalia. The sequence goes on from CM052648.1 coordinate 124,349,227, forward strand.
TCTAAAAAAAAAAAAGAAATTACAAAAATTAGCTGGGCATCGTGGTAGGTGCCTGTAATCCCAGCTACTCAGGAGGCTAAAGCAGGAGAATCGCTTGAACCCAGGAGGCAGAGGTTGCAATGAGCCAAGATCGCACCAATGCACTCAAGCCTGGGCAACAAGAGTGAAACTCTGTCTCAAAATAAATAAACAAGCAAAAAAAACCCTGAAGTCCATTTACACGTGATAGTCCCAGGAACAGTGTGGTATAGAGACTAAGAACAGGGACACTGGAAGGTTCCAATCAGTTCTGCCATTTACCAAACAATTTTAACTAAACTTTGTCTTGGAGACTCTTCAATTTCTCATTCCTCATCAGGTTAACAGGATAAAATGAATTAAAGAATTCAAAATGCTCAACACAAAGCCCATTAATTTACTGCTAACATTATGAAATGCTTACTCTGTGCCAGGCCATAAATAGTGCTTACTATGTTAACATGATGTTAGATTTAACATGGTGCTCAAAATTTACTATTCATAAGTAATATGAATTTATGTATTATGCAAAAAGTATTTAAAAGCCAGCTATTTGTAATAGTATGTGCAGTCTAGGTGTTTGTAGTGTTCAGGTGACACAGAAAAGGGAAACAGGATAGGCAGCTGGTAGATCCTGCAGGGTGAATAGTATCTGAGAACCCAGACCCCACCAGCCCCACCGTGGAGAAGTACTTCAAATACAGTCTGAGTAGAAGGCACAAGGACAAAGTGGGGAGTCTTGGAACGTCCTGTGGCAGAAGGCAGTTAGACCTGCTTTCTTCTCTCTCAGAATTCTACAATCCAGAATAAGACAATAGATAATTATATGCCGACAGTGCTAAGCAATCGTGTGATGAGCAGCCAGAAGAAGCTGGTAGGTGTTCCCACAGGCAAGGGAGGCAGTGTGGGGCAGGAACAAACAAAAGACAAAGAGAAAACTGACACAGGGTGTGCAGGACTCAGATGTTAACACCTCCCCTGAGAGCAGTGGCAAAGAATAGACAGTAAATGAACACAAATGTTGTTCTCAAACCCACAGCTGTTAGTGCCTCTATGTGGCATATTGGGAGCATGTTAACTTGTCTCCTGTCTTCCCCAAAAATGAGCAGCCTCAGTCAGCACAATTCACCTATGATACACATGGAGATAAAGAACAAGTACTTTAAAGAAGCAAAACAGAGAAAAGGGGCTAGGACTCCCTATCTTTTTAAGTTCAGTGTATTGACCACAAATCAAACTAAGCAACTTCCTTATTTTTTTCTTTCTTGCCCCACAAAACAGTCTAGCAACTTCCTTAAATAAAGATATACTCCAGAACCTTCTTACAGTGGGAAAGCTAAACAAATGAATTTTTGGAGCTGCATGTGGATTGCTTCCTCAATAGAAAGACACATTCAAATCAATTTATCAAATAACTTAGGCAAGTTACAATAGGAAAAACTGCATGAGAAAGGAAAAAAGCAGAACTATAAAACAGCCTTTTCGCTTTTACATGTTTTTCACAACTTCTGGTATACTTTACCTCTGAAAAGAGGTATACATCAGGAAATACACTTCAAACCTATGCATCTTGTTAGCAACTTTTTTTGTTTTTGAGACGGAGTCTCACTCTGTCACCAGGCTGGAGCGCAGCAGCACGATCTCGGTTCACTGCAACCTCCCCCTCCCAGGTTCAAGCAATTCTCCTGCCTCAGCCTCCCAAGTATATGGGAGTACAGGCATGTGACACCACACCCAGGTGATTTCTGTATTTTTAATAGAGATGGGGTTTCACCATTTTGGCCAGGATTGTCTCGTTCTCTTGACCTCATGATCCACCCGCCTCAGCCTTCCAAAGTACTGGAATTACAGGCATGAGCCTCGGTGTCCGGCCACTGTTAGCAACTTTTATAAAATGTTTGGGTGAGTGAGGATAAGTCTGTTTTAGGCCAAAAACAAGGTATCTATAGATTTCATTTATATAACATTAATCTTCTTGGGTGACCCAGAACTAGATTTATAATAAAATCATAAAGGCCAAATCTTAAAGAAGAATTTGTGGATGAATGCCTTTATATTGTTCAACTACATAATCTAATGTGTTTTTAAAAAAAGACTAAAACTTGTAAATCATTACCACAAAAATATCTAGGATACCCATACATCTAATTATAGCCTTCAGCAATACTCTGCAATATTATCAATGCTTTTATCATTAGTTTCTTCAATTTTTTTTTCTTTGGAGACGAAGTCTCACTGTCTCCCAGGTTGGAGTGCAATGGCATGTTCTCGGCTTACTGCAACCTCTACCTCCTGGGTTCTAGTGAGTCTCCTGCCTCAGCCTCCCAAGCAGCTGGGATTACAGGTGCCCACCACCACATCTGGCTAATTTTTGTATTTTTAGTAGAGAGAGGATTTCACCATGTTGGTCAGGCTGGTCTCGAACTCCTGACCTCCAGTGATCCACCTGCCTCAGCCTTTCAAAGTGCTGGGATTACAGGCATGAGCCACGGCGCCCAGCAAGTTTCAATGTTTTTAAAGAGTTGAAGTCTTGCGGAAGTGCAGTGGTGCTATCATGTCTCACTGTAGCCTCAAACTCCTGGCCTCAAGTGATCTTCCTGCCTCAGCATCCCATGTAGCTGGGACTACAGGTGCAGGTTGCCAGATGGGGTCTCACTATGTTGCCCAGGCTGGTCTTAAACTTCTGGCCTTGAGTGATTCTCCAGCCTCAGCCTCCCGATGGGATTACAGACATGAGCTACCTCACCATTCTTTCAAATGTTTACTGAGGTCCAGTTTCCAGAGTTGAAGTGTCAAAACCTATAGTTTTATAACTTTATATTTAATAATAACGCCACATAAGACATATCAATTTCCTCGAAACTCAAACAGTATAGAGTTTCATCATTGTGACTGCATGTAAAATGATCAAACTCGTTTCAACTTATACATCATCTGCTGGTACAGATGCAGAGATATCCACTGTGTGATTTACTCGTTATATGTCTTGCATATTGCTTATCTCATACAGCCACTTAACAAACGGAACCTTGGTATTAACCTTCTGTTAGCACCCATTACACAAATATTTTTTAGCACCTTTATTGAGCATTTACAGAGTATATTATATTAAAGTCATACGGTCTTCCAGATAGAAATACTCCTGGCTCTCCTGGAGCTTACAGTCTACAGAGTCCAGTATAAGTCAGCAGAAAAGCCCCCCCCCCCAAACACAGGCAGAACTAAGAGCCACAAAACCTCGACCTAGTCCTGGCTCTCCCATTATCGAGCTGTGCGATTGTGGGGAGGTCGCCTCACTAATCACTCTAAGCCTCAGCTGCCTCATCTGAAAAATATAGGTTTGAACCAGTGGTCACAACCTTCCCAGCTTTAAGCAGTCTAAGACTGCCGGCAATTTTGGCGTCCCATTCCACTATGTGCTCTCAACACCTAGCAAGTAGTATGCTGGATAAACGAAAGGCAGCTAAGGCACAACTGCAGCCGCAGAAGACGCCCCGAAGTCCTTTCCTGCTCTTCGGCTGTCTGCAGGGCATCTCGTAACGGCCATGGCGATCTGCAGTAATAGAGCAGACACTGTGCTCTCCCTTCCCGCTCGCACTCGGTGAAACTACTCAAGGCCTTCATCCCCCTCCCTTCCTGTCGGAACTAAGGACTCGGCAGCCCGCCGGGAGAATGTCAGCGGCCGTTGACCCGGTCTCCCCGGCGACCTCAGGCTGCGCTCACGACCACTGCACCTGCCGCAAGGACTGTCTCCCGCGCCACTCCCGCCTGTCACGTGACAGAGCCCTCCCCAGCCGGGGGCCGCTTTTTGGCGCGCGGTAGTGACGTCAGCATCCTGTCAGCCACAGCCCCCGCCGCGGCCAGATCGACCTCCCGTTTTCAAGTCTGCCCCGCCTGCCGCGCCGTTAACGGGCCCCGGCTGCCTCGTGCCCCGCCCACCCGCGCCGCTCACCTTGAGGTGGCCGCTGTCTGGGCTGCTCGCTTCCTCCTCGTCCTCACCTCCCGAGGCGGCGGCGGAGGCCGAGGCGGCAGGCGGGGGCGCGCCTCGGCCCCGAAGCCCCGAGTGCTCGGCGGCGGCGGCGGCGGGCCGGGAGGCCGAGGCGGCGGCCCCCGCGACCCCGGGACTGAGCGTCACGTTGTGTGCGTTCTCGCCCCAGCGCCACGGGTACACCATGAAGTCGCTGAAGCCCGGGCTGGTCGGGATGAGCGGCGGCGGCGGCTCCGGCTCCCCTCCGCACGTAGGCTTGATCGGGGTCGTCCTGATGACCGACACCAGCACCCGCTTGGGGGAGTCGTGGCAGAAAATGACGGGCGGCGGCGGCGGATTCTCCGCCATGGGCGCCTCCACGCCCCGGATCATCGCCCGGCCCGACCCGCAGCTCCGGCGGCCCCGGGCCGCACCCCTGAGCACCGCTCTGTTCCTCGCTCGCTCAGCTCCGAATCGCCGGCTCAGTGCTGCCGGCTCATTGCAGACGAACGTGTCCCGGAATCCTGCGCAGCGGCCACCTAAAGAGCTGAGCGGCCGGCACCGGCGGGCAGGGCTGGACCCCAGCCCCAGGTCAAGCGCCCTCCGCTCTTTGTACTCCGCAGCGCAGCCTGCAACCGCGGGAAGCAGCAGACTGCCCAGCCCTTGCGGTGACAGGAAAGCAGGACGTGCGGCGCTGAGCCCCCCAAAATAACAACCTGCCGCCGCGGTGCCTGCCCTGGCTTTTCCCGCGTTACATTTCGCGCCTGGGCGGAACCAGTCACCGCGAGGCCGCTGCCCGCTGGTCGCACCGACGAGTGACAGGCGGCGCGAGCCAATGGCCAGGCCCGGCCTTCTTTCCCTCCGGCGGGGGCGGGGCCGGGTCTGCGCGCGGGTCCTTCCCACCTCACCATTGGCCGCCGCTCTTATATTTTTTTTCTGTCTCGAGGGCCAACAGCGTTCGAAACTCCAGCGAAGCGCGCGGCGTCCGCACTCGCCGGGACACACCCTCCTCCCGCCCCACCCCGCCCCGCCTTCCCTCCGCGTGGTTCGTAGAGCCGGGGAGACGAGCGGCGGGGCGGGCGGCAAGAGGGCAGCTGATTGGACAGCGGCGGGGCGGGGTCGGTGCGATCGTTGGGCGGCAGAGCGCGCGCCCCGCTCGGCCCCACCCGCCGCTGGTTGTAGGGCAGCGGTTCCCGCGCACAGCGAATTTAAAGGGCTGGGGCCCCACTGCCTTCCCCACCATCAGCCCGGCGGCAGGAGGCTCTGCTGCCCGAGGTCCTGGTGGGTACCGGGCGTGCTTGGTTTCTTAATCGAGTTCGTCTGCTCAGCTATTGCACGCGCTGTGAGCCAGGCCTGCCAGCGCCGCTCTGACTCCCCGTTGCCCACTGTGGGCCTCCGGTTCCCTGTCTGTGGCAAGTGGGGAGTTCGGGAAGTGGCCTCCGAAGTCCCCGGGGGCCGCTTGCGGCGCGGAGGACACAAGAGCCGAATGAGTGTCAGCTCTCACCCTGGACCGATGCCCGGAAGTCGCCTCGGGGATCCCCCACCCTCGCGACCCCGCTCTGCCCAACCGCTCCTCCGGGGGTCGGGTCGGCGCCCCTCTCTGCGCAGCCCCCGTGCCCTCTGCCCGCCCCGCCCTAGCCCCGCCTGGCGGGCGTCGACCGCTGCTCAGGAGGGGCTCGGAGGGCTCCACGGGGGACCGGCTGGATGGGGCGCCCAGTCTCCTACCCGCTAGATGTAGACTGGGGAGCTGCGTTTTGTTCTTGGGAATACAGATTCCCAGGGCCCTGACTGACTCGCGGTAGGGTCTCATTTGTTGACTGCATGAATGAATATCCAGTGGCTAAGGGTTAGAATTGGTAATTAAGTTAGAACTCGCCTGCATAAGCTGAATAGCCTTTCTGTGAGACACGCAAATGCACAACTATGCCTAAATGAAGCTTCAATTGTTTAAAAGCAAATACCACTATACGAAAAATTTCGAAAATGTATTTATTTTAAAAACCAAACAGGCAATAATAACCCATCATGGAAGGAAGTTATGTGGGTGGGAACAGAAGTGAAAAGATTTCAAGAGATACAACACATAACTGTATCTTTTGAAATTTGAACCAAGTGAAAGTATCCTTTTAAGAAATAGGGCCGGACACGGCGGCTCATGCCTGTAATCCCAGCATTTTGGGAGGCCAAAGTGGGCGGATCACAAGGTCAGGATATCAAGACCATCCTGGCTAACAGGGTAAAACTGTCTCTTCTAAAAATACAAGAAATTAGCCGGCCATGGTGGCGGGCGGCACCTGTAGTCCAGAAAGAAAAGAAAGGGAGGAAAGAAAAGAGAGGGAAAGAGAAACAGCATATAGCCTCCATTTTCTGGAGGCCTACTACAAAAATAGCATATATGTACTGATACACAATGATAACATGGATGTTTCACATTTCACCCAACAATTCAGTATATTATTAATCCCATTTTACAAATGAGAAAAGTTGAGGCTTGTGCAAGATTACATAATAAATCCTTTAGAAGAATGGCTCTGAGAACTGCCTATGGGTTATATCTCTATCTGCTAAGCAAAAGGAGGAAAAGGCTGAAAAATGGGACTCACACTTTGCTGAGTCCCATTTCTCATATTCCAAAACTTTGAGGGTTTAAGAGCAAATCTAATTTCATATTGTAATGGTTGATCTAGAAAGCTGAAAGTTCAGCTCTACTTTAACATAACTTAGTAAACATTTTGTTTTTACAGTTTAATACCAAATAATTGTAACATATTCTTCTGAGTCAGTTGGAAGGGAAATGTTATCCATCTATTTTATACTTGAAAGGTAGTGTAAAGAAAAAAGTGATCTATCCATCATGGACATTTGAATTAGGGGTTGAGCAAAAATCCAACAGATTAATCACCAACAAATAGTTACTGTTTAACATTCAGAGCATGCCCCAGAGGGCAAGATGAATCATCCAGCACAGGACGCTGACTTTCTGCTTCTAAAAATTGCCCTTCATCAACAGTAACCTGGCAACTCCACTTGCTCTCTCCCCCAAGAGAATGAAAGACATGCCAGGAATGTGTGAACTGGGCAGAGGGTGATTCCAGGAGCAAAACTGAGGTCATATCAGATCTTTGCTTGTTTGGCTCCATTTTCATGCAATGAGGAAGCTGTCTGAAGTATGTGGATCATATTCCTGATGTATTTGTTCTGCCTCAAATGTAATTAACAGCCCATAATGTCAGAGGTTTGTGAACCAGAGCAACTACATCTTACACAGGAGCTGGGTAAAATGAGGCTGAAACCTACTGTCCTGTATTCCCAGACTGTTAAGGCATTTTAAGTCACAGGGTGAGATAGGAGGTCGGCATAAAGACCTTGCTGATAAAACAGGTTGCAGTAAAGGAGCTGGATAAAACCCACCAAAACCAAAATGGCCACGAGAGTAACCACTGGTCATCCTCACTACTACACTCCCACCAGCGCCATGACAGTTTACAAATGCCATGGCAAGCTCAGAAAAAAAAAAAAAGGAAAAAAAATATATATGCAAGGTTATGTTTTCATTTTGTTTTATTTATTTATTTTTATTTTTATTTTTATTTTTTTTTTTGAGACGGAGTTTCGCTCTTGTTACCCAGGCTGGAATGCAATGGCACAATCTCGGCTCACCGCAACCTCTGCCTCCTTGGTTCAGGCAATTCTCCTGCCTCAGCCTCCTGAGCAGCTGGGATTACAGGCACGCACCACCATGCCCAGCTAATATTTTGTATTTTTAGTAGAGATGGGGTTTCACCATGTTGACCAGGATGGTCTCGATCTCTTGACCTCGTGATCCACCCGCCTCGGCCTCCCAAAGTGCTGGGATTACAGGCTTGAGCCACCGCGTCCGGCCTTTTGTTTTATTTATTTTGAGATGGAGTCTTGCTTTGTCACCCAGGCTGGAGTGCAGTAGCCCAATCTCGGCTCACTGCAACCTCCACCTCCTGAGTTCAACCGATTCTCCTGCCTCAGCCTCCTGAGTAGTTCAGACTACAGGAGCACGCCACCATACCCAGCTAATTTTTTTTTTTATTTTTAGTAGAGACGGGGGTTTCACCATGTTGGCCAGGATGGTCTCCATCGCCTGACCTCAGTTGATCTGCCCACCTCAGCCTCCCAGAGTGCTGGGATTATAGGTGTGAGCCACTGCACCCAAGCTATTTTTATTTTTATTTATTTATTTATTTATTTTTTTTGAGAGGGAGTCTAGCTCTGTCGCCCAGGCTGAAGTGCAATGGTGAGATCTCAGCTCACTGCAGCCTCTGCCTCCCAAGTAGCTGGGACTACAGGCATGCACCACCACACCCAGCTAATTTTTGTGTTTTTAGTAGAGATGGGGTTTCACCATGTTGGCCAGGCTGATCTCCAACTCCTGGGCTCAAGTGATCCATCCGCCTCAGCCTCCCAAAGTGCTGGGATTGCAGGCATGGGCCACTGCACCCGGCCCCAGCATTTGGTTTTGTTGATGAGAGATACAATGCAACCTCAAGTGAGGATCAAGTGATCTTCTCGCCTCAGCCTCCTGAGTAGCTAGAACTATAGGCACACACTACCACACCTGGGTAATTTTTTGTAGAAATGGGTCCCACTATGTAACCCAGGCTGCTCTCCACCTCTGGGCCTCCCAAAGTACTGGATTAAAGGCAGTCCTCAATTTAATCTTCATCTCTCCCTACTTGACTAGGACTAATGATGCATTCCTAGCAGCTTGCCACACATCTGCTAACATCCCATTGACAAAACAAGCCACATGGCTCAGCCCAAGATTGGAATATTACGCCCCAGTGTTATGTGGGAGGGCACTGCAAAGTTACTTGGCTCAGGGTGTGGATACAAGGGAGGGTAAAGAATCGGGCTGTTAACGCCCTCACAGTCTGAGTTTGTGAATGCCCTCCTGTGAAACTTAGGCTGTCAACTCCAGTACACATATTAAAGAGATGCTGAAAGACATGTTCTGCAGGACAGGGGGTTGCAACCCCTGGACCACGGATGGTACCATCGATGGCCTGTTAAGAACGGGCCGCACAGCAGGAGGTAAGCAATGGTGAAGGAGCATTACTGCCTAAGCTCTTCTTCCTGTCAACCAGCAGCGGCTTAAGATTCTCCTAGGAGCACAAACCCTGTTGTGAATTGCACATGTGAGGGATCTGGGATCTAGGTTGCATGCTTCTTTTGAGAATCTAATGCCTGGTGATCTGAGGTGGGACAGTTGCACCCCGAAACCATTCCTCTCCCCCATCCATCTGGGGAAAAATTGTCTTCCACAAAACGAGTTTCTGGTGCCAAAAGGGTTGGGGATCACTGCTCCAGAGCACAGTTGCAAAAGATAGTCTTCCCCTCATGGGAGCAAGGTAAAGTAGTTCTTCACTGACAGATAACTTGACTATAAACAAATCATTTTTAGCTGCCTAACCACATTAGGATAACCTGCCCAAATTCCTTCAACCTGAGATCACCACATTCCTAGTAATATAGGGACTATGGGCCTTCAGAGTTGTCATGTGAGACAGCTTGGGAGTGACAGTCCGATTCAGAAGTCTATCCCAAAGGACTTGCCCTGAAACTATCTTTCCACAGCAAGCATATATATACATTTAATTTAAGAAATGAGGATTCACTGTGTTACCCAGGCTTAAGTGCAATGGCTATTCACAGGAGCATCATAGCTCACTGCAGCTTCAAACTCCTGGTCTCAAGCAATCTTCCTGCCTCAGCCTCCCAGGGGGAAGACTCCATGGAACCCAACTACAAGCATGATGTTTTTACTTAAAGTATAAGTTACATATCAATACGAAATAGTAAATAGTAAACACTTTTGCAAAACTTACACAAGATTGAGAAACTTTCTGTTACTCCTACAAATGAATTCTGCTATTATTGCTCACCTCTGGAATTGCTTTTGGTGACACAGGTGGTGATTTGGGGGGCTGACCCATCTTCTAGGCATTCCTCGACACCCACACGGTCATCAGCATCTGGAGGTTTGACAATTTGACCCTTCTGCAGTCTTGAAAGTGACTAAGGGGGCCAGGCATGGTGGCTCTCCCCTGTAATCCCAGCACTTTGGGAGGCTGAGGCAGGCTGATCACCTGAGGTCAGGAGTTCAAGACCAGCCTCACCAACATGGTGAAACCTCGTTTCTACTAAGAATACAAGATTTAGCCAGTGTGGTTGCATACATCTGTAGTCCCAACTACTCAGGAGGCTGAGGTAGGAGAATCACTTGAATCTGGGAGGCAGAGGTTGCAGTGAGCTCAGATTGTGCCACTGCACTCCAGCCTGGGCAACAGAGCCAGACTCTGTCTCAAAAAAAAAAGCAAAGAAAGTGACTAAGTGACTGAGTGACTGTGAGTTATTAACATTGGTTCTCTTATGCTCCACAAAAACATCAGTTTCATTATCTTAGACCCACGATGATCAATTATCAGCTGGATATGGAATCAACTTTAAAATGATATGTGGCTCTACACTGTAAATTATAGTAATTTGACATGTTAGAATAAAATCCAAAGTAGATTTAAATAAAGCAGTTTAATTAGGGCAGTTGATTCGTAATACTTCCAAGAAGCACTTAAGTCTTACAAGAGGTCATTGAACTGACTCCTGGGACAGTTTCCCGTTTTATCACACTCAGGATCTGCGGATATCTCAAGTGCCCTAGTTGTAAGCTTGTGCCAAAGGCGGTCAGTATATTGTGCATCCAGGGAGACTTTCTGTTGTGGTATTTCACCATGTTTATTGTCATTTAATTAAGGTAAGTAAGGATATATATATTTTTAGTTTAAATTCTATTCCTTCTCACTTCTGTGTGTCAGAGTTCAACTTTGGAGAGTTGGTTTTCAGTACAGTTGTTGTTTTTCTGATATTCTGTCTTTTACTTTTGACTCTGAATTATTTGGGGCTTACAGAAAAGTTGCAAAAATAGTAAATTTTTCACATGTACCTCTCTTCACTTCTCCTAATGCTAGCACCTTACATTACCACAAGCAAGTATCAAAACCAGGAAATTAACCTGTGTACCATACTATTTATTAAACTACACTCCTTATTTTATTTTAATCATTTTTTCCACTAATGTCTTTTTTTTCCGTTCCAAGATCCTGTCTGGATCTTACATAAGCATTTAGGTATTGTTTGGCCTTAGTTCCCTGCAGTGAGTAACAAACAGTTCTTTAGCAGCTCCTTATTTTTCACAATTCTGAATTGGTCAGAATTATGAAATTGATCAGAATTGATCTGAATTGTTTAGAATTGATCAATTGAGGACAATTGATCAGCTATTTTGTTGAACATTCCTCAGCTTAGATTTGTGATAGGTTTCTTTTATTTAGCATGTTTTCAAAGTTTTTCCATTTTGCAGTATAAGCCTTCATTCTATTCCAGGGAAAAATAATATTTCATTGTATTATACCACATTTTGCTTATCCAGTCATCAGTTGATGGACATTTAAGTTGCTCCCACTTTTTGGCTATTATGAAGGGTGGTGCTATGAACATTTATGTATTTGTTTTTATGGTCAATATATGTTTTTATTTTTATTTTCATTATACCTAGGTGTGTAATTACTGGATCATAGGGCAGCCATGGGTTTAACATTTTGGGGATCTGATTTAACTTTTCCAAAGCAGCTGCACCATGTTACATTCCCACTAGCAGTGTAAGAGGCTTTCAGTTTCTTCCCATCCTTGCCAACACTTGCTATATGTCTGTTTGATGATAGCCATCATAGTGGGTATGATGCCCTGTTTTTGGAGACAGGATCTCACTCTGTTGCCCAGGCTGGAGTGCAGTGGTGCAATCATGACTCACTGCAGACTCAAGTCCTGGGCACAAGCAAGCCTCACACCTTCACCTCCCAAATAGCTGGGACTACAAGTGCACAACAACACTATGCCCAGCTAAGTTTCATATTTTTTGACACAGACATGGTCTCGCCTTGTTGCTCAGGCTGGCCTTAAACTCCTGGGCTCAAGCAGTCCACCCACTTCAGCCTCCCAAACTGCTGGGATTACAGGCATGACCCACCATACCCAACTGCCTCTTAACTTTTTTTAAGAATTCTGCATATTTGAGAATATTGGCCTTTTGTTTGCGGTGTATGTTGTGAATATTTTCTCCCAAGCTGTTGTCAGTTGTCTTTTGACTTGATTCATAAAACTGTTATCACACGAATTTATTAAAAAATTTATTTTGTGGCCAGGAACAGTGGCTCATACCTGTAATCCAGCACTTTGAGAGATGGAGGCAGGTGGATCATGAGGTCAAGAGATCAAGACCATCCTGGCTAACACAGTGATACCCCATCTCTACTAAAAATACAGAAAATTAGCTGTGCGTGGTGGCGCACACCTGTAGTCCCAGCTACTCAGAAGGCTGAGGCAGGAGGCTGCAGTGAGCCAAGACTGTGCCACTGCACAGTCTTTGGCCAACAAAGAGAGACTCCGTCTCAAAAAAAAATTTTTATCTTTATCTTTGTGATCTGAGATGCCACCTTTATCATATCCTAAGTTTCCATATGTATTTGGGTCTAATTCTAACTTTACATGCTGTTCTACCAGGCTGTTTGCCTGTTTAATCACCGGTACCACACCTCATGGGTATGGTATAATTATAGCACCTCATAGGACCTCATAGGTACTAATACCTCAGATGACCCGTCCTCTCATGTAGTTTTTCTTTTGAATGTTTTCTTGGTTATTCCTGTATGTTTGTTTTTCTGTATACACTTTGGTATCATTCTGTCTAACTCTATAAAATGATTTGCTGCTATTTTTATTGGGATTCCATTAAATTTACAAATAACCTAGGGAGAACTTGTATCTTTCTAATGTCCAGTCATATTATCCAAGAACTAAGGACGTCTTTCCATTTATTCAAGTCTCTTTTCATATCTTTCAGGAGTAGGTGGCATTTTCCTTATACAGCTCTTGCACATTTCTTATGATTCATCTTAATCCTGAATATACTTGTTTGCTACTGTAGTAAATGAAATTGTTTCTAATATTATGCCTTCTGTATGTAAAAGCTATTGATTTTTGTATTCTAATTTTATATCATGCTACTTTGCTGAATTATTTTATTGTTTGAATTAAATTTATCATTGATTTTTCTGGAGATTTCCAGGTGTACTATCATATCTCCTGCAATACAGTTTTGCTTCTTTTTTAAAAAATCCATTCTTTTGCCTATATAAATTGAGTATTTCTTATCCAAAATGCTTTTGGATGAGAGGCCAGGCATGGTGGCTCATGCCTATAATTCCAGCAATTTGGGAGGCTGAGGTGGGAGGATCCCTTGAGCCCAGGAGCTCAAGATCAGCCTGGGCAACATAGTGAGACACCCTCTCCCTACAAAAAAATTACAAACATTAATTGGCATGGTAGTGCACACCTATAGTCCCAGCTATTCAAGAGACTGAGGCAGGAGGATTGCTTGAGCCCAGGAGGTCAAGGTTGCAGTGAGCTGTGATGGCACCACTGCACTCCAGCCTGGGCAACAGAGCGAGACCCTGTCTCTCTCTCTCTCTCTCTCTCTCACACACACACACACACACACACACACACACACATACACACACACACACACACACACAAGCAAAAACAAGATACTTGGGATTTCAGATTTTTTTGGATTACAGAATTTTTGCATATACATAGTGAAATATCTTGGGGATGAGACTTAAATCTAAACATGAAGTTCATTTACATTTCATGTACACCTTATACATATAGCCTGAAGGTAATTTTATGCAACATTTTAAATAAAAGTAAAGGTGTGCTACATTCAACCATCAGAGGCAGAGATGTCACTATCTCAGCTACCCATGTGGACATCCCCAACCTTCCTCTGAATTTATATGCTACCAATAAGCAATCATTTTCTTAAACTTACTCACACATACATACTTACCAGTAGAAAATATGACATTCCATTAATGCAGTGAAAAAATACTGTAATCAGGGCATCCAAGCAGCACGGTAGCATCACCAGATACCTGCATCAGCGGCCAAAGGATGGCAGCTTCCGGTCTCCACCTACGGTGCTGCATTTCCACGGAGAGGTTACTGTACACCATTTTTTTTTTTTTGAGACGGAGTTTCGCTCTTGTTACCCAGGCTGGAGTGCAATGGCGCGATCTCAGCTCACCGCAACCTCCGCCTTCTGGGTTCAGGCAATTCTCCTGCCTCAGCCTCCCAAGTAGCTGGGATTACAGGCACGTGCCACCGGGCCCAGATAATTTTTTGTATCTTTAGTAGAGACGGGGTTTCACCATGTTGACCAGGATGGTCTGGATCTGTTGACCTCGTGATTCACCCGCCTCGGCCTCCCAAAGTGCTGGGATTACAGGCTTGAGCCACCTCGCCCAGCCGACCATTTTTTTTTTTTTAAGTGAAAAGAAACATCAGAAGCAGTTGATGGGTCAGGAAGTGGGTCTTGTAGGGGTGAGGTAGCATCTGCTAGATGGCATTTCAGAATGTTTCCTCCAGCATCATCTGCCCCTAACAACAGTGTGTCTTAGACGCCTCTCTTGATTGTATAAACTGAAATGATTCCTTGTTTGGTTGTGAATGCACACTGCTCTAGTTTCAGTAAGCCCATCACACATTTTATAGCACACCAGGTCCACTATAGGTGCTTTTTCTATAGCGTTTAACATCACCATCGTCACTGTCACGATTATCACGATCACTGTGATTCAGAACCAATTCAGCTATTTCACCCTCAGTGAAATAACAAGGAACAAGTTATTTCCTTGAAATAACTTGTGAAGGAACAAGGCTCATTACTGATGTTAAAAACAGCTTCAGGGCCAGGTGCAGTGGCTCACGTCTGTAATCCTAGCACTTTGGGAGGCCAAGGTGGGCGGATCATGAGGTCAAGAGATCGAGACCATCCTGGTCAACATGGTGAAACCCTGTCTCTACTAAAAATACAAAAATTAGCTGGGTGTGGTGGTGCGAGCCTGTAATCCCAGCTACTTGGGAGGCTGAGGCAGGAGAATCATTGGAATCCGGGAGGTGGAGTTTGCAGTGAGCTGAGATCACACCATTGCACTCCAGCTTGAGCAACAAGAGTGAAACTCCATCTCAAAAAAAAAAAAAAAAATCTATATCTTCAATATCCACTTCTTTCAGCTTATTGACAGACTCTTAAAGAATATACTTTTGCACAGGTAATGAAGTCAGATATCATTGTGTTCTCACTTGACTAGGAAATTCTTCTAAGTTCCCACCTCGTTCATCATCATCATTGGACATAGTTGCAGGCCAAAGCTTGTGCCAGGCATGTACAACTGTGTCTTTAGTCACTGTGTTCCAAACTTTGACAACAACATGTATGGCACCCTTCATGCTAAACTCCATTTGAAAACCTTCCACTACCACACCTCTGTTCTGCTAGAATGCTGTTTAAGAAAGTATGTTTATATGTACTTTTCATTGGATCTAAGGATACCCCAATCACATGGCTGAATTAATGAAGTCACATTTGGAAGAAAGTATATGGAACACACCTTTTTTTTTTTTTGAGATGGAGTCTTGCTTTGTTACCCATGATGGAGTGCAATGGCGCAGTCTCAGCTCACTGCAACCCCTGCCTTCCGGGTTCAGGCAATTCTCCCGTCTCAGCCTTCCGAATAACTGGGATTACAGGTACCCACCACCACACCCAGTTAATATTTTTGTATATTTTGTACAGACAGGGTTTCACCATGTTAGCCAGGCTGGTCTCGAACTCCTGACCTCAGGTGATCCACCCGTCTTGGCCTCGCAAAGTGCTGGGATTACAGGCATGAGCCACTGGGCCCAGCCAGTACAAACATTTTTGATGAAAATTTCAGCTGGGGAATGAGCAAAATAGGTATCAAAGAATAACAAAATCCTATAGTCCTTAGTTTCGTTTCTCTGAAGTGAGCACATGCCACTGGTACAAAATGTTTGTGAAACAATTAGAAAAACTGTCTTTGATGATCCCTACCTTTTTGTTAGCAGAACAATGAACTGGTAAAAAAAATTCACTCCTTGGAAACAGCAAGCTTTTCACTTGCCTGTAGCAAACAAGTTTATACTTAAGTGTACCTGCAGCAGGAGCACATTGCAACATAGTTACTCTGTCCTTGGCTTCCCTGATTCTTGTTGGGGCTGTCTCACCATCTGTAGTCAATGCATCTCTGGGGTAATAACAGCAAAACAATAATGTTTCATCAGCATTATAGACTTGTTCTGCTGTCAGATTTTCATCAGCAATAACCTTGGCACACTAGTTAATGAATTTCTCTGCTGCTTCATGATCAGCAGATGTTTTATCACCACCAATCTTTTTTTTTTTTTTTTGAGACGGAGCTTAGCTCTTGTTACCCAGGCTGGAGTGCAATGGCGCGATCTCGGCTCACCGCAACCTCCTTCCCCTGGGTTCAGGCAATTCTCCTGCCTCAGCCTCCTGAGTAGCTGGAATTACAGGCACGCGCCACCATGCCCAGCTAATTTTTTGTATTTTTAGTAGAGACGGGGTTTCACCATATTGACCAAGATTGTCTCGATCTCTTGACCTCGTGATCCACCTGCCTCGGCCTCCCAAAGTGCTGGGATTACCAATCTTTAAAAAATTTAATGCTCCTGCTGGGCGCGGTGGCTCACGCCTGTAATCCCAGCACTTTGGGAGGCCGAGGCAGGTGGATCACGACGTCAAGAGATCGAGACAATCTTGGCCAATATGGTGAAACCCCGTCTCTACTAAAAATACAAAAAATTAGCTGGGCATGGTGGCGCGTGCCTGTAATCCGAGCTACTCAGGAAGCTGAGGCAGGAGAATTGCCTGAACCCAGGAGGCTGAGGTTGCGGTGAGCCGAGATCACGCCATTGCACTCAAGCCTGGGTAACAAGACTGAAACTCCGTCTCAAAAAAAAAAAAAATTTAATGTTCGGATGGGGCATGGTGGCTCACGCCTGCAATCCCAGCACTTTGAGAGGCCGAGATGGGTGGATCATGAGGTCAGGAGTTCAAGATCAGCCTGGCGAAGATGGTAAAACCCTGTCTCTACTAAAAATACAAAAATTAGCTGGGTGAGGTGCAGGTGCCTATAATCCCAGCTACTTAGGATGCTGAGGAAGGAGAGTCACTTGAACCCGGCGGGTGGAGGTTGCAGTGAGCCAAGATCTCCCCACTACGCTCTAGCCTGGGCAACAGAGTGAGGCTCTGTCTCAAAAAAACCTTAATGCTGTGTCTTCTCTTAAATCTTCAACTAGCCTGCTGAATATTCACAGTTCCCTTCAATTTTCAGTTCACTGTGCTAGATTTTGCTTGTTTCATGATAAGCAGGCCATTAAGTGACCTATGCTCACTCTAATGCTAAAGGATCCACTCCTTCAATACATGATCAAGATCTTCATTTCAACTTTGCAATTTTTTTCTATTTTTCATTAACTTCTGTTCATCACTTTAGCACAGAAGTTCAACAGATTATCCATCTGTTTCTTCAGGTCACATATGGTGGTCATTCCACACCATACTGTTCTATGAGGCATTTTGCACTTCCACCGCCACTAGATTTTCCCAACGGCATGACTTTCTGTGCTATAGATAAACATAAGTGCTTCTTTTTCTTCTTATCACTGTTACTTATAGGGGTATCTTTTTGGCATTTCCAACAATATCATTAAAACAGAGCAGAAAATAAACAAAAAAAACCACAGTAAGTAATGCACATAGGTCTTGGCCCCGTATGGGGGATTGTGGGGAACCTGCCTTTGGTGCATCCAGCCTGCATATGTACCATTTTAATACCCTGTACAGACATGCTTGTTGGGGGGGCGATCTGGTCATTTACAGAAAAGACGTACCACAGCTGAAAGGGGCTGGGAGAGTCTCTTTTCTGTTGGGGATGCTGAATAAACCATATGGTGCTCCTGTATTTTGACTGCAACCTATCACATGACATCAGGTGTGGAATGTTCCACTTGTAGCATGATGAGAGCACTCAGAAAGTTTCAGATTTTGGAGCATTTCCAACTTTGGATTTTCAGGTTAGCAATGCGCAACTTGCAATTGATTTCTGTCATCTAATTATATTAGTTAATACCTCCAATACAATGTTGCAAAGCAGTGGATAGTGAGCATCCTTGCCTCATTTCCAATGCTATAATTCCCTATAGTGTATCCCCGTTAAACAAGAAACTAAGTTTAGGCATAAGGCATATACATTCAATTAGGTTAAGAACATATTATTTAATTCCTGTCTTTCTGAATGCTTTATAATGAATATATGTTGATGTTTTTCCAAAGGCTTTCTCTGCTTTTAAGGAAATAATAATAGGATCTTTTTTCTTAAAATGTTTAATCTAGTATATGATAGTAATTGATTTATGAATATTAAATCAGCCTTGTATTTCTGGAATAAATCCCATTTGGTCATGATGTATTCTTTTTCTGAATTTGTATTTGGTTGTTTGCTAATACCTTGTTTATTATTTTTGCATCAATATTTGTGGGTGATACCAGTAGTTTTCTTTGTACTGTATCTCTTTTAGATATCGGTGCTATACTTGCTTTAATAAAAAGCATTAGAAAGTTTTTTTTCATTTTAGTGCTCTGGGTTGGTAGAATTCCCTTGTGAAATCATCTGGGCCATGGTACTTTTCCTTGGAGTAGTTCCTTAATAACTTCCTCTTTTCCTTCTATGGAAATGGATCTCTCTTTTTCTAACTATAATAGGTTCAATTTTGCAACTCTGAATTTCCCTAAGAAATTATCAATTTTCTCTAGGTTTTCAAATTTATTTGCATAGAAGTCTGCAAAATAGTCTTTTTCAAATGTCCTGGCCCAATAGTTATTTACCCCTTGTCAATATTCATCTAACGTTTAAGAGCCTAATATAATGCATAAAGAAATGAAAGGAGACTTTCTTTTTCTTCTTGGTATAGATATTCCGTATTACTTGAATTTCTTTTTTTCCAAGACAGAGTCTTGCTCTGTCACCCAGGCTGGTATGCAGTGACATGATCTCGGCTCACTGCAGCCTCCGCCTCCCAGGTTCAAGCAATTCTCCTGCCTCAGGCTCTGGAGTAGCTGGGTTACAGGCACCTGCCATTACGCCTAGCTAATTTTTGTATTTTTAGTAGAGATGGGGTTTCACCATGTTGGCTAAGCTGGTCTCAAACTCCTAACATCAGCTGATCCACCTGCCTTGGCTTCCCTAAGTGCTGGGATTACAAGTGTGACCCACTGCAGTCAGCTTTATTTGAATCTTTTGCAGTGGAAACATTCACTTATTTTATAAATATATATAATATTATATATATATATTATATATACTATTTTTTATATATTTCACATATATATTATATATAATATA
>CM052648.1:124369091-124382640 GCA_028533165.1 Leontopithecus rosalia
GCCCCGCCTAGTCAGCTCCAGGAGCTGCCGTGCGGAGGTGCCGGCGAAACTACTGCCCAGCGTGGCTCCTCCACTGGGAATCTTCTGCTCCTGAGCGACCAGAATTTGTCTGAAAGTGTGGCGTCCTCTAGTTCTATGAGCTTTAACTGCAAGCTGCAATCCCGAGATGTTAGCGATCGGCCATCTTGGATCATCTCTCCCATACATAGAAATTTCTAAGGAATGTTTAAAAAATTATTAGAGATAGTAAACAAATTGGGTAAACTTACAAGCACAATACCAATACAAAAACTCCATTTTATTCTATTTATTATTATTTTTTGAGATGGAGTTTTACTCGTCACCCAGGCTGGAGTACAATAGCACAATCTTGGCTCACTGCAACCTCATCTGCCAGTTTCAAGCAATTCTCCCATTTCAGGCTCCTGAGTAGCTGGGATTACAGGCATGAGCCACCACACCAAGATAATTTTTGTATTTTTAGTAGAGACGGGTTTTGTCATGTTGCCCAGGCTGGTCTCATATTCCCGACCTCAGGTGATCTGCCTGCCTTGGCTTCCCAAAGTGCTGGGATTATAGATGTGAGCCACTGCACCTGGCAGAAAAATCCATTTTATATGCATACACTAGCAATGAATAATCAATGATTATTCACAGTGTTTGATAAATGATAACGTCAATAGCAGGGATATTATGTAGGCAAAAACAATTTAGAAATTGCATTTTTAAGTGCTCACTTAGCCTTGAGAGGGTAATTATATAATGAATTTCAAAAATTCAGCCACTACTATAATGGCAGAAATGATCTTGGATGCTAAGCAAAATAATCAAGTACACCATTTTGCTCAGTATTTCTATTTAGTTGGAAGCAAGAGTTTTCAGATATGCTACCCCCATTCGTTCAACACATATTTAAGCGCCAGTTGTATGTCAGTCTCTGAACTTTGCACTAGAAATATAGCAGTGAGCAAAACAGTCTCTGCTCTCAGGGAGCTCAAACTCTTGTTGGGGAGACCAGAAAACAAACAAATGAATATACACAGTGGACAATGCTATGGAGGAAGAAAAGGAGGGAAATGGGGCAAAGAGGCAGGTCAGAAGCTGGGTGTGGTGAGGCATGCCTATGGTCCCAGCTATTCTAGAGGCTGAGGCAGGAAGATTCCTTGAGCCCAGAGTTTGGGGCTGCAGACTATGCCACTGCACTCCAGTCTGGGCAACAGAGCAAGAACCTATCTCTTAAAAAAAGAAATTAAAAAAAAAAAAAGCTGGTCAAGGAAGTTCTCTTTGATTAGGAGACATCTGAGCAGGGACTTAAAAGAATTTAGGGAGTGAGCTATATCAGGGAAACATGGCTCCAAGCAGGGCAACCAGCAGGTAGAAACATCCTTTAACAGTAGAAAGGCCCTGGGACAGGTTGGGCAAAATGGCTCACTCCTGTAATCCCAGCACTTTGGGTAGCCTAGGTGAGTGGATCATAAGGTCAGGAGTTCGAGAGCAGCCTGACCAACATGGAGAAACCCTGTCTCTACTAAAAATACAAATTAGCCAGGCATGGTGGTGCATGCCTTATAACCCTAGCTACTTGGGAGGCTGACACAGGTGAATCGCTTGAACTCGGGAGGTGGAGGTTGTGGTGTTCCGAGAATGCACCATTGCACTCCATCCTGGGCAACAAGAGCAAAACACTGCCTAAAAAAATAATTATATAATAGGCTGTGGTAGCCTACTTGCCGTGCTCCTGCAAAGCACACTTCTTTTTCTTACCACTTGACCCCCAAGTGGTTTTTTTCTCTATGAACTGCTAGGTAGGCTTCTACTCCTTTCAGCTCTCACTTTAAGCAGTAGTGGCAGGATAGCCAGGAACCCCAGAACACATGGGCCTGTGCACCAGTCAAGAGACCTCTGTCCCTATGTGGTAGTCAGGCTATCTTTTTCAATTATGTGCCTAGGTCCCAGGCTGGACACATTAAATGTACCTAGTTGCTGGTTAAGGCTAAACAGCCTCAGCCACAAATGACGATTGGGTATCTCTCCAGATGATACTGACAGATCTAATTTCCAACTTTGTCTCTTCAGCTCTGTGCTTCTAAAAGTTTACTATATACAGGCATCTCCTATGGATGTTATAAAGTGTAAATTCTAATTCAGTAGCTCTGGGATAGGCATGAAATTCTGCATTTCTAAAAAGTTTTCAGATATGGAAGCTGCTGGTCCACAGACCATCCATAAAGAAAGTGTTAGCTTATTTTTGAACACACTTCTGAGGTATAATCTAAATAGAAGAGCAGCCCCGTTAGCATAGACATAGTATAACTTTCACCCTGCCAAATGACATTTTGTGGGAAGTCTAGGTATACCACTTGCCCCACTGTAGCCTCAGTAAGCATATCTTCACATCATTTTTTTTTTAATTGAGACAGGGTCTCACTCTGTCACCCAGGCTAGAGTGCAGTGGTGTGAACATGGCTCACTGCAGCCTCTGCCTCCTGAGTCCATGTGATTCTCTTACCTCTCAGCCTCCCAAGTAGCTGGGACCACAGGAGCATGCCACCGTGCCTGGCAATTTTTAAACTTTTTGTAGAGACAGGGTCTGCACTCCAGCCTGGGTGACAGAGTGAGACTCCATCTCAAAAAAAAAAAAAGATTCAGCTTATGATTGTCAGCAAATGTGTAAAATCTTTCTGAAAAAGAAATGCTATCACATCTATTTTTCTTATAACATGAATTTATCAGCATCTAATTTATTAATTAGCTACATTTTTATGTTTGTTTTTTTGAATGGAGTCTTGCTGTGTCACCAGGCTGGAGTACAGTGGCAGGATCTTGGTTCATCTCCATTTTCCAGGTTCAAGTGATTCTCCTGCCTCAGCCTCCTGAGTAGCTGGGACTACAGGTGAGCAGCACCACGTCCAGCTAATTTTTGTATTTTCTGTAGAGACAGGGTTTCACCATGTTGGCCAGGATGGTCTTGATCTCTTGAACTTGTGATCCACTTGCCTCAGCCTCCCAAAGTGCTGGGATTACACGCATGAGCCACTATGCCCAGTCTTACCTTTTTATTTTACTTTTTTTTTGAGACAGGGTCTCACTGTGTTGCCCAGACTAGAGTGTAGTAGCATGGCCATGGCTCACTGCAGTCTCAATATCCCTGGCTCAAGTGATCCTCCCACCTCAACCTCCCAAGTAGCTGGGACCACAGGTGCACACCACCACACCTGGCTAATTTTTAAATTTTTTGTAGAGATAGGGTCTCATGGTGTTACCCAGGCTGGTCTCAAACTCCTGGGCTCAAGCAATCCTCCTGCCTTGGCCTCCGAGAGTGCTGAGATTAAAGTAAAAATGTGGCCATCACACCGAGCCACGTTTTTACTTTATTTTTAACACCTGTAAAATTACTTGTCATAAGTACATGTACACAAACAAGAAATTCATTCACCAAACAACAAATACTTCCTGAATAAAAGGTGTCTTTCTAGGCACTAAAGATGAAACCAGACAGAAGGGAAGGCAGGGATTCAGAAATGAATTAAACAATATTTCTAACCCTACAGAGGAGAAATAAGAACAAAGAACTATAATGCAGGGCAAGAGTCCAGTGTGGCAAGAGGCACAGCAATGCCACGTTCACGCTTATCATCACATGCAAGGAATTCTGTTTGCTACCTGCCCAGCATCTATTCCTATCTTCTGGTTTAGAAACCTTATTTTCCTCAGGGAACCACCCCCTCAGCTCTCATTTCCCATGGTTCAGGGGGGTGCTGACTTCAATTAGACTCCAGCTTGAGCTGGTGATCAGGCCTGGATGAGCAGAGAATTAAATCCTCTTCAGTACAGCAACTGGGTTCAATGGTGTAATGCGTGACCCAAGACAGGTCCATGATTCAATTCTGGGACTTCTGTGCATGCACTAAAGTCAAGTTGGCAGGTGCGGTGTCTCACACCTGTAATCCCAGCACTTTGGGAGGCTGAGGCAGGTGGATCACCTGAGGCCAGGAGTTTGAGACCAGCCTGACCAACATGGTGAAACCCTGTCTCTACTAAAAATGCAAAAATTAGCTGGGTGTGGTGACAAACACCTGTAATCCCAGCTACTGGGGAGGCTGAGGCAGGAGAATCCCTTGAACCTGGGAGGTGGAGGCTGAAGTGAGCCGGTATTGCACCAGGACTGCACCACTGCTCTCCAGCCAGGACAATAGATCAAGACTCCACCTCAAATAATAAAATAATAATAATAATAATAACAACAACAACAACAAGTAAATAAAGTCAAGTTGGCCGGCCCTGATGGCTCATGGCTGTAATCTCAATGTTTTGGGAAGCTGAGGTGGGCAAATCACTGTAGCTCAGAAGTTCCAGGGTGGTCTGTGGTCTGGAACTTCTGGAGTGAGCCACTGTGACTGGTGGACTTTTTTTTAATTGAGCCAACAAAGTCCTTGGTTTTACTTATTCCAGATGGGTTTTCTGTTGCTCACAACTTGAAGGATCTAGAATAAATGAGGAAATAAAAAGTTCTAAATCCCCAATTATTTATTTGGCTTTGATGAAAGCTGCAACTAGAAATCAAACTTTTAATCGTAGGAATTGAGAGAATAAAAGACTCCTATTGGCACAATTGCTTTGAGGATACAAAGCACTAAGCTATCCAGTAACATTTTGGCAAAAGAAAAAAAGCTGGAAAGACCTTCAACAACACCAAGGACACAAATATTATTAGCAGGTTGGGGAAATTATATCCTGATTTAAACATTGTGTATCTGATCATCATGAATGGATTTCCACTTGCTAGAAGTTCTCCTGGTGCATCCTGATTTGTTACCTAATGGTTTATGGTTCTACAACTCCCGACTTTGAGCTTATATACTTGCTTTATTCATTTGTTGTGGGAAACTGAATTCAAATTCACTTATCACCCTTGGAGCAGTGAAACCGGAACTATTATGTAACTTCACTGATCCTGTCATAATTGACTAAGCTGGCATAAAAGATCAGATCCTTTTAGATATAGGAAAAATACTTTTGTTCTTGCATATATTATGCAAGTAGAAACAATTATAAGACAGTGAGATTTATTTTTACCTTTTCAATTGACTTCTTTGGTCTTGCCTTCCATT
The DNA here is from genome assembly GCA_028533165.1 of Leontopithecus rosalia. Lineage (NCBI taxonomy): Eukaryota > Metazoa > Chordata > Mammalia > Primates > Cebidae > Leontopithecus > Leontopithecus rosalia. The sequence continues at coordinate 124,374,203 of CM052648.1, forward strand.
TAACTATATGAGGAGCTTAATACAGGTTATAATCACCCTAACTTTAGAGACAAGAAACAGGTAAGGAGAGAGAGAGCAGGACTCTAGTGGCAAAACAGAGCAGATTGAACTCAGTGCTTTGGTAATTAACAAGAACTCACATCCTTGCCAGCCTGACCTGGCCTCTCCACCTTGGCTCCCACCCAGGTGTTGCTCCCTGAATGTAATTGAAAGTAATGAAGCTACATGTGTCTAAACTCTCAATTAATTGTTCTGTGAATTCCAAGTCAATCTGGAAGATGTTAGTGTATTTTGTTATTCCTAATGAGACTCCCCTATTAAGTAATTCAAGATAATTTACATCTTGTATACAATTTAGTTAACTGCATTTCCTTTGGTGGTAATAAATAACTACTGAAATATATATAATGACCATGGAAGGGCTGGTGGTATTATTCAGCATCCACACTTCACTGCTTTTGATGTACTTTTTCTATTCTATACAAATGTGTGTTTTTGTTTGGTATTATGATGACTAAAGGCTGTTTTCGGGGCCAGGCGCGGTGGCTCACCCCTATAATCCCAGCACTTTGGGAGGCCAAGGCGGGTGGATCACGAGGTGAAGAGATCGAGACCATACTGGTCAACAAGGTGAAACCCCGTCTCTACTAAAAATACAAAAATTAGCTGGGCATGGTGGTGCACGCCTGTAGTCCCAGCTACTCGGGAGGCTGAAGCAGGAGAATTGCTTGAACCCAGGAGGCGGAGGTTTCGGTGAACCGAGATTGTGCCATTGCATTCCAGTCTGGGTAACAGCAGCGAAACTCCGTCTCAAAAAAAAAAAGGCTGTTTTCATATCTCCGATTATAAGAAGGATCAGTCTGTTACACTGAACACATTAAACACAATGTTGTGAATAACTTATGCCAATGTGGTAGGGCTGTATTTTAGGGATGCATTTAAGGATGCAATCTCCCAGCAGAAAAAACGGTCAGTAAAAATATGAGGCTGCTTAATGCTACTGTCAGTAAATTGTGCAGCAGTAATCAATAGCCCCATAAGAAATTCATGGCTATGCCTGGGCACAGTGGCTTACACCTGTAACCTCAGTACTTTGGGAGGTGGGCAGATCACTTGAAGTCAGGAGTTTGAGACCAGCCTGACCAACATGGTGAAATCCTGTCTCTATTAAAAATAGAAAAAAAAAAAAAAGGAAGAAAGAAACTTACGGCCAGCTAATACCAGATAGAGATTACTCATCTCTATTTTAGTATTTATATTTATATTTATATATTTTTTTGAGACGGGGTTTCACTCTTGTTACCCAGGCTGGAGTGCAATGGCGCCATCTCAGCTCACCGCAACCTCCGCCTCCTGGGTTCAGGCAATTCTCCTGCCTCAGCCTCCTGAGTAGCTGGGATTACAGGCACGTGCCACCATACCCAGCTAACTTTTTGTATTTTTAGTAGAGACGGGGTTTCACCATGTTGACCAGGATGGTCTCGATCTCTTGACCTCGTGATCCACCCGCCTCGGCCTCCCAAAGTGCTGGGATTACAGGCTTGAGCCACCGCGCCTGGCTATTTTACCATTTCTAAAGGTGCTCTGAATCCTGAAGCAACCAGAGTTGGTTCTCTTACAACCATTTTGGGTATTTGTGACTTGGAAGTGAGGCACCAGTGCTCACAGGGCATGCTTTAAGAACTTACAGTGGCTGGTTACGCTGGAAGGAAGATAGGAAGAAAACAGGGGAGCAGGCTAATTCCAGATGCCCAGTGGGAAGACAGGCCCTTCTCTCACATGGTCATGATTCCTTGCTGTTGTGGTTTGGTGATGACCAGTTCAAAGATACCAAAGAGAACTCTGGCCTGGAAGCAGTGCTTCTCAAAGTGTGGTTGCTTTCTACTGCATGTAGGGTTTCTGGTTCATTGAGATAAAATATACATACAATTTACTATTTTTACAATTTTAAAGTGTACAATTCAGTGACATTTACTACATTCACAATTTTGTACAACCATCTCCACTATCCCATTCCAGAACATTTCATTGGCCCACAGGAAACTCCATGCCCATTAAGCAGTTACTTTCCAACACTCCCAACCCCCATGCTTGAGAACCACCAATCTGCTTTCTGTCTCTATAGATTCTGGACATTTCACAAAATGGAATCATACAAGATGTGGCCCTTTTTGTCTGTCTTTCTCTTAGCACAATGTTTTCAAGTGTCATCCATATTGTAACAAATATCAGTACTTCCTTTTGATGACCAAATAATTTGTTGTACCATATTTTTTTTAATCCATTCATCAGGTGGCATGTATTTTAGTATTTTAGTTGTTTCTGCCTTTTGGCTATTGTGAATAGTGCTGCTATGAATATTCATATATAAGTTTTTGTTTGAACACTTGCTTTTAATACTTTTGGTAGAAAGTATAGGCATTAATCTCTGCTCACTCAAAAGGAGGTGACAAAATATCCTAAACTCTTCAACCATTCAACAAATATTTACTGAAAACCTACTCTATAGCTGCCTAGAATGCCAAGCCCTGGGAATACAAACTGCAATGAATAAGGCAGGCATCATCCCTGTCCTCCTTGGGAATAACACAAAATTCAATAAGTGAGTAAAACAGACTTGACAACATTTAGGATTAGGAATTCCTTTTCTATATGCTATTAAAGGAAAGTAAAAGCTGGTCACAGAGCACCTGGGCAAGATGCTCTAACTGGATGCTTTCAGATGAAACCAGCAAACAACTAAGTGCAGTCACATCTGTCTCCTTACATCATAAGCCTCAAGTAGAGAGGTTTCCAAGTGGGTCTAGTGGGCAGCTCAACATCCAAGGATCTAGGCTTTCTCCATTCTTCTGCTCTGCAATCTTCTTGGCCACACTAAGGAACAGCCACCCCAGGCATCATGTCCTCTCATGGAACAAGGACCAAGAAACAGAAGTGGGGGTTGGGAGTGTTGGAAAGTAACTGCTTAATGGGCATGGAGTTTCCTGTGGGCCAATGAAATGTTCTGGAATGAGATAATGGAGATGGTTGTACAAAATTGTGAATGTAGTAAATGTCACTGAATTGTACACTTTAAAATTGTAAAAACAGTAAATTGTATGCGTATTTTATCTCAATGAACCAGAATCCCTGCATGCACTAGAAACCGACCACACTCTGAGAAGCACTGCTTCCAGGCCAGAGTTCTCTTTGGCATCTTTGAACTGGTCATCACCAAATCACAACACCAATATTCCTTCTCAACCCCTTCTTAGGTGCAAGAGAAACTTTCCCAGAATACTTCTCAGAACCGTTCTGCCCAAATTGCCCCACAGCCTATTCCTAAGCCAGTTACTGAGAAGGAATTGGAATCAGGTGCTATGAATAATTTATGATTAATCAAGTTTGAGGCTGGAAGGGGCCGCTTCCTCTGGGGAATATGATGCCTGAACAAAATACAGGCTCTGGAAAAATATAAGAGGGAAAAAGAACGGCTATAGGATAAGCAGCCAAGCGTGTCTGCATCGGTGCCCATGCAAGATTTCCTGGAGAAAGTCCAGTCCAGCGTTCTCTAAACTCCAGGCCTCAACTGAGTATCTCGAAAGAAAACAAATATCCAAACCTCAACGTGTCCAAGACTGAATTCATGATTCTCATGAAAGAAGTCTTTTCCAGTGGTGACTAATACTACCACCAGATGCTGGAGCCAGGAAAATAAGAGTCACCATACCTTCTTCCTCATCACTACATCTAGCTCATCACCAAGTCTCTCAATCCTCCACTGGCTTCACCTCCACCGCTACCAACCTATAATCCAAGTCACTGTCAGCAATTCCCTGGAGCTTTGCAACAATCATGTTTGGCTTCCCTGCATCCATTTGTATTTCTCTCCAAACTATTAGTTCACAGTGCAGGTCGGGTGGCCTTTTCAAACCCAAATCTGCTCATGTTCAAAACTTGCTTTCCACTGCTCTTAGAATAGGGACGGACGACTTTGAGCTTGAATAGGCTGTGCACACCCCACCTCAAGACTGCTGCACTTGCTGTTCCTCCTCCGGCCCCTTGTCACCCCTCTCTCTCGGCTTAACTGTCACTTCCCAATTAGGTCAGGTCACTCTGCTGCAAGCCCGTAGAGAGAGCTCTGCGCCTGTCCTTCAGGGCACTTTTTCTCCAACTACAGACTCAGACCTGTGCAAACACGGAGCTAGTATTTCCCACAGCATAATGCCTGGCACACGGTAAGTGCGCAATATGTAGCTGTTGAGCGGCTAAATGTATGCATAAGTTCAAAGCAGAGTGGCCGAAAACAAATACGGACGTAGTCCGGGGAGAACACACACGCAGCCGAACCCCCACCACCAGTCCGCGCCGCCGGGATACCGGCGGTGTCTCCCGCCAGTAGCTCCGCCCCTGGGCCCCGCCCCTCCCTGCTGTGCGGAGGGGGCGGGGCTCAGAGGTCGCGTGACGTAACAGCAGCCGGTCGGTGATTGGGCCTCCCGGAGAGCAGGCTCGGAAAGGGGGCGTCTCCCCGCGCGCTGATTGGCTGTCGGGCGAGGCGAAGCGGGTGGTGGCGGTGGCGGCGGCGGCGGCGGCAGCGCGGGGGCGGGCGCCGGGAGGGGCCGGACCGGGTAGGGCCCGGAGGGCGGTGGCGGCGGCGGCGGAGCAGCGGCCGGCATGGGTCCTAGCAGCCGGCTTCGCTAAGACGCGCTCGCGTGGGCTGCCCGCCCGGGACCGCTGTGGTCGTGGCGGCATGAAGGGCGCTCTGGGGAGCCCCGTGGCCGCCGCCGGCGCCGTGATGCAGGAGAGTTTCGGCTGCGTGGTGGCAAACCGCTTCCATCAGCTGCTGGACGACGAGTCGGACCCGTTCGACATCCTGCGCGAGGCCGAGCGCCGGCGCCAGCAGCAGCTGCAGCGCAAGAGGCGCGACGAGGCGGCGGCGGCGGCGGCCGGTGCTGTTCCCCGCGGCGGCAGAAGCCCGGCCGGGCCCTCGGGCTACCGAGCGGGCGCGGGCGGCCGGAGGGAGTCGCAGAAGGAGCGCAAGACCCTCCCGGCACCTGGCGCGCAGGGGCCCGACAGCCCTGGGGGCGGCCTGCAGGCGCCGGGTACGCAGTGGGGAGCTGGGGAGCGGGCCACGGCGCGCCCCGCTGTGAGGCTGGGGTCCCGGGGCCGGTTCCCGGAGGCGGGGCCAGGGAAGAGCCGGGAGAGTTGAGGGTCCTAGTGGCCGCCGAAGGTAGGAGGAGAAGGGCGGGGATCACACTCCTTCCAGCCCTCACCAGCCGGTTGCGGAGCTCCGGGGGAAGCGCAGGCTTGGGGTGGGGTGAGGTGAAGCCCCCAAACCCTGGCATTGAGCCTTTACGGCAAGTTGGACAAAGTTGAGGGAGGTTGCTGGGGTGGCGTGTGGGGGCGAACGCTGAGGTCGCTACTCTGGGGCGCCCACATCCAAGCTGGTGGGGACCTTCTCCATCCTCTAGCCCAGCCTCTGCAGGATTGAGGTCGGAGCCACCCGAGAGCGCGGTAGGGAAGAGGAGGGCGCCCGGCCCCGGGGCTGGGGTCTCTGTGATGCGGGAGGCCTGGGCGACCACGGCGCGGCCTGTGACGTCCGGGCCCGGGAGGGGCGGGCGGGGGTCCCTGGCGCGGTCCGGCCTGGCGCCTTCGCCCCTTCCCCGTCCGGTAGCGTTCAGCAGGCAGCGGGCATCGTATTTCATTACTTCGTGTGGTGTTGATGGGATGTGGAACTTATAAATAACTTAAGGCCGCTTTAAGAAAAGCGTTTTTTACCTTTCCATCAAGAATATTGGGAGTTCCCCACTCGCTGTTTAGCAGGCAAAAACCAGTGCGTAGCGTGGTGTCCTGCTGCCTGCGGTCGGGGAGGGTGCTTGGGAGTTCATTCTCTCACCTGAACTGCGTCAGTGGCAGAGCCGGCAACACTCCACCTGTGTTTCCTCTGTTTTCTTTAAATGAGACAGCGGTCCCAAGATTTGCAGTGTTAAGATTAAAATGTGTAGTTTGACCACTCCTGCCAACGTTTGGCAGTGTGTTCAACTTCGTTTTATTGGTTTGTTCCTTGTTTGATAAAGATTGTGCATCGCAGCGTTGTGGAAAGGTCTCAGGTTTAAGTATTCGGGCTTTGATGTGCAGCTGGGTCATGTTTACCTTTATTTGTGAAAAGTTAACTCCAGAGTCATCAGTTGAGAATCAAGTCACTACAATAAAGATGTTGAAAATTATTTTAAAAAACGTTATTGATTCTCTCACGACTCTTTGGTAGGCCAGTAAATTTCTGAGACTATCTAAACTGTGAGACTGGAGATATATTGTGCATTTTATATCCTGTTTTTTTGTGTTTTTCTCTTAAACGTATTTACATGAATATAATAAAAACTGAGAAAGGCTAAGCTTTTCTTCTCCATTTATTTTTTAGCAAATGAAAATACATACTCTATTCTGAAAAAAAGTGAGACGAGTTAGTACTGTTAATACATTGATGTTTAGCCTTTTTAAAGTTGTCATGCATTTTTGTTATAAAAATTTTAAGCAGTTCCAAAATGTATGAGGTTAAGTGAAAATCCTCTTATTTTTCCTGCTGTTAACACTTTGCATTTATATACATAAATGCACAGGGCTATTTCTTTTCTTTCTAAACTTAAATGATACAAACTCGTTGCAACCTGTTTCCTGCACTTGATGTTGTCATGTGGTACACCCATAACTTTTTTTCTGTCAGTTGTTCCTCTGAGTGATTTGGCTTTTGAAATCAACTAAAGATATTTAGTTGATTTGTAGTTAGAATGGAATTTTATCATTGAAGTTCTTTTTCAAGTATGTGTTATTTTTCAGGAGCAAACAGCTCATTAATTTCCATTTATGTAGTTGCTGTACAAAATTTTGTCTACGATGGGTGTCAAAGAGCTAATCTCTCAAGGTTTTGTAGCCCTGGTTGATATGAAATACTGTACCAAATTTTTAATTTTGTTAGAATATTGTAAGTGAATGTTTAGGCAAAAATAAAATATATTTGATATCATAGAAATACTAATCCTGAAAGAATGTGGAAGTCACAAGCTTTTGATATGGAAATGTAGGGTTTTTGTTTTTGAGACAGTCTTGCTTTGTTGCCCAGGCTGGAGTGCAATGGCATGGTCATGGCTCACTGCAACCTCCACCTCCTGGGTTTAGGCAATTGTAACTCAGCCTCCTGAGTAGCTGGCATTACAGGCATCTACAGCTAATTTTCTTTTTTCTTTTTTTTTTTTTTTTTGAGATAGAGTCTTGATTTTCTGTCACCAGGAGTGCAGTGGCACCCTCTTGGCTCACTGTAACCTTTGCCTCCCGTGTTCAAGTGATTCTCCTGCCTCAGCCTCCCCAGTAGCCGGGACGACACGTGCATGCCACCAAGCCCAGCTAATTTTTGTATTTGGTTTAGTAGCGACAGTTTCACCATGTTGGCCAGGATGGTCTCTATCTCTTGACTTCGTGAACTGCCTGCTTTGTCCTCCCAAACTGCTGGAATTACAGGCGTGAGCCACCAACACACGGCCAAAAGTGTAGGTTTTTAATGTCTGACTATCTGTCTAGCAATCTACATAAAGCCTTGAGTGAGCCTTGCTCAATAAGTTCATTCTTTTTTTTTTTTTTGAGATGGAGTTTTGCTCTTGTTACCCAGGCTGGAGTGCAATGGCTCGATCTTGACTCACCGCAACCTCCGCCTCCTGGGTTCAGGCAATTCTCCTGCCTCAGCCTCCTGAGTAGCTGGGATTACAGGCATGTGCCACCATGCCTGTAAAAAATTAGCCCCAGCTAATTTTTTGTATTTTTAGTAGAGACGGGGTTTCACCATGTTGACCAGGATGGTCTCGATTTCTTGACCTTGTGATCCACCTGCCTCGGCCTCCAAAAGTGCTGGGATTACAGGCTTGAGCCACCGTCCCCGGCAATAAGTTCATTCTTGAAGTCATGAGAGGTCATTTCAGTTTTGGTTTTCCTAGCCTTTTAGTATTATGTTTGTTGAACCAAAGTTCAACTTTATTTTGTGGGAAATCTTCACTGTAATTTTTATTGTATTCCGTTTCTTTACATGGGCTTGGTTTAGATGGTGATGAATACATGTGCCAGCCTTTTATTGGAAAGGTTAGTGAAATGCAGTGTTTGCATTCCCCACTTGGAGCTGCTGATCCAGCACAGAAAAACAAGGCCAATTCGTGGCAGTGTTGATCTCTTAGTACTAAATTGTGAGGAAAAAATTGGATGCTGATTATCTTTGTTGTGGGAGGTTTGGGAGTGAGAATGAGATGTTTGCCCGAAACTGATAATCATTCTAATTATCTTTGTTTTGGGGGGTTTGGGAGGGAAAATGAAATGTTTACTTGATATTGATAATTATTCTAATAAGTTGCCAGTGGTATTTAACAGTTTTCAGTTTATACTGTTGGAAAAGGCTTTAATATGGTGTACAGTAGATG
>CM052648.1:124382740-124398346 GCA_028533165.1 Leontopithecus rosalia
AAAAAACAAAAAACCCGAAACAACAACAGAATTGGAGGAAGCAGAAAGGTGGGATAAGCACTTAAGTAATTGTGTAATTGAGTGGAGGTATTAGAAGATGTTTTTAAAACTGTAGGTTGGAAACAGGAAATCTGAAACTGTGTTAAAATAACTCTTTTTACACTGAGGTAAAAATATGGAAAAATATTGTTACCATTGACAAATTTTCTGATGAGTGTTAGGTCATGACCTATTATAATTTTCAGCTTGTTAGATAATTAACTTTCATAGTGGCTTTTTCTACCTTACATTTTGAATGCCTTTTCCAATTCTGAACGCTTAATGCATGTTCCCCCAGATCTGATGCTGCCCACTCCTAGGCAACTGGGGACAAGTATCAGTGACAGTGGAGGCTGCGTGGTGGCTCATGCCTGTTATCCAGCATTGGGAGGCTAGGTGGGAGGATCAGTTGAGCTCAGGGGTTCAAGACTAGCCTGGGCAACAAAATGAAACCTATCTCTACCAAAAAAAAAAAAATTAGCTGGGTGTGATGGTACATGCCTGTGGTCTGAGTCTGAGCTACGAAAGAGGCTGAGGTGGGAGCATCACTTGAGTCCCAGAGGTCAAGGCTGCGGTGAGCTATTAACATACCACTGCACTCCAGCCTGGGTGACAGAGTGAGACTGTCAAAAAAAAAAGTGTCATTATTTTGATATGTCTGCAATAAAAGCCTAATGCTCTGCTAAGTGCAGTGGCTCATGTGTGTAATCCTAACACTTTGGGAGGTTGAGGCAGGTGGATCACCTGAAGTCATTCAAGACCAGCCTGGCCAATATGGCGAAACCCCATCTCTAGTAAAGATACAGAAAAATTAGCCAAGCATGGTGGCACAGGCCTGTAATCCCAGCTACCTAGGAGGCTTGAGAATTGCTTGAAACCAGGTATCAGAGGTTGCAGTGAGCTAAGATTGTGCCACTACACTCCAGCCTGACAGCCTCGATGACAGAGTGAGAATGTCTCAAAAAAAAAAAAAAAGGCAGGTGAATGTGGTAGCTAATGCCTGAGTACTTTGGGAGGCCAAGACGGGTGGATCACCTGAGGTCAGGAGTTCAAGACCAGCCTGGCCAACATGGTGAATCCCCGTCTCTACTAAAAATGCAAAAGACTTAGCTGAATGTGGTGGCAGGCACCTGCAATTCCAGCTACTCAGGAGGCTGAGGCGGTAGACTCACTTGAACCTGGGAGGTGGAGTTTGCGGTGAACCAAGATCCTGCTACTGCACTCCAGCCTGGGTGATACAGTGAGACTCTGTCTCAAAAAAAAAAAATAAAGCTGGGTGCGGTGGCTCATGCCTGTAATCCCAGTACTTTGGGAGGCCAAGGCAGGCGGGTCACTTGAGGTCAGGAGTTTGAGACCAGCCTGGCCAACGTGGTGAAACCCCATCTCTACTAAAAATATAAAACTTAGCTGGGCATGGTGGCACGCGCCTGTAGTCCCAGCTACTCGGGAGGCTGAGGCAGGAGAATTGCTGGAACCCGGGAGGCAGAGGTTGCGGTGAGCCGAGATCGCGCCATTGCACTCCAGCCTGGGTAACGAGTGAAACTCCATCTCAAAAAGAAAAAAAGGGACCAATTAAGATTTATCTGTACCCAGATGATAAAGTTTTGGTAGAAAATATTAAATGAGAAAATAAAGGCTGGGCTCAGTGGCTCATGCCTGTAATCCCAGCACTTTGGGAGGCTGAGGCAGGTAGATCACGAGGTCAAGAGATAGAGACCATCGTGACAAACATGGTGAAACCCTGACTCTACTAAAAATATTTTAGAAAATTAACCAGGTGTGGTGGTATATGCCTATAGTCCCAGTTACTTGGGAGGCTGAGGCAGGAGAATTGCTTGAAAGTGGAAAACGGAAGTTGCAGTGAGTCGGATTGCACCACTGCACCACAGCCTGGCGATAGAGCGAGACTCCATCTCAAAAAAAAAAAAGGGAAAATAGAAAAGTATGTATACACATATATTCCTTAAGGTCTTTTCTAAGTGGAAGAGAAGTCTAATAGTTAAAAAATATATCCATGGCCAGCCATGGTAGCTCACGCCTGTAATCCCAGCACTTTGGGAGGCCGAGGTGGGCAGATCATCTGAGGTCAGGAGTTGGAGACCAGCCTGGCCAACATGGTGAAACCCTGTCTCTACTAAAAATACAAAGGCCGGGCGGGGTGCCTCACGCCTGTTATCCCAGCACTTTGGGAGGCCGAGGCGGGTGGATCACGAGATCAAGAGATTGAGACCATCCTGGTCAACATGGTGAAACCCCGTCTCTACTAAAAATACAAAAAATTAGCTGGGCATGGTGGCGCGTGCCTGTAATCCCAGCTACTCGGGAGGCTGAGGCGGGAGAATTGCCCAAACCCAGGAGGCGGAGGTTGCGGTGAGCTGAGATTGTGCCATTGCACTCCAGCCTGGGTAAGAAGTGAAACTCCGTCTCAAAAAAAAAAAAACCAGAGGGGAATAAAGGAAGGCAAGAGGAAAAGACCAGAGTCTCTGGTCCCAGCATGGCGTCTAAGTGCCAGACTCTCAGGGGACAAAAGAGATGTCCTCAAGTACTGGCTGACTCTCAGGCAAGTTGGCAAATAGCAGGTTTTGGTTCATATTCAAGAAGTTATAATTGCAAGTCTATATATCTCATAGAATAGCAGGAAAATCTGTTTTCAAAGTAAAAATATAAATACTACAAACTTTAAAAACAAAAACCTTGGCCAGGCACAGTGGCTCATCCATGTAATCCCAGTAATTTCAGGAGGCTGATGTGAGATGTTTAAAGCATCCATGTAATTTTAGGAGGCTGAAGTGTGAACTGCTAGAAGCTGGGAGTTTGAGACCATCCTGGCCAACATGGTGAAACCCTGTCTCTACTAAAAATACAAAAATGAGCTGGTTGTGGTGGTGCATGCCTGTGGTCCCAGCTTCTCAGGAGCCTGAGGCACAGAATCGCTTGAGCCCAGGAGGCAGAGGTTGCAGTGAGATGAGATTGCACAGTGCACTGCACTCCAGCCTGTGTGACAGAGTGAGACTCTGTCTCAAATATAAATAAATAAATAAAAACAAACACCTTAGTAGTTAGTATGCCAGTGATAAGCCATAGTTGCCATGGTTTTATGTGCAGTTGGGATTCTGAAAGTACAGTCTGAAATATTCTTTCATTTTCTAGGTAGGGCTTACATACTGTGTTTTTGTCATGCTGCTTTTGTGAACTGTAGCTTATTTAGTAAAATATACCCACAGCTTTTGGGAGGTGCCTGTAATTATAGGTGAGCTTAGTTTGTCATGTACTTTCTAGGAAATAGGGAAAGCATGATTTAATAGTAATGTTCTATTAAAAAGTAGTAGACAGTGGGAAGTTGTAATATCAACAATTTAAAATTTACAAGTACCTGTAAAGTTTAATACTGTCGCAGACGTTGTGTTCCAGCTCTCTGCTTTGATTGTCTGGTAGGCCAGAAGCGGACTCCTAGAAGAGGGGAGCAGCAAGAATGGAATGATAGCCGTGGGCCCGAGGGGACGCTTGAAAGAGCCGAGCGGAGACCCTACAGGGAATACCGACCCTATGAGACCGAGAGGTAGGTGGACTTCACAGCTGAAAAGTTCGCGGATGAAAAGTATGTGCTGCAGTTCTCGGAAGGGTGGGTGGGGAACCCGAAAGGTTTTCAAAAAAATGCTACTTCTACTGGCTACTGCTTTTTGTGGTGCCAGTCCTAGGAATGTTTTCCTAATTTATGTGCAGTTCATGTTACCTTAGACCATGGGAGGGATCTTCCTTTTGCCTCATAGATGACTTTACATCTTGGTTCAGAAAATGATTGTGCAATTAAAAGTGAATTGCTTATTTGTAACTGTGAAGAGTACTTGTAAAAAGAAATTGCACAGGAGTGTGTTGAACGGGTTAAGTTTTCTTTTGAAGTTCTAGATTAGACATACAATTTTGGACTAGGGATGTAATTATGGTTTTGATTTAGTATTACTAATTTAGACTGCTCAATTGATTGAAATAAATTCCTAGCTCCACAGTCAGGTCAATAGGCTGCCATGATGAGATTTGAAGAAAAGTCTGTCTGATGTGTAATACCAATTTCTGGTGGGTATGCCTGCTCTTGGAAGTACTCTAACACAGACAGCAGTCGTGGGCTGGTGGAGTGTTGTGTCGCTCCTGAGTGATATGGCAGCGTGGTGGCTGCGGCACCCCAGCTGAACACAGGGAACGGTTATTTGTGTCTTATGCTTGGCACTAGCAAGGTGGGTGCTTGCTGCTTAGAACCTTTGTTTAATCATTACACCTGTTTATGTTAAACAGAAACAACTAGTGAATCAGATTTCAAGGAAATAAAGTTAAAAAGGCTAAGGAAGACTAAAATAGTAAATAGTTAAATGTCAAGGGAGCCATTATCCCCAACTTCCAGCTTCTTGACTGCTAATTCCTTTCCATTTAGGATTCTGGCTACAAGTTTTAATCAAATAATGTGGTTTTGTAAAACTATCTATAGAGCCTGTTAAAAACAAAACAAAACAAAAAACTCCAGCAGAGAGTAACAGCCTGCTCGGGCTGAGCAGGTGATGATTCATGCAGAGATATTCACCTAGAAGTTACACATTCAAGACAATGAGATGGTCTTGATGCGGCCATGTTGGAGAGAATAGAAAGGCTTACTTTTGCCCCTTTTTTGGTGATTACTTCAAATTTGCTGAGTAATAAGCACAGTCTACTTGCTTCTGCTAAGCTTCTTGGATCAGACCTGATTATTTTTGGAATCATTTGGGTGTTTATTTCCCCCTCATTTTAGGGATTCTGTGGAAATGAGGAAATTATAGTTCATATGCACAAACCCATGTTTCCCTCCCTTTTTTTAGTAGCAAGACTCTGTAGTCTTTAAAAAGGATAAAACAGATTTTTATATCATGATGTAAAAAAATAGCTATTAAGTGAAATAATACATATATAGAAGAATAAGGTGGGTTATGGGATTATGGAGGGTTTTTTCTTTTAAAGTAAGTTCAGAATTACAGAAAAGTTTCAAGAATTATACAAAGAATTTCCATCTGCCTTTCATCCAGAATCCCCACATACTAACTTTTTACCACATTTGCTTTCTCATCCCCCACCACACCACACAGCCTTTTCTTGTTATTCAAGAATAAGGTGTAGGAATGCCCCCTTACTCCTAAATACTTTAAATTCATTTCCTAAAAACAGGATGCAATTTTCAGACTCATTAAGATGAATATAATACTGTTATCTAATTCTCTGAATTGTATAGTCTACAGACTTTCCTCAGATTTCACCAGTTGTCCCAGGGGTATCTTTTAACAAGAGAAAACATTTCTGGTTCAGGATCCACTCCAGGCAAACGCATTGTAGTTAGTCATCTTTAATTAGGCACAGCTCCTTAGCCTTCCTTTGTCTTTATGAATTTGGGATTTCGAAGAGTATGGGCCAGTTATTTTACAGCATGTCCCAGATTTTGAGTTTTTCTGATGTTTCCTCATGAAATGAGGTTATGCACTTTTGGTAGGAGTGCCACAGAAGTGATGTGTTCTCAGCACACCACATTAGAGATATGTAGGGAATCTTCACTTTCAAGGAAATTTGAATTTTTTAAATAAATCATTTGATACCAGAAAACACTTTCTTAGTTTCCAAAAAATACTCTTAATAAGTAATACTTTTGGGAGGGTGGGGAGGGATAACATGGGGAGAAATGCCAGATATAATATGCATCTAAAGTAAATTAAATAAATTTTTAAAAAAAAAGATCCAGAGGAAAAAAAAAAAGTAATACTTTTTTTTTTTTGAGATGGAATCTCTCTGTTGCCCAGGCTGGAGTGCAGTGGCTCGATCTCTGCTCACTGTAATCTCCGCTTCTTGGGTTCAAGTGATTCTCCTGCTTCAGCCTCCTGAATAGCTGGGACTACAGGCACATATTACTACCCTCAGCTAATTTTTGTATTTTTTTAGTAGAGACAGGATTTCAACATGTTGGCCAGGATGGTCTTGATCTCCTGACCTCATGATCCACCCACCTTGGCCTCCCAAAGTGCTGGGATTATAGGCGTGAGCCACCACACCCGGCCAAATAATACTCTTAATAATAATAAAAATACTATTTTTTTTCTTTTTTTGAGACACTCTGTTACCCAGGCTGGAGTATAGTGACATGATCTCGGCTCACTACAATATCCGTCTCCCAGGTTCATGTGATTCTCCTGCCTTAGGCTCCTGAGTAGCTGGGATTACAGGCACGCACCGCTATGCCTGGCTAATTTTTGTATTTTTTTTTTTTTTAGTAGAGACAGGGTTTCACTATATTGGCCAGGCTGGTCTTGAACTCCTGAACTCCTGACTTCATGCCTTGGCCTCCCAAAGTGCTGGGATTACAGGTGTGAGCCACCGAATAAAAATACTCTTAAAGAAAATGTAGAAAGTTTTATTTGTGACAAACTCACAAGCAAAAGGAAGGAAAATAACATTTGAGCCAAGCACCCTGCTTTATATACCTGTGATCTGTGATTCACTGTCTTACAACAATCGTAGGAAGTAGACATGACGCCTGTTTCTCAGGTGGAGAGCCTGGAGCTCATGGAGATATGAATAAGGAGTTCAGCGTTGACTGGATACCAGGTTTCAGTTTGAAAACATAAAAAGCTCTGGAGAAGGATGGTGATGATAGTTGCACAAGAGTGTGAATGTGCTTAATGCCACAGAATTGAACACTTAAAAATGATTAAAATGGTAAATGTTATGGTATGTGTATTTTACCACAGTTTGTTTAAAGCTTATTCATAATGGGGGATGGGTAAACATCTGGGGGATTTTTTTTTTTTTTTTCAGAACAGGCATTGATTTAAATGACCAGTAAATTACAGAAAGGAAGAGCCAAAATGTATCCTGAAAGAGTCAGACTAATCTTCAAATAGTCTAGGTTCTAAGAGTTTAATTAAGTTCATTTGGAGCCTAAGGAAAAATTCCTACTGCATTAAAAACAGTAGTTTATGGCTGGGTGCGGCGGCACACACCTATAATCCGAGCACTTTGGGAGGCTGAGGCAGGCAGATCATAAGGCAAGAGATTGAGACCAGCCTGGTTAACATGGTGAAACCCCACCTCTACTAAAAATACAAAAGTTAGCTGGGTGTGGTGGTGGAGCCTGTAGTCCCAGCTACTCAGTAGGCTGAGATAGGAGAATCACTTGAAGCAAGGTGGCAGAAGTTGTAGTGAGCTGGAGTCACTGCACTCCAGCTTGGTGACAGAGTAAGACGCTCTCTGAAAAACAAAAAACAAAAAAATCCAGGCCGGGTGCGGTGGCTCACGCCTGTAATCCCATCACTTTGGGAGGCCGAGGCAGGTGGATCACGAGGTCAAGAGATCGAGACCTTCCTGGTCAACATGGTGAAACCCCATCTCTACTAAAAATACAAAAAATTAGCTGGGCATGGTGGCGCGTGCCTATAATCCCAGCTACTCAGGAGGCTGAGGCAGGAGAATTGCCTGAACCCAGGAGGCGGAGGTTGCAGTGAGCCGAGATCACACTACTGCACTCCAGCCTGGGTGACAGAGCGAGACCCTGTCTCCAAAAAAAAAAAAGAGTTTATAGGCTGGGCACAGTGGCTCATGCCTGAAATATCAGCATTTTAGTGCTTTGGGAGGCCGAGGCGGGCAGATACTTGAGCTCAGAAATTTGATTCCAGCCTGGCCAATGTGGTGAAACGCTGTCTCTACTAAAAATGCAAAATTAGCCAGCCATGGTGGCACACACTTGTAATTCCAGCTAGTCTGGAGGCTGAGGTGGGACAATCACTTGAACCTGGGAAAGTGGAGGTTGCAGTGAGCCAAGATTGCAATACTGCCTGTGTGATAGAGTGAGACTCTGTCTCTAAAAAAAAAATAATAATAAATTAGCCAGGCATGGTGGCACACACCTGTAATCGCAACTACTAGGGAGGCTGAGGCATGAGAATCACTTGATCCCAGGAGGTGGAGGCTGTAGTGAGCTGAGATTGCACCCTTCATTCCAGCCTGGGAGACAGAACAAGGCTTTGTCTCAAAAAAAAAAAAAAAAAGTTTACTGTGGGCTGGGCACACAGTGGCTCATACGTGTAATCCTAGCACTTTGGGAGGCCTAGGCAGGCAGATCTCTTGAGCCCAGGTGTTTGAGACCAGCCTGGGTGACATGGTGAAACCCCCATCTCTATAAAAGTCACAAATTAGCTGGGTGTGGTGGCACATGCCTGTAGTCTCAGCTGCTTGTCGGACTGAGGTGGGAAGATTGCTTGAGGTCGAGAGGTGAAGGCTGCAGTGAGCAGTGATTGGACCACTGCACTCAAGCTTGGGCAACAGAATGAGATACTGTCTCAAAAAAAAAAATTACTGTTACTTTTCTTTTGTTTTAGAACCCTACTTTAGATTTCCTTTTGAAGGGGGGGTCTTGTTCTGTTGCCCAGGCTGGAGTGCAGTGGCAAGATCTCAACTCACTACACTTCTGGGCTCAAGTAATCCTCCCATCTTAGCCTCCTAAGTAACTGAGATTACAGGTACACACCACCATGCCTGGCTAATTTTTTATGTTTTTTAGTAAAGATGGGGTTTCACCGTGTTACCCAAGCTGGTTTCAAACTCCTGCACTCAAACGATTTAACTGCCTTGGCCTCTCAAAGTGCTGGGATTACAGGCTTGAGCCACCACTTACAGCCTTATTTAGATTTTTTTTTTTTTTGAGACAGGGTCTCGCTTTGTCACCTGGGCTGGAGTACAGTGCGCAATCTTGGCTCATTGCAACCTCTGCCTCCCAGGTTTAAGCGATTCTCCCGCCTGAGCCTTACAAGTAGTTGGGATTACAGGTGCCCGCCACCATGCCTGGCTAATTTTTGTATTTTTAGTAGAAATGGGGTTTCACCATGTTGACCAGGCTGGTTTCAAACTCCTGACCTCAAGTGATCCTCCTGCCTTGGCCTCCCAAACTGCTGGGATTACAGGCGTGAGTCACTGAGCCCAGCCTGATGTAGATATTTGCTGTAGTTTAGAATCAGGTATTACAAAGATTTCTATTTTTGATTAGGGGAGGGAGGTGGGAGACAGAAAAGCCAACTTGGAGAATTTATTTAGGTTGGTGTTTCTTATAAGAGAGTGGCATAACGTTAATGATTAGCACTTCTGTATTTCTTTATTTTTTGAATAAGGTAAATTGTGAGTTTTGTATCTTTTTACCCACTGCTGTATAGTGGTTTCTTTTTTTTTTTTAATTGAGACGGAGTTTCGCTCTTGTTACCCAGGCTGGAGTGGAATGGCATGATCTCAGCTCACCGCAACCTCCGCCTCCTGGGTTCAGGCAATTCTCCTGCCTCAGCCTCCTGAGTAGCTGGGATTACAGGCACGTGCCACCATGCCCAGCTACTTTTTTTGTATTTTTAGTAGAGACGGGGTTTCACCATGTTGACCAGGATGGTCTTGTTCTCTTGACCTCGTGATCCACCCGCCTCGGCCTCCCAAAGTGCTGGGATTCTTAATGTAACACTTTTAGCCATAAAAGTAGACTGTAAAATACCTCTAGTGCTGGTGTTTGAGCTACTAATGCCTCTAGGTTTCTTGAGCCAGGACCTCTATTAAATAATTTCTTGTCACTTTAAATGTTTTTAAAAGCCTTGACAAAGTAGAAAATAATTCTCATATTAATCTAGTGTTATAGTGGTGAAAGAGACATAATCCTTTCACGCTGGAGCTTAGAGCTTAGTGAAGGAGAGACAAGTCCTCAGA
The DNA here is from genome assembly GCA_028533165.1 of Leontopithecus rosalia. Classification (NCBI taxonomy): domain Eukaryota; kingdom Metazoa; phylum Chordata; class Mammalia; order Primates; family Cebidae; genus Leontopithecus; species Leontopithecus rosalia. Next base: position 124,392,521 of record CM052648.1, read on the forward strand.
AGGAGTGATGGTGAGCAGCGATGGTGCAGGGAGGAGTGGGGTGGGTGATCACATCCTGGGTTCAGGCTCTGATGTGGCAGAGGAAGAGGAGGGAGGAGTGGCTTGGGGTGTCTCTCCTGTTGTGAATTGGGGACCACAGGAGGAAGAAGGCTCCCTCCGTGTTGGGCATGTAGGTGCCGGCCCTGGGAGTATCCAGGTGGAGATGTCTAGAAAGTAACTGGCTTCATGTCCTGCAATCAGATGAGAGACACAGGGCCAGTTAGCATTAGCATGGAGGTCAGGAGGACATGGCAGGGAAAGAGAAGTCAGGGTGCCGACAAGGGTAAGGATGGATGGGTATCCGTGTAGAGTGCCAAGACAAAGGTTAGGCACGAGAGGCAGGCAGAGAACCTTACCCTTCTATTAATCTTGAAGTGGCTGCCTCTGAGAAGTGCGGTTGTGTGGATGAGGAACCGTGTGAGTTTTGTACCACGTTTGGGTATTACCTATTTCAAAAATAATTTTCTAAGGGCAGGCAGAGAAAGAGAAGCCAGAAAAGTCAGGAAAATTAGTGGCCAGCAGTGTCATACAACACTGGGGTCAAATGACTTGAAGACAAAAGTTGCTATTGGGCTTCACAAGGACGTGTTCAGCTGCCCTTGGCCATTTCTGCAGAGTAATGAGGTGGAAGGCAGATTAATGTTTTCACAGTTGCAGATGTTACTGGCCGCTTGTGTGTTTGGGAGAGAGTCTTGAGAAGGGGCATAATTTTGAAGTTTAACCATTTTTTTTTTTGAGACGGAGTTTCGCTCTTGTTACCCAGGCTGGAGTACAATGGCACGATCTCAGCTCACTGCAACCTCCGCCTCCTGGGTTCAGGCAATTCTCCTGCCTCAGCCTCCTGAGCAGGAGATTACAGGCACGTGCCACTATGACCAGCTAATTTTTTCTATTTTTAGTAGAGACGGGGTTTCACCATGTTTACCAGGATGGTCTTGATCTCTTGACCTTGTGATCTACCTGCCTCGGCCTCCCAAAGTGCTGGGATTACAGGCTTGAGCCACCATGCCCGGCCTGACCATTTTTCTTATATAATATATTCCAAATTTAACTTGAAGATTTAGTATTAGAGCAGGAATGAACCTTTGAGTTTATTTATCTAACATCCTCATTTTTTGAATAAAGAAATAGATCCAGAGAGAGAAAGGAATGTCCCACTTGGATTAGTACTAGGCCTGTCTAGTATCTATGTCTCCTGGGCTGGCTCCACCACTTAGCCTACTCTGCTTCGGTTTCTCATTTCTAGGCAATAATTGTATATTAAAGATTTGTTTGTGAGAATCCAATTACTATATGTAAAGTGCTCAGAACAATGTCAGCTATATAGTCTTTAGTATGTGCTCAGTAAAGGTTAACTATTAATATATGATTCAAGCCACCATTCATTCCAGTATACTATAACCATGATTTTCTTTCAGAATTTTTTTCTGGAGAAGACCTTAGACCTTTAATTTACCAGTTTTTATTATATCCATTTCTTCCTAGACCAGGTGATAGGTTTGATCGAGACAGACCGCTGAGAGGACGTGGAGGCCCAAGAGGGGGTATTCGCGGCCGAGGCAGAGGTGGCCCTGGGAATAGAGTTTTTGATGCTTTTGACCAGAGAGGGAAGCGAGAATTTGAAAGATACGGTGGGAATGACAAAATGTAAGTTTCTTTGTAAATGCTATTTTCACTTTTAAGATGTTGGCAACACATGGTATGAATCTGTTATGTGTTAATACTTAGTTAACTTACTATGCTGTTATTGTGAGAAGCTGATCCTGGGACTTTTATGAACAGCTCTTTCTCATTTGGAGATTGACTGGAGAGCAGATTCTGGTTTAAGGGACTATTCTTTCTTTCTGTAGAACAGTCAGAACCGAAGACAACATAGGTGGCTGTGGAGTTCGCACCTGGGGATCAGGTAAAGATACCAGGTACGGTGTAAGTGTGTGCCCTTTGAGAACCTGCAATTAAGTGGAAATCTCTGGATCTTTGCTTTTCTTGAAAATAATGTCTTCTGTGTTGTGCTTTTACACTTGTGTGCCCTTAAGTAGAGATTGATTTTAGGCTTTTGTTTAGTGAGATAACTTTTTAAAACAGGTTTGCTATGTTGCAATTAGATATGAAACTGCTTTTAAAATTTTACTACTTTAGTCAAACAGATTTATCACAAATGACCATGTATTTGCTGATGCCTCAAACATAGGGCACTGTACATTTGCACATGCCTCAAAATGCTATGTGTTGGCTGCACACGGTGGCCCCCACCTGTAATCCCAGTACTTTTGGAGGCCAAGGTGGGCAAATTGCTTGAGGTCAGGCATTTGAGACCAGCCTGGCCAATATGGTAAAACCCTATCTCTACTAAAAATACAAAAATTAGCCGAGCATGGTGGCAGGCTCTTATATTCCCAGCTACTCAGAAGGCAGAGGCAGGATAATCAGTTGAACCTGGGAGGCAGAGATTGCAGTGAGCCGAGCTTGTGCCACTGCACTCCAGCCTGGGCAACAGAGCAAGACTTGGCATCTCAATTAAAAAAAAAAAAGCTTTTTGTTTTGTATTGTTTAATTAATTATTATTATTATTTTTTTGGGAAACAGAGTCTCGCTCTGTCGCGCAGGCTGGAGTACAATGGTGTGGTCTTGGCTCACCACAACCTCTGCCTCCCGGGTTCAAGCAATTCTCCTGCCTCAGCCTCCCAAGTAGCTGGGGTTTCAGATGTGCGCTACCACTCTTGGCTAATTTTTGTATTTTTAAGTAGAGTGGAGGTATCACCATGTTGGTCAGGCTACTCTCAAACCCCTGACCTCGTGATCCGCCCACCTCAGCCTCCTAAAGTGCTGGTATTACAGGCATGAGCCACTGTCGCTGGCTGTTTTGTTTAATTTTATTATTTTTTAAAATAGAGACAGGGTCTCACTATGTTCCCCACACTGGTCTTGAACTCTTAGACTCAAGCAATCCTCCTGCCTCAGCCTCTCAAAGTGCTAGGATTATAGGCAAGAGCCAACAGATTCAGCCCAAAATGCTTTTTACTTACCTGGATATTCTCTGTGTTTTGACCTTTCACGATTTGTGTGGATCCTTGATACATGTTCATTTTATAAAATTTTATTCAATGTAGATTGAAGCTTAGTAACAGGTTTCACCTGAGGCTCAAGTTGGACATTTCTCTGAGGCTTCATGTTACCTTAGATCTGTGCCAGTTCTTCTGCTAGTTAGAGTGGATACATGGTTCTGCCCTGTTTCATTTCACAGCTGGAGGAATGATGCCTTCCTGGTGTCTGCAGAGGAAGAGGTAGGGCCTGCTGCAGGCAGTGCGGTGTGAGCAATGCTACAGGGCAGGCTTTCTACTAGTGTGAAGGCTTGAGGAGATCCAGGCTTCTACTTTTTCTATTTTGAAGAATATAAGCTGCTTTTCTTTTGAGATGGAGCCTTGCTCTGTCACCCAGGCTGCAGTGCAGTGGTGTGACTTTGGTTCACTGCAATCTCTGCCACCCCACTTCAAGTGATTTCTCCTGTGTCAGCCTCCTGAGTAGCTGGGACTACAGGTGCCCATACCTGGCTAATTTTGTATTTTTAGTAGGGACAGGATTTCACCATATTGGTCAGGCTGGTCTCTAACTCCTGACCTCAGCCTCCCAAAGTGCTGGGATCATAGGCGTGAGCCACCATGCCCTGCCAGAATATAAGCTTTTTACATAAATTTATTTTTCTTAAATTGTTGTCCTTAAAGACAAATGTACAAACTAATATTAAATGTAACAATGTTAGATTTACTACCATTGCTTATCTGTGTTGTCCTTGAAAAGAAAATTGTCAAGTGATTCCTTATTTGAAGTTCCATAGGAGCTTGATGACAGATCTTTTTGTTTTACTTTGATTTTGTGTGTGTGTGTGTGTGTGTGTGTATGTGTGTGTGTGTGTGTGTGTGTATTTTTTCAGATGGAGTCTTGCTCTGTCATTAGGCTGGAGTACAGTGGCACGGTCTCTGCTCACTGCCACCTCCGCTTCCCAGGTTCAAGCAATTCTCCTGCCTCAGCCTCCTGAGTAGCTGGGACTACAGGTGTGCACCACCACGACCAGCTAACTTTTGTATTTTTAGTAGAGACAGGTTTTGGAAAAAAATAAAAAAATGAAAAAAAAGGAGACGGGTTTCACCATGTTGGCCAGAATGATCTCAATCTCTTAACCTCGTGATCCGCCTGCCTTGGCCTCCCAAAGTGCTGGTATTACAGGTGTGAGCTGCCGTGCCTGGTGTTTTTTTAATTTTTATAGAGACACGGATCCCCCATGTTTCCCAGATTTGTATCAAACTCCTGGGCTCAAGTAGTTCACCTGCCTTGTTTCCCAAAGAGCTAAGACTACAGGCATGAGCCACCATATCCAGCTGGTCAAAGCTCTTAGGTGGTTATAATCTGTAATGGAAAGCTTTCCTTAGAATAAGACTGATTTCTTAATAGAAATAAATATTAATTTATACATTTACTTAATATGCTTTTTAATAAATTGAGTAATAAGTTTATTTCTTAACAAATCGGCTTGAGGTCATGAAAATGATGTAGTGTGCAGGAGATATGTGCTGCTTTTGATTAGTGAGAAGAAAGTGGAGGTGAGCCTAACACAGTAAGTGATTTGTTTGTGGCTGGCAAAGCCTAAGTGTTTCGCAGCGTATTAAAGGTGTAAGGGCTTTGCTGTGGTTTAGTATTCCCATTTGAAGACACTGACAGCAATAACTGGATTTAAGGACAAAATCTCTTCAAACTGGTGTGACTGAGCCATTTCAGTAATACTGCTTTCCTTCAGTAGTTTGACACTGCTAAAAGAGAATTTTGCCTATTTGTGCTGAAATGGAATTTTTCCATCTGCAATAAAGTGTATCAGATATTATTTACTTGTTAAAATTGGAGTAGACACCCATGAATGCAGTTTTCAATTATGCTGCCTTTCAACTTTTATTGTGAAGAGCAAGACAGTTTTATTTATTCTCAAAGCAACATTTGATGAAAATCTGTTCATTCTCAGAGATTTAATTAAGTGTGAAGTCTGGTTGAATTTGAATGAGGCAACAAAGCCTTGAAGTGTGTAACATCATTTTATGGAACATATGTGCACAAACAGGCATTTTCTACAGTAGTACAACTAAAGTCAAAATATAGACAAGGGCCCTGGGGTTATATCTCTCTTCTGATAAATACATTGGCTTACTTTCAACAAAATAGCAGAACCTACCAAATTAATTGCTGCTAATTTTGAAACTTGTTTTGCAGATTTGATCATATGATTCTATAAGAGCTGTAGGCATAATATTTTATATTCATTTATAAAATAAACATGGAGGAGATCTGTGATTTTTCTTTTCTGTAAAATAAACTAATTGCTCAAGTTTAAGAAATACTCAGGTTTTTTTTTTTGTGTGGTTCATACCTGTGATCCTAGGCTTAAGGAGGCTGAGGCAGGTGGATCACTTGAGCCCAGGAGTTCAAGACCAGCTTGAGCAACAAAGTGAAAGCCCATCTCTACAAAAATTAGAAAAAATTAGCTGGGCATGGTAGTGTGTGCCTGTAGTCCCAGCTACTCCAGAGGCTGAGGTGGGAAGATCTCTTAAACCCAGAAGGTTGGGACTGCAGTGAGCTGTGATGGCGCCACTGTACTCCAGCCACCATGCCCAGCTTATTTTTGTATTTTTAGTAGAGATGAGGTTTTGCCATGTTGTCCAGTCTGGTCTCAAACTCCTGGCCTCAAGTGATCCCACCTTCCTTGGCCTCCCAAAGTGCTAGGATTACAGGTGTCAGCCACTG
>CM052648.1:124398846-124474303 GCA_028533165.1 Leontopithecus rosalia
GCCTGTAATCCCAGCACTTTGGGAGGCCAAGGCGGGTGGATCACGAGGTCATGAGATCGAGACCAACCTGGTCAAAATCGTGAAACCCCGTCTCTACTAAAGATACAGAAAATTAGCTGGGCATGGTGGCGCGTGCCTGTAATCCCAGCTACTTGGGAGGCTGAGGCAGGAGAATTGCCTGAACCCAGGAGGCGGAGGTCGCGGTGAGCCGAGATCGCGCCATTGCACTCCAGCCTGGGCAACAAGAGCGAAACTCCGTCTCAAAAAAAAAAAAAAAATTGATTACAGTAGCTTGGAGTTGAGAATTTAATAATTATTTAAATTGAAAAGTCTTTTCCATTACTGTGGTTCAATTTATGGTTACTTTTTTAAAAAACTTATTTTTAAAGTCCTTAAAGGCTGGGTGCTGCAGCTCACACCTGTAACCCCATCACTTTGGGAGGCCAAGATGAGTGGATCACTTGAGGTCAGGAGTTCGAGACCAGACTGGCCAACATGGTGAAACCTCATCTCTACTAAAAATACAAAAAAAATTAACTGGACGTGGTGGTGGATACCTGTAATCCAAGCTACTTGGGAGGCTGAGGGAGAATTGCTTGAACCTGGGCGGAGGTTGCAGTGAGCCAAGATTGCACCATTGTACTCCAGCCTGGGCAACAGTGAGACTCAGTCTCAAAAAAGTAAAAGTTTTCTTAAACATACAAAGGCATCAATGTGAACTTGTGTGATTAGAGAGAGTCTTGCTGTTTTTCAGTGATGTGGAGCCGACTGCACCGATGGAGGAACCCACAGTGGTGGAGGAGTCCCAGGGCACCCCAGAAGAGGAGTCTCCAGCCAAGTAGGGTGTTTCATTCATTCCCATTGTGGTGTTGGTCCTCTTTGTAATGATTTCTTTCTTTTTTTTGAGAGGGATTCTTGCTCTGTCGCCCAGGCTGGAATGCAGTGGTATGATCTCAGCTCACTGCAACCTCTGCTTCCTGGGTTCAAGCGATTCTCCTGCCTCAGCCTCCCGAGTAGCTGGGACTACAGGCATGCGCCACCATGCCTGGCTAATTTTTGCATTTTTAGTAGAGATGGAGTTTCATCATGTTGGCCAGGATGATGTTGAACTCCTGACCTCAAGTGATCCACTCACCTCAGCCTCCCAAAGGGCTGGAATTACAGACTCGAGCCCCTGTGCCTGGCCTTTCTTAATGATTTCTAAGAGCTTTTTAAATCTCAACCCCTTATATCACAGAGGTCTGACCTTAATGTATTAATCACTGGTGATCAAACTAATTAATAATTAGTTCAGATAGCCTAATGAATATCAATGATAATTAGTGGGTGAAAGTTGAGCATTCTGTCCTCTGCCCACAAGTTCTTTTCCACCAGCAGCTTGCTAAACTACTTGACTCGGAATAGCCTGGGTCTTGTAGGACCTCCAGCATCTTGTCCCCTCTATTCTCTCCCAGTCTGCCTCTCTCTTCAGCATGTAGCTTAGATCCCAACTCCGTCTCCAGCACTTTTCCAAGTTCGTAAATAGCCGTGCAGTTTCATCTGTCTGCCCTTTGGACTTTTTGCTGTACCTTGCTAGCAAAACCCTTCCTGGGTGACTCCACTATCTGCCTTCTCTCGGCCTGTTCCTACAAGCTGAGCATTACAAGTCACATCATGGGCCCAGTTGAAACTCAAGTAAATTTCCAGTTATCGATATTCTGAAATGAGGAACCCTTGGCAGAGACCCAGTAAGTTCCTGGTCATCGATATTCCAGTTCTTAGCCATCCCTGGTTCTTGGGTTCACTCTTTCTCCCACCTTCTCTAATGACTATTTTAATTTCTCCTCAAAACCCTGGCACTGCCTCCCACTGTACCCTTCTCCCATCATACTCTTTCATTTTCTGGATGCAGCATTTCCTTCTATGTCACAGAGTACTTAGGAGCCATTAGGTGGGAACTTCATCATCCTCCCACTCCCAAAGGTACCAGCCTGCTACAGCTGCACACCTCCTGGGCTCCTTACCCTGTGGTAACCACCGGGGTGCCATCTCCCCTCTGACCTCTTCACGCTTCGGATCCTCTCTCCTACTGACTTCGTGAAACTTCACACTGTCAGTTAGCTCCTTCCTTTTTTGGTGTGTTCATCTCCTTCCTCCCAACGCTAGTCTTCCAATCAGCATTTGACATGCTCAGTCTCTCCTGTGTAAGTATCCTCTGGACCCCACGTTCTCCGTCAGCCGCCACTTTCAGAGTTGCGTGCAGCCTTCTTCACTTCCTCCCCTCTGCTTGTTCCTCACTTTAGCCCAGGCCTGACTTCTGTCCTCATGGCCCTTCTGAAACAGTCACGTCTCCAGATCTAACGGATGCTGCAGTCTGCCTCTTTCTTGACCTCTCAGAAGCATTCGACTTTATTGATTTCTTCTTAAACATGCTCTCCTGTTGGTTTCTGTGATCACTCTGCTCTTCTGATGATTATGAAAGCTGTTAATTTACTATTCAAAACAATTTCAGTGTATTATTCAAAACAAGACATATGTTTCTTTAAAGAAATAGGATTAGGCCGGGCATGGTGGCTCAAGCCTGTAATCCCAGCACTTTGGGAGGCCAAGGCGGGTGGATCACGAGGTCAAGAGATTGAGACCATCCTGGTCAACATGGTGAAACCCCATTTCTACTAAAAAAACAAAAAATTAGCTGGGCATGGTGGCACGTGCCTGTAATCCCAGCTACTCGGGAGGCTGAGGCAGGAGAATTGCCTGAACCCAGGAGGCGGAGGTTATGGTGAGCTGAGATTGCGCCATTGCACTCCAGCCTGGGTAAACAAGAGCAAAACTCCATCTCAAAAAAAAAAAAAAAAGAAATAGGATTAGATCATTGCCTACATCCTCCACCAAAAAAAAGGATTAACAGTTGCTGTGAATATTTAGACAGTGAGCTAACTAATGAATTAGATTAACAGTGCATATGAATGTTGAGAAAGTTAACTAGATACCTTTAGGAGAACACATCTGTTTTGAGCCAATCGACATTTATAAAAATTCAGGTAATATAAGGCAGAATAATAAAGAGTAAATTATAGTATTGTTCCAATCTATAGAATTGATTGAGATACTTTAGCACTCATAATCTTAAATATTTATTCACTCTGAAAGAGAATAAACCTTGTTGACCGTCTCACTGTCTGCAGTATCCCAGGAGAGCTAGCTGGCAGATGTTTGGCCTCCCTGCTGACTGGGGGGAAAGGGAACATCTATTTGGAATCACAGGCGCTGCACAGTGAGCAGCTATGTTGAGTGAGCATACTCAGGGATTCTTGTTTCTGAACTGCCTTGTCAAACCTTAGCATTATTACCAAAATTTCTAATAATACAATTATAATTTTTTGATACTCTAAAAGTTGGGCTGGTATCCGAGAAATACATTAAGTGATAGCGATGCTCTCCGCTCAGCTTTGTCTGAATGTTGATCTTGCGCTCAGGGTTCTGGCATTTAGCCTGAATGTACATTCAGTGTGCCTCTCAGTTTTAGAACGTCTTCATAGACGAATCTAATATACTCTCACTTATGTTCAAGCACACAACCCAAAGGGTACTTTTATTTTCCTCAGATTGGACATATTTTAGTGGTAGTTCTGTGTGCAGTGCCCTTCCATCCTTCCGTCTTCTTCCTTTCATTACGAAGTATCAACTGTTCTTTGTTGCATGGTGTCCTAGTGTCCGATGATACCTGTGACAACTCCTTGTATTTTGTTTTAAGGATAAATCTAACATTATTAGAGCATTTGCTGTGTGCCAAAAACTGCTGTAAATGCTTCCATGTCTTAATGCTTTCAGTTCTTTGCCACTCCGTAAAGGAGGAGCTACTGTTACCATTCTCACACTGGGACAGAGGTTCAGTAACTGCCTAAGGTCACCTGGCTCATGTGCAGAGCTGGAATTTGAACCAGGCGGATGCATAGGCATTCATGCTCCTCTAGTGAATGGTAGGAATAGCGAAAAGTGCTGTTTAGAACACCTGCTGGTTAACATGGGAGGGGGAAAAGATGTTGGGCCTGGAAGGTAAGAGCTGCTGGGATCTCTGAGGATTTCCCTACGAAGGATTGTGGAGCAACAACTCCCTTCCTTCCTGAAAAATACTTGATTAAAAGAAAATGTTGAGGAAACAGTAATGCAAACTATCTGCAATGAATTTTTTTAACTGTAATTGGTTTCCTAGTGTATTTGCTTAAACAATGAAGATTTCCTTATGTTTTAGGTTAAATTCATTTGTCCCAGTTAAGTATCTAATTAGTAAAGCTTCATTTCTGGAACCTACTTTCTTTGATTCACTGCACTCTTTCATATATTCGGGTGAAAAGATGTTGCATGAATGGAAATGTGAACATTTGAATTGACGTTTTCTATCTTTGCTCTGTGCATATCATGACTGTCTTCCATCTAGGTGTATTTTTCTATTTCTCTGCCCCCTTATTCCCTGAATCTCAGTGGAGCACAGGAGTTGAGCTTGGGCTTTGGAGATGCAATGACAGAATTGGAACTTGCCTCTTCTGTTTATTTGCTCAATACATGACCTCTCTCTGCCTCGATACTCTTACCTGTAAAATGGGATATTAATTATATCTAACTATTGCTTACCATGAAATAATTAACATGAAGTATTTTGAACAGCATCTGGCACATGGTAAGCATACAGTGTTAGCTAGTCTCATTCATTTCTAAATAAAGAGAACTGTGGTTAAAGCAGTATGATTTCTATAATTTCACATTTAGAAACAAATAATGTAACTATCAAATTTGGTATAACAGTTTGGTAACAGTTTGCATATAACAGACTGTTACATGCACAGTCTGTTCACATTACCATAGATTTGGCCACCTTATATCCATAAATCAGTTTGATAGAAAATTTCCCCCCAAAAGTTTTTTATAATAAACCAAGGATTGTGAAGGTCTTTGAATTACTCAAAAATGGGGGTGTTAAATTTATTTAATTATTATTATTATTATTATTTTTTTGAGACGGAGTTTCGCTCTTGTTACCCAGGCTGGAGTGCAATGGAGCAATCTCGGCTCACCGCAACCTCCGCCTCCTGGGTTCAGGCAATTCTCCTGCCTCAGCCTCCTGAGTAGCTGGGATTACAGGCATGCACCACCATGCCCAGCTAATTTTTTGTATTTTTAGTAGAGACGGGGTTTCACCATGTTGACCAGATGGTCTTGATCTCTTGACCTCGTGATCCACCCGCCTCGGCCTCCCAAAGTTCTGGGATTACAGGCATGAGCCACCGTGCCTGGCCTATTTAATTAATTTTTCAATTTTGTTGTGCTTTGAGACGGTCTTGCTCTGTTGCCCAGGCTGGAGTGTAATGGCATGATCTCTCCTCACCACAACCTCTGCCTCTTGAGTTCAAGTGATTCTCCCACCTCAGCCTCCAGAGTAGCTGGGATTACAGGCACACACCACTACACCTGGTCAATTTTTTGTATTATTATTTTTTTTTTTTAGTAGAGAATGGGGTTTACCATGTTGGCCAGGCTGGTCTTGAACTCCTGACCTCGTGATCCACCCGCCTCAGCCTCCCAAAGTGTTGGGGACTACAGGCGTGAGCCACCATGCCCGGCCGGGGAGTGTTAAATTTAAAGCAATAGCAGTTATGATGCTCTTAGTTGTTAGAAATATGCTTGTATGAGTCCTTCCTAGAATCAAACGATACATCTTTTCCTGTTGAATATGTAGTTGTTGCTAAAACTGGCAGTAAAACTCTACTCAGCCAATCAAATGGGAAATGGGGTATGCATCACAGGATTGTCGTAGTGTGTGTTTGCTAATAACTTTTAGTGGTAGGGAATAAGGTTAAGGAGCCTGTCCTTGGTGACTTTATGCTGCTTTCAATATGGCTTGTTGAAACTGCAGCTGATAAGCAGGGAGGGATATGGGACATCCATGCCTGTATTCTTGAATGAGGGGCATTCTACTCAACAGTATCAGGCTGATACTGCTGAAGGAGGCTGTAACTTGTAACTAATCTGAATTACACTATATGCTTTACTTTTTGTGTCTGTATACAATTTCAAGGTTGCATTTCATATACAGCTTGTACTTTTTGATCTATTTCTTTGTTTAGATAATGATGTCCTTTAAAACAAACAGACAACTCTTAAACACCTCTGTGGTCTTAATATAAAATCTATTCTTTGTGAAATTGAATTTTTTGGAATTTATTAACTTCCATTAGTTTGTCTTCAATACGAAAGAATTACCAAATTTATAGCATTCAGTTGTGTTGATTTTTAAAATTGTCATAAGGAGGCTAAAGAAGGTTTATGATTCCTTAATATTTCTTTATTTTTAGCCCTGTATTAAACATTTGTATTATGGAAAATTATATAAATCAAGTGGTATATAGAACTTGTAAGTACGTTGTTCAGCTTAAACAGTTACCAAATCATGGCCATTCCTGTTTCATGCATATCTCTACCAACTTCTGCCTCCCCCAGGATATTATATGCCACTCATATGTTTCAGTGTTACATCTGCTACTCTTTTTAAATAACATAACTGGAATACCATTACTCCATTAAAATGTTTTAATATCCTTAATATCATTAAAACAGTTCTTCAGTGTCCCTGATTGTCTTAAAACTTTTTCAAAAGACAATTTATTTGTTTGAAACAATATACATGTCAGTTGATTAGTCTCATGTCTGTTTTTAAAACAGCTTTGAGATATAATTAACATCCAATAAATGGCACGTCTTTAGCATGTACAGTTTTATAAGCTTTGATGTATGTGTACACTTGCGAAAGCATCACCATGAGCAAAATCATGAACATAGCCATCACCCCACAAAGCTTCCTGGTGTTCTGTGTAGGCCGTTTCTCTTGCCCCATTTCCCCCAGGCAGCCAGTGATCTGCTTTCTGTCACTACAGATTCGTTTGCAGTTGCTGTGATTTTATATGAATGGAATCATGCAGCTTGTATTCTTTTCTGGTCTGTGTTTTTCCTCCTAGCATACTTACTGTGCGATTTGTATCAGTTCATTCCTTTGCATTGTGGAGTAGTTGTCTGTTACACAATAGACCACCATTTATCTGTTTACCTGGTGGTGATGATTGGGTGATTTCCAGTTTTTGCTATAAAGCTGCTACAAACATTTTAATACATTTTAATAGTCAAGTGTTTATAAGGATATGCACTTTTTCATTTTTCCTGGGTAAATACCTAGGAGTGGAATGGTTGGACCAGATTGGGTGTGTGCATGTGTGTATTTTTTGGGGGATGGGGTCCGTCACTAGGCTGGAGTACAATGGTGTGATCTCAGCTTACTGCAACTTCTGCCTCCCAGGTTCAAGCAATTCTCCTGCCTCAGCCTCCCGAGTACCTGGGACTATAGGCACACACCAGCACAGCCAGCTAATTTTTTGTATTTTTAGTAGAGATGGGGTTTCACCATATTGGCCAGGATGGTCTCAATCTCCTGACCTTGTGATCAGCCCACCTCAGCCTCCCAAAGTGCTGGGATTACAGGAGTGAGCCACTGTACCTGGCCTGGTATGTGTATATTTCACTTTGTAAGAAACTGCTGAATTATTTCCCTAAAGGGTTGTACCATTGTTATTTTCTTACCAACAGTAATAGAGAGTTTAGTTCTCCTACATCCTTGTCAGTACTTGGTACGGTCAGTTTTTACAACTTCAGTCATTATAATGGGCACATATCTCATTATGGGTTTTTGTTGTCATCTTTTTTTTTTTTCTATTTTAGAGACAAGGTCATGCTCTGTCACCCAGGCTGGAGTACAGTGGTGTGATCATAGCTCACCATAACCTCAAACTCTTGGCTCAAATGTCTTCGCACCTAAGCCTCCTGAGTGGCATGTGCTACCATGCCCAGTTAATTTTTTACTTTTTTTGTAGAGATGGGGTTGTGCTTTGGTGCCCAGGCTGGTCTCCAGCTCCTGGCCTCAAGTGCTCCCTCAGCCTCCTAGAGTGCTGAAATTAGAGATGTGGGCCACCGTGCCTGGCTTTATTTTGGTTTTAATTTGCATTCCCCTAATGACTGATGATGTTGAGCATTTTTTGCGTGCTATTTACCATCTGTATTTCTTCTTTAGTAAAGCTGCTTTGATAAACCAGCTGGTGGTAGGTGATAACCTCCCACCAGGTTCTTGATTATTTCTAGGGCATTTCGGTGGACAGAGCTGAGAAACAGACACATACTCACACATATTATAAGGTAAAATATGAGTTCATTCAATATTTCCAATTCAAAGTTAGGATACGGGATTTTTACAAAACCGCTTGTTTCTCCTTTTCTTAGATACTGAAAATTCTAGTTCCGAGTAACATTGTACTTTTAGTTGTTTGTTACACATAAAACAGTGACAGCATTACCAACGCTACCAGTTACTGAAAAGTTATGTCAGGAGGGAGATGAGTAATCAAATTTGTATTTCAGAATCATTTGAAATAGATTCTCTTGATGATTATATCACCAGTTTCATAAATATTTAGGTTACTTTGATTCATTTTACTTTCAAATTTTAGAGATTGAATTTTAATTTAAATCTGTTTTATAATTATGTAAAATATTTACATGTTTCCAAAGTTCAGTCTGAAAAACATGATTTTTTCTCTCTTTTTTTTTTTTTTTGAGATGGAGTTTCATTCTTGCCTAGGCTGGAGTGCAATGGAACAATCTCAGCTCACTGCAACCTCTGACTCCTGGGTTCAAGTGATTCTCCTGCCTCAGCCTTCTGAGTAGCTGGTATTACAGGCATTTGCCACCATGCCCAGCTAATTTTTGTATTTTTAGTAGAGACGGGGTTTCATCATGTTGGCCAGGATGGTCTCAATCTCCTGACCTCGTGATCTGCCTGCCTCAACCTCCCAAAGTGCTGGGATTACAGGTGTGAGCCACCACATCCAGCCTGTTATAGTGTTTTCACCAAGTTCTTCTCTAGATGGGTTTGGGTTGTTTCCATTAATTTGCTGTTTTAAAGTCTTTTAATATTTTTGCCAATATATATTTGAGATCTGTGTTTTGATACTGGTATTTTTCCAGCATTTTATTATGAGAATTTCCAAATACAGCAAACTTTAAAATAATTTTACAGCGAACATCTATACTTAACACCACCTAAATGCTACCATCTATATCTTATATATTCATTTTACATAAGTATCCATCATTAATCCACCATGTTTTCTGACACATTTCATAATAAATTGTAGACATCTATACACTTCTTCCTAAATAGTTCAACATATATATCACTAAATGGAACTTAATATTTGTTTACAGTTTTTTCTTCTGATATAAAATTTATATACTGTGAAATGTATAAATCTTAAGTGTATGTTCACTGTTTCGACAAATGCATATACTTCTAGGATCCAGACTCCTGTCAACATACAGAACATTACTGTTCACACCAGAAAGTTCCCTCATATTCCTTCTTGTTACCATTGCTTTGATGTTTTTTCTACCATCATTTTGGTATTTTAAAGTCACTGCAAATTTGTGTATTTTGGGTTCTCTATGGTTAGGTTTCTCTACCGATTTTGCTTATATTTTTCACAGCATTAATCTGTCTATTTCTATAATACAACCTTAAATTACATCAGCTCTTCAGTGAAGATACAGATTTGATTCTCTCCTCACTCCCCACCTACTGGTTTTTTTCCTTTAAACAACTTCAATATACAATTCTCATACTATAGCACTGAAATCTTTAAGTGTATAGGCCAGGTGCTGTGGTTCAGACCTGTAATCCCAACACTTTGGGAGGTGGAGGCAGGAGTATCACTTGAGGCCAGGAGTTCAAGACCAGCCTGGGCTACATGGTGAGACCCCCGTCTCTACAAAATTGTTTCAAAAATTAGCGGGCCAGGCCGGGCACAGTGGCTCACGCCTGTAATCCCAGCACTTTGGGAGGCCGAGGCGGGTGGATCACGAGGTCAAGAGATTGAGACCATCCTGGTCAACATGGTGAAACCCCATCTCTACTAAAAATACAAAAAATTAGCTGGGCATGGTGGCGTGTGCCTGTAATCCCAGCTACTCAGGAGGCTGAGGAAGGAGAATTGCCTGAACCCAGGAGGCAGATGTTGTGGTGAGCCAAGATCGTGCCATTGCACTCCAGCCTGGGTAACGAGCGAAACTCTGTCTCAAAAAAAAGAAGAAAAGAAAAGAAAAGAAGAAAATTAGCTGGGCATGATGGCTCATGCCTGTAGTCCCAGCTTCTCTCAGGAAGCTGAGGTGGGAGGATCCTTTGGCCCGGGAGGTTGAAGCTATGGTGAGCCATGGTCATGCTGCTGTACTCCAGTGTGGCCAGCAGAGTGAAACCCTCTCTCAAACCGATAATAATGAATGAAAGCATGGATAGGTGGTTTGGGGTATATTACATTATTAATTTTTTAAAATTGCAGTAAAAATAGGTAACATAAAAGTGGCCATTTTTACCATTTTAAAATACACAGTTTAGTGGAAAATATACAATTTATTGGCATCAATAACATTCACATTGTGTGTAACCATCACCACCATCCATCTCCAGAATTTTTTTATCACAAACAGAAACTCTATCTCTATTGAACGCTAACTCCCCGTTTCCCCTCAGCACATAGTAACCTCTGTTTCACTCCTGTTTAGGAATTTGCCTGTTCTAGGTATCTAAGTGGAATCATTCCATGTTCCCTTTGTGCCTGGCTTATTTTAACTGGCATACAGTTTTCAGGTTCATCCATGTTGTAGCATGTGTCAGTCTTCATTTCTTTCACTTTTTGCGTATTTTTGTGATGATTTACAAATTTGCGTGATTTACAAATCTACAGTTTTAATCATTTTAAAGTGTACAATTCAGTGGCATTTAGTACATTCCCAGTATTACACAACCATCACCATGATCTGGCTCCAGAACGTTTTCATCATCCCAAAAGGAAACCTCATGCCCCTTAAGTAATCACTCCCTATCCTCCCTCCCTATAGCCCTTCTTCACCACTAATCTACTTCCTATCTGTGTGAATTTGGCTCTTCTGAATATTTCATGTAAATGGAATCATATACAGAAGTCTTTCCTGCCTGGTTTATTTCACTTGCATCATTTTTTCAAGTTTTGTATTCGTACTTTGTTTCTTTTTATTGCCAGATAATATTCCAAGAAACATGCCATATTTGGTTTATCCGTTAGTTAATAGACATTTAGGTTATGTCCACTTTTTGGCTATTATGAATACTGCTGCAGTGAACACTTGGGTCTAGGTTTTCACGTGGTTGTATGTTTTCATTTCTCTTAGGTATAAACCCAGGAGTGAAAGGGTCAGAGGCTAACTCAGCTTAAAATTTTGAGGAACTTCCAGACTGCTTTCCAAAGTGGCTACATCATTTCACATACCCACCGGCAGCATATGTGGGTTCCAGTTTCTCCACATCCTCCCTAACGCTTGTCAAATGTGTATTTATTCTAACCATCCCACTGGGTGTGGACTGGTACAGCTCTGTGGTTTTGACTTGTCTTTCTCTAATAGCTAATGATGTGCAGCATCTTACTGGCTATTTGTATATCTTCTCTGGAAAAATGTTTATTCAGGTCCTTGCCTTTTTTGTGAGGAGGGTGGTCATTTGTCTCAACTAAAGAGGACTTGTATCTAGAATTCATAAAGCATTC
Source organism: Leontopithecus rosalia (assembly GCA_028533165.1). Lineage (NCBI taxonomy): Eukaryota > Metazoa > Chordata > Mammalia > Primates > Cebidae > Leontopithecus > Leontopithecus rosalia. The sequence continues at coordinate 124,410,498 of CM052648.1, forward strand.
TTTTAAAAAAAAAGAAAAAAAAGAAAAGAAAAGAAACAGTGCTTCACTGTGTTGCCCAGGCTAGAACACAGTGGCCATTCACACGTGTGATCATAGCTCACTGCAGCCTCGGACTCCTGGCCTCAAGTGATCCTCATACTTCAGCCTTCTGAGTAGCTTGGACTATCAGCATGAGCCACCATGCTTTATAAATAATTCTTTTATGCATTCTAGATATAAGTCCCCTATGAGATATGTTATTTGTAAATACTTTGTCCCATTTTGTAGACTGTCTTTTTTGCTTTCATGATGTTGTTCTTTGTAGTATAAAAGTGTCTGACGACATTCAGTGTATGTACTTTTGTTGCTTGTGCTTTTGGTGTCGTGTGGAAGAAACCATTGCCCAATCTAGGGTTACAAAGATTTCTGCCTAGGTTTTCTGCTAAGAGTTTTCTATTTTAGCTCTTATATTTATGGTGTGAGGTAGGGGTCTAACTTCATTCTTTCTTTTGAGGTGGATATCCAGTTGTCCCAGCACCATTTGTTGAAAGTACTTTCCATTCTCCATTGAATTGTCTTTGGCACCATGATTGGAAAAAAAAAATCAATTGACCATAAATGTGAGGGTTTACTTCTGGACTCTGAATTCTATTCTATCAATCTATATGTCTGTCTTTGTTTTCTTTTTAAAACTCATTAATTTAAAGAGGATAGCTACAAAAGTATGCATTTATGAGCCACCGCTTTAAAACTTCTGTTTATGGTTTCCTGTATTTTATTTTGGTAGCCTCTCCCATTTTCCATAATTACCTCATTTTGTCTGTCATGCTCTCTGGAAGGGAGTGCCAATGGTGAAGTGTAATGTTAATGTCATCAGGATGATGATGTTCCCATTTTTCAAAGATGGCTTTGAACACAGGAAGTATCTTCTGTTGGCAGTGATAACATAGAATGTTCAAAATAAAATATGGAAGCTTGTGAGTCAAAGATTGTCTTATCTTATTTACATTTGAGTTGCAGTACCACAAAAGTATGTTTACTTAATGGTTATAATTTTAATAAAGTAGACATTTCAGTACCATCAAAAATTATTCTTTATGATTATTCATCTCTTTATAGCGTTCCTGAGTTGGAGGTAGAAGAAGAAACTCAAGTTCAAGAGATGACTTTAGATGAGTGGAAAAATCTTCAAGAACAGACCAGACCAAAGCCTGAGTTTAACATCCGGAAACCAGAATCCACTGTTCCTTCCAAAGCAGTGGTGATTCACAAGTCAAAATATAGAGATGATGTAAGCATTATATTTTGTATGTAGAGGTAATCTTTACTTTTACCTTATTCGAAGTGAAATGGACCTTTCCACTTCCATCTTGAAAATGGAACATTAGTGGTTGGTGCTCTTGTTTCTAATCAATATATGCCCAATTTTACTGTGTCTTTATTGCTCATTAAGGAAAGGAATTGAAACTGTGTTATTGACAGAAACGCAAAGCAGTTTGATTAACAGTGCATCTCCTGCTCACCCTGGGACTGTACACACACTGTGCGTTAACTGCATTTTTCTCAAGTGAGAGTTACAGATTGTTTCTTGTACAATTCAAAGTTATTCAAAGGATAACTACACTCTGTATTCCCTAATTAGGTTACCTTCAGCTCTGATTCTTGATGAGAGCATTTCAGTGTGAGTAGTTGATGACTTTTTAAACCGTGGCTGAGGTGCCATGCTCTTCTGATGGCTTTCCCATGTTGGTTCAGCAGCTTTGCGCCCCCTGCCTAACTGCAGACGTGACAGAAGATGAGCGCCCAAATTGCCTGGCAGCTCAGTCAGGCACTGCCCACAGTGGCCAGCATGCTGCGAGGGTTGCTCAGGGAGCTCCTCCGTGTTGTGAGGGCCTTATTTCTCAAGATTCACGTCTAGCTCTTCTCAGATGCTTCCGTTTTGCAGGGGGAAGTTTCCGGGGAAACATCTAGCAGTGTATGTTGATAGGGATGCTGCTGGTCGAGTCACCCGTGTAAGTTACTGAACTTAAGGATAGGTCCACTGAAGCATTCTCATCATGGGATTTAGAATCTGTGTCATTCAGTTACAGCTTGATACCAGTCACTGTGTCAGGGTGGGAATGAGCAGGCGCTTCCCCTCTGGGGGGTATCAGTCATTGATTTTCATTTGGAATCTCAGGAATGTTATACTATTGCAGAGTGATTGACACTTCAGTTAGTTTTGTTTTCTCAGTGAATACTTTGATTAGAGGGTATTTAAGATACAGGATTCTCTCCCACCCTCTTGTTTTGGCCAGCCCAAGCTGTAGGAGGCCTTACTACTAAGCTTTGAGCTGTTCACAAGAAATGGCTTTTTGTAGACATAGGCGGCCAGAGCCTTATTTCCCTGGCGATCCCAGGCAGGTGTTTTCTAAGTCCATTAGCTAGCTGGGTTGGTTCTTTACTTGTCCACTTCCTTTGTTCTTTGTTCTAGGCATTGTAAATAAAACTTTCTCTAAAACAAATGTGCTGTCAGGATTGAAATGTGCAGCTGACATGTTTGGTAAAAATAGAAGCTGCCCTTCTTTAATCCATGCCAGATTCATCCTCCCTGGCTCCAGAGGTCTCTCAGAATATTTGAAGCAAGTGGGTTAGCTGAGTCATCGAGCTTGGTCTCAGTAAAGCACACATCTTGGTCCTTGTTAATCTTAGGGGATTGAGGACTTAAGCTAGGAATTGTTCTTAAAGCAACATAAGCCATATCTTCAGTTCATCAGTTTACTTTGTTCTGGACACCTGAAAAGACAGAAGCGCTAGAACACCTAGCAAAGTTCAGACCTAATAACAACCCCGTGTAAGGCCCTGGGCAGTTGAAGCACTTTGGTGGGGCCAGCTGGAGCTGTAAGTGGAGCCCTTAGACTGGGTTCACTCCCTGTTTTACCGCCCCATGGCTCTTCCTGCAGAGGCAGGGCCCTGGGACAGAACTTAGCAGCGCTCTCCCTGCCAGTGCCAAACAATGCAAGAGTTGATTATTTTGCCCGTTACTATTTTTGTGTGTTTACCTTTTTACAGAGGGCCAGTGCTCCTGGATTGTTTCTCTCCATCCTCTTAGCATTAAGTGTCCAACTACCTAAAGCCTCTGCTTTAACGTGAAACCTTAAAGGGGACGCAGATGTTAAACACGAAGCCCATCTGAGCCTGTGGCCTAAAGGTGTCGATGTGCTCGTGGCAGTTTTGTCCCGTTTCCCTGGTTGTAGGAATGTTTACTGTTCCAGCACTTTGGAGATTCTCACCCGCGGTCATTGACAGGTTTCCTTTCTGTAGGATTTTAGTTTACTTGTTTTGTTTTGTTTTATCCATTACTAGGAGTTGAAGCCAAATCAAATTTGGATCTGATTTAATTAATTTATTTAATATAGTTGTAACAAGAGATAGAGTTTTAAGTAAAAAAAAAGCAGCCTAACTTCTTTGTACAGCATTGGTAGAGCACTCAGGTACCTGTACTCTGTTATTTTATAAAATTTATCTGTATTTTGAGTCAGAATTGTTTATTAAAGTCATGTGATTTTTAGCACGTGGTATTTATAGTCAGCACCCCTGCTGAAAGGAATTTCTCTGTTCTATTCTGGAAAGGGGATGTTTCCTTATTTATCAAAGCATTTGTGAGCAGATAAGACAGAAAATAAGCAGAAATGAAAGCTTTATCTCAGCAAAATGCACTTAGATATAAAACATGTGTATCGTTTGCTATGATTACTCATGCCAAATCTTACATCTTAACCTGCTCAGCTAATAGAAATTTGGTCCCACCCACCTTTGAATCATAGTAAGTTCACAGATGGTTGGAATTGCAAGAATAGGGGACTGCAACAGGTACAGAAACAGCAGTGCTGTCCTCCTTTGTCCAGCGCTGCAGCCTAGGGCTCTGTCTGGCTCCTGCTGGTGTTTTAGCTCCTGGGCAGCACATCACAGCCACTAAGGCAGCTGAGTGTGGGGATGGCTGTGGACTTGTGTTTGATGCTGTAACTATGTTTCAGATGGTAAAAGATGACTATGAGGACGATTCCCATGTTTTCCGGAAAGCCGCCAATGACATCACATCTCAGCTGGAGATTAATTTTGGTAACCTCCCTCGTCCCGGGCGTGGAGCCAGAGGAGGCAGCCGGGGAGGCCGGGGAAGGATCAGGAGGGCAGAGAACTATGGACCCAGAGCAGAAGTGGTGGTAGGTATCTGTATTGTAAATCCTCAGGTGGTTTGCTGAAGGAAGTAGGTAAGGACAGTGCCCCGGGCCCAGGATGTTCTAATTTCAGAGGGTCATCAGTTTCTGCAGTTGCTTCTTCCTGTAGCCAGTGTGGGACTGATGTTGGGGCATTTGGACGGTGCTGTAGCATCATGGACATCCGTCAGAGAGAGACCATTCTGTAGCCCTGGCTTCCAGGGTCTGCTGTGAAGGCAGTCTCAGGATCAGAGAAAACTCACTCTCATCTGCATTAGACGAGCTCCCCAGCTCGGTATTGAACTGGAACACCTGACGTTTTGCTTCCTGTGACCTGATTGTATGTCTTGGGCTCATGTGATGCTGACAGAGTGGACAAAGTCCTTACTAAGACCTCAAACCCTTTGTGAGGGGACCTCCCTAACCCGGCTCACCTGCCTCACACTGTCCTTGGCCACACCTGCCTGCTTCTAGCTCTCAACACAGCATGGTCCTTACCCCTGGCCTCTGCCTGCTGGCCTGAGTTCATTCTTCCAACCTCACTTCCTCACAGGTTTCTTTCATCACATCTCCTAGACTGGTCAAGGTCTCTGAGCAAAGGAGTTTCTTTTCATTGAAGCCTGATCTCTGTGTGCCACTGGAGTCCCACTGGTGTGGTTCTCCGTCAGGCTGCTTTTGCTTACGATTGGTTTACGCTGTGCCTAGCATGTAGTAGGCGCTTTCTAATGTGGCATGGACACCTGTTCTTTGGAAGTCAGCCCTGAGGCCCTGTGGCCAGCATGGGCCACCATGTGGTCCTTGTGATGATGGAGCAGGCACAGACCCCATCTCTTTGGGTGGTCTGGGCATTGCTTTGCTTGCTGCCTGGTTCCTTCGCTCTAGGGAGCAGCCCCTGGAAGCAGTATCTGTGGTTTGTTTTTGCTTAAGCAAGAGCAAAACCACAATTTTTGGGGGAGGGGTATATTTGGGGCCGGGTTGGAAAAAGAGTCTATTCTGAGACTAGGAAGCACACCCCGACTCCTTTCCTGTAGTGGAGCTCTGGCCCCTGCAGCATTCCGGGCGGGTGTGTTGGGAAACCACTCTGGGAATCCAGCACCACCTGCTTCCACACCTTCCCCACCCCCACAACCTGTGCAGCTTCTGCTCACAACTGCCCTAGGGCCTGCGCCTGCCCCTGTCAGGTCACATTGTTTCCCAAACCAGGTCTGTGTGCCCTTTGCTCATCCTCATCTATTGAGGTTCAACCTAGGGAGAACTTTCTCTTCCCACAAAGGCTTGCCTGACCCTGATGTCTACTTTGCCACCAAATAACACTGGATGGCCCTCCTGTGGCCCCTCCTTCCCAGGACTTGTTAGTGAAGCTCCTGACTCGATGTTCAGCTTCTCTGGCACCATGAGCTCCCCAGGAGAGGAACTGTCTGTGCACCTCCTCCCTCCAGTGCCTGACATGCAGTAACCATTCTGTTTACTTGATGAAGGATGTGCCCCATGCAGAGCCCCCCAGTAAGAGTTTGCAGGACATAGGAAGGGAGGCAGCCCGTTTTGTGAGAGGGCCAGAGGCCTGTGTGGGAGGGGAGCTGTACTTTGCTGGGTTTGCATTGATTGATCTGTGATTCTCCCCTTCCCGCTGTGGATCCTGCCTCTAACGCAGGCCCCTCGGTGTTGGTGCCAGGCCCTCCTTATCCCATTGGGATATTAGGAATGGGTGAAGGGGCAGTGGATTTCAAAGTATTTCTTTTCTTCTTTAGATGCAAGATGTTGCCCCCAACCCAGATGACCCTGAAGACTTCCCCGCACTTTCTTGAAAGAGGGCTACTTCCTGGCACCGAGGAGCTGCACTGCACACCCATGGAGAGACTCTTCCGGCTGTGGGAAGACAGTCGGACTCTAGGAACAATAGATGTTGCTTTTCCCATATCGTGTGAATTCGTTGCACTTTTTCAGGCTGCGCTGTTAGACAGAGGGGCTTCTCCAGAGGCTCGAGAGCAGGCCCTTTCTGTTAGAGTTAGCCTGGCCCTTTCCCAAGAAGGCGAAGAATGGCGATTGTGTTTTTATTGAAGGAATTTGAAATGACGTTCAGGAGTAATGTTTAAAATGTGTACATAGAGATTGTATGGAATCTCCTCCACAGAAGCTTGGAGGGAAAGGGGGTTGTAAAATAGGCTCCACTGAGGCTCGTAAGAAGTGGTAGATTCCCGGGGGCTGTGCCTTTAGCATTAGAGGAAATGCATAGACCTTGAATTGTTCATGTAAAGCAGTCACAGCTTAGTTTTCAGAGACCAAGAAATTAAAATAGAGTTGTAATTACTGTTTACTTGTACATGTTATCTACTCTCCTGGAATATTTTGAGTTCTGGTTTTCACTTTAACCAATCATTTTAAATTGCTATTGTGTAGCCATTGGTCACCACTCTGACACAGAATCAGAGAAAGTGTTGATATTTAATGGTGATTTAGGGCTGGGCGTGGTGGCTAAAGCCTGTAATCCCAGCACTTTGGGAGGCCGAGGTGGGTGGATCACGAGGTCAAGAGATCAAGACCATCCTGTTCAACAAGGTGAAACCCCGTCTCTACTAAAAATACAAAAAATTAGCTGGGCATGGTGGCGCGTGCCTGTAATTCCCAGCTACTCGGGAGGCTGAGGCAGGAGAATTGCCTGAACCCAGGAGGCGGAGGTTGCGGTGAGCCGAGATCACGCCATTGCACTCCAGCCTGGGTAACGAGCGAAACTCCGTCTCAAAGGAAAAAAAAATGGTGATTTAAACTACCTCGTGGTTTCTGTGTGCACACACACATATCTAGTGTTCGGGTGGTTTTTAGGAAGAATATTCAGTATATGACTTTGAAAACCATGTTATTTAACCTGCCAATCAAATGGAAAGGGATCATGGCGAAAGCAAATACCGCATCCTTTCTTCTGCAGAACTAGCGTCAGAGTTTGGCAGCTGTGTACAAAGGCCTCTGCCCTTGGCCTGGGCAAGAGTTGTAAATAACTAGTATTTATTAAGAACTTATAAGCAGTTTTTCTCACTTATTCCTGGCCCCAGTTCTAGAGTTCCTCTTTATTTTGGTGAAAGTTTGGGGTTTGGGGTATACCTCAGAGGTTCAGTAACTCACCTGGAGTCCCACCTTGAACCGCTGGACCCAAAGCTGCGCACCCACAGAGCACACTCTGTGCTGCAGAGGAAGTGGGCCTAGGAGGGCCTGTGGTCCAGGTAGCTGTAGAGCTGCTGGAAGCTGGGGTGATGCTCTCCCTGCTTTACCATAGATACCACAGGTACTGTCTACCTGTTGTCACACAGTTCATATGCTCGCCTGTGATGGAATCCGAACCTCGGCTCCAGGATCTGTGCTTTTTTCACTTTGCCACACTGTCTAAGGTGGCTTTGAACTGGAACCCACGTGCAAATAAAGGTTGGTATTCGCCCCTGACTTGGTGTAGAGAAAACAGTCCTTCCGGTACTCCCAGGCCATGGCAGTCGGTCATGATTTTGCTGAATAATCACAGCTGAATCCATACACGTTAGGGTCAGTTAAGGGTGTTTGCTTTGGGTGACAGCCTGTTTTTGGTCTCTTATTAAATTACTATCTCAGTACTAAGGTTTATCAATTGAGTGTTTTATTCCCTTTCCTGGAAAAGGCAATGGAGGCAAGTGCCCTGATTCCAGAAATCTTCACCTAGCTGCTACAACATAAGGACTGTGTCATGACTCACTGGGTTTGAAGCTGTCATACTGTCATTTTGCCTAACCATGGCTTTGAAGATAAGCCAGAGATTCCTTTTAAGGAACTTTCCTGTAGTGTTGTGAACAATACTTGAAAAGCCCATAGCACTTGGTTTAATGTTACAGTTGCAATACAGTGACAGTTCCTATCCCATAGAGCTGTTGAGTCCTGTGATTGAACACAGTTTTGGGGGACCCGGTGCACGTTCTGAACCTGGAATGGGCTGTATTTGCTCTCACTGACTTGGTCATGAGCCTGGATGGAAGGGTTTTTATTGTTCCAAGGTGTATGTAGCCCCAGGTGCCGCAGAGAAGCCAGGGAGGACAGAAGTGAAGGGCGGGGGGCGTCACCAGCACACCATAGGGACAGCCAGATGTAGAGGCAGCAGGACCTTTCGGACCAGGGTGCCCCAGCCAGACTCCTGTGGTGCTTGTGGTGTGGGTGTAGAGAAGTCCTGGGGCAGTGCACCCTGGGTACCACGTTTCTGGCTGGCAACTTAAGACTCAAGCAGATTAACCCCATGAAAGATGCCCATGAGGGTCTGTTGTCCCCAAGGCTCCTGAAAAGTGGAGGTCAAGCAAGTTTGAATTGGTTAGCCATGCCCAGGCCGGACTGGATCATTTCTGAAGCAGGAGTTGACTGCTGGGCCTCAGGTGTCTGAGTTGTGCCTCCAGGGCAGCTCCTAAAGACCCAGCTCTGGGTGAGGTCCTGGGGCGGCTGCACACAGCCTGGCACCAGGCGGGGGAAACCACCCTGCAGTAACTGGACTGGGGGGCTGGATCCTCTAGAGATGGGGGTGTTTGGCTGGGTGCGGTGGCTCACGCCTGTAATCCCAACACTTTGGGAGGCCGAGACAGGCAGATCACCTGAGGTCAGAAGTTCAAGACCAGCCTAGCCAACATGGTGAAACCCTGTCTCTACTAAAAATACAAAAATTAACCAGGCATGGTGGCAGGCACCTGTAATCTCAGCTACCTGGGAGGCTCAGGCAGGAGAATCACCTGAACCTGGGAGGTGGAAGTTGCAGTGAGCCGAGATTACACCACTGCACTCCAGCCTGGGCCACAGAGCGAGACTGTCTCAGAATTTAAAAAGGGAGGTGCTGCCCAAGAGGGAGGGGGTTGGTACCTCACTTGGGATGAATACCTAAGTTGCTGTCAGACAAGTCTGGGAAGAGGCAGCCAGGACACACTGCTGGTCGCTGGGAATGCCTCCAAAGTCTGAGTTAGATGCTTTGAACACGACCCCTCTAACCTAATGTTGCTCATGAGCCTTTGGTGTTTTCATTCCACACAAGGCGGGCCCCTCTGAACCAGCTATCCTCCTTCGCTGCATTGGTCAGACTTCAGACCATTTCCTTCTGTTGATCAGCAAGTCCGTGCCATTCCAGTGCATGGGAGCTTCACTGGAAGGATGTTGCTGTCCTCTGAAACTGTACTGTGCAGTGCTGGCAGGTGCTCCGGAACAGCTGGGCCTGGGTCTCTGGAGCTAGGAAAGGCAGAACAGTGCGGCTGGCGCCTGCCCTGTTCTCAGCAGCAGTGGGCCCACCTGCCCTCCACATACACGGTGTCTGCGGTAGACACAGAAAAAAGATGTGCCCATTTTCTTTAGCTGCTGCTGTCTCCTGAGCCTTCTGCAAGGATCCTGGCCCATGTAAGCAGCCTTCCCTGAACCCTCTTGCTTCAGACAACCTGGGGTGGGCTGTGGGGATGTGAGGCCTTGGGCTGTTCTGCCCCACAGGGGCCTGTGTTGTGGAGGACAGGAAGTGTGGAAAAGGGAATGAGAAAGGAAAAATGCAGAAATATTCTAAAACCTTTTTATTATCCAATAGGATACAGAAAAAAGTGCAAATCTAGACTGGGCATTACACCTGTAATATGTTGGGAGGCTGAGGTATGAGGATTGCTTGAGGCCAGGAGTTCAAGACCAGCCTGGGCAAAACAGTAAGAATGTAGCTCTACAAAAAATTTTAAAATTGGGTGGCACGCCCCTGTAGTCACAGTTACTCAGAAGGCTGCGGCAGGAGGATGGCTTGAGCCCAAGAGTTCAAGGTTACAGTGAGCTGTGATCGCGCCACTGCACCCCAGCCTGGGTGACAGAGCGAAACCTCATCTCTTTTTGATTTTTATTTTATTCATTTATTTATTTTTTTGAGACGGAGTTTCGCTCTTGTTACCCAGGCTGGAGTGCAGGCTCACCGCAACCTCTGCCTCCTGGGTTCAGGCAATTCTCCTGCCTCAGCCTCCCGAGTAGCTGGGATTACAGGCACGTGCCACCATGCCCAGCTAATTTTTTGTATCTTTAGTAGAGATGGGGTTTCACCATTTCGACCAGGATGGTCTCGATCTCTTGACCTCATGATCCACCCGCCTCGGCCTCCCAAAGTGCTGGGATTACAGGCGTGAGCCACCACGCCCCGCCAACCTCATCTCTTAAAAAAATAAAAAGTGCAGAACTCCCTTGTAACTATGTTTTCCTCCAAAGCCTGGCCACAAGGACCATGCTGATCACCACCTCATCCCTGCTCACAGGACTCACCGCCCACAGGTGCTCCCCTCACACTTGTAATGCCTTTTCTCTGGACATGTTTTACGTCTGCAGGATGCCCCTCCACCCACCGGCTTTGCCCCTGCACCTGCGGCAGAGCTTGGTTACTGAAGGAGCAGAGCGTTTGCTTGAGGGCCTGGGAGTCCTGTTTTGTCATGCCTCGTCATTTTACAGTCAGGCAAGGATGCCATTTTCCTTGCTCCCTGGCTACTATTAGGGCAGGTAAAAGGTGAAACCAGATTCAGTCCCTGAGCCCCATGTTCTGTCTACACACTCCTGAAATTTCCAGTGAAAGGTTTAGTCCCTTGGGCAAAGCTGTTAGGAGGAGGGATAGGAAAAGGGACGCCTGTTCCTCAGCAGGTGATGAGCCATGGAGTGTGCCCCGTGTGCCTCTGTGCTCAGCCACTGTGAGCCATGTAGAGATGGCCATGGCGCCTAGCAGGGTACTGCACACAGCAGCAGTGCAGATGGCACACCCTCGGGTCTTCTTCATGCAATCGGGATGGGACTAAAAGTTGGCTCCCCATGCCTAAGAGCCTAGCAGCTGCCTGCCCAACCCAGCCCAGCCTTTCTGCACATCTCCTATTGCTCCTGGAAAGCCTCTGCCTGAGCAACAAAGTTTCCTCGGACTCCAGATGACAGGAATTTCCCCAACCCTATAGCAAAGGCTTTCACACCCCTTATAGCGACGCCTTGGGCCTATCAGGCCTCTGTGGGAAGCAGCAGAGAACCAACAAACGCCATCTCTGAGCACTGTTTCTTTTCAGAACTGTGCCTACTCCCAGAGGGCTGAATTAATTCTATCACTTAGGGAGCGCAAAGCCATTTGTAAGGTAGGGAGTGCCTGTCATGTGGCATCACCTGGTATGTAAACCCCACAGGGGACTTCTGAGAGTCTCAAATGTTCTCAGACACTGAGGTAGGGTAAGACATTTCTCCCCAAGAACCACCACCCTGCAAAGGCACCGAGGGCGCCTCCAGGAGGACTGCCCTATCTGGGCACCCATCTTGTGTCCTGTCCCCCTCCCGGGACTTGACTCACACCGACCTCGGTGTGCCTGGTGCTTCCCCGGGATTGTGCGATGAACTCACACAACTGTCCCGGTGGCCCACATGGATACTGGCCACTGGTCTTGCATCAGAGCAACAGTAAGAAAAGCATTTCAAGTATCCAAGGCAAGTTCTAAGCGAACTGACCCCAACTAGCATGTTTTGCTGGTGAGGGGATAGAGGTGGAGTCAGCGGTGACCTGGGGAAGTTTTCAGGAAGAGGGAAGGTGGATAGGAAGGAAGCAGGAGCAATGGGAACGCCAGGTGGCCTGTGAGGGATGGGCTTGGGGAAGTGGGTGGCTGTGACCAAGGCAGAAAGACGCTGCCTGGGAATTTTTACTGAGGCTCCCCAGCAGGCCCAGGCAGGGTGATTGGTTAATAGGCCCTGCCTTGACTGCACACCTCTGGGGCACCCTCGACATGGCATCTGTGGAACAGCACCCCTGGGGTGTGTGGTGGCAGCCAGCAAGCCTGTAAGTGAACCTGTCGACGCAGTCTTCAAAAATTCCAAGTGAACTTTTCTGGGAATATGGAGGGGCCTCAGTTTCCATCAGATCATCTCACAGGGGCTCCTGGCCTAAGAATGCGCAAGCAGCACTGGTCTGCTGTGTGGGGATGGGCACTGCGGGTGCCCGGCCCTTCCAACCCAGTCACCCCCGGGGCACCAGGGAAGGCCCTGGGCTGAAGCCTAAACACCCAGCAGAAGAATGAGGCAGAAACACCTGCTGAGAGGCTTCAATTGCACCTGGAGAGAACTTGCGGCGGGCAGCAGGTGTGTTCAGGAGAGACCTTCCCCGGAGGCCTGGTCCCTGTGGATCCAGAGCCAGAGCAGAAGCCAGTCTAGGAAGGTGACAACCCAGGACAGCCAACCATCGCTGGAAAAGGGAGGCGATGGACAGGGCTGCACTTAACACCCACAGGCCTGTCTCGGGTGTGACTTTGTGTGGACGGCAAGGACTAGTTTCCGGTGCCAAGCTCTCAACCGCAAGGCAAACTTAGGTTGGGGACCAGGAGGGCAATCAGCTGTCACCCTCCAGCCTGGTCAGTGAGTGCCGAGTGGACACTCCGCTCCTGCCAGGGCGCTCCATGTGTCTGCCTCCAGCTGGGTCCCGGCTGAATCTGCACTCGAGGCCCAGGCAGAGGGGACCCCGCTGGCTCCACCGCCCAGGCCACCCTGAAGTCCCCGCAGGAGGTGCAGCGGACCAGCTCCCCAGCTCCCCAGGAGCCCGCCCCGCGCCATTCCTCCGAGAAGCGCCTTCCTCTGCCCGCCGGCCCGAGAGCACCGTGGCGGCTTCTCTCTCCGGTGCTCTGGCGAGACCAGCGGCATTGGAAGCAGGTGAGCCGTTCCCAGCTGGGGGCGGCACCGGCCTGGGGCGGGCAAATGCATGGGGGCTTGGACTGTCCGCTGGTACCCAGTAGGCGGGTGCGGGACGCCAGACGCGCTGCATTCCCCGGGGTATCGCGTCAGGGAGAACAGCCCTGCCTGAAAAGGCGTCTTGTTTAACACAGAAACACACACAGGGCCAGGAGAAACCATTGTCCTCCCCGAGTCCCACAACGCACAAAGGACACGGCCGCCCTCCCACGCGGAGTCCCTTCCCTCTTTAGAAACAGACTTGCCCCGCGGAGCCTCCGCGGCAGGACCTGGGCCTCCTTACCTGGGGATTTCGGTGTGGACCGAGTACGCGTCGTCCAGAAGCTCTTCAAAGCTACGCAGACTTGTTGCCAAAGAGACAGGCAGGGTTAGAGGCGGGGAGGCCGAGGCGGGAGGGCCCCCACTTCCACAGGGGTCGGGGTCCCCCCCAGGCGCTGGGTAGGAACCTGGAAGGCTTTGCTCAGGGGGGTCCATTTCTCCCCCAATAAACGGATAGATGCGGTGAGGCTAGGACTTAAGGGCAGGCTGTGCCAACTGCTTGGAAGGCAAAATGCCCAAAATCAATGTGGAAAAGCTAAGGCTAGGACGAGAAACGGCAGGACAGTGAGCGTGACCCACGACCCGCGGTGCTGGGGCCACTGTCCTGCTATTAACTGAGCAGCTCACCAGCGTCACAACAGCTGCTAACGGGGGTGGGGCTGGCAGCGGCCATTGCGCATAGTGACGGTCCTCCTGGACGGCATTAATTTTATTTTTTTTATTAGGCACAATACACTCGGCTCTTAGCGTGTGCTAATAGCGTGTTCTCAGCGATGAACAAATATTAACTCATTTCATCCTCACACAACCCTGTAAGATGTATACTACCATCCCCATTTCAGAGAAGGAATGGGTTTAGGGAGCCTAAGTCACTCAGCCCAAATCTAAACTCGGCAGTGCTTAGGTTTGCATTCAAACAGCCTGGGCCCAGAATGCATGCTCTCAACAATTCTACCAAGCGGCTTTTTCCCGCAGCAAAAGCTTCAACATCTTTCACATTTTTGACCCAGAAATCCCTTTGGTAGGAATTTATCCTAAGGAAATAGCCAGCACTGCCCAGGAAGAATTTCTGCAGAACACTGATGTGATGCTGTAACAGTAAGACCTCAGAAGCCACCTCCGTGGCCAATGATAGGAAGGGTGCGACCTCCAGTTGGGACACTACAGAGGAGCTAAAGATCGTGTTCTTGGAGAATTCCTCCTAAGATCCTCCTTTCCAATGCACCCACAGCCGCACTTAGACACACAGAGGAGGGAAAGACAGCAGAGCAGATGTCACACTCCCCCCAGCTAAGGCTCAGCCATGTACTTCTGAAGTACATTAATTGTAATCCAAACAGCTAGTCCTATTTTACCACTGAACAAAGTGAGGCTCAGCTGGCAGATGAAGGGTCCCTGATGTCACAGAAGTGGCGGAGCTGGGGCAGGGTGCACCCACTGGGACTTGCTCTTTCACAGCAACTTGCGTCTCAGTCCACTGAGGGCCATGGAAAGGGCCCTTGCAACTCCTCTCCTACAGCCCAGCCTTGCCTCTGAACAACCTCTTAAGACTTACCTTCAGCATGTGGGTCCCCACTTCAAGGCAAAATAGTTTACGTGATCTCTTTTTAAATGTTTACACCATTTCCCATCCATAAAATTATGCTGCAGGCCCCCAAAATTTCAGATACTAAGGGACCATAATCTGCTATCTGTCCCTAATCTGCTCTCAGTTCCCTAATTATCTAGAGAAAATGACCTAAAATATAACAAAATAGTGAATTTAAAGATATACCCCTGATACCGTTTTAGTGTATTTTAACTCTCATACTAATTGCTAAGGTAGGAATTCTTTTCAATTTCACTTAATGGAAGCAGAGGGGATCAGCAAATCCTGCACATGGTGGTCAGGCCCTGGGCAGAGTGGCTCCAGATGACAGGGAAGGAAACGAGTCTCTACGGGCCAGGGGTATCCCCAGCCTGCTGCCTCCTCCACGCAGGCTTGGAAGACATGACTCCCCAGGTGGAATAGACATGCTGCGTGGTTTCATCTGAAGCACTGCCTCCAAGCCAGCCGGCCCCTTCACAGCACTCAGGGACTTCACAGAACTGCATGGCGGGGCCAGCTGCCTGAGCGTTAGTGCGTCAGGGGAGCACCTTATCAGCTACTGGCCTCAGAAGAAGCCGTGGAGGGGCAGGGAGAGGCCACGGCTCCCACAGAGCCAGGGTCTGCACATACACACTCCGGGGGGGCGTCACGTGTGGTGGGAGTCAGGAGAGGGGTAAGAAGGCAGGTCTCTGGGTTTTACTTTGGACACCTGTATCCCAGTGCAAATCCAAGCACAGTTCCTTGGTGGAGCTGGATAGAACTCAACAGAACACAGGGTGTTGAGTCTCAGCAGCAAGCTGTGTGTGGGGTATGGACACTGGGCCCTTAGACACCTGCCCAGCACTAGAGGCCATCAGAGGCAGGGCAGGTAGAGAGCACAAGGCCTGTGTCTGGGGTTGGACCACTAGCTGCAGAGGGCGCTAACACACCCTAGCCGGTGGGACCCCAAGGACCTGAGGGTTCTCCTTAGAAGTCTCCAGAAAATCAGACCTTTGCGTCCTGTGAGCCGGTGCTGGGGTGTAAGGAATGGCCCTCTCTTGCTCACCACCTTACCCTACAGGAGAGGGCTGGACTGACTTCCAGATTCAAACACTCAAGCCCTAACCCCAGCCCCTTGAAATGTGGCTCTATGTGGACACAGGACCTTTAACGAGGTAAAATGAGGGCCATAGGGGTGGATCCCAATCCAGTCTGACCAGTGTCCTCACAAGAGGGGAGTAGATGGGAAGAGGCACCAGGGCCACGCAGGCCCCGAGGAGGCAGAGCCTGTAGCCCAGGAGAGAGAGGCCTTGGGAGAAACCAAGCCCACCCACTCCTCAGTAGTGGACTCAGCCTCCAGAACTGTGAGGAAACAAACTTCTGTGTCAGCCGCCCAGTCTAGGGTGTTCTGTTATGGCCATCCTAGCAGACCAGTACAGATTCCGGGATACCTCTGCTTTACTCACTGCCTAAAATGCTTGGTAAGGAACACAATAAACTAAAAGACTGTTTGGTTAATACTTTTAATTACGTGATTATAATTATACAATTTCCATTATTTGATATTTTGTATAAAACCAGTTACAACTCACAAGATTTTCAAATGTGACAGTATGTATCAAACTACATATATATGCAAAGTTTACAGGCCATTAGGAAGCTTTATCTTAAAAATACCTTCAGGAAAATAAACATTCATTCAACCAGTTCTCTTGGCTTTAAAAAATATGATTTGAAATAT
Organism: Leontopithecus rosalia; assembly: GCA_028533165.1. NCBI lineage: Eukaryota > Metazoa > Chordata > Mammalia > Primates > Cebidae > Leontopithecus > Leontopithecus rosalia. Next base: position 124,426,717 of record CM052648.1, read on the forward strand.
ACACTGTTAAAAAAAAAATCAAGACAATGATTGATCAATACTGATCAGTTACATTTTAAAACTTTTAATAATCTGTACATGAGTGCAGGTTAGATAAAAGTCTGCAAATTATTAATAGAAAACTGCAGTACTATCATCGGATGAACACGTCTGCTAACAATTCTACCAGGTAATTAAGGAGGTAATTTCCTACACAGTATAGGTGAATTGTCCAGTCTTTAAACACATCTGGAGTCATCTCCACTCAGTGATGTGGAGAATACCCCGATGTGGAGAGTGGAAGAGCAGCAGCTAGCCTCCCCAGGGCAGTTTCAGTGGGAGATAACTATTAAAGGAACGATAAAATAGGTTTTAAAAGTTGCTTTTGATGAGCACTGCTTTCTAAAATACAATGATTTTTTAAAATGTAGAAAGAGAAGCAGTTGAGCTATGTTAAGAACAGACATCCAATGAGTACACTGCTTCTGTGGCTCCAAAGTTGACTGGGAAGAGGGCAGGCCCCAGGAGAGCCCTTGGGCTACACACAAGCCCAGGCCTCGTGACAAAGCTTGGGAACTCCTCTAAAATTTGCTTGGCCCAAGAAAGAGAGGTAGCAATCACCCTTGTGAGAGGGCTGGGGGAGGGGAGGAAGTGGGTGAGGGACAGGCCAAGGGCATCAAGCTCAGAACGGGGGAATTCTGGAGGCTGGCAGAGCCTCATGCTGCCAGGAAGCATTGACCATGCCTGGCCACCTGTTCTCACAAGGCGCTGCTCCCCGCCAAGGTCTACAAAAAGCGACATCCATCCGTACTTCTAGGAACCCAGTTTTGCTGCAGACGCTCTTCCTCTGGACTGTGCCTGCCTCTTGAAAATTTTGAGTCCCCAGAAAGCTTCAAGGGCACTTAAAAATACTCACTTCTAATTATAATTCCATTTGCAAACTGTCCTGGTGTACTTTCAGGGCTATTTAAGGCGCTTAAGGGAATCTTTCCACCTGACACACAGTTTCATATTCCACAGCAACGTCTTCTATAACAAGGACTCTAAGTCAGAATCCCAGAAGATTCTGGGTGTTTGTGGTTTCAGTTGAGAGTAAGGGGAAGAGTCCATTCTCATTCATAGCAGGAAGAACTTTCCATCCCTCAAACCCAGAGACTTCCTGGATTCCAGAGATGTGATCCCCAAAGGAAAACTGTTGCTATGAAAACCATCCCAAGTCATTTGGTTATTACAAGGAATGCTTCCTCACCAAATCACAAGCTTCCTATGACTCATTTCAGTGAGCCAGTTAAATAGAAGGATTTTTACAAAGAGCCACAGTGAAAGAAATTGTAGCTGGAAACTTGAGCAGGCGACATGAAGAGGCAGTTTATAAAATGAAAAAGGACTGTGGTTCCGCTGACGCCCTTCCTTTTCTTGGACAAAACACCAGGAGGCTTGTTCACCCGGAGGAAGACAGTACTCACAAGAGCCGTGGCTGCTGCATGTTTACTTGTTCTGATGGGATGAAAAGCCAAACTAAGAAGGGTTCAGAAGGAAGCGCAATTTTCACAACTACCTGGATTATTATTTATGGAGGGGATGGCCTTAAAAAGGGTAAGGGGAAGAGGAGGTGCCCTGAGAATTCAATGCTTTGTGCATGGCAGGGTTTGAATATTTATATTGTCTTAGCTCAAAAGAGCAAAAGGAATGTTCCTTCCGCCACTCAAATCTTATTGAAGAGTGGTCTTCCCACAGGCAAGTGGGTCTTTGTGCCTATTCATTTCCAGGGACAGAACACCACTGTTTCTCTGTGATCCAGTCCCCAGCGTTTAAAGGCTGGGCTGACCCTACCCCGTAGTGCCTGTTGGGGAAAGAGTCGCCTGTTTGGCTAAGACAACGGCATCTTCCGTCTCCGCTGATGCCGGTCAATTTCATACTTTCTTCCCGATCAAGTACACCAAAATGGAGGCACTGCCTTTCAATTACTTTTTGCATTAAAGACTTTAACCTGTTCATTCCAACTGCTTTTATTCCTTGCAGTTTTGTGAAAAGGGCAGCTTCTTAAAATGGAATTGCCTACTGATCTGGTGCATGCCTTGTGGCTTAGGAGGGCATCTGGTTCCCACTGCCTGTCAACCTCTTGGCCCTCCATGCTCCCAGCACAGGCAAAAATGGGTTAACAATCATTAAATCACCCACTTCTTATGGAAGGAACCGAGGTGGGTACTAAATATTCTTTTATTTGGGGCCCTCTTTTTTTTTTTTAAAGCAGCAAATCAATTCTGTTTCTGTAATTTCTTCATGGCACAGACTCCGCTGTGTTTCAGTACAGCTGCGGGAGAAGGCACTCTGCAGAGTTACTAGTTGTGTTCCCTAACCAAAGGCAACAGTGAGGTCCAGAAGCAGATCGCTGTCACTGAGATCGCAGGCCACATCAATGGCCTTCAGCTGATCTCAGGAGGAAAAAAATTCCAATGTTACAGAGAAGGACTAAAAAAGCGGTAACTTTTTTTCTTTTAAGCCAACATTATTTGGAATTGTGGTTTCCAAGGGGAAAAACCAACAGTGTGTTTTTTCCAGGCATGGAAGGGAATATGATGTTAATTTGTATGACTGGCAACCAAACAATGGGCAACCTCGCAGTTCTTCAGTCCCTTAAGGACAGAGAAAGGAATGACTGGAACATCTTCCAACTCTGAAGTCAGCTTCTCCTCCTGAGTCTTCTTTTACCATTAATATTCTCTTGCAAGTTTTGGGTTACCAAGGTTCCACCTGGTATTACAACATGCAACAGTGTTTAAATGTGGTTTTCACAGATTCTTGTTAATAAAGCACTCTTTGGTGGAAGACAAGCAGCTTGGGTACTTAACAGAGTTAACATTACAACAGTATTACAAAGAGTCAAGTGAAGACGATTAAGCCAGATAGTATCAAATTACAGAAAGTACCATTTCAGTAATGCCTTTTCTACTTTATAAATTTTGACACAGGGTCACAAGGTGAACAGAAAACAAACACATAAAAAAAACCTCCATCAGATCCTCAGTTCTTCTGAAGGCCAGCGACTACAATGATTGCCATCACAGGGACACACATGCACCACAGACCGACCAGCTCTCTGGGTACCAGAGGGCTTGGGTATTTACACCTGAGACTAAATTTACAACAGCATTTTTGTCGTCAAGCTTGAGAGCTGGGCCCCTCTTTGTGTCATTCCCTTGCACCCAAACTCCAAATTCATTATTGAAACTCCAGTGGACATTTTCTCCATTGAACCAACTTCTTAGGTGGAAAGCAACTAAGGCTTTTGCAATTTTGTTTTGTTTTCAAATTGTGCTAATTTCCGTCGCAGTTTTCAGTTCCTAGAGTCTTCCTTCACCTCTGGTCACAGGTTTTTACTTAACGCAAGACTGTTTTAGTCCTTGAAATGGAGAGACTACAGGGGGAAAAAAAGGACTTTTACCATAAACTTTTACGCAGCGTTCACAGGCAGTTTTCAAAGACAAGGAGGGCAACATAATAAAAATGCTGACATGCTAAAAAGTATATGCTTGCTGTAAGTTTCTAATGACAAATACTCTGGAGAAAACAACACACTATCAACCACAAAGAAAAAAGACACATGGGAGAAAGGGAGAGCAGAAAAAGGTTCAGTTCTGCAAAAAATAGAAATTTAAAAAAATAAATAAAAATAATAAAAGACGGACGGGCAGAGGCAGCAGAGCCAGGAAAGTACCATGACGCCGCCAGAGGCACGTGCTGCAAAGCACTCCTCCTTCTTCCCGCTGAGGAACCAGGTTATGGGAGGAGTGGGCAGAATGAAAACACAGAGAACTGTTACTGGGTTATTTCAAAAGCCAGAATTTGGTCACAGAAAAAGCTCTGGCACCTAAGCAGTTTCCAGCTCCGCTGCACACAGGAGGCACCCCACGGGCTACCTGCCTCCACACTCCACAATCCTCACCCTGCCTCCCTCTCCGCTCCTTCCCCAGTTTGTGACGCTACACTTTCAGTTCAATAATAACTTTCAGAAAACAAACAAAACCAAAAGAAGAGTCAGAAAAACCACTTCCAATCTGGAGGGGACCCTCTCCCGATGCTGCTGCTGTGCTCTTCAGGGAGGAGCATCTGAATTGATCATTTCACTTTCAGAGAACCCAACAGAGCACTGAGTCAAAAGATCCGGGTCAGCTGGTGAGGCAAGTGGGAAAAGATCTGGAATTTCAAAGGTTCATTAATATTTTAAAAGACTGGAGAGAAACAGTATTTTAAAAAGAAACATTTAGAGACAGCCTTCTGGAACTCCTCTCCTGATGGACTTTGGGAGATAATGGCAGTAGCCAAAAATTCATGCCCAGAGGCAATGAAACAGGCACGGAGATCTCTGAGGGTCAAGAGGCAGTGGCAGGTGTGACATGGGCAAAGCCACACGAGAACACTAAAGAAGTCAGAGGTCCTAGATGCAGCTACTCCCAACTGAAGGGCTCCTGAAAACACATGTGTTTTTTGAGGCTAAGGAAAGAGGCCGGGCGCGGCAGATCATGCCTGTAATCCCAGGACTTTGAGGGGCTGAAGTGGGCAGATCACCTGAGGTCAGGAGTTCAAGACCAGCCTGGCCGACATGGTGAAACCCCACTCTACTAAGAATATAAATAAAATTTTAGTCAGGTGGTACACACCTACAATCCCAGCTACGCAGGCAGCTGACGTAGGAGAATCGCTTGAACCTGGGAGGTGGAGGTTGTAGTGAGCCAAGATCACACTACTGTACTCCAGCCTGGGGAACAGAAGGAGATGCTGTCTCATAATTTTAAAAAAAGCCCAAGGAAAGAACCTGAGCATTTCTCTCCCCAGCCCCTGCAATATGAAGAATTAGGTACAAAGCACCCCAAAGCCCCAGACCTTAGGTTTGGGTTGGCAGCGGCAGCAGAAAGATGTTTCCCAATGATGCAACTCAGAATTAAAGTCACTTGTACATGACTGTTTCTTAGAAAATGAATGAAGTTATCATTTATAAAAAAAGAAGAGCCTGCCCAAAAGAAACAGCATAAGCTAACACAAGCACCAGTGGAAGGGCTGCATGAAGACATGAAGTGAATGTGAGCAAATGAGGCAGCTGCAGGCTCTCCACCTGGAGCACGATGAAATTTCCAAGACTGTTTAAAGAGAGCTCTTCAGAGAGGTTATGTGAGAACACTGAAAACAGGTCAAGTTCAACGGAGCCTATTATTTGCTGGATTTATTACTTCTTAAAAGAGAAAGGTTAGCATGGATTTACAGCTCTAATAGAAGTGGGAGGTGGAGAAGCCCAATCGCCTCCCTCTCCAGACTTGGGGAAGGGAATGAGAAGATGCCACACAGAGCACTGGCAGGGCTGAGGGCTACAGATGCTGCCTGGCCGCTGTCCCAGACCAGTGGCCACATGAAATTTAGGTGTCAATGTGGCACAGCTTCAAATGGATACAGAAGGGGATAGTCATCTGCTGTGAGAAACAGTGGCACTTTTTCCCAAAGACAAACAGTTTCAGACATCACTCCTATTTTTTTCATCACCCCCAAATTATTGCTCTTTTGCCGTTTGTGAAAAAGTTCCCCAAAGCTGAAGTGCCTCGCAGTAAACCCGAAAATCAAAAGTGCCAATTAAGTGCAAAGTGAGTTTGGGTGGATTCTTCATCCCGGACACCAAGGAACATGAAAATGGAAGGTCAAGTTCCAATGTGTCACCGAGGTGACAACGAACCAGTAAGAAATGGCAACCCTGGTGCCTTGTAGGGAGGGACGAAAGGACCCCAAAGAGTGCTGTATTTTTTTTTCTACTGCTGTTTAAAGATTTCAATTCAATACTTTGAATTTACTCAACAATCTCAGTTCATACTATTTTGCCCAGAATCAGACCATGCACCAGTATTCTAATTCCCTCATTACCCTGCAACCAGAAATGAATACTAGTCAGCAGGATATTATGAATAATATTTAGTAGGATAAAAGCTCCAGGCTATAGCTTGGCTGCCCCCAGTTCTCAAAAACTATACGTAATTTATTTGCCTTTCTTTTGTAAGCTGTAGGTGGATTAACAGGTAAGGTGATGTGAACACAGACCAAAGCCCCAAAAGAGGCACAAAAAAAGAACCCACATAGAGGAAGGTGGTTAAATAAACCGTGAGCCCCAATTCATCCTCACTGCTCAACTCCAACATCATCTCTGAAAGTCCATGTTAGAATTTAAAGTAAGTCTTTCTGGTTTTTAACATTATCCAGAATTCCTGGAAACTGGCTTGGGCCATTTCAGCATTCAGTCCAGATCACTGACTGTGTAATCTACCTTACGAGCCTCACAGCATCCTTACAGGGACCTCAGCCAGATGCTCACTGCCGCCAGGAACCACTTCTCCAGAGAAGCAGGAGTTCAGGTCACCAGAGTGATGTGAAAAAGCAACAAGACCCAGATAGAAAAATGGAGGCAAGACCAGCCCTTCCTTCCTCAGAGGAAGGTGGTGTGACCTGGCAAGCATCAGCCAGGCTTCTGGACTCGATTCCTCTGTAACCTAAATGCATAATCTAAAAAAGCAAAAAGCAGAATTACATATGCAAGACACAGTAGGCTGTGATAAAAGCCTGAGCAGGCGGGTGCAGTGGCTCACGCCTGTAATCCCAGCACTTTGGGAAACCAAAGAAGGTGGATCTCTTGATGTCAGGAGTTCGAGATCAGCCTGGCCAACATGGCAAAACCCCATCTCTACTAAGGATACAAAAATTAGCCAGGTGTGGTTGTACACACCTGTAATCCCAGCTACTCGGGAGGCTGAGGCAGGAGAATGGTTTGAACCCAGGAGGCGAAGGTTGCAGTGAGCCGACAGCACCACTGCACTCCAGCGTGGTCGACCCCAGCCTGGTTGACTCTGTCTCAAAGAAAAAAAAAGCCTGAGCACTCATACTTAAAAATAATATACCCGCTTCAAGACATACCAAAATTAACTGTCATCAATAGTAGACTTTTAATTTTTTTTTTTTTTTTTAAAGACAGAGTCTTGTTCTGTTGCCCAGGCTGGAGTACAGTGGCATGATCGTGGCTCCATGCAACCTCTGCCTCCTGGGTTCAAGCGATTCTCCTGTCTTAGCCTTCTGAGCAGCTGGGATTACAGACACCTGCTACCACACTTGGCTTATTTTTGTATTTTTGGTAGAGACGGGGTTTCATCATCTTCACCAGACTGATCTTGAACTCTTGACCTCATCCACTCACCTCTGCCTCCCAAAGTGCTGGGATTATGGGCATGAGCCACCACGCCCAGCCTGAATGTTTAATGGTTTGGCTCACGTAAAAGTGTCAGTTAAAACACACCTATTTCCCTTCACTTATTGTAGAAAAATTGGAAAATAAGATGATAAAAAAGAAAAAAAAAACCAACTGTCCCACCAACCAGAACTTTTATTAGTATCAGGGCATATTTTTCCTTTGTCTTATTTCTATACATATATAGTATACTTACAAAATTAGAGTCATACTTCAGAATATTTCTTTTTTTTGAGATGGAGTCTTCCTCCATCTCCCAGTCTAGAGGGCAGTGGCGCGGTAGGTAGTCTTGGCTCACTGCAACCTCCACCTCCCACATTCAAGTGATCTTGCTGTCTCAGCCTCCTCAGTAGCTCGGACCATAAGTGTTCCCCACCACGCCTGGCTAAGTTTTGTATTTTTAGGAGAGACTGGGTTTCACCACATTGGTTATGCTGGTCTCAAATTCCTGACTTCAAGTGATCCGCCTGTCTCAGCCTCCCAAAGTGCTGGGGTTATAGGTGCAAACCATACTTGAGAATTGTTATGTGTGGCTGTTTTCACTCATCACTTGGTGAACTAAACTATATGACTCCCAAAGCATCTGGCATAATGTAACAATGTTGAGCCCATTTCCTGTTTCTCACTGTTATAAATAACACTCTGCATTGTTCCAATGTACCTAAATCTTTGACCTTTCATCAGTTTTTCTCCAATATTCTTCTCAAGTACAACTGGAGGGTAAAGAAATAGGAATATTTGATACATCTCCGATGAAAAATTTTAAATCCTGAAATCATGAGTCAGTGCCTGACAGTCCTCAAATCCTCATGGGGTACTGCTGCATCCCCATGTGAGTGTAAGTGTGCAGGAAAGTTGTACAAAACAAACAGCAAAGAGGAAACACAATACAGCTGAACAAGTCCTCGAGTCGCAAAGCGCACAGAGCTCCTAGCTCTGCCAAGGGTCTCTTGGGAGACTGGCTGTTTTGCACTGGGGACTAATTTCACACTGATAAGGCCCCTGGGCCAAAAGCCTCACATATACAGGGCAAGGAAGTTGAAAAGAAGAGAGGCACATGTGCAGGACATTTTAAAGGCTGGTTCTGATTATCTCCTGGTCACTCATGTCTATTAGAAGAGATCATTTTTACCAGGAAGACAAAAACAGGGCTGCAAGGGCTGCCAACACCAGGCAAAGATGAAAAGTTGCCCCCTTCCACTCCTGGGCCATCTCTTCTCTCTTCAAATGGTATCTGTTTTCAGACTACTGTAACATGATGTGTCCACTTCATGAGAAATATCTAAAGACAACAGAATCACCAACATGGTCACAGAACACATTGGCTTCCTTGTGAAATTCTGCCTACACTTACTGAAGACAGTGATGACAGTGAAAGAAGTAACTGAGCCTCAGGTGTGGGCTGTGGCCAAGAGGACAAAGAGTCACCTGGTAGAGAAGGATCCCCAAACTCTCTAGAATTATCTCATTTCCACCATCACACTAATTTGCAGCTAACTGTCCAGCAATGATGCTGTATCTGATATACACCTAGAAAGATGTCCTCCAAGTCCTGACAGCCAGCTTTGGAAATTCTTAATTTAAAAACTTTCCCTTATCATGACCCAGAGATCATACTTGCAGTGTTGAGAGTTACTTCTGAAAAACAAAACAAAAGCCTACATTAAAATAATCCAGATTTTCTTAGACAATGAACAAGTAATACACATTTGATTAATTTCCCATCACAGAGCTTCTACTTTCTCCTAATTTCACATCACTCTCCAGAGATAGGGCCCAAAGATTAAACTGGAAAAGCATTGCTTGCAGAAGAGTAGGATTCTTTTCTCACCTTTTAACACTGCTTTTCCTTGAAGCAGATCTGGTGGTTCGTTTAGTAATGCCTGCACTGCCAGAAATGTTAGGTTCAGATGTTTTACAGCTCTGAACACTGGACTGAAGAATTACTCTGAAAATAGTTGAAAAAAAAAAAAGATTATATTCACTGAAACCATTTGTAAATACTTGACAGAGGAAGGTATTTTTGCACTTTAGTGCAAATTGTCTTATTGAGAATTTAAAGGATTTTCCATTAACACATTTGCCAAAAAAAGAATCTGAAACACATTTTTACATCAAGTCCTTTTAAAATGAAGCATCTCATTTCTCTTTGAAGGTTAGACAAAGATAACCAGAGGGCTTTGCTTCCGGAAGATGAATGGCTTGGCATTTTAAGCAATTCCCACACCAAAGAAATCCACCAGCCAAACAGATCTTTGTGCCCAAAAGTAAAAGCAGCTTCTCAGACTTTTAGTCATGAAACAAGACACCATTAAGAAGCCCAAATTCTTAAAATAAGGAACATAAATTTAAAAAGTAACTACACGATATTCACTCTTCAAAGCTGTAAGTATGGGTAATAATCCACTAAATCAATACTAGTTTTATATAACATTTCAAAAATTTAAAAAGCATTTAAGCAAAATATGAGTTTTGTCTGGATTATAACAACTTACTAAATCTCCAAGTGCCACTAAAAAGAAAGTGAAAACACTTAAATTTTGTAAAGCTTGCCTTAATTAAACTCTCAAAATCTTCAGAAACTGGGGTGTATGAGAGTAGACTGCCCAGGAGGAAATACAAAAGAGAGCATTCTGAGATAAAGGCCACACGGAATGTCCTTTTGGAGGCAGATGGTCCTTTGTTTTTTTTTTTTTTCCTCTTTCCTCTTTAAATTGTCATAGGGAAAACAGCAGAAGACATCAAAAGATTTTATATGCAATTCTTTTTTTTTTTGAGACAGAATCTTGCTCTGTTGCCCAGGCTGGAGTGCAGTGGCGTTATCTCGGGTCACTGCAACCTCCTCCTCCCGAATTCAAGAGATTCTCCTGTCTCAGCCTCCTGGATAGCAGGACCACAGGTGCTCACCACCTCGCCCAGTTAATTTTTGTATTTTTAGTAGAGGAGGGGTTTTGCCATGTTGGCCAGGCTGGTCTCGAACTCCTGACCTCAGGTGATCTGCTCACCTTGGTCTCCCAAAGTGCTGGGATTATAGGCACAAGCCACCATGCCAGGCATATATGCAGTTCTTTTCATCAAGAGATAATCACTGACAAACTAAACACATATACACACATTTATAGATACCAACGTTAATTTTTCTGAAAGAGAAGACACTGACTTAAAAAACTTTCTTCTCTCCTATTCAAACATAAAGGTGAGAAAGCCAGTAGCAACTTATGAGAACCCAGCTCAAAAGAGTAAGAAGGAACCATTACAATTAGTGAGCATCCCAACTCACAGGTCTGAGCTACCACCATGCTGGCTAATATACCAAAGAAAGGGCCTTAAAATATGCTAAGATTAACTAGTTGCTACAACCTTAGCATGACCCAAACCAAAGCATATCCAATGTTTAGTAAAATGCTAAAGGTCTCATCACTAAAAGGCAACCAGAGCATAAGGTGGAGGTTGTCTAGGCCAGCAGTCCCAAGCCTTTTGGTGAGAAGGGAAAGGGCAGCTTTCCCCACTGTTTCACTTTAATTCATGCAGGATTTTTGAAGGCCCCATGAAACTAGCTTTCAGTCTCACACAGGGACATGAATCCTGGATAAATCAGCCAATGTTTGGTTCAGAAATTCTCATAGAGTGTGATCATCTGAAATGTTAAATGTTCTAACAAAACAGAAAAAAGGGCATAAGTGCAGGCTTAAACCTGTAATTCCAGCACTTTGGAAGGCCCAGTCAGGAGGATCACTTTGGCCAGGAGTTTGAGATCAGCCTGAGCAACACAGTGAGACTTTTCTCTACAAATAATAATAATAATAATTAGCTGGGTGTAGTGGTGCATGACTGTGGTTACAGCTACTCAGAACCCTATGGTAAGAGGATCACTTGAGCCTGGGAGGTTGACTGCAGTGAGTCATGTTTGTGTCACTGATCTCCAGCCTGGGTGATGGAGAAAGACTCTGTATCGGAAAAAAAAAAAAGAAAAAGAAAAAAGAAGAAAAGAAAAGAAAAAGAGTATATGCAGACTTAATTGTAGGATGAAAGGCAACTAATACCCTGGCTTGTCAATTCTACTTCTAAAAACAAAGAATTATTTAAAAAAAAATTTTTTTAAGGCACGGTCTCACTGTGTTGTCCAGGCTGGAGTGCAGTGGTGCAATCATAGCTCACTGCAGCCTCAAATCGTTGGGTCAACTGATCCTCCCACCTCAGTCTCCAGAGTAGGTGGGACTACAGATACATGCCACCACACGCAGCTAATTTTTTATTTTGTAGAGATGGAGTCTTGCTATGTTGCCCATGCTGGTCTCAAAATCCTGGCCTCATGTGATTCTCTTGCCTTGACCTTCCAAAGTGTTTGGATTTATAGGCATAATCCAGCCTGCCTATCCCTAAAAATTCTTTGTTTATATAAAGGAGAAATATTTATTCATCTCTGCTAAGGATTTGAATCTAGAATTTTGCATAAAGAATCCCAAACCGAAACAATCTGCTGCTGCTTTGCTGCTGCTTTCTGAAGCCCAGGCCGGCGCTGGTGCTGCCACTGTTCTCATCCCTGCCCATCGTCCATTCCCTTACGTGTGGAGAAAATGAGACTCCTCTTAGCTTTTTTTTTTTTTTTTTAAATACAACACATACTTCTCAAATAATTTGAGGCCATGGTTGGCCAAAAGTACAGACAACAATCAAACCGCAATATCATTAATCTGAGGAAGAAAGAACTGATGTACTGCCTGCTAAGGAAATCTGAATCCTGATTTCTCAGATTAACTATGACTGAAGTATTTAAATGCCATTCAAAACAAGAAACTACTGCTAAATCACATAGTCAGGCTGCTAGAAAACAGCTTTGAAAAAGTATTTCTCTATAAAATTAGTATGAATTAAGTGAACTGATATAATAATAATATTAAATAGCTAGTAATTTCTGTAGAACTTTAAAATCAAGAAAATGATAGAACTTGAGAGTGTATTAATCATACCAGGGAAAATATTCCAGTTATTTGCACAACAGCATGGTAGTTATCCTAACTGCAGGTTATGCATTAAGTGGGGGTCAGGGGAGAACTCCTCTGAGCTATCGCCAGTGACAGCACACACCACCTGACAGGCACAAGAGGGTGACGTGCTGCCTCCGCCACGGGGATCCCAGGCACTTGCTTCCTTCTGCCTTCCAATCCAACCAAGGCCAAGCATGGCTTTGCAGAGCAGTGTGCAGCAGATAAGATTTTCTTCCTTCCCAAACTCCCCTGACAAAATCCTCCGTCCTGCCTACCTCTTGCCTATACTGCAGTTCACCTTCTTCTCGGCAGCATCCTTGGAGCCTCTGTACTCTCAGATTTCAGATGCAGTGAAATCTGCAACTCAAGGAACACAGCAAAGCCAAAAACTAAAAAGCCAGATCTGCAATATAAATATCCAATTCCAAGAAAAAAAATCCATCAGGGCAACTATGCACTATGAATACTGGCTGTCCACTACAAGAGTGTGCACAAAAGTGACCCTGAGGCCGGACGTGGTGGCTCACGCCTGTAATCCCAGCACTTTGGGAGGCCGAGGCGGGTGGATCACGAGGTCAAGAGATCGAGACCATCCTGGTAACATGGTAAATATGGTGAAACCCCATCTCTACTAAAAATACAAAAAATTAGCTGGGCATGGTGGCACGTGCCTGTAATCCCAGCTACTCAAGAGGCTGAGGCAGGAGAATTGCCTGAACCCAAGAGGCGGAGGTTGCAGTGAGCCGAGATCGCGCCATTGCACTCCAGCCTGGGTAACAAGAGCAAAACTCCGTCTCAAAAAAAAAAAGTGACCCTGAAGCCCTGCAGCCTCCAGAGAAGCCTTTCCCACTATCTCCGAGTCCGACTCAGCAGCCTGAGTGCTGTTACAGCCTAATTCTCTAGGCATGCCTTGTAATAGGAGCTTTTCACTGGAAACAATCCATCAGACAATGCCACACCACCTGCGTCCACTGCCAGCAGAGGTGGGTGGTGATGATGGTGGATGGTGGCGCTTAGGAGTCACCTATCTTATAAATAAGGCCCTTTTGAAAGAAGTCATGGGGGTGCTACAAAGATGATACTTATTAACACCATTGTAACTGTCCCAAGCTTTTTGCTTCTGAAACTTCAAATAATTAGGCAGGCTAAAATGAATACTCTACTTGGGTCTAGAATGAAACGGCAAATGTCACTAACCACCACAACAAAAGTAGTTTACATGGAATACTGGAAACAAAAGAGCCTAATAGAGACCATTTTGAAACTTACTCTGGGAATGATATTCAACCACAAAGTGCTTAAGTATTATTAGCAACTGCTCCCACCCATTCAGAACATTGTTGTCACTTGGAACAGTCTGAGAAGAATAAATCTATGTAGTGCATGATGCTCTTGAGTCAGAATATGTGGCAATAGAAGTTTACTAAGAGAAGTAAAGGAGAAAACACCCAGAAGGTTAATCTACCTCAGAAATACAGAATGCACAACAATAAGCTTGTATTTGTAAGATATTCAAGAAAATGCCATAAATAGGAGCATGTTAAGCAGGTTTTGCCTAATTCTGAAGAGTGAAATCAGCTTGATTTTTAAATCTTTCTCAGCTATGTGAAAATACTCAATGAAACCACAAAGTACCAGAGTTGGTTGCAATGGAATTTTTCTTTGGAAGAGATCTTGCAAGGAACTTTGCATTCTTTCATAACTTCCAAGTCCAAGAGGAGACAAGAGAAGAAATTCTGAAAATATGAGTTAAGGAAAAAGCTTCAGAGAAGGAAGAATGCAGCTCAGACACAGGAGGGTGGCTGTGGAGCCCGTGACACAGGACACACCCGCCCCCTGGGGGTCTCCAGCGTGCTGTTCCAGAAGTGGGCCTCTTCCACATTCTTCTGCAGAAATAAAGCCTCTTCGCTGTTAAAGTCTTCATTTCAAAGATGAAAGATCTCAAGAAAATGCAAATATGTTACTATTAGGCTAATAGAGACATTGTGGCTACGTCTCAGCAAGGAGAAAAGCAGGAGTAGTGACTGCCATATGGAAATGCACCCACCTAAAGAGGTGGCCTCAGCTCCAACCTCCTACTTTCATTTAGCATCAAGTGTTACACACTGTGCTTACTGTATTCCCTAAAGGGGAGGAGACAAAATGAAGACAGAGCAGGAAATTCTGCACACTGAAGAGAGAAGACTTATGAGGGAGCTGCTGTACCATGGTAGATTTAGAGGTTACAAAATCAAATTTTTAATGAAAGTAGATCAGTGGGAAAATGCTTCTTTGCTAGATTGGGAAGGGTATACTCAAGATACAGAAAACTAGAGGGAAACTGCTGTATAGCCAACTGACGAAAAGAAAACCACCCCAATTATCCCAAGCTAACTAAATCCTTTTGATAGGGAAGAAAAACTGTTTTTGTATCTTTATTTATTAACTGCTATTTTAAATATCTGTTAAGGATAAGCACAACTTTAAAACAAGGTATGTTATTTTTAATATCCTTTCTATGAGTGGAACAGTGAAGCCCACCTTCCCTCCCCACCACCATTCCGTTAATTGAAAAGATTCAGAAAAAGAACCTTTGAAAATAGGCAAACCAACAAAGCTAGGAGCTGACAAGGAGAAAAACATGCATTGTGGGAACACACTAGACACCAGAAGTAAGTGACGGCAGAGAAAGGGAACGGGACACTTACAGCAGCTATCTGTCAAGGGGTCCTGATGGCTACTGTGTTCTGAAACCATCGAGACAGAATAGCAGGACGGGAAGAATGTAGTCACAAACAATCCACCAGATGACAACACTACACAGTGCAGAGGTCAGCACAGCTAGGGGGCATCTGGAAAGGGGTGAAGGGGAAAGAACAGATGTTCAAATTGGGAAGCCAAAATAAATATCGCAGTCATCAATCAATCAATCAAGCCATATGTGAATTTTAGACACCCTAAAAGCCCAGAACAGCAATAGGGATACAAAGGGGCAGTCAACAAGGGTGGAGTTTTGCCATTTTACATTGGAGAAAAAAATGCTGTCTTTAAACAGATTTGATACTTAGATAACTACCCCATGCTAATTTAACTTCATGATACTGAAATCAGTCATAGGGAAATGACTGAAGTTATTCAAAAAGTACAAGATGTGTACACACAGAAAACCAAACCAAACCACAAGGAGCAAAGGAGTTAAACCCAGATAACCAAAAACAAACAACCAAAAACAGAAAACCCCAGACTACTTAACAAGATCACAGGAGTCACAACTAAAAATGAATGTAACACAGTAGAATTGATCTCATTTCAATGGAGTCTTTAAATCCTGAATCATTCAGGAAGCCAGGGGAATGGCACATTTCTATAAAATGGTTCATATCTAACCCAGGGCAAGACAAAATGAGCAAATTTCACTTAGGTATGCAGACTATATATTTTTCTTAGTTGTTTTCCACACTCATTTTCCTCATACCATCTGGCTGGCAGTTAGCTTGGTGTTTCTTTATTTTTTATTATTTATTATTTTTTGAGGTGGAGTCTCACTCTACCAACAGGCTGGAGTGCTGTAGCATAATCTCGGCTCACTGCAACCTCCACCTCCTGGGTTCAAGCGATTCTCCTGTCTCAGCCTCCTATATAGCTGGGACTGCAGGCACATGCCACCATGCCCAGCTAATTTTTCTATTCTAAGTAGAGACGGGGTTTCACCATGCTGACCAGGATGGTCTCAATCTCTTGACCTCTGCCCAGCTAGCCTCCCAAAGTGCTAGGATTACAGGTGTGAGCCACCGCACCTGGCTATTTTATTATTATTATTTTTTGACGTGGAGTATTGCTCTGTCACCTAGCCTAGAGTGCAATGGCATGATTTTGGATCACTGCAACCTCCGCCTCCCAGGTTCAAACAATTATCCCACCTCAGCCCCCCGAGTACCTGGGATTACAGGCACACACCACCACACCAGCTAAGTTTTGTATTTTTAGTAGAAACAGGGTTTTACCACGTTGGCCAGGCTGGTCTTGAACTCCTGATCTCAGGTGGTCCGCCCACCTCGGCATCCCAAAATGCTAGGATTACAAGCATGAGCCACCACACCAGGCCTCTTTTTTATTTATTATTTATTTATTTTTGAGACCAAGTTTTGCTCTTGTTGCCCAGGCTGGAGTACAATGACCTGATCTCGGCTCACTGCAACCTCTGACTCCTGGGTTCAAGTGATTCTCCAGTCTCAGCCTCCCGAGTAGCTGGGATTACAGGCTTGCTCCACCATGCCCAGCTAATTTTGTGTTTTTAGTAGAGACAGGGTTTCTCCATGTTGGTCAGGCTGGTCTCAAACTTCTGACCTCAGGTGATCCGCCCGCCTCAGCCTCTCAAAGTGCTGGGATTATAGGTGTGAGCCACTGTGTCTGGCCTCTATTTTTTAAGAGACAGGGGTCTTGCTCTGTTGCCTAAGCTGGGGTGCAGTGGTATTATAATTCACTGTAACTCCAACTCCTAGGCTGAAGCAATCCTCCCACATCAGTCTCCCAAGTAGCAGCTGAGACCATCTATTCATCCCACCACGTCCAGTTAGGTTTTTTTTTTTTTTGGTAGAAACAGGATCTCACTATGTTGCCCAGGCTGGTCTTGAACTCCTGGGCTCAAGTGATCCTCTTGCCCTGACCTCCTAAAGTGCTGGGATTACAGGCATGAGCCACTGTGCCCAGCCTTGGCTTGGTGTTTCTTAATCCACTAGTCTGGGTTCTAGGAGCGAGGAAGGAAACCTCCTTCCAATGACTGCACTTCCAAATGGTCACCTGGATACATCTGTGACCAAATACTAAAGGCTCTACTGAGCCTCTGCTGCATGCGGAGTACTGCTGATCAATCTGGACATGACTGATTTAGCTTATTATGTCATTTTTACTGTTGACCTTATCACTCTCATCATTAAAAATTACATGTCAGGCTGGGCGTAGTGGTTCACACTTGTAATCCCAGTACTTTGGGAGGTGAAGTGGGCAGATCACGAGGTCAGGAGTTCGAGACCAGCCTGGCCAACATGGTGAAACCCCATCTCTACTAAAAATACAAAAATTAGCCAGGTATGGTGATGTGCGCAGGTAGTCCTTGCTACTCAGGAGATTAAAGCAGGAGAATTACTTGAATCCAGGAGGTGGAGGTGCAGTGAGCTGAGGTCGCACCACTGCATTCCAGACTGAATGAAAGAGCAAGACTCCATCTTGGGGGCGGGGGTGGGGGGTGGGGGATTGGAAAATTACATGCCAGACATCTTATTTTGTGGAAACGGATTAGACAAAAGGGTGAACTTGAGATACAACCTAACCTCAACCCACAAGTTACCTACACCATCTTATTTAATCTTCCCACACAAAACAAGCCTACTAATATATATTAAGATCACAGGAGTGAATATTTAAACAGAATGGAATAAATGGCCTGGGAGCACTATAGAACTCTCTATTCATCCCAGCCTTCACTTTCAGTTCCTGATTGAAGGCAGAATGGCCTGAATGCTCAGGTGTCAGCATTATAGATGGTTCCTTGTTCATCTAGTAAATCTCACGGCTTAAGAATTATTTTCCATTGCTAACACATATACCCATGTCCAAACCTGCCAAAATCATCAGTATGCAGAATGACAGGCCTCACAGCTCAAGTTGTGAGATCTACCAAATCCATTTTAGAACAGACAATGTATTTGTCATCATGACCTGAAGATCGGCTCAATGTCATGGTGCCACATAGCTTACTATCATCATTGTAGTCAGGATGAGACAGGCTGAGTAAATGGCCATTTTACAATCGCTAAAAACATAAACTCTCCCCCAAAACTGACCATTTATAAAACAGAAACCGGCTGGGCACTGGTGGCTTATTCCTGTAATCCTAACACTTTGGGAGCTGAGGTGGGCTTATCACTTGAGGTCAGGAGTTCAAGACCAGCCTGGCCAACATGGTGAAATCTTGTTGCTATTAAAAATACAAAAATTAGCTGGGTGTGGTGGAACACACTTGTAATCCCAGCTACTTGGGAGCTGAGGCAGAAGAATAGTTTAAACCTGGGAGGCAGAGGTTGCAGTGAACTGAGATCACCCCATTGCACTCCAGCCTGTCCAACAGAGCAAGACTCTGTCTTTAAAAAAAAAAAAAAAAGAGAGAGAGAGGAACCAATCATTGGAATAATATCTTATGCACCATAACTTTCTCCTAAGAATCACTAGTTCTTGTATATTTCTCACTAACTTTCCTTCTTGCATGTACTGTAAAGACTAAATATCAATATTAAATCAAAATAACCTGCTCACAGAAATCAGTAAGTTAAAATTGGGAGGAAGAAACTGATTTGGTAATTTTCAACCCAAGCCATTGTTGAACACAGTGCCTCAGGGACTTCTATTTCTAAAATAACAACAAAGACACAAGAGGAAAAGAAAGAAAACCTTCGACTGACATTCTTTAGGGCCAAAAAGCTGCAAATAATAGCAGAGAGGGTTTGAAAAAGCAGAGGATGGAATAAGCAAAATGTTGTAAAGGAGGAGGAAGGAGATTTGCTGAGACTCATCAAAAATCCCCTGGGGTCTATACACATAACTCAGAGCTTAGAAAAACTAGCATCTGGGCCGGGTGTGGTGGCTCACGCCTGTAATCCCAGCACTTTGGGAGGCCGAGGCGGGTGGATCACGAGGTCAAGGATCAAGAC
The DNA here is from genome assembly GCA_028533165.1 of Leontopithecus rosalia. Classification (NCBI taxonomy): domain Eukaryota; kingdom Metazoa; phylum Chordata; class Mammalia; order Primates; family Cebidae; genus Leontopithecus; species Leontopithecus rosalia. The sequence continues at coordinate 124,445,646 of CM052648.1, forward strand.
CATCCTGGTCAACATGGTGAAACCCCGTCTCTACTAAAAATACAAAAAATTAGCTGCGCATGGTGGTGTGTGCCTGTAATCCTAGCTACTCAGGGAGCTGAGGCAGGAGAATTGCCTGAACCTAGGAGGCGGAGGTTTCGGTGAGCCGAGATCACGCCATTGCACTCCAGCCTGGGTAACAAGAGCGAAACTCCATCTCAAAAAAAAAAAAAAAAAAAAAAGAAAGAAAAACTAGCATCCTGGTTTCTTCTTTAAAATGTGGCCTAAAAGTCTGTTATTTGTGCTATGTGGGGCTATTTATATATATTATTTTTAGGATGATATTACCAAAAGGAATCCTGAGCTACCTCTTTGTTTTTTTATCTTTTACCACTGTACTTGATTTTACTTACTTATTTTGACAGTCTCACTCTGTCACCCAGACTAGATGCAGTGATCATGTCTCACTGCAGCCTCGGACTCCTGGGCTCAAGTGATCCTCCCAACTCAGCCTCCCACATAGCCTGGTCTACAGGCGCATGCCACCACGCTCAGCTAGACTTGAACTCAGGTTAGTGAGGGTAGCAGATTCAGAGGGTGACTAAAGGAAATTTCCTATTTAACAAGAACTTTTGACTAAGCAGGATTTGTATCCCCTGACTCACAACTTGACTTTTGAACAGGAAGCAATGAAATATTAAAAAATAAACTGATGATGCTTACTCTGGAGAAAAAAAAAAAAAAAAAAAAAAACAGGACGCAGCTAAAAGCCACAAGCATCAGTTTCCTAAGGCTTACATTACAGTTCAATGTGTGGTTCCTGGACCAGCAGCCTCTGGTAGAAATGTGGACTCTTGGGCCCTGCCACCACCACACTAATCATAACCTGTATTTCAACAAGCACCCAGGTGCTTCAAGCACACTGAGGTCTGAGAAGCACTGCTTGAGGGCACTGCCTGCGTCCTCCACCATGTCCAGAATTAGTACCCGGATGATTACCTGGAGTCACAATAATACTTTCAAATAAAAAGGACCATTAAGGCTTTAGATAAAGAATTTTAAGGAAATTAAAAAGAACATGGCATTTGGAATTAAGTAAATTACACAAAAGGCAACATATTTTTTCTTCTTTGAGACATAGTCTTGCTCTGTTGCCCAGGCTGGAGTGCAATGGCGCAATCTTGGCTCACTGCAACCTCCGCCTCCCAGGTTCAAGCAATCCTCCTGCCTCAGCCTCCCAAGTAGCTGAGATTATAGGCAGCTGTCATCATGCCTGGCCAATTTTTGTATTTTTGTAGAATCGGGGTTTCATTATGTTGGCCAGGCTGGTCTTGAACTTCTGACCTCAGGTAATCCACCTGCCTTGGCCTCCCAAAGTGCTGGGATTATAGGCGTGAGCCACTGCCCCCAGCCAAAAGGCACCATTTTTAAAGCAGTCTAGTTGACTAAAGCACTAATATGCTGCAAAAGAAATGCTTAATAAATGCCTATAATCAAAATTGATGCCCTACATTCATTCACATAACACTGCATATTGCAAAACTCAATTCCTTGCACTGGGTCTTTTAAGAAGACCCTCCCAGGGGAACAACCCATAATGACATATGCCTTACGTGTAATTCTACTTCAGAATTGTTATGATAAGACACTAGGTGAAGAATTACTTTTAATTAAAAAGAAAACCTGTTCTCTGCCAATACAAATGATCTATTATATCATACTTCCTTACCATATTATAAGAGGTTTACTGAATAAATGATCTATGCTCATCACACTCCCTCCCCCACAAAAAGAAGGTTGGAAATCTGGTACCCTACAATGAAAAAGGAAGTAACTACAAGGAAGAAATCCAATGGCAGCAAGTGGGAGCATCTGCTAAAGAACAGCCTACAAATAATGCCGTGGTCATGTAGTTTGCTTCTGCATATTTTTCTAACAATCTTGGATACTCCATCATGTTGAATCTCAATTAACACACATTCATAAGAATGTACACATAGACATACACACACTCAATAACTACAACATTTCCTATTCTCAGCTAAATCTTCCTCCATAATTAGAAAATAATTCCCCAAAGAAACAAACGAAAAACCCAAAGTTTAGTTTAGACCAGCTCATTGTTGCCCCAAAACAACATAATGTCATTAAGCCATCATGTCATGCTGATCAAAACAAATGATCTGCAACATGGTGAATGTAAAGCACTCCACCACTTTAGTAGCTATGGACAACTCTGGCACGCTGGGCTTTACATCTGCTGTCACACTCTTGAGGATGCCCCATGCTGATTATTCATGGAGAAAAAGCATCCCTAATGTTGCCTTCCCTCCTATAAAGGCTCAAGAGGACAAAGGTAAACAAGGGACAGCTGAGAGCTTCCAAGACCAGCACCCCTAGGTTTTCAATAACATAGACAAGCATTTGAAAGTGGCATCATGGGCTTGCAACTATGGAGAAAAATGTACAGGAAAAGCCCTCACCAAGGACCCCACACACATATGAAAAAACGTCAACCACAACAAAGGAACTCAGACTCACGTGAGAGGAATAGCGTTTGTTTTTGATTGTCTTCTGCTTTTCAGGGCCCGAAGTCTATCACCTTGTGTCACTCCATTGATTTCGTCGTCATCACTGTACTGTGTAAATAAAAAGAACACTGAACTAATGATTTAACTTGCATTTATTAATGCAGTAAAGCATCGCAGCAGTTTAGTCACATAAACAGAGACAGACAAGTCCAAGTTTCTGCAAATTCTAAAATATTTTTCCCCTTTCATAATCCGGGTACAGGTCACATTTTAAGACAGCCCAAGCTGCCTTTCGTAGACAACCCAGCAGCATTCTCATTATAAAACACATCAACAGTGAAGAGGGATAATGGGCTTTCAAGTCTGAAAACATTATTTTTAACATTTCACAGTCTACTTACTACCACTTAATGTAGAACTGCTACCCCCTAAGCCCTTGATTTGTTAAAAGCGCTCCATTTGAGAATGACTGCTTTCCTAAATCAGTGGTCGTGAAATGGCAAAAAAGGGATGGGGGCAGGGGTAGATCTGGCTAAAGGGCTCACTTCACAACCTTTTATGTGACTGCCAAGTGAATAAAATATAGTTTTATAAATATACAACCCTGTTTCCACTATTTTGGGTAAAAAGTGCCTGGAGAGGGTCATAAATATAAAAAACTGACAATCATCCCCCAAGAGCTGCTTTATTTTACCTCCAGTTTTCTCTATGCCCTGACAGGGTCTCAATAGCAGTTAAAGCAATAACAACATCGTGACAGAAATGGCTTGATTACCGGTTCGGGTTCTTGCTGCTCTTGATTCTTGACCCCATTTATGGAAATATCATCAACACCAGAGAGAAGTTTGGAGAAGGCTGCTCCGTGCTGTCCATTCTCCTGCCCCCTTAACTTCTGACGAAAATAGTCCCCTTCCAGCCAGAGGCTTGTTTGCTTCCTAGAGCATTTAAATAACATCAATAGAGCTTTCCAGAAAGGCACATGATCAATTTCTTCCCTTTTTTTTTTTTGAGACGGAATTTTGCTCTTGTTACCCAGGCTGGAGTGCAATGGCAGGATCTCGGCTCACCGCAACCTCCACCTCCTGGGTTCAGGCAATTCTCCTGCCTCAGCCTCCCGGGTAGCTGGGATTACAGGCACACGCCACCATGCCCAGCTAACTTTTTAAATATTTTTAGTAGAGACGGGGTTTCACCATGTTGACTAGGATGGTCTCGATCTCTTGACCTCGTGATCCACTCGCCTCAGCCTCCCAAAGTGCTGGTATTACAGGCTTGAGCCACCACGCCCGGCCAACAATTTCTTCCTACTAGACAAGCTGTTGTTACTGGAGACTAAGGGAAATTCCACTCGCTGAGCATCGTGACAATAGAGCTTCCAGCCCCACGAGTTCCCTTGAACTACAGACGCTACTACTTACATCACCAAAAACTGCTGCTGAGGCCCAATCACTGAGCCAGGTCTGCAGATCCTGACCCACGCAATGGTCTCGGCTGCTGTCATCCTGTAATGCTTCATGATGTAGCAGGCTATCAGAGTGCCCGTGCGACCAAGGCCAGCTAGGAAAAAAAAGAAGGATGGAAATAAAACTCGGTCTCAAGTACTCCAGGACTTTGTTGGGCATGTAGAATTTTTTTCTTTCATTATTATTATACTCTAAGTTCTGAGATATATGTGCAGAACGTGCAGGTTTGTTATATAGATATATACATGCCATGGTAGTTTGCTGCCCCCATCAATCCGTCATCTATACCCCCAACAGGTCCCAGTGTGTCATGTTCCCCTCCCACTTAAGAGTGAGAACATGTGGTGTTTGGTTTTCTGTTCCTGTGTTAGTTTGCTAAGAATGATAGTTTCCAGCTTCATCCATGTCTCTGCAAAGGACATGAATTCATCCTTTTTTATGGCTGCACAGTGTTCCATGGTAGAATACTGTATATTCTATGTTGGGTGGAATTTTTTTAAAAGGCTTCCCATGACTGCTTCTCAACAGTGGTTCTCAAGGCTGCCTACACCCTGGAATCACCTAGAATGGTTTGTAAATACTGATGACTGCTCTCACAACCAGAATTAATTAATTACATTTAATTAAGTAATTATTTATTTTGAGATGGAGTCTTGCTCTGTCACCCAGCAGACTGGGGTGCAATGATGCAATCTCAGGTCACTGCCACCTCCACTTCCTGGGCTCAAGCAATACTCCTACCTCATCCTCCCCAGTAGCTAGGATTACAGGCATGTGCCTATACCCGGTTAATGTCTGTATTTTTAGTAGAGATGGGGTTTCATCATGTTGGCCAGGCTGGTTTCGAATTCCTGACTTCAGGTGATCTACCTTCCTCGACCTCCCCAAATGCTGAGATTATAGGCTAGAGCCACCTGGCCCGGCCTTACACCCAGAATTTAGATTTAACTGGTGTGCAGCATGGCTTGGACACAGATTCCTAAAATCCTCCAGATGATTCTACCTGTTGCCACGGTGGAGAATCCCTTTTTTAAGCAATTGTCTCAGTAAAGGCAGTGTCTTCTGCCCTGGGCATTTTAGAAAAACTGGTACCACCATCTTTGCCAAAGCAGTCTTGCAGTTTTGCACTTACTCCCACATCCAATTATATTTCTGTTATATCCATTTTCACTCAGATTTTTAATAAACTCTATCGATGCTGGCCTGTCTTATCTAGACTATTATCATTACCTCTAGTGATGGTTAATTTTATGTATCAATCTGGAATGTATCTTTGGAGACTAACATTTAAGTTGGTGAGATTTCAGTAAACATAGTGCCCTCTATAATGTGCTGGGCCTCATCTAATCAGCTAAAAACCTGGGCAAAATAAAAGTACTGACTTTCCTGAGCAAGAGACTGCCTCTGGCTTTCATCTGCACCATCAGCTCTCCTGTGTCTCCAGGCTGCTGGCCCACACTGCATATTTTAAACTCACCAGAATCTATACTTGCACAAACCAATTCCTTTTAATAAATATCCTACATATAAAAAAGCATGATACTGGTTTTGTTTTTCTGGAAAACCCTAAATAATACAGATTTGGATCATGAGGTGGGTGTCACTGTTAACAACTACATAGAAATGGAGAAGTGGTTTTTTGAGTGACAGCCTTGGATATTTAGCAGAGGAGATTTGTAAAGTGTTGAAGATACAATCTAGTTTCTCCTTATTGGTTACAGTAAAATGCAAAAAAAGAAAGATGAGTTAAAGAAAAAATTGTTAAGTAACAGGGAATCAGGAACTAGAGTCAGGAAATTCTCAGGCTATCCATATTGCCAAAAATGAGAAAGCATGTTACAGAGAAAAATTGCCATCTCAGCAGAAGCCCAGGAAGAGAGACAGGATTATTCCAGCAGAGGCCCTGGCAGCTTGGACTAAAGGGGATGGACATGGAATAAAATAAAATAAGACTTTTGGACTTCTGACAGCAGAGCTACCTGGGTGTAAACATTCTCAGTCCTTCAAGAAAAGAAAGGATAACCTCAAGGACAATTCAGAGACTGTCAGTTCTGCCACTGCCACCAAGACAGAGTATATAAACTCAGGGCAAGCATGTCTACTCCTTGATTTCACAGGGTAGGGCCTTTTTATTAGCTACGGTGAACCCAGCTGCCTCCGGTCACAGCCCTTAGGGGCAAAGCTGCCACCCTAGAGGGACTGGAGGGAAGACTGTGGAGCCAAAGAGGATGATTCTTTAGCCTTAAGAGGTAATGGTATTTGCCTGGCAAGGTTTTGGACTTGCTTAGAAGTTTTAACTTCTTTCTTCTGGTTTCTCCCTTTTGGAATGGGAATGTTTTTCCTATGCTGGCACCATCACAGCTGGGAGGAATTGTCTCAGAATGGATCACAACTCAAGTCTCCCCTATATTTGAGTTGATGCTATTTAGATGAGACTCTGAACTTGGAGTTCATGCTGGAATGAGTTGAGATTTTCAGAGCTGTTGAGATACATACAGTGAATGTATTTTTGAAGTGAAGAGATATACATTTGTTAGGGGCCATAGGGCAGAATATAATGAACTGAATTGTGTCCCTCCCCACCCCAAATCCGTATGTTGTTCTAACTCGCAAAACAACTGTGTTTGGAGATTAAGCCTTTATAGAAATAAGTAAGGTCACAGAGTGGGGCCCTAATCCAACAGGGCTGGAGTACTTCTAAGAAAAGAAAGAGACAGCAGGACTAAGTGCATACAGAGGACAAACCATGAGAGGACTCAGAGACAGCAACCATCTGCAAGCCAAGGAGAGGGCTCCCCAGAAAACAACCCTGCTGGTGCTTTGACATTGGACTTCCAGCCTCCAGAACTGTGAGAAAATGAACTTCTTTCTGTTGTTTAAGCCACCCAGTTGGTGATATGCCCCAGAAGATTAATACACCTCTTAATGAATCTCAATTTTTACTGTACAACCCAATTTTCCTACTGTCATCATTTTTCTTCCCTAAACAAAGATGCAATCATATAAAGTCCTCTCTAGGCTTTTAGTTGGTCATCATTCTATTTCAGGGTATCTCAACTTTGGCAGAAATGACATTTGAGGCTGGACAATTCTTTATAGTGGGGGGCTGTCCTGTGCACTGTAGGATTCTGCAACCTGATCTCTATCCACCAGATGCCAGCAGTACCCAACCCCAAAAAAAGGTCTTCACACATTGCCAAAGTTGGGTGTGTGGTGGGGTTGGGGGTGCAAAACGACCCTAGTAAAGAATAACTCCAACTGTTTTTCATTTTGAGATGGAGTCTCACTCTGTGGCCCAGGCAGGAGTGTGGTGGTGGGATCCTGACTCACTGCAACCTCTGCAACGCAGGTTCAAGTGATTTTCCTGCCTCAGCCTCCCAAGTAGCTGGGACTACAGGTGTGTGCCACCATGCCCGGCTAATTTTTTCTATTTTTAGTAGAGATGGGGTTTCATTGTGTTAGCCGGGATGGTCTCAATCTCCTGACCTCATGATCCACCTGCCTCCATCTTCCAAAGTGCTGGAATTACAGGTGTGAGCCACCACATCCAGATCAACTGCTTTTTATAATTAAAACATGAAATAATCAATGTTGGATTGTTTCAATTATTTTTAAAAATTGGAGTAAAATATACATAACATAAAATTGATCATTTTTCTTCATGTATCATTTCCCTGATTTCATTTAGTTGTCTGAATTATCTTTTAGCTCACTAAACATGTTTGAGACACAGTTATTTTAAATTCTGTAATACTTTAATTCCGAAGCTTACATTCGTTAGTGTCAGCTTCTAAAGATCACTTTAACCATTTTTCATATGTACAGTTCAGTAGCATTAAGTGCATTCACACTCTTTTTTTTTTGAGACGGAGTTTCCCTGTTGTTACCCAGACTGGAGTGCAATGGCACGATCTCGGCTCACCATAACCTCCACCTCCTGGGTTCAAGCAATTCTCCTGCCTCAGTCTCCTGAGTAGCTGGGACACTACAGGCGCGCACCACCAAGCCCAGCTAATTTTTGTATTTTTAGTAGAGACGGGGTTTCACCTTGTTGACCAGGATGGTCTCGATCTCTTGACCTCCTGATCCACCCGCCTCGGCCTCCCAAAGTGCTGGGATTATAGGCGTGAGCCACCGCGCCTGGCGCATTCACACTCTTGTATAAATATTACTACCATCCATCTTCAGGACATATTTCATCTTGCAAAATGGAAACTGTGGACCTGTTAAACGAGACCAATCCCTATCTCTTCTCAGACCCTGGCAAGCACCATTTTACTTTCTCTTACTCGAAGTATCTCACACAAGTGGAATCATACAAACCTGTCCTTCTCTGACTAGCAGACCTAAGCTGGCATAATATCTTTAAGGTTCATCCATGTTGCAGCACGTGTCAGAATTTTCTTCATTTCTAAGGATGCATAATATTCTGTTAGCCATTTCTTTAGCCTTCCTCTGATGGACCTCTGGATTGGTTTCACATTTTGGCTAAGAATAATGCTGCTGGCAGGGCATGGTGGCTCATACCTATAATACTGGCAGTTTGGGAGGCCAAGACAGGTGGACTACTTGAGGTCAGGAATTCAAGACCAGCCTAGCCAACATGGTGAAACCGTGTTTCTACTAAAAATACAAAAATTAGCTGGGCGTGGTAACATGTGCTGTCATCTCACCTACTCTAGAGGCTGAGGCAGGAGAATCATTTGAACCCAGGAGGTGGAGGTTGCAGTGAGCTGAGATTGCATCACTGCACTCCAGCCTAAGCAATGAGTGAAATGTCATCTCAAAAAAAAAAGAAAAGAAAAAGAGAAAAGAATAGTGCTACTATAAACATGGTTGTAACATGTAAACATGTTATATCCCTGCTGTCAATTCCTTCTGGGCATATAACCAGAGGTAGAACTGCTGAATCATGTAATTTTAAGTTTCTCAGGAACTAACACACCATTTTCCAAAGCAGCTACATTGTTTTATATTCCCAGTACCAGTACACAAGGGTTTTAATTTCTCCAGATATTCACCAACACTTGTAATTTTCTGGTCATGATGTCTTTGTTCTTTTAGATAACAGCCATCCCAATGAGTGTAAAGTGGTATATCACTGTAGTTTAATTTGACTTTCCCTGTAAGTCAGTAATACTGAGAACCTTTCATGTGCTTATTGGCCATTTTATATCTTTGGAAAAATGTCTATTCAAGTCCTTTTCCCATTATTAACTGGGTTTTGTTGTTGTTAGGAGTTTTCTCTATATCTTCTGGATATTAATCCCTTATCAGATGTGATTTGCAAAGATTTTCTCCCAATCCACGGGTTACCTTGTTTCTCTGCTGATAGTATACTTTGATGCACAAAAGTTTAAAAGTTTTCTATAGTCCAATTTGTTTGTTCTTTCATTGTCAGTGCCTTTGGTGTCATATTACTGCCAAATCTAATGTCATGATGTTTTCACCCTCTGTTTTCTTCTAAGAGTTTTATAGTTTTAGGTTCTATATTTAGGTCCTTGGTTCATTTTGAGTTACTTTTTGTATATGGTGTTATGTAAGGGTCCAATTTCATTCCTTTACATGCGCATATCAGGTTTTCCCAGCAGTACCATTTGTTGAATAGGCCATCCTTTCCCCACTGAGTGGTTTCTGTATCCTTCTTGAATGTCATTTGACCATACCCACAAGGATTTATTTCTGAGCTCTCTATTCTCTTTCACTGGTCTATGTATCTGTCTTTTTGCCAGTACCACAGTATCTTGACTGATGTAGCTTTGTGTTAAGACTTTTTTTTTTGAGATAGGGTCTTGCTATGTTGCCCAGGCTGGAGTACAGTGGTACAATCATGGCTCATGGCAGCCTTGAGCTCCCAGGTTGAAAAAATCCTCCCACCTCAGCTTCCCAAGTAGCTGGGGCTATGAGTGCACATCACTACACCTAGTTAATTTTTGTATTTTTTAGTAGAGATGGGGTTTTGACATGTTGTCCAGGGTGCTCTTAAACTCCTGGGCTCAAGCAATCCTCCTGCCTCAGCCTCCTGAAGTACTGGGATTACATGTGTTGAGCTATCATGCCCAGCTTGTATGAAGTTTTGAAACCAGGAAGTGAGTCCTTTAACCTTTTTATTTTTTTTCAAGATTGTTTTGGCCATTTGGTATCCCTTGAGATTCCAAATGAATTTCAGAATAATTTTTCTATTTTTGCAAGAAATGTTGGAATTTTCACAGGCTTGCACTGAATATATCTCTTTGGGCAATACTGACATGTTAATAGTATTAAGTTACCCAATCCATAAATGTTATATCATTACATTTAATTACATCTTAATTTCTCACAAAAATGTTTATACAATTTTTTTCATCTCCTTGGTTAATTACCCAATATTTGATTCTTCTTGATGCTATTATAAATGAAATTGTATTCTTAGTTTCTTTATCAATAAGATTTTCATTGTGAGGGCATAGAAACAAGTGATTTTTGCCTATTGATTTTGTACCCTGCTACTTTGCTGAACTCATTTATTAATTCTAGCAGGGGCTGAGGGGTGTGTGTGTAATCTCTAGGGTTTTCTTTTTTTTCTTTTTCGAGATGGAGTCTCACTCTGTCACCCAGGCTACAGTGCAGTGGTGCAATCTCAGCTCACTGCGAACTTCGCCTCCCAGATTTAAGCAATTCTCCTGCCTCAGCCTCCTGAGTAGCTGGGACTACAAACACACACTGCCATGCCTGGCTAATTTTTTTTTTTTTGTATTTTAGTACAGATGGGGTTTCACTATGTTATCCTGGCTAGTCTCGACCCCCTGAGCTCAGGCAATCCACTCGCGTCGGTGCTAGGATTACATGAAATGGACAAAATTACAGGCGTGAGCCACCTCCCCAAAGTGCTAAGATTACAGGCATAGGCCACTGTGGCCGACCCAACGTTTTCTGTAATACATGTAAGTCATATCATCTGCAATCAGATAATTTTACTTCTTCCTGTCCAATTTCCACGTCTTTCTTTCTTTGCTTACTTGCTCTGGCTAGAACTTCCATTACCATGTTAAATAGAAGCTACAAAGCCAAGCATCTTTGTCTTCTTCCTGAGCTTAGAGAAAAAGCTTTCAGTCTTTCACCACTGAGTATGATGTTAGCTGTGGGCTTTTCACGTATGATTCTTGTGTTGAGATACTCTCCTTCTACACTTAATTTGTACTGTGTTTTTACCACAAAAGGGTACTGACATTTGTCAAATGCTTCTTGTGCACTGAGATGATTATGTGGTTTTTGTCCTTAATGTCGTGTATTACATTGATTAATTTTTCATATGTTGACCCACTCTTCTTGTAATCATGGGATAAATCCCACTTGGTATTGGTACACAATCCTTTTAAATATGCTGCTGAATTCCATTGGCTAGTATTTTGTTCAAGATTTTTGCATCGATGTTCATTAAGGGATACTGGCCTATAATTCTCTTAGAGTGTCTTTGTTTTTGTTTTTGGTGTCAGGGTAATGCTGGCCTTACTGAGTTAAAAGTGTTTCTTTTTCCTCAAATTTTTGGAAGAGTTTGAGGAGGACTGGTTTTAGTCTTTTAAGTGTTTCATAGAATTTACTGGTGATGTTATCATGTCCAAGGTTTTGCTATCTCTGGAGGTTTTGGATTACTTAACCTCCTTAATAGTTAGGGGTCTGTTCAGATTTTCTATTTCTTCATGATTTAGTTCTGGTATGTTTTGTTTTTCTAGGAATTTGTACATTTTGTGTAGATTATTCCAATTCATTGTCCTATAATTGTTCCCAGTACTGATCATTTTTATTTCTGTAGTATCAGTAGTGATACCATTTTCATTTCTAATTTTAATAATCGGAGTCTTCCTCCTTTTTTACTTCATCATTCTAGCTAAAGGTTTATCATTTTTGTTAATCTTCTTAAAGAACGAACCCTTGGTTTTGTTGATTTTCTGTATTGGTTCTCTAAACCCTATTTTGCAAATTAAAATAATTAACATCTTATACTACTTACAAACTACAAATTATAATTTACATATTATATTTGTAAGTTACAATAATTACAAGTTACAGTAATAATATTTTACAAATTATCTTGTTACAATAATACTAGCTTTTATAATGGTTCATGTATTTGCTTTTATCAGAAATCTTTACTTCCTCTTCTCAAATGGCTGTGTGTTACTGTCTGCTGTGCTTTCATTTCAACCTAAAATACTCCCTTTAGCATTTCTTACAGGTCAGATCTAGTGATTAAAAACTCTCTTTTAAGTGTTTCGTAGAATTTACTGATGACACTATCATGTCCAAGGTTTTGCTTTGCTGAGTTTTGGATTACTTAATCCTTTACTAGTTAGGGGTCTATTTAGATTTTCTATTTCTTCTTTGCAAGTTATAATAATTGCAAGTTACAGTAATAATATTTTACAAATTATCTTATTACAAAAATACTAGCTTTTATAATGCTCCATGTATTTGCCTTTATCACAAAGGCAAATTGATTGCCTGGAAAAGTGTTAATTTCTCAATTGTTTTTGAAGAAAGTTTGCCAAATGTAGAATTCTTAACAGGTTTTCCCCACTTACGCATTTTGAATATATCAACCCACTGCCTTCTGGCCTCAAAAGTTTCCGAAGAGAGATCTGCTGACAATCTCAGTGGTATCCCCTGTATGCGGTGAGTCACTTCTCTCCTGCTGCTTTCAAGACTCTGTCTCCAGCATTATAGCCTGATTATAATGCATGTTCACGTGGGCCTCTGAGTTTATCCTGCTTGGAATTTGTTGAGTGAATTGGATATGAATATACATGCTGTTCAGCAAATGTGGGGAGTTTTCAGCCAAATCATGTCTGCTCCTTCATTTCTCTTCTCCTTTTGCAACTCCCAGGATCTGTATCTTGGTCTACTTGGCTGTGACTCAGAGGTCCCTTAGAGTCTATCCATTTCTCTTATAATCTTTATTATTTCTGTTCCGCAGACTTGCTAATTTTTTAATAGTTCTAGCTTCACACTTGATTCTTCTGCCTGCTCAAACATGCTTTTGAATCCCTCCGGTGAAATTTTCATCTCAGTTATGGTATATTTCATCTCCAGAATTTCTTTTTGGTTCCCTTTCTGTATTCTGTCTTTTTATAACTGATATTAGCATTTTGTTCATAGATCGTTTCCTTGACTTTTCCAACATTTTCTTTTAACTCTCTGGGCATCTTTAAGATGGCTATTTAAAATTTTTTGCCTACCAGTACACAATCTGTTCTTTCTCATGGACAGCTTCTGTGGATTACTTCTTCTTCCTTTTTTTTTTTTTCTGTCTGTCACCAAGTCTGGAGTATAGTGGTGCTGTCTTGGCTCAATGCAACCTCCACCTCCCAAGGTTCAAGTGATTCTCATGCCTTAGCTTCCCGAGTAACTGGCATTATAGGCATCTGTCACCATACTGGCTAATTTTTTTGTTAATGGGGTTTCACCATGTTGGCCAGGCTGGTCTCAAACTCCTAACCTCAGTTGATCTGCCCACCTCGATGCCCAAAGTGCTGGGATTACAGGTGTGAGTCACTGTGCCTGGCCTGGATTTATTTCTTCCCTTTGATTAGGCTATACTCTCCTGTTTCTTTGTATGCCTTGTGATTCTTCAGTAAAAACTGAACATGTGAGCATTATGTCTTGCCATCATATTTAAAAGTACAAATACAGCAGTAACTCTAGAGATAAGTCTCCCACTTTCCCCAGGGCTTGCTGAGCTTCTTTTCAATATTGGATTTTTGTAACAAAACTATATTCCTTGTTTCTTAATTAACTATCTAACAAAAGAAGAGCGTTAAATAAATCCTACTACATTCATGCCATGTATTATTATACAGTCATTCATTTACTGAAAAAGATCTATTAAGGGTCAGGTACTAATAATTGCTGAAAACAGCAATACTAATAAACAGCTGAAAACTAGTAATTGCTGAAAACAGAGCAACTTGTTAAGAATATAGTCTCCATAAAGACAGGCTCTTACAGTCTATGCTACTCATTGATGTATCCTAGAACTTAACTATATAGTATGCACCCAATAAATATTTTATGAATAAATAAATGCATTTCAATGTGATGAGTCTTTGCAGAATAACTTATGAAGATAATTTAATTTACTATGCAATTAAAGGTTTAAAGGCACTCTAAAAATAGACAGTTTCATATTCTGACACATTAAGTAAATATGATCTGTCTCTACATATTCATATACTCAGACATGAATACTATTCTTGAATCTCCCCTAAAAACATACCTTTACAATGTACTGCAATGGCACCCTCAGCATTTTCACAGATATCCAGAAACTCTTTGACAATGGCATCAGCAGGGGTACTGCCATCCGCAAAGAAAAGATCATGGTGATCAAAGCCAGCATCCGTAAAGCGTTTGGCATCATACATCCTTTTATTCAGACGAATAATGGTAGTAACATTGTGATTCTTAAAATATTGAATATAAGTATCGGGAGAATGTTGGTGGTAACCTACATAAAGAAATGTACCAGATCTTGTAAAACGCATAAAGAAAACAACAGCTAATAGTTTCACCTGTAATTGAGTGGAAACAGTATCTGGACTGGGAATTAAATTCCAATTTGATTATAACTGTAAACAACAAAATGAAAAGAAAGTTAAAATCCAGTCAGAATGATGTACTGAAATGACTAAGTAGGCTTAAATAATTAAGACTTGGTCAAGCTTGGTGTAACACTTTCAAAAGAAAATACTGGATAGATACTTTCAATAACACAATGAGATTGATGCCATAATTTCACATACCACTTTCAAGTCTGGATCTTGAATGAGGTCCACAGAAGGCAATAAATCGGTCTGGTATTATCCAATTTAAATCTCCATTTTCTGCTTTCTGCAGGGGAAGGCCAGCACAATTCATTTTTAAATGTGATCTCCCCACAACCTCTCTACTCAAGACTGAGTCTCTGAAGGACTTCAAATCCATTTGCTTTAGCAGAAAAGCTGTTTACAAATTGTCATGAGACAGGAATCTAAATTTGTCCTGCTATGAGTATATCCAGGGAATGGATATATATCCTAATTCTAATCACCTTCTTTTAACAGTGTTTCACTGCTAGGGTATCAATTCTTGTAATACAGAACTGACTGCTGCCATACAAATATACTAACTACTTGGTTATTTTATCTGAATCAATTCTCATTATAGTTGCTGCTAATTAAGAAAGCAAGCAAACTTTTCCAGTATAAGGAATCTGGGAACTTTCCTGTTTTCCTGAATGACTGGTTTCCAACATGAGCAATCCTGACTCCACGAACAAAGGGGGAAAAACTATCTATTTAGGTTTCTGGCTTCCCATTATTTACTTACTTACCTACTTATAGAGGCATATCTTTCCACTATTTTTCTAACTATTTAATAAGACAACCAATTAAATAAGTTTACTTGTTGATGACCTGCCTGACCAAGATGGAGAAACCCCACCTCTACTAAAAAATACAAAATTAGCAGGTGTGGTGGTGCATGCCTGTAATCCCGGCTATTCAGGAGGCTGAGGCAGAAGAATCACTTGAGCTCAGGAGGTGGAGGTTGTGGTAAGCTGAGATCGTGCCATTGCACTCCAGCCTGGGCAACAAGAGTGAAACTCCATCTCAAAAAGAAAAAGTTCACTAAATCCACCAGGAAACTCAAAATTACAAATATACTGAGACCACAGTATGTCCCTACAAAAAAAGAATACAAACTGATATGTATTCTATGTATGCATCATACATACATATGTAAGACACATTACTTCCTATTATTAGATCCTTTGGATTGAATTACCTTTAATATTATAACATAGATACAGTTCAAATTTAACAAGAGAAACTTACCTCTTAATAACAATAATAGAAACTTATCTCTTAAGACAACAGAGACTTAATAGGAAGTAGAACAGACTTGATAGTGGAGAAGGAGAGAATTCGTGATTAAAAACAACAGATAAATTAGCTTTGCCACTGGGGTGTTTCTATGTGTACCTAAAAATTAGTAAGAAATAACAGAGATTTGGCCAGGCCCGGTGGCTCGTGCCTGTAATCCCAGCACTTTGGGAGGCTGAGGTGGGTGGATCACTAGGTCAGGAGTTCAAGACCAGCCTGACCAACATGGTGAAACGCAGTCTCTACTAAAAATACAAAAATTAGCTGGGCATGGTGGTGCGTGCCTATAATCCCAGCTACTCAGGAGGCTGAGGCAGGAGAATTGCCTGAACCCAGGAGGCAGAGGTTGCGGTGAGCCGAGATCACGCCATTGCACTCCAGCTTGGGTAACAAGAGCGAAACTCTGTCTCAAAAAAAAAAAATGAGCCAGGCATGGTGGCACAGGCCTGTAATCCCAGTTACTCAGGAGGCTGAAGCAGGATAATCTTTTAACCCAGAAGGCAGAGCTGAGATTGTACCACTGCACCCCAGCCTGGGCAACAGAGCAAGACTCCATCTCAAAAAAGAAAAGAAAAACAAAAAGAATAAAGAAATAACAGAGCTTCTTGAATATCTACAGGGATCAGGCAGGTAACCTCAAACCAGTTTATCAGACTTAATGATCAACAAGGGGAATTGGTCAGCCCATGTTCCATAACACAAATGTCTAAGCAGCCGGGTGTGGTGGCACGTACTTATAGCTACTTGGGAGGCTGAGGCGGGAGCATCACTAAAGCCCAGGAATTTGAGTCCAGCCTGGGCAACACAGTGAGACCCTATCTCTTTAAAAAAAAAAAAAAGGTTGAAACAGGAATGAAGGCAGCTGTTGCCAGATATTCTGATTTTAATGTGAAATTAGAAATGTGGACTTTTAAATAAGAAACCCATGATCAATTGTTGGCAACAACTAGATTTTACTGAATTGCTGATGCCATAAATTAAGATACATTCTGAAATTGGAGAAGCTGAAACAGGGAAAAAATATACACTATATAAAATGGAAGACACTAATCCCAAATTTCTAAACACACTATATACTGTACAAAACTGGAGTTTGGGAACCTAAACAGCTCGCTGTGTCACCACGTAGCTTCGGGGAGGTGAAAACGTTTGTGGTGTGCCCCTGATACTTACTCCCCCAGCCCAGACTCTCCAATCTCTACAGCAGTCAGAGGGGAGTTACTTAGTGCCTATATTATGCATTAATAGCACACAAAGGCATCACCACAAAAAATGATGAGTTTGTGTCCTTTGTAGGGACTTAGATGAATCTGGAAACCATCATTCTCAGCAAACTGACACAAGAACAGAAAGCCAAACACCGCATGTTCTCACTCACAGGTGGGTGTTCAACAATGAGAACACATGGACTCAGGGAGAGAAGCATCACACACTGAGGGCAGTTGGTGGGTGTAGGGGAGAGACAGTGGGGAGTGGGGAAGGAAAACATGGGGAGAAATGCCAGATATAGTATGCACCTAAAGTAAAATAAACTTAAAAAAAAAAAACAAAAGACAAGCCTAGCCAAAAAAAAGGGGGGGGCATCACCATACTGTAAAAGGAACATATACCAACTAGTGATTTTAGCAGTTTTGCTTACCTAGACAAAGTAACTTGTTTCAAATGTTTAGTGTTTTAAAGACAAGCACAAAAAAGGTGTTAATAATTTAGCTATACTCTGTAAGTTTAAGATGCTAGTTAAACTTATGTTATACTTTAGAAATGGACGGCTATGAGAGAAGTAAAGACAGGGTTGGCCCTAATGAACCCTACAATGAACTCTTAATCTTTGCTGCATCACAGCAACAACTGAGTGTCATTATTAACTAAATTGAAAAAAAGTTGAGTTATACTGAGTTTTGAAGAATATTTACTTTAGACATTGTGCAAAAGAGTTCTCTGAGGAGTCACAAGACGCAGCCACATGAAGTGCTGTTGTTTGAGGAATTGCCTCCCCAATGCTGGAGAACAAGTCTGCTCAAGGTAACTATAGGAGGGTAAGAAGACAGGAGGCTACAACTGCCCTGGGCTGGAAAGGCCTTTAGCACAGCATCTTACTTATTCCCTAATATGGAGGATGAAGCTGTAGAATCAAATTATTCTTTTAAAAAATACATACTATGTTAAGGAACATAGAACACACCTGTGGTTTTCCCTGGCTTATCTTTTCCTGATCCTGTCCTACCTTTTTAAAAAATTTTGTGTGGCTGGGGGCGGTGGCTCAGACCTATAATCCCAGCACTTTGGGAGGCTGAGGCAGGCAGATCCCTTGAACTCAGGACTTTGCGACCAACCTGGGCAACATGGTGAAACCCCATCTCTGCAAAAAACTAAAAAATAAAAAAATTAGCCGGGCATGGTGGCACATGCCTGTAGTCCCAGCTACTCGGAGGCTGAGGTGGGAGGATCACTTGAACCCAGGAGGTTGAGACTGCAGTGAGACAAGATGGCACCACTGCACTCTAGCCTGGGCAATAGAGCGAGACCCCGTCTCAAAAAAAAGAAAGAAAAATAAAACTGTTAGAAACATTTTTTTGTTTGTTTGACTAGTTTGATGGGGCCGACTCCATGCCCCAGGCTCCTGGGATGGCCAGAGAACAAAGACTGGCCAGAGTATTCCTTAGCCCTTCCCTGCCAAAGAACACAGGCCATTGCAGAGATGGGCATATGGTATAAGTCAGGCCAATGAGAGGCATTCCCAGGCCTTCTGATGGAGCTAAGATTACATTTTTCTGACCATTTGTTGATGGCCATCTTCATCACTACTGGAGAGGGCTGGTCTGAGAAGAAACAAAACTAGTTTCAAGTCCAATTTCTGGTAAGTGTCTGAGCACCTGAAGGGGCATGCTAAAAGCCAAACCTGCTCCTGGATTTTTAATTTATGTAATCCAATAAATGCCACCCCTCTTTGAAAATTTGAGACAGGGTCTTGCTGTGGCTGATTGCCCAGGATGGAGTGCAGTGGGGTGATCTCAGCTTGCTGCAACCTCTGCCTCACGGGTTCAAGCAATTCTTCCGCCTTAGCCTCCTGAGTACCTGGGATTACAGGTATGCACTACCACACCTGGTGAATTTTTTTTGTATTTTAATAGAGATGGGGTTGCACCATATTGCCCAGGCTGGTCTCGAACTCTTGAGCTCAGACAATCTGATTGCCACAGCTTCCCAAAGTACTAGGATTACAGGCATGAGCCACTGTGCCTGGCAAATGTTTCATTTTTTATTTAAGCTATTTGTGTTTACTTTCTATAACTTGCAACCAGAAGTGTCCTGACAAACAGACTGTTATGGCAAAAGCAAAGATATTTTCCAGAGATAATTAGGTATATAATGAGAATTCATCTCATCATACTCTATGCTAAGGGTTTTATAAACAACTCAATCACTGTACGACAATACTAAAATATATTTAAACTAAACAGTATAAAGAACACACAGGGGCACACTCACTCACTCTGGAATTGTGCATTAAATACAGAAATTCCCACTAAGAATTGGGACTGGAGAAATAGGGATAAAAAGATGAATACTTGACTTTTTTTCACTCTATACACATATAAAACAAAACAAGAATACTGCTTCTTCTCTAAGTGAAATAAATAAGCTAAAAACAGGGCCATGCATAGTGGCACATGTCTGTAATCCTAGCGCTTTGTGAGGCCAAGGCAGGAGAAGTGCTTAAGGTCAGGAGTTCAAGTCCAGCCTGGGCAACAAAGTGAAACCCTGTCTCTACAAAAATAAAGATTAAAAACTTAGCTAGCACGGTGGTATACACCTGTGGTTCCAGTTACTTGGAAGGCTGAGGAGAGAGGATCATTTGAGCCCAGAAGTTCAAGGCTGCAGTGAGCCATGTACACCACTGCACTTCAGCCTAGGTAACAGAGCGACTTGGTCTGTCTCTCTCTCTCTCTCTTAATTTAAAAAAAGAAAAATTTAAAACAGGCAGAGAAATTTTGGTCAGAATACAAAGCATCAGAGGATGAGTAAATTCTGGAGATCTAATGTATGTACTATGTGCCTGAAATCTGCAAGAGTACAGCTCAGGTATTCTCAT
This sequence comes from Leontopithecus rosalia, assembly GCA_028533165.1. Classification (NCBI taxonomy): domain Eukaryota; kingdom Metazoa; phylum Chordata; class Mammalia; order Primates; family Cebidae; genus Leontopithecus; species Leontopithecus rosalia. The sequence continues at coordinate 124,465,609 of CM052648.1, forward strand.
CACACATACCAGAAGACTAAATTATGTGAGGTGATGAATGTATTAACTAGCTTGATTAGGTAATCATTTCATGGTGTATACATATTTCAAAACATTACTTTGTACATCTTAAGTATATGTACGTTTTATTTGTCAATTATTCCCAACAATAAAGCGGCGGTGGGGGGTGATGGTGGAAGAGCTGAAAAATATGATCCTTGAAGACTTACTTCATAATGTTCATATTCATCAAGGTTAAATGAGTTGAAATTAAGGAAGCCATACTGCATTGCCTAAAATCCAAAGAAAGCTTTTAAGAACAAGGATGCAAATAAGAAAACCATTTCCTATTGAATTTCAGAGTATTAAGTATCAGGGGCACCCCAAGAAAGAACTGTCACGATTAGATTGCTTTCCATTGAATAGCTTTCAAAGGAATTGGATGGCATCTTTTAAGTGCTTCTCTTACCTAGAATTAGTTATAACTATATTTAATGAGTTTGTTGTGTTTTGTTTAGATTTTGTTTGTGAGATGTGCTTCTTTACTTTCATTCACCAATCATCCTATCCTTGCATAGTTAAATAATCATGCCCTCAAAGTAATCCCACTGACTCACCAGATCACCACCACCCCTGGTTGAACATTTAGAAGTTTAGGATTCAAATATAATGTACAACCAATGGTCTCTACATCATTAAGAAAGAGAAGATAATCCATGGGCTACTTTATCCCAAACAAAGCCCTCACACTTCCTCCTTCATTTTCAAATTCTTTTGAATAGTCTTGAATCAATGTTCCCTAAACTAAACTCAGCTCAGACATCAACACTAAAATAAAAAAATTTTGAGGAAAAAAATCTATTATTTCCACAGGAATAAAATAAAACATTTTCTGCCCTATCCTACAGCCTCACTCTGTGTTACAGCAAGCACAGTATGCTAAGCAAAATAAGCAGTGTCTATTTTCTGAGACAAGGACAAACAGAGCTGGCGGCCTCTGAGCAATGTCCTCCCAGCTTGCTGATCACTCAGGAGGGAAGTAAGAATTTTTGATCCACAGGTATTCTTGGTTCAAAGAGGGGGCTTTTGTACAACCAGTTTTTTTTAAAAAAATTGTATATTTGTACTGAAATACAAATATAAAATAAGAAGGCTAGAATACCAACTAAAAAGGTCTTCATTTTATTTATTATTTAAACACTAATACCAAGACTAAGTCATTCAAAATTTATTTACTTGAATTTGATATATTTCATGATTTTGGACTAGAGACATTCCTAATGGAATGAAACAATTACAAACAATTCCTTAAACAATTCCTAAACAATTCCTTAGTTTATAAGGAATTCCTATTTTACTTTGAATTTCAAGAGGTGATCTTATTGGAAGTAGATCACACTGAAAACATAATTACATTGATGCATGTTTCTTCATATATGCACTATTCAAAATCAGTTACAAATAAAACATGTTCACACTGAAAATCAGAAGTAGTGACCCTTAAATAAAACTAAATACAGTGGCTGGGTGTTGTGGTGCTGTAATCCCAGTACTTTGGGAGGCCAAGGTGAGTGGATCACTTGAGCTCACAAGTTTGAGACCAGCCTAGGCAACATAGTGAGACCTTGTCTCCAGAAAAAAATATAAAAATTAGTCAAGCATTGCAGAAAAAATAAAAATTTAATTAAAAAAAACCCAAAATATAGTATGAAAAGGGCAATCTTTGACCTATCATACCAGCTAATTGACTTTGGGTGCAATACTCAACAACAACAAAAAGTCAAAAACTAACAATAGAAGCTGCTATATGGTATCATAATAGATCATTTCTAAACCCCTGAAAGCTTTACTTTTCTCTTTTTAAAGGAGAGTGTGCCTACCTCCATGAGCCCATCTGGCAGGGGCTGCAACCTTAACCTGCTGCCCTTTGTTCTCTTTATTTCCTCTAGTGCCCTGTACTATTCTATCTCTGCCAAACCTAAAGGCCCATGGAGCCGCCTCAGAGCCCATGGCAACTACTCCAATCAGCTCCATACCCCACAGTCACTGGGTTCAAATCCAAACAAATTATGTTCCCACACCTCACTGACTAATATAGGAAAAAAGTGTACTAATTAGTTTCTGAATTTGTATGCTGATTAGTCCTCTCATTTTAAGTCATAAAATGTCTGTCACAATTCCCAGCAAGCCACCAGGTTTCATCGTACAAGAAAGTAAACCTGGGATCCTTCTGAGTATAAAAGCACAAGTTACCGAAAACTTGAGATGCTGTCAAAGGCTTATTTGAACCATGGGCTACTGACTTAGCATTCTAGTTTCTTGTGCTGTTCTGTCATTAACACCAGGACTTGCTTCACTGTGTAACTCCAGGGGACACTGTTCAGGTAGAATGTGACATGCGGGGTGTCCCCTGGAATTAACAAAGCAACCCTGGTTAAGACCCCAAGGAATCACTTGGAAATAGTCTGACAAAGCAGCAGTGACCTACTTAATTTCATATAAAACCGTCTAATAAACCAATTGAGACATTTAAATTCTGTTGAACTAGAAATTGAATGCCTAATGAAACAAAAATGAAATGTTTGACAGTTACCTTGTTATGTCTGTTGTAATGGTATTGATGGGAATCAGGTGTATAGAATACACAAATCAAAGAGAACTTAACAGTAAACCAGTCATCTTTACTTTTGTTCTTTTAGGTCATAAACACTCAAAACCAATTCTGGATCTAGAACCTAATTTCATAACTCTTATTTTCCCTGTTTCTTTAGTGACTTTTCCCCCAACTCATACAGAGAAGCACTCAGAAATTCAGAATAAACTGTTTCCTGGTTTGGTCTCGTAACATTAGTTGAGAAATGGAGTACCTGTGTCGCCATATACATCTTGGAAGAAACGCTACCAAACAGATCTTGGGAAGAAGGCCTAGTCTTCTTGGACCACGTTAGTCCCCACAACGCAACACTGCGTGCACCCTACATGTCACTTACCTTCTTTACTGCATGAAAACAGTCAAGAAGCGTAATGTAGAAATTGCAGCTTCCATAGGCAGCATCTCTGAAACCCAAAAGTAATGAAATATAGATCAGTTAATTTTCTGCAATTACACTTACCTAAGACAAAGCTGACTAGAATTTAAAATCAAACATATACTCAGCATCATTATCAAAAAGAAAAGTCTCACGTTTTGACTTCTTAAAATAAAAGATAAATAAATTATAAATTTCACTGCAGTTTCTACCTATTCCAATAGATACCGTTTTATGGGCCTGGATCAATAATGACCACTTTCTAAATTTCAAATGTTCATTCTGGATCAGTTTTGGCCTTAATAGCTGCACTACCTTCTTGAACTCAACAAATCAATAATAACCTACCTCTCCCGCTAAAAGGGCAAAGCATTTGAATTTTTTCTTTTAACTGAAAAATACCATATGAAAATGTTATTGGGAAAGACTGCTTTTTGATCCTGTAATACACATGTGTGTGTCTAATTACGCATCGTGTGTGTGTGTGTGTGTGTGTGTCTCCAACCAAGTAGGACAAAAATATTGAAAAATCAAGGTCATATTTAAAATACTTGGTAGAAGGTCATAAACATTTTGTTCCTATCATACACTAGGACTTTTACCCATTTAACTGGATAACTTCTGATGCTTTTCCAACTTTTTTTTAGAGATAAGGTCTTGTCCTATTGCCCAGGTTGGGGTGCAGTGGTACAATTACAGCTCACTGCAGCCTCAAACTCCTGGGTTTAAGTTATCCTCCCACTTCCGCCTCCCTAGTAGCAGGGACCACAGGCATGTACCACTGCATCTGGTTAATTTTTTTTTTCTTAAAGTAGAGACAGAGTCTCATTATGTTGCCCAGGCTGGTCTTAAACTCTTGGCCTCAAGCAGTTCTGTCACCTTGGCATCCCAAAGTATCGAGATTACAGGTGTAAACCACGATGCCTTGACCCTTGACATCTTTCTGACTATTAAAGGACAATAACATCAATAAAACCATAGGAACTAACAAGTCAACTACCTTCCACAGGATCACTCTAGTTGTGAGGAAAAGCTTGTATTACTTTACAGACAACTCCACCCAAACACTGCATCAACACATAACCAGTAATCTTACTACACAAATCTCTTCATATCAAGTAAGGTTTTACCCAGAGAAACAAGGTACCTGTGACACCTACCTTACCAACCGAAGGAGAAAGCTTCTCCTTTTCAGCTACCTTGAGCCATTACAAGATGAAATTTTCCAGAATTAAGCAACATAAAAATTAGTTTAATTACGATTAAGCTAGGGATGCAGAAAAACTGTGCCTATCTGAATGGTACTCATTTGCTCCTGGGGGAACAGGTTGCTGGTAGAGCCAACATTAATCCCCTGCCTTATTTGGGTCTTCACACTGTAATATTTCTTACTGTGTGGTAGTTACATATATACGTGTAAAACTTTACTGCTATACACTTAAGATTAGTATTTTTGTTAAAAATTTTAAGTCATACATCAACTTAAAAGGGGAAAATGAACATTCAACAAATGTTACAATAAAAATTAAACCACATTTTAAATTTTTAATTCTTCCCCAAACCTTAAGGGCTGAGACTACAGAAATAAAGGAAAGAGCATCCTTTTCAGCTAAAATTGCCTTCAGTGCTACTGACTGAGCTGCTTAGAATTACTGAGCTATGCGAAAAGAGGATGGAATGCAGGATCTTGTTTTGTTTCCTGAGGCAGGATCTCGCTCTGTCACGCAGGCTGGAGTATAGTAGGGCAGTCACGGCTCACTGCAGCCTTGACCTCCTGGGTTCAAGTGATGCTCCCACCTCAGCCTCCTGACTAGCTGGAACCACAGGTGCATACCACCATACCTGGCTAATTTTTTGTAGAGTTGGGGGTTTCAACATGTTACCCAGGCTGGTTTCGAACTCCTGAGCTCAAGCAATTTGCCCACCTCAGCCTCCCAAAGTGCTGGGATTATAGGCATGAGCCACCATGTTCAGCTGACACAAGGTCTTAAAACACACCATTTTTGTTCTGTAAGGTTCTAAATAGAAAAACTTCTCTTCTGCATCCTAGAAAAGGTCTTTATCTAACCAAAGAGACCACAATTTTACCAACACCTTACTGGCAATATTCAGAAAGAAAAAAACAAAATGACTTGCAGCAGTGGCCCAGCCCCAGGACAGCAACACCAAGACCACGCCACCCGTTCGAAATGCACATTCTCAGGGCCACACCACACCTACGAAATCCAAGTTCTTGGGGTAGGGCCAGGTAATTTGTGTCTTAATAGCTCTTCTAGGTGTCTGTGGTATATGTTCAAGTTTACGAACCACTGACCTATAAATCAACACAAATCCTGGTATGGTAGAAATAAGGGTTTTAATGAATAAAAAACACATTTAGGTAGAGAAGCTAAGGTAGGAAAATGAAGTAGTTTAGCCTAAACCAAATCAAAATTATCAATGGAAATGGGGCAAACCCTCAAGTTGGATCCCAACGATTTTAACCTCATCTCCGTTAAGGACTACTATTACCTTCATTGATAATTCTTTTCCAATCAAGTTAAATCCATGTTGATTCAGTCTCTGACATTTTGGCAAATTTCTTCAATGCATCTTTTTTTTTTTTGAGAACCTACCATGGGTCTTAGCCCCGCTCCAATCTGTGATGATTTCACAAGCTTTGATATGGGCCCTGCTAAGTCCTCCTGCCTCATACATCACAGAATCTGAACATACGACAAGCATCTTCATTCACTCCAGTTTATTTCATTAGCACCTATAATTTTACACGCACCCACATCACATCTTCTTCCCACCAAGCGTTCAGTCTTCTTCCAATAGGCAGAACAGCATCTCTGAGGCTCGGTTTAGAAGCATTGGGAGTGGGGAGGGATCCTTGTCACCAAGGTTATTTAACAAACTTGGAAAACACATGGGAATCAATAAAGGGGCACTGCTTAGAAACTGTACAACGACGTCAAATACTAGTTTTAAAGAATGGCAGCTTTCATAATAGCTCGAATTTATCACAGCCCAAAACTGCAAATGACCCAAATATCCATCAAAAGGACCACAGGCAAATAAACTGTGGTATATTCATAGACTGGGATGCTACAAAAGCAATAAAAATGGGTGAATTACTGATACCTGCTACAACACAGGTAACTCTCATAGACATTACATATGTGAAATCCAGTTGCCAGCTCCCCAAAATGCCTATCAGTTCTATGAATTTCAAAGGCAAACAAAACTACTGTCAGTGGTAGAAGTCATTGTAGTGGTTAGCTGGGGGTGATGACTGACTAGAAAGGGAATCTTCCAGGAGACTTTTTTTTTTGAGTTAGAGTTTAGCTCTTGTCACCCAGGCTGGGACAGCTCTTATCACCAACAGCTGTCACTGTTGTCACTGAGATTGCAACAGTGCAATCTCAGCTCACTGCAACCTTGGCCTCCCAGGTTCAAGCAATTCTCGTGCCTCAGCCTCCCAAGCAGCAGGGATTACAGGCGTGTACTACCATGCCCTGCTAATTTTTCTATTTTTAGTAGAGACAGGGTTTCACCACATTGGCCAGGCTGCTCTGGAACTCCTGACCTCATGATCCGCCTGCCTCGGCCTCCCAAAGTGCTGGGATCACAGGCGTGAGCCACCAACTTACCGAGACAGCAATTTTTAAAATGTATGTAAATTCCAGTCAACTTAAAAGGGGGAGGGTTGGAATATTTAACAAATATTAAAGGCCAGGCACCATATCAAGTGCTTGCTTTTTAAAACACACAGTCTTGGCTGGATGTGGTGGCTCATCTGAGGTCGGGAGTTCAAGACCAGTCTGGCCAACATGGCAAAACCTTGTCTCTAACTAAAAATACAAAAAATTAGCCTGGTGTGGTCGCAGGCACCGGTAATCCCAGCTACTCGGGAGGCTGAGGCAGAAGAATCGCTTGAAACCGGGAGGCGGAGGTTGCAGTAAGTGAGAATGTATCTCAAAAAAAAAAAGGAGAGACATGGTCTTGTTCTGTTGTGCAGGCTGGAGTACAGTGATGTAATCAAAGCTCACTGAAGCCTCCCAGGCTTGAAGGATCCTCTCGCCTTAGCCTCTCAAGTAGCTAGGACTACAGACACATGCCACCATGCCCAGTTAATTCCCCCCTCATCCAAGGAGAAAAGTTCTTGCTCTGCTGCCCAGGCTGGTCTTCCAACTCTTGGCCGCAATCTATCCTCCCGCATCAGCCTTCCTAAGTCTTGGGAGTTACAGGCAAGAGCCACTATGCCCAGCCTGTACCAAGTGTTTTATATGCAGGATGTCACTTCATCCTCACAACCCCTCGAGGGAGATTTTATTATTGTTCCTATTTATAGACTAGAAGACCAAGGCTTAAATTTGTAAAAGACCACAGAGATACCAGTAGCAGTGATAAAAGCAAAACTCCCATCTGTCTGATGCCAAGTCAAGCTATTAACAACTACACAATACTACCTCTCAAGAAAACAGGAGGCAGAGGCAACCCACCCCTACACAAAAACAACAAAGAAGCAGAGTATTGTAAACATATAATATCAGAACAGAAATACATGCTGTTCATAACAATGATCCTATGATATTTAAAACAAAAGATTAAACTACATTTTATACTATTTTCTCATGCAGACCAGACACAGAGAAATATTTAATATAATTCAATAAGAAATCATATACACACACACTTTAAAACTCAGTAGTTAAAGAAGGCCAAGCACAGTGGCTCATGCCTATAATCCCAGCAGTTTGGGAGGCACAGGTAGGCCGATCATTTGAGGCCAGGAATTTGAAACCAGCCTGGGCAACATAGTAAAACCCTGTCTCTTCAAAAAATACAAAAATTAGCTGGGCATAGTAGCACATTCCTCTAATTCCAGCTGCTTGAGAGGCTGAGGCATGAAAATTGCTTGAACCTGGGAGGCAGAGGTGGCAGTGAGCTGAGATAGTGCCACTGAACTCCAGCCTGGGCGACAGAGCAAGACTCTGTCTCAAAAGAAAAAGAAATTCTATTTAAATTGAATTAAATCTAATTAAATAAAAATTGCTATGGAACATAAAAGAGTTTATTTACCATAAATGAATCCCTAAATGAATACCATAAATGAAACAAAACATGTGCAATGTCTTGTTAGCAATACTTTGTTGGTTATATTTATTGTACGTACTTAAAGCAGCAAGATACAAAGAATATAATGTCATTTCTATCAACATATTAACAGGCTTTATTAATTCTGATTAGACTACGTTCTTTTTTTTTTTTTTTAATTTTTATTGCATTTTAGGTTTTGGGGTACATGTGCAGAACATGCAAGATAGTTGCGTAGTTACACACGTGGCAGTGTGTTTTGCTGCCTTCTGCCCCCTCACCCATATTTGGCGTTTCTCCCCATGCCATCCCTCACCCGCTCCCCCCACAGTCACTCCCCTATTTCCCCCATGAGACCTCAGTGTGTGGTGCTCCTTTCCCTGTGTCCATGTGTTCTCAATGTTCATCACCCGCCTATGAGTGAGTATATACGGTGTTTCCTTTTCTGTTCTTGTGTCACTTTGCTGAGAATGATGTTCTCCAGATTCATCCATGTCCCTACAAAGGACACGAACTCATCATTTTTTATTGCTGCATAATATTCCATGGTGTATATGTGCCACATTTTCCCAGTCCAGTCTATCATCGATGGGCATTTGGGTTGA
>CM052648.1:124474803-124498100 GCA_028533165.1 Leontopithecus rosalia
GGGTTGTTCTTCTTGAGGAATATCTTTGTGGTGTTCTCTGTATTACCTGGGGTTGAATACTGTCCTGCTGTGCTAGTTTAGGAAAATTTTCCTGAATAATATCCTGAAGAGTATTTTCCAGATTGGATTCATTCTCTCCCTCGCATTCAGGTACATCTATCAAATGTAAATTAGGTCTTTTCACATAGTCCCACATTTCTTGGAGACTTTGCTCATTCCTTTTTATCCTTTTTTCTCTAATCTTGTCTTCTCATTTTATTTCATTAAGTTGGACTTCGACCTCTGATATCCTTTCTTCTGCTTGAACAATTCGAGTGTTTAAACCTGTGCATACTTCTCGGAGTTCCTGTATTGTATTCTTCAGTTCCATTAATTCACTTATATTCCTCTCTAAGTTGTCTATTCTCATTAGGATTTCGTCAAACCTTTTTTCAAAGTTCTTAGTTTCTTTACGTTGGGCTACAACATGTTCTTTGAACTCACAGAAGTTTCTTATTATCCATACCCTGAAGCCTGATTCGGTTAATGGAATGCGCTCCTTCTCCATCAAGCCTTGTTCCATTGTTGATGAGGAACTGTGATCATCTTTAGAGGGAGAGGCGTTCTGATTTTGCGTATTTACGCTGGTTTCTTCCCATCACTGTAAATTTATCCTCCTATCTATCAACTTTCAGATTAGGTCTCTTGAGTGGAAGTCCACGTTGTTAGTTCCCAGGGCCAAAACAGCAGCGTTAAGACTGATGGTGCTTTTCTGCCCAGGATTCTCCTGTCTGGCTTTCTTCCTGTGCCCGTAATAGGCGGCTCTGCCTTCCCGGAGCTCCAAACCTCGGTCAGAAGGGGAACCAGTCCCGTTTACTCTGCACCAAGAGCTGCCACGCCGAGGTGCCGGCACAACTGCTGCGCTGGCCACGAGAGTCGCATTGGCGACCCGTGTGGCTCCTCCACTGGGAATCTTCTGCTCCGTGAGCGACCAGAATTTGTCTGAAAGTGTGGCGTCCTCTAGTTCTCTGCGCTTTCACTGAGAGCTGCAATCCCGAGATGTTAGCTATCAGCCATCTTGGATCCGTCCCTGACTTAAACTTCTTGAATCAAGAAAAAGAAGAAAAAAACTAAAAAGATATTTGATATTGATGAAGCTGAAGAAGGCGTAAAGGATCTTAAGATTGAAAGTGATGTTCAAGAACCAGCTGAACCAGAGGATGACTTTGACATTATGCTTGGCAATAAAAATAAAAATTAAAAAAAAAAGAAGAAGAATGTCAAGTTCCCACATGAGGATGAAATACTAGAGAAAGATGAAGCTCTAGAAGATGAAAACAGCAAAAAAGATGATGGCATCTCATTCAGTAATCAGACAGGCCCTGCTTGGGCAGGCTCAGAAAGAGATTACACATATGAGGAGCTGCTTAATCGAGTGTTCAACATCATGAGGGAAAAGAATCCAGATATGGTTGCTGAGGAGAAAAGGAAATTTGTCATAAAACCTTCACAGGTCATCCGAGTAGGAACCAAGAAAACTTATCTTGTCAACTTTACAGATATCTGTAAACTATTACATCGTCAGCCCAAACATCTCCTTGCATTTTTGTTGGCTGAATTGGGTACAAGTGGTTCTATAGATGGTAATAACCAACTTGTAATCAAAGGAAGATTCCAACAGAAACAGATAGAAAATGTCTTAAGAAGATATATCAAGGAATATGTCACTTGTCACACATGCCGATCACCAGACACAATCCTGCAGAAGGACACGCGACTCTATTTCCTACAGTGCGAAACTTGTCATTCTAGACGTTCTGTTGCCAGGATCAAAACCAGCTTCCAGGCTGTCACGGGCAAGCGAGCACAGCTCCGTGCCACAGCTAACTAATTTGCCAATCCCTGATTTTGCAAAGAGTGTTGTGGAGATTTAGCTGGACAGGTCTGCCATCAGAGTGGATATACTGTTGTGTTAAAAACAAGATAAAAAAGCTGCCAAGTTCTTTGGCGAGTGGTTGGTCTGAAATCCTTGCAAGATGTTGACGCTCAAGCTGTTGACATACTCATTGCCTACTTTAACAACTGTCAGAGAAACGTGATATGGGGTAAGGAGGTACTTTTTTAAAATCGTTCGAAGACTTCTGTAAAACGCAAGATAAATTAAAGGTATTATAACAGTGATTCTTTAAAAAAAAAACTATTCGAATAAATGAACTAATAAAGTTTTGCAATGTTTCTGATATAGAAGATTAATACACAAAAACCAACAGCTTTCCTATCTACTTGTAATAAGCAATTATGAAATATAACAGAAAAAAAAAATACATGCATATCCCTCATGGGTAAATGGAGAAATAAAGTGGGTTTATCAATACAAAAGACTCAATAAGTTCCCCTCAAAAGAAACGCAATTCTGATAAAATCTCCACAGGTCTTTTCATGAAACCTGACATGCTAATATGTGTAAATTATATGCTAATATAGGAATTAAATGTAACAAGTTTACATGTTACATATGGGGTCAAACATGCTGATACATGTAAATTACATGTGAATGCATGAATTGAATGTAATAGATTTACGTGTTATAGGTAATAAATTACATGAAACCTGACATGTTAATACATGTAAATTAATCCAGAAGATCACAGGGCAAAGAAGAACCAAGAACATTTTGAAGAACAAGAAGAAGGGGGCCCCTGCTCTACCAAATATTAAAATTTACAAGAATTTAGGCAGTATTGGCACAGTGTACTATTGGCACAGATATAATAAGCAAAGATGAGAGCCATATATACATGGAAACATCACATGCCAGAAGGGGCATTACAAATCAATGGGAGAAGAATACCCAATACATGTGGGACAATTGGTTGTCCATGTTGGGGTTGGGGGAGGGAGGAAATTTGATCCCTAGCTCACACCATACCACTACCCCCCAACAAAGGCAAAAAATACCTGAAATGGATTAAAAACCTAGATATATTAAGAAAAGCTTTAAAAGTTTTGTAAGAATATACGGGAAAATAACTCACATTAGTGAAATAGGGATGGATTTCTTTTTGAGGCAAAACAAAAAAGAACCAAACTATGAAGCAAAAGACTGAGAAACTTGATTACATAAAGACTGAACGTTTCAATACCAAAAGTAGCTGGGAGCTGAGATTATGCCACTGCATTCCAGCCTGGGCAACAAAAGTGAAACTCCATCTCAAAAAACAAACAAACACAAAACGATTTAATGTTTCTGTCCAACACAGGAACCCAGAAACAAAATTTAAAAAGATAACTCACAGACAAGGAGAAAACAGATCCAATGTATAAAACTATTGAAGTGTCAGTATTTAGAATTTACAAAGTACCATACACCAAAGAGAAAAAAGTTAACACCCCAATAAATATGTGGGCAGAAAGTGAGATAAGAAATGCACAAGATGAAGAAGCCCAATTATCCTTCCTGCTCCTCTTTTTCAGACTGACCTAACCTACAATCAGTATGGTTCTGGTTTGCCCTATACCCTCTGGTAAATTGAGTTTATCAGTCAGAATAAGTTGTGACAACAAGTAACTCTGAAATCTTAGTGATGTAATTAACAATGGATGCTTATTTCTTGCTGGTGCTACATGATCACTGCAGCTAAGAGGGTGGAGGAGGCGCTATTCTACACAATCACCCAAGGATCCCGGGCCTTGAAGGCTCTACCCCTTTACAGACACACTGTCTGGAATTTGTCCTTGTGGCTATCCAATGTGCCAGTGACTGCTTGCGCAATTAATTCCAGTCGCCTTCAGATCTAAATGCCCACGCAGATAAACCAAGCCTGGTAATTTTAATCTTTGTTTAACTCTTGTGTTTCTCAATCAGCTGGTCTGGAACTAAGGTGGAAAAAAGTAATCTTTACAGAAGCCCTAGACATCTCCCCCAGCATTATGTTAGTCTCCATACTGATCTGTATCTCTGAAATAATTTATAAATGAGTTTTTTTAAGGAGGCACTAGAATAACTATGTAAGTTTTCCTACTTTCCAAATCGCTATAGCAAGAGAGAAAATGAAACTAAGAAAATGTGATCAAGCCACCCAACAGCAAGAAGAAACATTACCGCAAACAAAATAGAATAAGGTGGTGGGAATAAATCCAAACACATCAGTTATCATTTTAAAATGAAATAAAAAATTAATTCACCTAGTAAAAGACAAAAATTTCAAATTGAGTTTTAAAAAATTCAAGCTAGTCTGGGCATGGTGGCTCACATAATCCCAGCATTTTGCGAGGCGGAGGCAGGAGGATCCCCTAAATCCAGGAGTTCAAGACCAACCTGGGCAAGAAAGTGAGATACCATCGCTACCAAAAACAAACCCAAACAAACCCCCCAAAATCCTAAAGCTTTATGTTTAATAAAGACAATTAAAACAAAGCCTTATTGGAAAAATTTAAATGAAAGGATAGACAAAGGTGTGCTATACAGATGCTAGGAAAAAAAAAAAGCAGCAATATTAACATCAGATAAAATTCACAGGTGGGACACAGTGGCTCATGCCCATAATAATCCTAGCACTTTGGAAGCCTGAGGAGGGTGGTTCACCTGAGGTAAAGAGTTCGAGACCAGCCTGGCCAACATGGTGAAACCTCATCTCTATTAAAAATACAAAAATTAGCTGGGAGTGGTGGTGTGCGCCTGTAATCCCAGCTACTCGGGAGGCTGAGGCAGGATAATTGCTTGAACCCAGGAGGTGAAGGTTCCAGTGAGCCAAGATTGTGCCATTACATTCCAGCCTGTATAACAGAGCAAAAATAAAAAAAAGACAAAGGTGTTTAATGTAAAAAGATACATGATCACTGGGGATGGTGGCTCATGCCTGTAATCCTAGCACTTTGGGAGGATGAGGCAGGTGGATCACTTGAGGTCAAGAGTTTGAGACCAGCCTGACCAACATGGAGAAACCCCTTCTCTACTAAAAATACAAAAATTAGCTGGGCATAGTGGTGGGTACCTGTAATCCCAGCAACTCAGGAGGGTGAGGCAGGAGAATCACTTGAACCCAGGAGGCAGAGGCTGCAGTGAGCTGTGATCTAGCCACTCCAGCCAGGGCAACAGAGTAAGACTCCATTTAAAAAAAAAAAAGATGTAATTTACCGAAAGATTATAACATATCTTATAATAACAGGTTTTAAATCTATAAAGCAAAAACAAGTAAAAATAGGAGTAATTAATACATCCATAATCATAGAAGACTAAACACACTTCAAAAAAATGAAATAAGGATTTAGTGCATGACCCAGTAAATAGAACTGTTTTCAACAGAGAACACATAAACTTTTCTAATAGGATATTCAGTTGTCACGTGTTAGGTAACAAGATCTCAACAAATTCTGGAAAACAGAAACCATCCACACAGACCTTGTTCAATGACTATAATACAGTAACAGAAATGTTTTGATGGGGCATGGTGGCTCACACCTGTAATCCCAATGCTGTGGGAGGCCAAGGTGAGTGGATCACTTGAGGTCAGGAGTTTGAGACCAGTCTAGCCAACATGGTGAAACCCCGTCTCTACTAAAAATACAAAATTAGCTGGTGTGGGGGCATGTGCCTGTAATCCCAGTTACTCAGGAGGCAGAGGCAGGAGAAGGGATTGAACCTGAGAGGTGGAGGTAAGCAGAGATCACACCACTGCACTCCAGCCTGTGTGACAGCGAGACTCTGTCTCAAAAAAACAGTTTTGATGAAAAGATCATCAAAACTCTATCAATATGGAAGCATTTAAAACCCATTTCTAAATAACTTGCAATAATGGAACATTAAAAGAAAATTCAACACAAATTAAAAGTAATATCAGTAAGAATTCTTTTCTTTTTCTTTTTTGAGACAGAATCTTGCTCTGTTGCCAGGCTGGAGTGCAGTGGCACGATCTTAACTCACTGTAACCTCCGCCTCCCAGGTTCAAGTGATTCCCCTGCCTCAGCCTCCCAAGTCGCTGGGACTACAGCCATGCACCACCATGTCCGGCTAGCTTTTTGTATTTGTTTTAGTAGAGATGGGGTTTCACCATGTTAGCCAGGATGGTCTCAAACTCCTGACCTCATGATCCACCCACCTCAGCCTCCCAAAGTGCTGGGATTACAGGTGTTAGTCACCATGCCTGGCCAAGACGTGGTCAAACAAAAATCCTAAGAAAATGATTTGCCTAAAAATGTCTCCCTCTATCATACCATTTACAAAAAAATTAATTCTTCCTGGATGAAAAAGATCAACATAATAGTTCTGGCTCTCCAGATTCCAGGCCACAGTGGGACTGCTTGTGCTTACTGCTTTGTGGTTAAACGGCCAGAAGTGAGAATGCCACTCCCAAACCAGACCACTAATCCATGGTGCAAAACCCCACAGGTCTCTCCCTCTGACTTGCAGCATTTAAGATTCAACTGCACGGCCGGGCGCAGTGGCTCACGTCTATAATCCCAGCACTTTGGGAGGCCGAGGCGGGTGGATCACGAGGTCAAGAAATCAAGACCATGCTGGTCAATATGGTGAAACCCCGTCTCTACTAAAAATACAAAAATTAGCTGGGCATGGTGGTGCGTGCCTGTAATCCCAGCTGCTCAGGAGGGTGAGGCAGGAGAATTGCTTGAACCCAGGTGGAGGTTGCAGTGAGCCGAGATAGTGCCATTGCACTCCAGTCTGGGTAATAACAGTGAAACTCTGTCTCAAAAAAAAAAAAAAAAAAAAGATTCAACTGCAATACAACTATTTTAGAAAGCTGACAGTATTTATATACAAAAAAATAAACATAGCACATCTTCTGACGTAGTAATTCCAGTTTTGCATATACATACCACAGAAATTCATACACATGTTCACCAAGAAAGACATTTTTAAAAAGCTCATTATTTATAATAGGCAAAAACGGAAAACAATCCAAATGACTAGACACAATAGAATCGAATGCTGGGTACTTCCTTACAATGGAATGTTATACGGCAATGAGAGTGCCTGAGCTATGGTCATGTACATCAGACAGTGCTCACAAACATTTAGTGAAAGAAGCGGAAGAAAGAGAGTACATACAGTATATGATTCCATTTACATAGATTTCAAAAGCAGACAAAACAAATCTATGGCAATATAAATGAGAGTAGTATTTATCCTGGAAAGGGGAGGTGACCAGGAAATGACACTGAGGATGGTTCCTGGAGTGTGATGATACTTTTTTTTTTTTTAAGACAAGGCCTACCTGTCATCTAGACTGGAGTGCAGTAATGCAATAACAGCTCAGTGTAACCTCTGCCTCCTAGGCTCAAGCGATCCTCCTACCTCAACCTCCCAAGTAGCTGGGACTACAGGCATGCACCACCGCACCTGGCTAATTTTTGTAGAGGTGGGGTTTCACTATGTTGCCCAGGCTGGTCTTGAACTCCTGGGCTCAAGGGATCCTCCCACTTCAGCCTCTTAAGTAGCTGGGACTACAAGCATGCGTGCCACCATATCTGGCTAATTTTTGTATTTTTAGGGACAGCTAAGTCTCCCTGTGTTTCCCAGGCTGGTCTTGAACTCCTGAGCTCAAGCAATCCTCCTGCCTCGGCCTCCCAAAATGTTGAGATTACAGGTGGGAGCCATCACACCAGGCCTATGGTGATGCTCTGTTTCTCCATCCATCCACTGGTTACTTACCCAGGATGTTCACAAGCTGTTTATAGAGTTGTATACTTTGTGTACAGTTCTCTGTGTGTATTACACATTACAGATTTCTATGTATATGTATTATAAAATAAATATGACTTCATTTATATTACGTTCAATAAAAAGTTACATATGAAGTAGCTGTACTCCACCAGCCTGGTTTGCAAGAGTAAAAGCTCTTACCTAACCAGTGATGGACATGTGTCTTGAGCAAAACAAATCTTTGCTTGTTACAAGCCACTAAGACTTTGGGGATGCCATTACAACATAGCCTAGACTGTCCTAACTGATACACAGTTTAAGTCTTAGACACTGGCCAGGCGCAGTGGCTCACGCCTGTAGTCCTAGAACTTTGGGAGGCCGAGGTAGGTGGACTGCCTGAGCTCAGGAGTTTGAGATCAACATGGGCAACATGGTGAAACCCTGTCTCAAAAAAAAAAAAAAAGACTTAGACACAAAATGCAAAAGCTATTAAGAGAAAAGACTAATACACTTACAGAAGACATTATAAAAATATTTTTTAAGAAAAGGGGGTGGAAGAAGAGTGTGATACCAGAGCCAATATGAAAAACTCTAATAGTCAAAGCCAGAATAATTTGAGCAACAAAATAAGTATATAATATTGGATTTTAATTCAAAGTATAAAATAGTATGCGTGAATCCATACTGATATAAATAAGTGATTGAGTAAGTAAATGGAAAGGAGACAAATCTTCCTTACAGAACAATTCCAAATTCTGTATATGTAGCTACTTCTCTCCAAGGAGTAGCTTAACACCTCCACCCCTTTGAGTGTGGAATGGACTTAAGTGACTTGTTTCAAAGAATACAGTATGGAAAGGGGAGAATAGTAACTTTACAGAAGAGAAACTTAGCAAACACTGTTTTAACCAAATGATTGTGACTAATCCGTGATGTCGTGTGGATTTCATTTCATGTACCTCTGATAAGATGTGACAGAACGGCACTTCACCTTCTATGGTATTCATGCCAAAAATCCAGTCTAATTATGAGGAAAACAAACAGACATACCCAATTTGAGGGACATTCTACAACATACCTGACCCATTCTCCTCAAAACCATCAAGGTCATGAAAAACAAAGAAAGACTGAGAAACTTTCACTGATCTTAGGTGACTAAGCAGATGACCAGTAAATGCAATGTGGATTGAATTTTAAAATAGAAAGAGCTTAATGGGAAAACTAGTGAAATCCCAAAAACGTCTGCAGTATACTTAATAATAACATATCAGTGTTGGTTTCTTTTTTTTTTTTTTTTTTTAGACAGAGTCTCACTCTTTTGCCCGGGCTGGAGCACAGTGGCACGATCTCAGCTCACTGCAACCTCTGCCTCCCGAGTTCAAATGATTCTCCTGCCTCAGTCTCCCAAGTAGCTGGGACTATAGGCATCCGTCATCATGCCTGGCTAATTTTTGTATTTTTAATAGAGACAGGGTTTCACCATGTAGGCCAGGCTGGTCTCAAACTCCTGACCTCAGGTGATCCACCCACCTCGGCCTCTCAAAATGCTGGGATTACAGGCATGAGCCACCATGCCCAGCACAGTGTTGGTTTTTTCAAGTGCCACAGTACTGTAAGATGATGTTATGGACTGAATTATGTCCCTAAAATTCACATGTTGAAGTCCTGACCCCCAATGTGACTACTGGGAATAGGGCCTTTAAGGAGGAAATCCAGGTTAATCGAGGTCATACAGGTGGGATTGATATCCTTGTAAGAGAGATAGCAGAGCACTCTCTCCCACTGAATGCACAGAGGAAAGGCCACGTAAAGACAGATACAGGGAAAAGGTGGCCATCTGCAAGCCAAGGAGAGAGGCCTTAGGAGAAGCCAATCCTGCTGGCTCCTTGAGCTTGGACTTCCTAAGCTCCAGAACTGTGACAAAATAAATTTCTGTTGTCTACACCATGCAGGCTGTGGTATTCTGTCATGGCAGCCCTAGATGATGAAGACAGATGACAACACTAGAGGAAAGTGAAACTGGATAAGGCAGATGCAGGAACTCTCTATACTATTTTTATAACTTTTCTGTAACTCTAACAGTTTTCTTTTATTAAAGCAACTGACTGGAAGAAACTATTTGTAGCTTTTGTAACGAAGATATATGTAAATATAAAACCATTTCTATAAAAATCTTACAATTATACACAGTCCAATGAAAATAATCACATATTAAAAAGGCAAACCAGAAAAATAAATACAGATGACTAAAAACCATCTGAGATATGTAGCTTAATTAGTATTTAGAAAAATGAAAATTACAAAATAATGAAATTTCATCTCATGCCATCCAGTTGGAAAAAAATTAAAATACTGATAGTAATCCTAGGGAAAAGTAGTAAGGAAATTGCTGCTTTTATACAAAGAAGGTGAGACCTGTAAGTTGATGTGGCCATTCGGGAGGGCAATCTGGCAGTATCTGTTAAGCCTGTAAACTGGTAACCCAGCTAATCTCTCTCTTGAAATTGACCTTAGAGAAATACTGGCATAGCAGTACTAAGAAGCAATTGATGGGTATTCACTTTAGCAGTGTCTGCAGTAATACTAAATGGAAATAACTGTTATTAGTAGGGGAATAATGAAACTATGGCAGTCATACTATCACTGAAAATTAATAAAATAGATCAATATGTAACCTTTCCACAGTCATACAAGGATCAACTAAGTATTTAAAAAACCTAATTGCATGATATATGTAAACAATAAATCAAAACTAAGCCTTATTTCTAAGGTAAATTTATATGTATAAACAGATTTGTATCTACTGAAGTACAAAAAGGAAAATAAATAAATAATCTTCTAAAATAAACATAAACAGAGAGCTACACACAGTGGCTCACACCTGTAGTCTCAGCTACTTGGGAGGCTGAGGCAGGAGGATCACTTGAGCCTGGGAGGTTGAGGCCACAGTGTGTTATGATTGTAGCACTGCACTCCAGCCTGGGTGACGGAGAGAGACCGAGTCTCTAAAAGAAATTTAATTAATTAAAAAATAAACAGAAAGGAAACTAGAAGAATTCCCCCACCAAAGAGTTACAGTGGTTACCAAGGAGATGGAACTGGGATTTGCGGGCAGGGGAGAAGCGTTTATTTTATGAGTATTTACGTGGGTTTTGAATGTGTTGGTGTTAGTTCATAAGTGAAAATATATTCCTCTGGGGAGTGAGGAAGGGATGAGGAGTAAGCCTTTCACCTTTCACAGTTACATCCCCCTCAACCTTGGTGTCCCCTCTACATCCTTGTTCAATGCAGTCAAACAACACCTATTTCCTGTTGTTTGACAGGACAAGATCCACCCTCCCAGCGCAGACATAAGGTTAAATACAGCATCAGTAGCTAGCACTCTGAAATGGAAAGATGCGGTAACAACTCCAGCCAGTTGTCTTTCATCACCATCCTTCCTTATCTTAGTTTACCCTCTGCATCCCTGGGCTGGAGACACAAAGCTATCTGACTCCTGGTGCGCTTCATGGGGAGAACTGAGGGGCAGCTCCATCAGCTCTCTGCTTCTCCTGCTTTACAACAAAGGGCCCTGAAACTTAAGTCACTGGAAAAAACCTCTCCAGTCTCCTGTCCCACATGCTGTCAGTGTGACACAAAAGCAAAATTAGAGTTCAAGACCCTAGTTTCCTTTGTCACTGGATGCTGTATAGTTAAACTCTCATTTGAGACTTTTACCAGATTTACTAATTAAATTGATCAGGAGAGGGAATGAACTATCCAGACAAATTCCTCTTACTCACTTTATATAATGGGCCTGGGTTGTTAATTTACTTTAAATTGCAGAGACAAGGATAAAACATATACGAATGGTTTAAGCTACACCACGAAGCAGATAGGGTAGATCTGGTGGCAGTTGCTCTAATCAGAAACTCACACTCCAGAGATGGATGGCCCTTATTAAAGCAAGGAGTCACATTCCAGAGGTAATACAGTAGCTCTTCAGTTACTCATACCTCTGGAGAATTTATAATTCAAATACTGGGCACTAAAAATATTTTTATTGGTAAAATTAGTGGTGTATTCATCAGAATAATCCGTTAGAAATGGGCTTTCATTGGCGAAATTAGTGACCATCTACATATGTAGATTTTTCTAAAATATTTTACAGATACACTCCCACACTTGCATGGTAAGAGGAATCTGACAAGATTGTTATTCAGGGATAGTGTTTGAGACTTCAGTCTGGATTTGTAAACCAGTGCTGCCATCCAGCTACTGGTTGTGAGGACTTTTTTTTTTTTTTGAGACTGAGTCTTGCTCTGTCACCCTGGCTGGAGTGCAGTGGCTGGCTTATTGCAACCTCCGCCTCCCAGGTTCAAGCAATTTTCCTGCCTCAGCTTCCAGAGTAGCTGGGACTACAGGTGCGCACCACCACGCCCAGCTAAATTTGTGTTTCTAGTAGAGACAGGTTTCACCATATTGGCCAGGCTTCACCATATTGGCCAGGCTGGTCTCAAAATCCCTACCTCAAGTGATCTATCTGCCTCGGCCTCCCAAAGTGCTGGGATTTACAAGCATGAGCCACCACGCCTGGCCTGGCTGTGAGGATTTGATTGATTGGTACCAACTATAAGCATGACAGATCTTATAACTGTGCTTCAAGTAAGCTTTTCATAAAAGGAGGGGTCAGAGTACCTACAAAACGCAAGAACTAAGCTTTCAGGACAGGGTGCATGATCTGTTTTGTGCCTGCTGGGTGATAAACAGCATTTAATAAACAACTGTTGAGTGGCAGAATTTTTTTCATCTGAGACTAGCTTTCATTACAGTCTCAGTGGTAGCAGTGTTGTCGGGGAGCAGCTAAACTCCACCTACCCTCAAGTGTTTTTGGTTGTGACTATAACCTATCAGAAAGTCCTAAAAGGCAGACAGGAATAAAAAAATCACTTTCAGTGGACAGTATTTTTCTAGGATCATAAGCCAACAACTCTGGATAGGTTATATTCAAGTTTTTCCAGCTAAATAAGCATTTCAAAGGGGAAAAAGGATAAGTAAGTGTCTAACTAACTCATTTAAAATTTCTTGGCAGTGAATAAAACAAAGACTCACTTTATTTTATTTATTTATTCATTTATTTATATTTTGCGATGGAGTCCCACTCTGTTGCCCAGGCTATACTGCAGTGGCGTGACTTTGGCTCACTGCAACCTCTGCCTCCCAGGTTCAAGCAATTCTCCTGCCTCAGCCTCCCAAGTAGCTGGGATTACAGGCATGTGCCACCACGCCTGCTAATTTTTTGTATTTTTCGTAGAGACATGGTTTCACCATGTTGGTCAGGCTGGTCTTGAACTCTTGACCTCAGTCCATCCGCCTGCCTGCCCCTCCCAAAGTGCTGGGATTACAGGCATGAGCCACTGTGCCTGGCCAAGACTTACTTCAATGAGTATTTTAAATATATAATTGCCTTTTCAGAAGCAAAATATTATTCATAACATTTTATCTCTGATGATATTTCAAGTCTTTCCTAACATTATTTAGTACATTCACAACTCTAGGCCACTCATCATATTAATAAGTAATTCTTTCCTTAGAAAATAACTTCTCAGAGAGATTTAAAAAGCACTGTCATGTCAATTGCGCTTTTTTTTTTTTTTTAAGAAAATAGTGTAGAATAGATTAAGGCACTTTTCTTTTAAACTTTCACTTCTGGGATACATGTGCAGAACATGAAGGTTTGTTACATAGGTATACATGGTCCATGGTGGTTTGATGCACTCATCAACCCAGTCATCTAGGTTTTAAGCACTGCATGCATTAGGTTATTTGTCCTAAAGCTATCTTTCCCCTTGTCCCCCATCCCCCATCAGACCCCAGTGTGTGGTGTTTCCCTCCCTGTGTCTATGTGTTCTCATTGTAAGGTACATACTAAAGTTTTAAAAATGGGAAACAGGGCAAAAGTTTTGAAGATATTTCACAAAAGCAGATATAGGAAAGGGTATAGCCCATGAAAAAAGCTTTCAACATCAGGGAAATGCAAATTTAAACCACAAGGAAATACCACTTCACACCCATTAGAATGGCTAAAATTAGAATGACAACACCAATTGTTGGAGAAGATGTGGTGCAATTAGAACTCATACGTTGCTAACGGGAATGTAAAATTGTATGAAGACACTGGCAAAATTGAGCAGTTTCTTACAAAGTTACTTAAGCTTCCCCTATGACCCAGACACTCTACTCCTAAGTATATACCTAAGACAAATTAGTATGTGTGTCTACAAAAGGATTTGCACACGAATATTTGCAGCAACTTCATAAAAGCCAAAAACGGAAAGCAATCCAAATGTCCATCAATAAGACAATAGATAGACCGCAGTATATTCATACAAGGGAACACTGCTCAGCAGTTAACGAAAGAATGAAGTCCTGGTACACAGAACACAACACATCTCTGAAACGCTGTGCTCAGCAAAACGAGACAGACACAAGAGTTTATGTTTTATGATTCCATATACATCAAGTTCAACAGCAGGTAAAACTAATCTACAGTGACAGAATCAAACAGCAGATGCTCGGGATAGGGAGATGATTGGAAAGACCCAGGGAACTTTAGCATAGTGGTTCACTTGCTTAAATTCAAACTACACGTAAATCCATGCATTTTACTGTATGCAAATTATACTTGATATTTTAAAAGCGGGGCTGGGAATAGAGAAGGACACCCAAAATATCTTAACTGATATAGAGCTATAAAGGCTACAGAATTAATGAAGTATTCTGTAAAAAAATATAATTGAGAATTACCTTGACCTTAGTATTTGTTATAGACCATTGACAGTAAATGACATCACAACTTTAAAAGATCTACCAGAAAAGGTCAGCGTGGCTAAGTAGAAAAACTGTTTCTTGAAATACTACTTTTATCCTTCCTTCTCCACTCTTCAAAAGCCTGTTTACTCAAAAAAAATTTTTTTAGATGGAGTCTCGCCCTGTCATCCAGGCTAGAGTGCAATGGAGTGATCTCAGTTCTCTGCAACCTCCACCTCCCAGGTTCAAGCGATTCTCCAGCCTCAACCTCCCAAGTAGCTGGGATTACAGATGCGCACCACCACACCTGGCACATTTTTTGTATTTTTAGTAGAGATGGGGTTTCACCATGTTGGCCAGGCTGGTCTCGAGCTTCTGACCTTGTGATCCACCCACCTTGGCCTCCCAAAGTGCTGGGATTACAGGCGTGAGGCACTGCACCCAGCCTACTTAAATAATTTTATTTTACAAACAGTCTCATTCTGTCACCCAGGCTGGAGTGCAGTGGTGCAATCACAACTCACTGCAACCTTGACCTCCTGGGCTCAGGCGATCCTCCCACCTCAACCTTCTAAGTAGCTGGGACCAAAGGTGTTCACCACCACACTCAGCTGAATTTTTAATTTTTTTGTAGAGATGGGGTCTTGACATGTTGCCCAGGATGGGCTTAAGCAATCTTCTGGCCTCAGTCTCCCAAAGAGCTGGGATTACCGGTATGAGCCACCATGCCCAGCCCATATTTTAAAAATTAAAAGGTAGCTCTTTAGGTCCTAAAATTGTCACAAAGAAAAATTCACGGAACTAGGACCTAAATTATCTTTAATAGATTATCTGCCACTCTGTATATTCTATCAACCCCATTATTTTAAAAACCGTAAACTGGATTAAAAATAAGAAAATGGGTTGGGCGGTGGCTCACACATATAATCCCTGTACTTTGGGAGCCTGAGGTGGGCAGATCACTTGAGGTCAGGATTTTGAGACCAGCCTGGCCAACATGGCAAAACTCTGTCTCTACTGAAAACACAAAAATTAACCAGGTGTGGTAGTACCCACCTATAATCCCAGCTACTCAGGAGGCTGAGGCAGGAGAATCACTTGAACCCAGGAGGCAGAGGTTGCAGTGAGCCAAGACTGTACCATTGCACTCTGGCCTAGGCAACAGAACAAGACTCCATCTTAAAAAAAAAAAAAAGAGGGCCGGGCGCAGTGGCTCACGCCTATAATCCCAGCACTTTGGGAGGGCGAGGCGGATAGATCACGAAGTCAAGAGATCGAGACCATCCTGGTCAACATGGTGAAACCCCATCTCTACTAAAAATACAAAAAATTAGCTGGGTATGATGGTGCATGCCTGTAATCCCAGCTACTAAGAAGGCTGGGGCAAGAGAATTGCCTGAACCCAGGAGGTGGAGGTTGCAGTGACCCGAGATCGCGTCATTGCACTCCAGCCTGGATAACAAGAGCGAAACTCCGTCTCAAAAAAGAAAAGGGAAAAAAAAAAAAGAGGGCCAGGCGCGGTGGCTCACGAGGTCAAGAGATTGAGACCATCCTGGTCAATGAGGTAAAACCCCATCTCTACTAAAAATATAAAAATTATCTGGGCATGGTGGTGAGCGCCTGTAGTCCCGGCTACTCGGGAGGCTGAGACAGGAGAATTGCTTGAACCAAGAAGGTGGAGGTTGTGGTGAGCCGAGATCGTGCCATTGCACTCCAGTCTGGGTAACAACAGCGAAACTCCATCTCAAAAAATAAAAAGAAAGAGAGAGAGAAAAAAAAAAGGTGACCAAGTCGAGCACTCTCATCACCCAGACCATCGCCATCCAAAAGAACCTTCTGTAAGAAAGGGAAAGTCTCTATCTGCTCTATCCAGTGTAGGAGCCCTGCCACATGTGGTTAATGGTCACTACAATGGACAGCACACACTGAGGAAATAAACCCATGAGTTTCTAATCTATAGCCTCTGACAAGGGGATCTTGACAGACAAATGCCTCCACGGAAGCAAGGAGCAATAGTGTTCCTTTTACCTCGAGGGCCTTTGCTGCCAAGAGCCTTGATCTCAGCACCAGGCATCACAGCATCTCTGGGCAGATACATCAGCCCCGTACTGCTGAGTTCACACCAGGCACTCATCTAACTCCTGTTTCGTAAACAAGAGAATATGTACAGGGAGGCAGGGCTCCGTGGAGTACATCTTAGTCAAGGCACTTTACACATGTGATCTCCTTCACCCTTCACTAGTCTGATGCAACCCCATTTTACGAATGAGAGAGGCAGCACCAAGGAAGAGTAAGTAACCTACACAGGGCTTGTGACAACAGGATGATATATGAACATATGTAGCCAGTGTATTCCAAATCAACAAATATAAAGGAGGACACATACCAACAATTGTCCTAGAGCAATTTTTTTAAATGGAGCCACCTCCCCGTGTCCCCCTCCTAATTTCTCATTATTATATCACAGTGTTATTTCAAGGAAAGGCTGTGGAAAAATAATTAAGTGGCTCAGGTAACTGACTTCCAGACTGCCCACTTTATATGATATGGCTTTCAAGATTCAATTGTTTTTTCCAGGAAGGAAAACCCAGAAACAAAACAAACAAACAAACAACACTAAAACCCACATCATAGAAAGGTTCAGTTCCCTTCAAAGCTTTGCTTCTTGTAGGGGCTGCGATACTAAAGAAGAAACACTCTGGGGGTCCAGGGAGGAGGCAGGAAGCAGCACAATCATGTGGAAATCCAGGAGACAGAGTGGACTGTTCACTCAAGCCCCCATTAACCCACACAGGGCATTCAGCAAAGGAGTGTGCTGCCTTTACTTACAAGCCGTCTTTCACAACAACACATTTCCACAGCAGTAACATTCAGTTCTCTCCAGCAGCCCACTGTAGTGCACAGTCTGTCAGCAGCTCCATTGGAAGCCAAAGGATTTTAAGAGAAATTTGCTTGCACTTTGATTTTTGAGGGCAAAAAACTCACTAAGTCTCCCAAACTGACATTAAAATTCTGAGTTAGTTTTATTTAGAATGGGAAATATACTTAAATTTATAGAGCCTTTCTTGTTATTTTGAGATAGGGCTCATTCTGTCGCCCAGGCTGGAGTGCAATGGCATGATAAAGACTCACTACAGCCTCCACCTTCTAAGGCTCAAGTGATTCTCCCACCTGAGCCTCCTAAGTCACTGGGACCACAGGGGTGCACCACTACACCTTGCTAAGTTTTTTATTTTTGACTAAGACAAGGTCTTGCTATGTTAACCAGACTGGTCTCGGACTCCTGGGCTTAAGTGATCCTCCCAAAACGTTGGGATTACAGGTGTGAGCCACTGCACCTAGCCTAATTTGTAGTTTTATAAACACTACCTTTACTTATATGAAAAGAGTAGTTTTAGAAGTCAGTAAAAATCTGGAAATTTTAATGTCACTACTGAATTATATTTCTTATCTTATTTTACAACAAAATGATGTTTAGCTTATAACTACGAAGTAGATTTAAATTTTGTAGTATCACTTGAATAGTTAAAACACTGCCAGAAAGCAGAAGTCAAGTCTTTCTGTAGAACAAAATTGTTAATACTAAACATTTTGATTAAAATTATGCCTGGTGGCCAGCATGCTGGCTGATGCCTGTAATCCTAGAGGTTCAGGAGGCTGAGACAGGTAGATTGCCTGAGTTCAGGAGTTCGAGACCAGCCTGGGAAACACAGTGAAACCCATTTCTTCTAAAATGCAAAAAATTATCTCGGCATGGCGGGTTAAAAAAAAAAAATTACACCTGTTAAGTATATTTGGTTTTCTTGTTTAAACTGAATGAATATGCAAGCATTCTGTTTAGGCTTAATCTTTTAAATTAAGCTTAAGTTTTCCTCAACAAGTCTAATTTTGTATTTCCATTCCATTCCTAAAAGCAATCTTTTCATTTATCAGGTGTATGTATTTATTTGCTTAAGATACAAGTAAAATAAGTCGGACACAGTGGCTTACGCTTGTAATCCCAGCATTTGGGGAGGCCAAGGTGGGTGGATCACGAGGTCAAGAGATCAAGACCATCCTGGCAAACATCGTGAAACCCGGTCTCTACTAAAACCACAAAAATTAGCTGGACATGGTGGCTCCACCTATAGTCCCAGCTACTTGAGAGGCTGAAGCAGGAGAATTGCCTGGACCCAGGAGGCAGAGGTTGCAGTGAGCTGAAATAGTGCCACTGCACTTCAGCTTGGCCAACAGAGCCAAGACTCCGTTCCAAAAGAAAAAGAGAGATACAAGTAAAATATTCTTTGAAATCTGCACTTGATCTTCAGGAGCCTAATGTAATTCAGGAAAGAATAGCTACACAAATAGAATATTAAGATTAGTCTGCAAATAGAAATGGATGAACACTGAGTTTTTGAAAACCTACATTTTTAAAAAAATTATCTATGTATTTATTTTTTGAGATGGAGTCTTGTGCTGTCACCAGGCTGGAGTGCAGTGGTACAATCTCAGCTCACTGCAACCTCTGCTTCCCGGGTTCAATAGATTCTCCTGCCTCAGCCTCCCCAGTAGCTGGGATTACAGGTATCATACCTGGCTGATTTTTGTATTTTTAGTTTCACCATGTTGGCCAGGATAGTTTCGATCACCTGACCTGGTGATCCGCCTGCCTTGGCCTCCCAAAGTGCTGGGATTACAGGCATGAGCCACCACTCCTGGCCGTAAGTTTTTAAATGGCGGTCAAAAACAACATAAAATTTACCATGTCAGCCATTTTAAGAGTATAGTATAATTGTGTTAACTGTATATACATTGCTGTGTAATACATCTCTAAAAATTTTTCACCTTGCTAAACTGAAACTCTACATCCACTGAACAGGAACATTTCTTTTCCCCATCCCCCAAAGACCCTGGAAACCACCATTCTACTTTCTATCTCTAGGAGTCTGAGTACTTTAGATACCTCATACATGGAATCATGCAGTATTTATTTTTTTGTGATGAGCTTACTTAACATAGTATAACATTCTGAAGCTTCATCCATGTTGCAGCATGTGACAGGATTTCTTTCTTTTTTAAAGCTGGATAATATTCCACTGTTACATACATACCACATTTTCTTTTCATTCATCTGCTGGTGAACACTGAGGTGGTTTCTTCCTCTTGGCTCTTGTGAATAATGCTGTACTGGACAGGAGTGTGAAAATATCACTGGGTGATCCTGTTTTCAATTCTTTTGGTGATATGGTGAGATTGCTGGATCATATGGATTGCAGGATCTATTTCTAGTTTTCTGAGGAAGCTCTAAACTATTTTCCAAGGCAACTGCACCATTGTACATTTCCACCAACAGTGTACAAGAGTTAAAATTTCTCCACAACCTCGCCAAAACTTATTTCCTGCTTTTTTTTCCCCTTTGACAGTAGCCATCCTAAAAGGTGTAGTTTTGTTTTGATTTGTAATTTTCTAAAGAGATGATGTCATTGAGCATCTTTTTCCTTTTTTAGAGATGGGTGTCTCTTTTGCCCAGCCTGGCCTTGAACTCCTGGGCTCAAGGTCCTCCCACCTCAGCCTCCCAAGTAGCTGGGACTACATACAGGTACATGCCACAGCTCTGACTGTGGAGCAGTTTTCATATGCTCGTTAGTCATCTGTATATTTTCTTTGAAAACTATTGATTCAAGTCCATTGCCTATTTTTTAATTGGTTTGTTTGGTGTTCGTTGTTAAGTTGCAGGAGTTGTGTATATATTCTATATATTAGCCCCTTGTGCTATCCCCTTATCAGAAATACAGTTTGCTTCCATCCTGGGTTGTCTTTTCACTATGCTATTTCCTTTGCTGAGCAGAAGTTTCAATGTTTGATGTAATCCCATTTGTCTATTTCTGCTTTTGCCACCTGTGCTTTTGGTGTCATATCCAATAAATTATTCCCAAATCCAATGTCATGAGGCATTTTCCTATGCTTTTGTCTAAGACTTTCATAGTTTCTGGTCTTACATTTAGGTCTTTAAGACATTTTGCATTAATTTTTGTATATAGGGTAAGGTGAGAGTCCATCTTCATTCTCTTGCAAGTGGATATCCAGTTTTCCCAAATCATTTGCTGAAGACACAAATTCTTGGCATATTTGTCAAAGATCACTTAACCATATATGTAAGGGTTTATTTCTTAGCTGTTTATTTTATTCCACTGGTCTGTCCTCATGCCAGTATCATACTGCTTTGATTACTGTAGCTTTGTAATATATTTTGAAATCAGGAATTGATACCTCCTGCTTTTTTTCTTTTTTCTTTTTTTTTTTTTTTGAGACGGAGTTTCGCTCGTTACCCAGGCTGGAGTGCAATGGCGCGATCTTGGCTCACCACAACCTCTGCCTCCTGGGTTCAGGCAATTCTCCTGCCTCAGCCTCCTGAGTATCTGGGATTACAGGCACGTACCACCATGCCCAGCTAATTTTTTGTAATCTTAGTAGAGACGGGGTTTCACCATGTTGACCAGGATGGTCTCGATCTCTTGACCTCGTGATCCACCCGCCTCAGCCTCCCAAAGTGCTGGGATTATGGGTGCCTCCTGCTTCTTTTTTCCTTTCAAGATTGTTTTGGCTATTCAATGTCCTTTGAGGTTTTACATAAATCTTAGGATTCTTTTTTCTATTTCTGCACAAAGTGCCATTAGGATTTTGATAGGGATTGCATTCAATCTGCAGATTGCTTTAGGTGGTATTAACATTTTAACAATATTTTATATTGTTATATATTTTATATACAAAAATTAATTCACAAGCAACAGGATGTCTTTCCATTTATTTGTGTCTTTAATTTCATTCAGCAATGTAAAACCTAAGGGTTTATCTTTATTTTTGCTTATTTTCTAAGACAGGGTCTCACTCTGTTGCCCAGGCTGGAGTGCAGTAGAACAGTCACAGCTTACTGCAGCCTTGAATTCCCAGGCTCAAGTGATCCCACCTCATCAGTGTCCCGCGTTGCTAGAATTACTGGCACATGCCATCACACTCAGCTAATGTTTGTATTTTTTGTAGAGAGAGGGTCTTACTATGATCCTGGATTCAAGTGATCCACCTGCCTCTGCCTGCCAGGGTGCTGGGATTACAGGTGTAAGCCACCACACCCAGCCAAACCTTAAGTTTTTAAAAAGCTGTTTTGCTCCTCAAGCAAATTCCTATGCACTTATCGAGCAAAGAAATCTATTCACTGAAACAGACTCACCATCAGCTTTGTTAACTTACCCTTCAAAAACAGGTTGCTAAACAAGGATATTAATAAAGTCTTATTTATAAGGGCTATAAGATAAAATACCTATAAAATCAGAAAAGTCAATTCCTATAATTTTATTATATAAAAAAACAAAGCCATTTGGTATTCATTTACAATGCAAATGTAGTATCATGGAGGTTACAGTAACTCCTCAGTCTTTTAATTTCTAAACACTGAATGGTCCAAGTTAAATAAAATAGAAGTGTTTGCCCTAAGAGTTGTTAACTATTCAGAAAATGGTTAATATGTGAAATAAAATAGAAGAAAAAAAATCCCATTTGTAGTTTCTAAATATCTAGGAAAAAGTTTGACATGTAATATGCAAGACAGATATGAAATTTTAATATATTACTGAGGTACCCAAAAGAAGACTCAGCAGTCAAAAGTCATATCATACCATGTTTGTGAACAGACAAGTCATCATAAAGATTTTTTTCTGCCTATGTTAATTCATTTAAATAATTAACAGGATTTTTGTTTCTTCATGGGAGGCAAGTGGATCCTAAAGTTCATATGGAAAAACGAGAACAAACAAAAACGTTTGGGAGAAAGCTGGAGGGAAAAAAAGCTCTAAAAAGGGCTACAACACACCTAGATATATACAGATATTAAAAGGCTTCCATTACGAAAACAGAGTTGCTGGCATCAGGCAGACACACTCAAAGAAGAGAAGTCCTAAGACAGACCCAGACACACTCAGAAAAGTAATACACGATAAAGATGATAAACCAGATGCAAGTAAATAAATGGTATTAGGTAGCCATCTGAAAAGATGAATAAGGTAACTCTATGAACTAACAGCTGAGTAAACTTAAAATGAAGAAAACATTTAGATGAAGGAAAATAAAAACATAAACTGTGTGAGAAAACACAAGATTTCGCCAGGCACATGGCTCACA
Organism: Leontopithecus rosalia; assembly: GCA_028533165.1. Taxonomy (NCBI): domain Eukaryota; kingdom Metazoa; phylum Chordata; class Mammalia; order Primates; family Cebidae; genus Leontopithecus; species Leontopithecus rosalia. The sequence goes on from CM052648.1 coordinate 124,497,386, forward strand.
CGTGTAATCTCAGCACTTTGGGAGGCCGAGTGGGTAGATCGGCCCAGATCACGGGGTCAAGAGATCAAGACCATCCTGGACAACAAGGTGAAACCCTGTCTCTACTAAAAATAAAAAAAATTAGCTGGGTATGGTGGCATGCACCTGTAATCCCAGCTACTTGGGTGGCTGAGGCAGGAGAATTGACTGAACCCAGGAGGCAGAGGTTGCAGTGAGCCAATATCGCGTCATTGCACTCCAGCCTGGTGACAGAGCAAGACTCCATCTCAAAAGAAGAAGAAGAAGAAAAAAACAAGATTTCCACTACTAGCCAAGATGGAGCAACAGGAACCAGATTTACTATTCCTCCAGAAAAAGCAACTTACATTATAAAAAAACAAATACATTATATGTTTTTCAAGACTGGTTATCAAGCAATCCCGGAGACACAGTAAATAAAAAAGTGAGCCCTGCAATTGCCTCGGCTTACCACTGCTGTACAGACAGTAAACTGAGGCAGAACCTGGCAGATGCCCTGAATTAAGGACCGGAGCTGAGTCCAGGAAAAAAAATCAAGGCAACAAGAGTTCCTGGGACAAAATAGCCAAAGAGAAGAAAGCTGCACAAAATACAGAACCCTAGAGATTTGCAAAGGGTCCCAATTATCCAACAGAATTTCAACAGAACATAGAACATGCAAGTGACAAAACTACTAAAGACCCAGGAGAGGGTGGGT
>CM052648.1:124504703-124534116 GCA_028533165.1 Leontopithecus rosalia
GAGTTCCTAATCCAGAGCTTTAATTTTAAAAAAGCGGAGGGGGGCGGGTGTCTGAGTTTATTGGGAATTTTCTGGTCAGCTTTCAGAATAGCCCACAGATCTTTATTTTGGAAATTCCCAAAACTTTCACATTAAGAAAAAATTCTGTTAGCACTGTGGCAGGAAATGGTTGTCTTCTGAATACAAAAATTTAAGCTCCAAAAATCTTTTCAATGCTACCTGAAGTGGCCCCCAGGGATAAAGGATGCTTTGAGGTTTTTCTTACTTTTCCTGCCTTCCTCAGTAAGACAGAGCTCATTAATTTTTTTTTTTCCCATTTTGGAGCAAAGCTGTTATTTACTTCAGGTTACATGTGATGTCTTAATGCCTTTTAGTGGCAGAATACAAAAGCAAGGTGGGACAGGTCTGGGGAAGTTGGAAAAGAATCTTTGCCTCATGCTGGGGTAGTCCATTCCCACTCCCAGCAATCACCCACCCCACATCTGCCACCACAGGGTCACTGGTGCTGTCAAGAAGAAAGGAGTCTCATGTGTTTCTGTGATCCAGAACAGTTCCTGCTGGTTCTGGAGGGGAAAATATAAAAATCTTCAAAACCTAGTTCAAACCTCCTTTCCAAGGATCCCATTCATTCAGAGGCACCCGTCTTGTTTGACTCTCTCTGACTTTTACCGATAAGGTGGCTCCACGCAAAACAGCTGGCAGCACCGGGTTTAACCTCGTCTGACCCGGTCTGTGTGCTAGTCAAGTGTTACTTCCCAGACGTCAGTAGTCCGGTCTGAAATCTCTGCTGTGTCTCTTGCAGCATCTCTTGCAAGGATGAGACTATCAAACACACTCAAATGTATCTGGATTGAATTAGTACTGTATGCCCTTTCAGTTACAGTAGTTTAGAATTAGAATATATTAAGAGTGGTGCTTGCTAGCTAAACTCAAAGCTTTTTTGACAGTTCATTGTCAGAAAGAAAAGAGATAAATGTTAAGATGCTTCACTTTCACATATTAGGTGCTTCCAACAAGCTATCTAATGACAGTATTACAATAATAAATTCCAAGAGCAAACTGAGAACAACTCCCCAAAATATAAGACCAACATTTAAATTCTGTTATGCATTTATGTCAAAGCAGTTCTTCCCCAGAACCCATGAAAGAATGGAAAATTAGAATGTTTTTCAGTTCAAGACACACAATTAAATCTAGTTCCCGAAATATTTTTATCTTTAGTGCCTTCAATTTAAGAAGCAATACCCAGCTTAAAGGTGCTCTGTAATTACTTCTTAACAAGAATAAATAAGACATCTTATTTTAAATTACATCCTCTAGGATAGCTGGAGATTCAAATTAGAGATATAGAATTAATTGAAATGTAAACCTTTTCCTTTAGATATATTTTAGTAGAGATAGGGTTTTCAGTGAATTATGAACATATACTTATATAATGCATAATTAGTTACATACCAAAATGACACTTTCCCTGTTGTTTCTTTTAAAGGTTAAAACATACATGAAAAGACACACCATAACACAAATCATTTTCACCAGACATTGGAAAAGTTATTTATCTTTTTTTGAGACACAGTCTCACTCTGTCACCCAGGCTGGAGTGCAGTGGCGCAATCTCTGCTCACTGCAACCTCCAGTTCAAGCAATCCTCCTGCCTCAGCCTCCCGAGGAGCTGAGCTTACAGTCACCTGCCACATCCAGCTAATTTTGTATTTTTAGTAGAGATGGGTTTTACCACGTTGGCCACGCTGGTATTGAATGCCTGACCTCAAGTGATCTGCCTGCCATGGTCTCCCCAAAGTGCTGGGATCCCGGGTGTGAGCCACTCTGCTCAGTCCAAATTATTCATTTTGTATAGGAATTACCAAGTGACATTTCCAACACACAATTCTTTGAAACTGATGCTGTTTAAATGAAGAAGAGAGCAAACTACATAATGATTAATTCTTTCATTATCTGTCTTCACTGAGATGATGACTTAAGAGTGTATTCTTTGGCCGGGCGTGGTGGCTCAAGCCTGTAACCCAGCACTTTGGGAGGCCGAGCGGGGTGGATCACGAGGTCAAGAGATAGAGACCATGGTGAAACCCGGTCTCTACTAAAAATACAAAAAAAAATTAGCTGGGCATGGTGGCGTGTGCCTGTAATCCCAGCTACTCAGGAGGCTGAGGCAGGAGAATTGCCTGAACCCAGGAGGTGGAGGTTGCCGTGAGCCGAGATCGCACCATTGCACTCCAGCCTGGGTAACAAGAGTGAAACTCTGTCTCAAAAAAAAAAAAAAAAAGAGTGTATTCTTTGTCAGTCTTCAAGGAAAAGGAGCATGATTTATAACATCCCTTGCCCCTGCTTTTTTAAATAACAGTTGGTCCAATTCAAGTAGTTGCTTAATAAATACTTGTAGAATAAATACATTAATTAGTTCCATAGCCCCAGTCATATAAATACAAATAATAAATGAGCAAAATACAATGAATGATTCAGCTGAGATGGTCCTAAAATCAAGAGAAGGCTTTGCAGAATTCAGAATTTGTAATGATTGTACTGCATTATGGATTGGATATAAAAAGATCAATGTCATAAATTGCACAGCAGTGCCAAGAAAGTAATTTTACTGTCAAATGAGAACTTGAAAGAACAACAAATATCACAGACATCGGGAACAAGATGTTTTTTGTTTTTTTGTTTTTTTTGAGACGGAATTTCGCTCTTGTTTCCCAGGCTGAAGTGCGATGGCGCGATCTCGGCTCAAGGCAACCTCCGCCTCCTGAGTTCAGGCAATTCTCCTGCCTCAGCCTCCTGAGTAGCTGGGATTACAGGCACACGCCACCATGCCCAACTAATTTTTTGTATTTTTAGTAGTGAGGGGGTTTCACCATGTTGACCAGGATGGTCTCTATTTCTTGACCTCGTGGTCCACCCACCTCGGCCTCCCAAAGTGCTGGGATTACAGGCTTGAGCCACCTAGCCCGGCCAAGGGAACAAGATGTTTTTATTTTGTAAAAAGTACACTGCCAACCAAATTTTAATGGTATAAAACTGAACTACCATCAGGGCGTGGTGGCTCACGCCTATAATCCTAGCACTTTGGGAGGCCGAGGCGGGTGAATCCCCAAGTCAAGAGATCGAGACCATCCTGGTCAATGAGGTGAAACCCCATCTCTACTAAAAATACAAAAATTAGCTGGGCATGGTGGTGCACGCCTGTAGTCCCAGCTACTCGGGAGGCTGAGGCAGGAGAATTGCTTGAACCCAGAAGGCAGAGGTTGCGGTGAGCCAAGATCGTGCCATTGCACTCCAGTCTGGGTAGCAACAGCAAAACTCTGCCTCAAAAAATAAAATAAAATAAAATAAAAACTGAACTACCTGAGAAATGAAGTCGATATGTGATCTTATGCAACTAGAATTAATTTATCTAGCCTAGCTTCTTCAGCTTTTCAGACTCAAAGACAATGAATGAGACTAAATTTTTGAACCAACTGGTGAATAAAGCGTTCACGAAGAATTGCTTCTCTATAATATAAATAATGCTGAGACTTAAAAAGCTGTATAAAAGACCAAGAGATTAAAGTAAGAATTGTTTTAAATTGGAAAGATATGTAGACAGATACACACACACACACACACACACACACACACACACACATATATGCCCATTCAGATTCGTTTTCTGCTTACTGCCCATATCCGATGCATCTAAAAGTCAAAGTGAATAAGAATACTTTTTAAATTAAATAAGAAATATAAAAGCACTTCTCTGTCCCCAAGTTAGCATTTCACGACACCTCCCTCTTGCCAAACTCAGTAAAAATGATATAAACCTGTTAATCAAATAAATGTCTAGAAGGAACTAAATGACCTCAGGAAAAAAATCAAGAGTAGCTGTTAAAGTTATAACAACTCATTGTGAGTACCCTTTCCACAAGAGCCTACAAAAGTGAGATTCAATTTAAAAGGGGAAAGTGAATATTACCAAAACTATCTGCCACCCAAACTTGGCATTCATATTAATCCAATAAAATATCACAGAAACTACTTTTAGTATTAACTATCATAGAAATCAACAAAACTTTTCACATAAAGACAAATTTCAACTTAAGTCATAAACATACCAACGCTACTCTACAGTTACAGAAAACTGAATCTGCTACCTAAGATTAAGACAAGCAAACAGGAAAGGACGGAACCAAGAATGACAACTAACAGGTTAAATTCTACAGTTTAAAGTCATATAAAAGAACTGCAAAGTAGTCAATGATCTGAATACCTTTGTTGGAGCAGTATCCATGAAAAGCTATAGAAAAAAAAAAAAGAGAAAAGGGCGTAAAACTTTCATATAAACTAGAGAGTCCAGATGAGATGTACACATTCCACTTCAACATCCTTGAGTTTACAAGGTTACAATCAATTTTGGAAAATGTTTTCAAAAGTAATCCCTGCCTAATACGGAATTCAATTCTTCTTATAAAACTAGAAATCAAATGACTCACTTTGGAAGCTAAAAATGAAATAGTGAAAAGAAACAATATTTGAAGATTGGTTAGTTCCTGCAAAACAGTCTGTTTGTCTCTAACACAATCTCTTCCACATTTGTCCTCAACAACCCCGCACTTACTTACCTCATTCAAAAAGGCGCCTGATCTAGATGAGGCGTGGCTTTGAGATGTTCAGATGGTCTGTCCATGTTTTCACGTCAACTCACAGATCCTTATAACAATTTTAATGTGATGTGAAGGATTTACTTAGGTTATAAAAATATTCAGTAGCTAAGATGGGAAGGAAAACAAAATACTGGCTACTAAAATTCATTTCTCCCAGGGTAATAAAAAATAGATTTAAAGATCTAATTTCTTCTTTATATCCTACTCCCAACCTTTCCAAGTAACTTGTTTCTCTCTGCTACACATTAAGCATAGAAAGGTCCTTTGAAAGGCAATTTGTTTTACAAACAAAAAAACAAAAAAAGGCCCTGTCTTCCAATAATATGCACCATCAGTTTCAAATCTTTTGGACAATCATCTGTGAAACACTATTTTAAAACATATATGAGACCATTTTTTAAATTAACCACTCCGAAAATGTATATTCTATCAGCAAATAATTTCATATATGGTTTCATTTTCTACCTCAGGCTCTCCCATAGTAAGGGGGTCTCCCATCTTTAAGAGGACCTCCCCAACAATAAGCTTAGCTGTAATTCAATATTAGGCAATATAAGTCTTCAGTATAATAAAAATACATAACAATAGCCTCAAGAATGAAGTAACAGCTTTGGTTTACTCCTCCTTTTACAGGGAATCTTTCTAAAGAGAAACCATAACATTTCTCCCAAGGCAGAAAAGATGATCACCACGGCACCAAACCTCCTCCACTGCTCTGACAAATACTGAGCCAGCCTCATCTGGAGCATTTCTGCCCCGAGCTTGCTCTCAGACGCAGAGAGAGGAACACACTGCATTTCCACTGTGCTGATTCACTGAACCTTTTGTGCAAGTACACGGGAATGTTTGCTTCTTAGCTTGAAACCCTTCCAGGCATGATGACTGTGCCTCAGGCTGCCTTTGTACTCGCGGCTGCTGTCACGCATGTGACACAAGAGAACACTGATGTAGCCGTGGCCATCAACGGGTATCAAGTATGCATCCCCTTCACTTCACTCTTGTAACAAATCCGTTGCAGATGAGAGCATCAAGGCTCCAAAAGGTTATTAATAATCCGTCTGTGCTCAACCCCAGGATGGGACAGAGACTAGATTTCCCCAGTGTCCTCATAACTAACAGCTAGCTTAGTTGGCCTCAAAGAATTGGCTCTTCACTCTTTGATTAAAGCTTTTCTTCCCCAATGATTTCAATGGCAATATGATTATTCATATGCTAGTTCTTCAGACCCTACCAGTGTTATTTTCTCAACTAACACAGAAAACATAAACTCCATGAGAGCAGGGACTGTCTCTAGCAGTGCTCTATTTTAGCACTTGAAGGGGGACCAAAGCTTGGAAGAGTAGGTATTCATTTGCACAAATTCATTATGCATTTGTTGAATGAATAAAATATCTGGAAAACTGGGGCTGCTAATGACAGTCAATTTGGAAAACAGCATGACCTGTAGTAGACCTGAATTATGTACTTGGTTTGCTAATTTTTCCCAAATTCAGTAGGTAATTATTCATCTCCTAGCCTAAGTAGCACAGGACTAACTAGGAGATGTCCAAAAGATCATTTATGTACAACTGTGAAGCAGCTTTATCTGCTGGCAACAGTAAAAGTCAGGTGGTCATAGCTTTGCCAAAAGGAAACTACATCAATGAGGCCCAATTTTATCTCTGGCTCTTGGCTTCTTCAGGGGGGAAAGTGGAGGGTTTTGATCTTCTGAAATTCTTTCCCCTAAAAGCAAAGCATTTGACCTATCAATTCAGTGATTCCCACAGACCATCTCAGAGCTTTCGAAAAATGTCATTTGTGTGCACCAGTGTTCTTCTTCCATCCTAAAATTCCAGTGTGGTTCCAGTTCAGCTCTTCCTAACCCTGATAGAAACGGGGAACATTCCTTCCCATTCAAAAGGAGAGAGCAATTACAACTAGCACTGACTGGCAACTCCCTGGCATCAGTACCGTTTCTGCAACACAATTAGTCCACTTTGCCTTCATGTCTGCACCCAACTACTCTGTATGTCCATTTAAGGAGTGACATTTCAAACTGTCAAATTGTTGCCTGCATGTGGTGTTGGAGCGCCTAGGGAATTAGATTTAAAGCAGATAACTTGAACATCAGAAGTGCAGATGTTGAAGAATTAAGCAAGCATAGATATCAAGAATACAAATTCACATTACAGACAAATTTAAGTGTAAGTTAGAGAAATAAGACATAGGTAAGAAGAAAAATGCACACTACATACTACAGTGGGCTTCAGTTCTGAAACTGAATATCTACCATAATACAAAACTCTTGAAGAAAAGACAATTTTTCTCCTTGACTTAGTGTTCTATATAACAGCATTCCTTTTCTATCAAGAAAAATATACTTCCGTCACTGCAATGAATATGCATGATTATTTTACATAGTAAGCATGCAATAAATACTTCTTGAATTAATGAATAAATTTTCCCTGTCTAATGTCTGCTGTGAATTTTAAAGATCCTTAAAAGGAAAGAGGGAGGAGAAATGCTGTATTTGTTTAATTTACTTGATGAGTATCCAATACATCACCATTAATCAGTGCTTTAAAATGACAATCCTGACCTCAATTAGTGTTTCTTCAATAAAATTATTTACTGTTATAATACAGTCTTTAAAAGTCAGATCACAGCAGGCACTGGAAAACTTATTTTTAAAAAGGTAAATAAATTTAATACAAACCACCAAGAACCTTTTAGCCAGTAGCTATTACCAATATTCTTTACTAATCAGAATTTTTCTTTTTTTTTTTTTCTGAGACAGGGTTTTATTGTGTCTGTTGCCCAGATTAAGAGTGCAGTGGAATGAACACAAGTCACTACAGCCTTGACCTCCCAGGTTCAAGTGATTCTTCCACCTCAGCCTCCAGAGTAGGGGTTTTGCCATGTTGGCCAGACTGGTCTTGAACTCCTGGACTCAAGCAATCTGCCTGCCTTGGCCTCCCAAAGTGCTGGGATTATAGGCCACTGCTCCCAGCCTAATCAGAATTTTAAAAATAAAAATAGTAAGAGAAATAGAAGCTCTGTACCAACTATTACATCTTATAAATTATCAAACATAGATATATACAGTAATGTTAAAGTCTTTCAGTTTTTTTTTCCTGAGTAAAGGAGGAAGTAAACTGCCATGAATGAAAGTCCCTATTTAAGGGATAGGAAAATAGAGATAAAGATTCAGGCCTCTGACATTAACAAGGTTCATAGAAAAATCCAGCATTTTTTCCTTGAAAACCCTCCTTAACCTCCCCACTTCCTCAAGTTTCCTAGACTGGTAATGGCTCATTCTGATCTTCACTCAGCATCTTTTTAGCATTAACACTTAGAGTTTACACTTCCTGGTTTTTTTGTTTGTTTGTTTGTTTTGAGATGGAGTCTCTCCCTGTCACCCGGGCTGGAATGCAGTGGTTCGATCTCTGCTCACTGTAACCTCCACCTCCCAGGTTCAAGGGATTCTTGTGTGTCAGCCTCCCGAGTAGCTGGGACTACAGGCGGATACCACCACGCCCAGCTAATTTTTGCATTTTTAGTTTCACCATGTTAGCCAGGCTGGTCTGGGACTCCTGACCTCAGGTGATCGGCCTGCCTTGGCCCCCCAAAGTGCTAAGATTACAGATGTGAGCCACTGCGCCCAGCCTACACCGTCTTTATGACATTTCCATGGTGCACTGAAACTGCACTAGGAGTAGAGCTCAATTAAAAAAATCCATGTGCACATGGCAAGAACTGAATGAACGGCTCAGTGAGAGGTAGATGGGGTTTGGGTGCGAACTAAACCCTTTAGTCTGCTCCTAATAAGAGTAAATGCCCAGTATAGTAATGTGGGTGGCAGACACTAAAGGATAGCGATATATAACAAACGACGATAGGAACAAAAATAGGCATTAAGCATCCTATGTTAAATACACACACATGAAGTATCCTGGGATCTATGGGAATTCAATTTAGATTAAATAGATTGCAATAAAAATGTCAAAGGACTAAAGTTTAAAAATGATGTATTTAAGGGCAGGCTGGACAGAAGTGACAACATGCATCAATTTTTACAAACCTACTCCACGGTGAAAGAATCCCGTCAATCCAATAATAAGTGTTGGTGAGGATGTAGAATAACTGCTACATTGCTGGGGGAATGCTAGTGGTGTAGCCTCACTCTGCAAAAAGAGTCTGACAATTCCTCAAACATTAAACATGGAGTTACCATGTGACCCTGCCATTCTACTAAGTATGATACCCAAAGGAACTGAAAACATGTCCATGCAACAACCTGTATATGAATGTTCACAGCAGTATTATTCGTAATAGCCAAAAAGTCCACTGAGGAAGGGATAAAGTCTATATGTACTCTGGCCCGGCATCATCACTTCTAGAAATGTACTCTATAGATATAGTCATACATGTAGACAAGACACATACACTGATGCTACTGCAGCCATTTGCAATAGGGACTGGAAAACTCCCAAATAACCATCTATTCATTACCACTAAATAAATCATGATGGCCATACAATGCAACCATCAAAAAATTAATTGGCAGGGTGCAGTGGCTCAGGCCTGTAATCTCAGCACTTTGGGAGGCCAAGGCAGATGAATCATAAGGTCAGGAGTTTGAGACCAGCCTGGCCAACATACTGAAACCCCATCTCTCCTAATAATACAAAAATTACAGGGCACGCGCCTGTAGTCCCAGCTACTCAGGAGGCTGAGGCAGGAAAATCACTTGAACCCAGGAGGTGGAAGTTGTGGTGAGCTGAGATGGCGCCACTGCACTCCAACCTGGGTGACAGAGAAAGACTCTGTCTCAAAAACAAAACAAAACAAAACAAAACAAGCAAACAAACAAACAAAAAACGAGAGAGAGATCTAATCCTGCTGGTATGGCACAATTTTTAGAAACATGAATGTGCACAGAAAATTGAAGGATGAAAATCATTACCGAAAGGGAGACTCTATAAAACTCATTTAATAATGTTTGAAAGTGTACATGCACTGCTTTTTTTTTTCTTTTGGAAACAGAGTCTCCCTCTTTTGCCAGGCACCAGGCTGGAGTGCAGTGAGGGGATCTCAACTCACTGCAACCTCCGCCTCCTGGCTTCAAGCAATTCTCCTGCCTCAGCCTCCCCAGTAGTTGGGACTACAGGTGCACACCACCATGCCCAGCTAATTTTTGTATTTTAGTAGAGACAGCGTTTCACTATGTTGGCCAGGATGGTCTCCATCTCTTGACTTCGCCCACCTCGGCCTCCCAAAGTGCTGGGATTACAGGTGTGAGCCACCACACCCAGGCATGCACTGCTTTGTAAATTAAGAAAACCATAATGAAGGGAAAAACACGTTGGGAAGGAAGGGACTAGTTGCCATTTGCTGAGGACAACCCTCAAGCCTTCCCCCAAAAGCCCCAAAAAAAAGTAATCTGAGCCAGGCGCGGTGGCTCAAGCCCGTAATCCCGGCACTTTGGGAGGCCGAGGCGGGGGATCATGAGGTCAAGAGATCAAGACCATCCTGGTCAACATGGTGAAACCCCGTCTCTACTGAAAATACAAAGCCGGGCACAGTGGCTCAAGCCTGTAATCCCAGCACTTTGGGAGGCAGAGGCAGGTGGATCACGAGGTCAACAGATCAAGACCATCCTGATCAACATGGTGAAACCCCGTCTCTACTAAAAATACAAAAAATTAGCTGGGCATGGTGGCGCGTGCCTGTAATCCCAGCTACTCAGGAGGCTGAGGCAGGAGAATTGCCTGAATCCAGGAGGCAGAGGTTTCGGAGAGCCGAGATTGCGCCATTGCACTCCAGCCTGGGTAACAAGAGCGAAACTCCGTATCAAAAAAAAAAAAAAAGTAATCTGAACACTGAATCTGAAGATACTTTAATTGGCCTTGTATATCACACTGCAACAGACTATCATTTTTCCAGGAAGCCAAGACTATCACTGAGGGACACCTAGAGAAGTCACAGGGAAAGGTGACTACAACCTTTACTTCCCTGGAGCTCCCATACATTAAAGTTGGACCCTTCCATTATTAGAGCTTGAAATCTGATAGCATTTTTATTTCATATAATGCACCTCTCCTCAGTATTCTGCTTGGTTACATTTTTCTGAAGTTAATTAATTGGTGACTGCCTCACAAAGGCTAGCCACATCACATTTGATCTCCATCAATCTCAATCATCTCCATCAAGGAGAAACATTTATTTACTCCAATGACTTTGCTGTCACAAACCTTCTGACTAAACGTTCATCAACAGGGACTGTCTAAATAGGTTAAAAAACATTTCAATCTATATATACATTTAAATCCATATGTACTTTTTAATGGTTTTATTCATAAAACAGTATGTACACTGGCCTAAGTGGTAATTAAAATCAAGTAAGTCTTGTATGCACCAATTCAGAACAATCATTCTAATAAAAAACACTATGAAAATGGAACCATGTGCACATGTTGTGTGCTACTCGCACGTGTATGGTAGAGAATATACAGCATATATAGTACGCATGCAGAAACTGGGAAGAGTAGTTGCCTCTATAGAAGTACCCCTGGAAGCTATAAAACCAACTTTTCTGTATATACTCCTGTGCACCTTTAGAATTGGAGTTCTGTACCACATAAAATGAATTATTTGTCCTAAAATTAAATGCCATTCAACACAGATCGTTTTAAAAAGTATAAATAGTAACAGGCAGAAGCAATCTGCAGGCACACCCGCTCCCAGCCCCACCCATCCTCGGCGAGGCCCTCTCCTCGGAAGTGCAGAACGTTGGAAGGACCTGGTTCGGAGCCTCAGCAGGCTTCACCTCCTGCAGCGCCACCGCGCACCCAGGCCCCACAGTTAACCGCCAGGGACTGGTACTCAGGTAACCCGTTCCTCTGCCGGCCCTAGCTCTCAAGGGCCACCCATCAAAGCGGACAAACCTGCTCTGCTCTCAGCTTCGCTTCAAATGGACCTTAGTTTCCAGACCGTCCGTGAACCTAGAATATTACTTCTCCTTAACGTCTGCGTTTGTCCTAAGACTCAATGTTCTCGCTACTCCGGCTCACCTAGTTTATCAAAGGCTAAGGGCGGGAAAGTCCTTAATAACGCCATGCTCCGAGGTTGACACATTCCCCACCACAGAAAGACTTCCCATTCCCTCAAAACGTGGACAGCTCTGCTGTTTACACAGCGTTGCCACATACATCATCACATTTAATGCCTTCACACGCGTCACTGTCAATCCCAGCAAACCTAACAGCTGCCAAATTGGATTTATGAGTCTCCAAGAACGGTCGAATCAGCACTGACAGAACAGCTATCAAAGGGCTGCTAGGCTACCTGCTCAGGCTGGCAGGGATTTCTCAAGTGACAACCCCGGCATTCGGCTGGCTCGAATGCCGTTAACGTAACACCTTCCTTCTCGAGGCCCCGGAGGGGAGCGGACCCCGGGAGGAGAAGACCTGCGGGGGGCGCGCTGGGACCAGGGCGCGGGACGACCGGGAGAGGGGCTCGGGCTTCCGCGCCCGGAGGGAAACGCGGCGCCCCCGGGGCCCGGAGGCTACGGAGCAGCAGGGGTATGGCCAACGCCAAAAAGGGGCAGCTCCCGTGCCAGGCGCGTTCACTGCACTCGGTGAATCCTCTGGGACTGATTCAGAGGTTGTGACTCGCGCGAGGGCCAACCCGGCTGGCAACCCCAGGAGGCGGAATCCACAGGCTCTCAGAAGCAGCCCGCGGGGAGGACCTGCAGATTCGAGGCGCCGGGCTAACGCCCGCAACCAAGAAAGGTGACCCTCGGTTCATCTCGCTGGAGGAGGGTGCACCGGCTAAAGTTACAGCTCGCAGCCCACGCAGCTGGAAACTTAGGGAGGGGGGTGCTCCCCGGGAGCCGGGCTCCTAAAGGGGGTGTGGCGGACGCGGCGTTTAGGAGGGTGGGCGCGGAGGCGTTTCGGCCGGCCCCCGGAAGCCCGGGGCAGCCCGGGAGGTGGGCCAGGGCCCCGCGCCAGGTGCGGCCGTCCCGGGCCCTCCGCACGCCCCCTGGTCGGCTCACCGGTGATGTCCAGGTACACGTCGTCCTCGGGGTCTAGGCGGCGCGGGTCCTGCGGCGCGGAACTGCGGCTCTTCTTCACGCCCGGCGAGGTCGACGAGCAGCGCCGCGAGCAGGGGGGCGCGGCGGCCCAGGTCGACCGCCGCTCGCTCTTCCGCTTCATGGAGGCGGCCGCGGCCCGTCAGGGGGCCACGACCATGGCCCCGCGCGCCCGCCCGCGCGCCCGCCGAGGCTCTCGCCAGCCCCGCTCGGGCGCTCGGGGCGGCGGGCGCAGAACGGCGCAGCAGGGACGGCGGGCGCCGGCGGGAGGCGGCCGCGCAGGAGCCGGAGGAGGGGCCCGGCCCAAGGCGCCTGCCCCGCTCCCTCCCACCGCCGCCGCCGCCGCGGAACCCGCGCCGAAGCCCTCGCTACAGCGCCTCCTGCAGCGGCCGGCGACCCCAGCCCGCCCCCAGGTGCCCTCAGCCCGCTGGCGCGGCCGAGGCGACGGGGTTGCCGCTGGCGGCCGGGGCTGCCCGGGGTAACCGTGCGCGCACCCCGCTGACGCGGACGAGGACGCCGCTGCGGAGGCGCCTGGGCACAGCGGGACGCGGCTCGCGGGGACCCTGGGAGGGCTGCTCCGTGGCGCTTCATTCACAAAAAAGGGCCCACAACCCTCCTCGGGGCCCGCAGACCGAGGCCTCTGATTGGCCGGTAGGGCGTGACGTCACGGAGACGGGGCCTTTCTACAGGCAGGTACTCGGTGACGCCATAAAGAAAACTCTGAGCGGTTCCGCCAATCACAGATCAAGTGTGCTCGCGACCTTCGCCAGCCCCCCAACTTTTGTTTCTTCTGTATCCTCCGGGTGCCAGCACCTCCGGTCCCAGCTGACTTTAGTGAGTCACCAGAACTTTACACATCTCCACCTTAGTAACTTAACTCCAGGTCTTTGGGATATAGATCTTAAAGTATTTCTTGGATTTCCTTGTAATTCGCGCCAAGAGAAAGGGACTTTTGCCATGGCTGCCAGCTTGGAAGAGTATGGCCTGATTACATTACCTGCAGCTATATAGATTTAAATTAGAGTTGATTTCAGAACTTTAGTTGAACTGTTTAAACAACTACGCTCCATTTATCGACCTATGCCCAGCCTTCAAAAAGACCAAGCAAGGGCTTCTTAAGGACCCGATAAAACTTCCGTGGAAGCACAATATGCCCTAGTGGTTTGCACCTCAGAGTTTCTCATCTCGGAATCCAGCACCCACATTAACTCAGTGATTTTATACACTCATCGCTGTGTATATCCGAGGTGTCGACAGGTCCAATTATATGAAGTATTGAAGCAAGGGGCAAATTTAGTCCTTGAACTTTTTTATCTGGCACGGTGTAGGGTCATATCATCTTCTTTTTCTACTAGATTAAAATAATGCTTTATCTTCCTGGAACTTAACCAAAAACGGTCATTTGAGAGGGCCCTTAAACAATTGTCCATGGTAGCTTCTAAAAGGGTGAGACGATTGGAGGGCAGTGTTTAGATTTCCTGGCCCCAAATTCTACATCTGCAAGCAATCCCTATTTTTCACCAGCACTTTAACGTTTTATCCTGCAATTCCTCAGTTAACTGCCAGCCTGGGGAAAAGAAAGATGAATTTGAGTAAGGCCCCTTGGAAGCCTCTCAGAAATGCAAATTTTCCTAGAGCACCTCAGGAAGGGGCTCTCTGACTTCTATTGTTGTGGGCTTTTACCTTAAGTACTGCTAAATAAGGAAGTAGGGGGGCTGTGCCTGAAGCTAGACATCAGCAACTCTTTAAGCACTTTTTCTTAAGGTTGGTTCTCCTGTTCGTTCTTCCTCTGTTTCCCCTTAGGAAATCAGTGAAGGCCTTACATTTAATATGTTCTACATGTTTGTAGAACATACTAGAGGCAGCAAAGAAGCTAGAGACGTGGGAGGCTGTGCAGTGCTGGGCAAATAAATCTTAGCAGAAATCGAAGAGTCACAGTTCTTTGTTTTGACCTGGAGGAGGAGGAAACCTTTCAGACTGGCCTAGGGGCTGAGCATTAGAAAACCACGCAGTTTCCCAGACTACCAGGGATTTTAAAGGAGTGGGTCTTTTATTGAATAAATATTACAAGGGAGTGGTCCGTATGGCTCCCTAGAAGTACAGGAAAATAAATTCCTCCATGACATTCTGGTCTTTTGAGAGTAACTTGTTTAAATGTTGGGAACCTGGGAGGCAGAGGTTGCAGTGAGTCGAGATTGTGCCACTGCACTTTAGCCTAGGTGACAGAGCTAGACTCCATCTCAAAAAAAAAAAAAAATTAAAATTGATTGCATTTCCGTTGTCGGCCTCTTGCTGCAGGAGCCACATATTGAAAACCATGCCTGGGAGCTTCTACTTTGTAATCGTTGGCCACCATGATAATCCAATTTTTGAAATGGAGTTTTTGCCAGCTGGGAAGGCAGAATCCAAAGACGACCATCATCATCTGAACCAGTTCATAGCTTATGCTGTTCTCGACCTCGTAGATGAGAACATGTGGCTGTCAAACAACATGTACTTGAAAACGGTGGACAAGTTCAACAAGTGGTTTGTGTCAGCATTTGTCACTGCAGGGTATATGTAATTTATTACGCTTCATGACATAAGACAAGAAGATAGAATAAAGAACTTCTTTACTGATGTTTATGATTTATATGTAAAGTTTTCAATGAATCAATTTTATGAGCCCAATTCTCCTATTCGATCAAGTGCATTTGACAGAAAAGTGCAGTTTCTTGGGAAGAAGACCCTTTTAAGCTGAATGCAGGAAATTCTGAAACAAACGATGTCACCACAATGGTGTTTACTCAGGAATGTCTACATTGTAAGTTACTTGATTAAATAGCCTGGAAAACTTTTGTGTAGTCTCAGCTTATCTAAACCTAATGAAATTCCTTTTATATTAAAAAAAATTAAAATTAGTGTCATAAATGCAGATAATTATACCATGTAAACATTTTCATATTTTGCAAGTATAATAGTATGCTTTGTAGAGTATGAACGGACAAGGTATAGGACTACACTTTGTAATTAAGCAAAAGTATCTTCCCTTCTTGGGAATAGGAAGTCTGTGTCCTGAGTATACACCTTAAAGTTTTAAACCCTATTTATATTTTGATTTTTTTCACTTTTAAATAGAGACAGAAAACTACTATTTCCAAGCTGATACTTGTTTTGTGTGTGTGGCACTGCTGTTCAACTGTTTGACTCCTCCCCTTCTTTGATAAGTTGATCTCTGGGCTCTGAGAATTTGGCCACAGGAAATGTATTTTAGTTTGCTTCCCTGGTTAGTTTGTTGTTCATTACTTGATGACTCCTCATAGAATTTTAGGGCTTGAAAGCTCCTTACACAATATTTGGTCCAAGGCTATCTTTTTACAGTGAGGACATGGAGACCCAGATGAGTGGCAGTGACTGGGCTGGGGTGGGTACCAAAACTCTGTAGGCTCTGGGTTCTCTTTTCCTGAACTGTGGGCCTTAGGGAAAAGTTGCATCTGGTTGATTCTCAACATTATAACAGCACAATGAAAAGGAAAAAAGGAGGGGTTCTCTAAAATATTCCTATCTTTCCTAGGTAAATTTATCCTGAAATTAAAACAATTACGGAACATTTCCTTATATGTATATTCTAGGTAGGTCATATTCTGAAAATGTGAAAACTTTTTTTTTTTTTTTGAGAGTTTCCATCTTCTTGCCCAGGCCGGAGTGCAATGGCGCAATCTCGGCTCACCACAACCTCCGTCTCCCAGGTTCAAGCGATTCTCCTGCCTCCGCCTCTCGAATAGCTGGGATTACAGGCAGGCACCACTATGCCTGGCTAATTTTTGTGGTTTTAGTACAGATGGAGTTTCTCCATGTTGGTCAGGCTGGTCTCGAACTCCCAACATCACATGATCCACCCACCTTGACCTCCCAAAGTGTTGAGATTACAGGCATGAGCCACCGTGCCTGGCCGAAAATGTGAAACCTTACACCAAAACCAGTGGCAACTGACTGATAGACATGTGATGTGAATTTCAAATAATGTAAGTTTCAGAATCCATGAGTTACAGTTTTAATTATGTGAAGATAAATAATTTGTGCAAAGTCAATTTCCATAAGTTGGTTAATTTCATAAAAGGTTAAATTTGATAAATGTGGTATATTCCATAAAAGGTTAAATTTCCATAAAACTAGAGGTCTTAGGGGACAGGTATATGGGAAAATGGACACACACTGAAATCTTCACTCTCATGTATAAAAAGAGTTGGTTTTGTTTCATTGGATATCCTGGCAATCCCAAAATTAGTCTGAAGTCGGCATGTTCCTGCCCTTAAGATGAAAATCTTTTAGAACCGTAAAAATGGAAGGAATGACTGTTGAGCTACACCACATATTGGACACTGCTAGGGGCTTCATACTCATGCCCTGTTGCATGGTATTCTCATTTGAGAGGTCATGGCAGTTACCCTAGGTTGCTAAATGAGTTTGGTTTGGAAATCCAGGTACAGAACCACGTGTGACTCAAGTACAAAGAGGCTGGCATCATTTTTCACTGACAGGAGCAGGGTCTAAAGGGATCCTGCCTTGCAGGTGGGTTTCTGAAATTGAATAACCTGTATAGTTGTGTAAAATGTCAGAAACTTGGATGAACTTCTTTGGACCTCAGACCACACCTTAATATTGTAGATTTTTAAAACAATATTTCTGCTGTTAATTTGTTTTTTGGTTATATACACTCCTGCTAAAAATAACTAAAGTCATGTGTCGCTTAACAATGGGGATGCTTCTAAGAAATGTGTCACTAGGTTATTTCATCATTGTGCAAATATCATAGAGTGTACTTACACAAACCTAGATGGTAGGGTCTACTACGCACCTACACTGTACGGTAGACCCTATTGCTCCTAGGTTACAACAGGTATAGCACGTTACTCTACTGAATACCGTAGGTGACTGTAACATAGCGGTAAGTATTCGTGTCTAAACATAATCTAAACATAGAAAAGTTACAGTAAAAACATGGTATTAAAACCTTATGGGACTGGCTGGGCATGGTGTAATCCCAGCATGCCTATAATCCCAGTACTCAGGGGGCCAAGGCAGGCAGATCAACTGAGGTCAGGAGTTCGAGACCAGCCTGACCAACGTGGAGAAGCCCCATCTCTACTAAAAATACAAAATGAGCTGGGCATAGTGGGGCATGCCTGTAATTCACTCTTGTTGCCCAGGTTGGAGTGCAGTGGCAGGATCTCGGCTCACCGCAACTCCACCTCCTGGGTTTAAGCAATTCTTCTGCCTTAGCCTCCTGAGTAGCTGGGATTACAGCCTCGGCAATGAGACCAAAACTCCATCTCAAAAATAATTAATTAATTAATTAATTAATTAAAAAGATGGCTATCACCACCTTATACTAGTCAAAGTTTGCTTGATTAGAATGAGTCAACACGATATTATGCTTCCTGGATGGTGCAGTGGCTCACGCCTATAGCCTCAGCACTTTGGGATGCTGAGGCAGGTGGATCACCTGAAGTCAGAAGTTTCAGACCAGCCTGGCCAACATAGGGAAACCCCATCTCTACTAAAAATATTTTTAAAAATTAGGCTGGCATGGTGGCAGGAGTCTGTAATCCCAGCTACTTGGGAGACTGAGGCAGGAGAATTGCTTGAACCTGGGAGGCAGAGGTTGCAATGAGCCGAGATTGTACCCTGCACCCCAGCCTGAGCAACAGAGCGAGACTCGGTCTAAAAGAAAAAAAAAAGATAAGATGCTTCCTGATACAAGGCAACATAATGTACCCTGGATTACCTATAAAGTAGTATTCTATCCAAAAATGTTTCTCCTGAATCTAATCAAGCCTTGAGATCTCACTTCGGTTTACAGGAGATACAGGGGGTGGAAGAACCCATTAAATGACTCATAAGGAAACAATCTGACAAATCTTGAATGTGGGACTTTCTATAAACTGTCTCTTTAGCAAGTAAATGTCATGGAAAAAAAATTGTCCAAGTGGGTGAGGGGACCTGTGATGGATTAAAAGAAATTTAAAGAGGTGTAACAGGCCGGGCTCGGGGGCTCACACCTGTAATCCCAGCACTTTGGGAGGCAGAGGCTGTGGATCACTTGAGGCCAGGAATTCCATACCAGCCTGGACAACATGGTAAAACCTCATCTCTACTAAAAATACAAGAATTAGGCCAGGTGCTGTGGCTCCCGCCTGTAATCCCAGCACTTTGGGAGGCGGAAACAGGCGGATCACGAGGTAAGGAATTTGAGATCAGCCTAGCCAATACGGTGAAAATCTGTCTCTACCAAAGATACAAAAAAATTAGCCTGGGGCCATGGCTCACGCCTGTAATCCCAGCACTTTGGGAGGCCGAGGCGGGTGGATCACGAGGTCAAGAGATCAAGACCATCCTGGTCAACATGGTGAAACCCCGTCTCTACTAAAAATACAAAAAAATGAGCTGGGCATGGTGGCGCATGCCTGTAATCCCAGCTACTCGGGAGGCTGAGGCAGGAGAATTGCCTGAACCCAGGAGTCGGACGTTGCGGTGAGCCGAGATCGTGCCATTGCACTCCAGCCTGGGTAACAAGAGTGAAACTCTGTCTCAAAAAAAAAAAAAATTAGCCTGGCATGGTGGCGCCTGTAATTTCATTTACTCAGGAGGCTGAGGCAGGAGAATTGCTTGAACCTGGGAGATGGAGGTTTCAGTGAGCCAATATCATACCATTGCACTCCTGCCTGGGCAACAGAGTGAGACTCCATCTCAAAACAAACACCACAAAAATTAGCCAGACATGGTGGTACACACATGTAATCCCAGCTACTCAGGAGGCTGAGGTGGAAGGATCACTTGAGCCCAGGAGTTCCAGGCTGCCCTGAGCCATGATGGTACCATTGCCCTCCAGTCTGGGTGGCAGGGTAAGACCCTATCTCAAAAACGAAAATAAAAACAAGTAAGGGCCGGAACAGTGACTCATGCCTGTAATCCCAGCACTTCGGGAGGCCAAGGTGGGTGGATCACTTGAGGTCAGGAGTTCGAGACCAGCCTGGCAAGTATGGTAATACCCCAACTTATATTACAAAAACTAGCTGGGCATGGTGGTATGCGCCTGTAATCCCAGCTACTTGGAAGGCCAAGGCAGGGAAAATCGCTTGGACCCTGGTGATGGAGGTTATGGTGAGCAGAGATCACAGCACTGTACTCTAGCCTGGGCTAGAGTACAGTGCTCTAGCCTGGGCCTGGGCCACAGAGCAAGACTCCACCTCAGTTAAAAGAAAAGGCCGGGCGCGGTGGCTCACGCCTGTAATCCCAGCACTTTGGGAGGCTGAGGTGGGTGGATAACGAGGTCAAGAGATCGAGACCATCCTGGTCAACATGGTGAAACCCCATCTCTACTAAAAATACAAAAAATGAGCTGGGCATGGTGGCGAATGCCTGTAATCCCAGCTACTCAGGAGGCTCAGGCAGGAGAATTGCCTGAACCCAGGAGGTGGAGGTTGTGGTGAACTGAGATTGCGCCATTGCACTCCAGCCTGGGTAACAAGAGCGAAACTCGTCTCAAAAAAAGGAAAAACAAATAATCAAAAAATAAGCATAAATAAATCTCCGCTTCTTTCACAAGGGAGACAGCATTTTAAATTATCGTGATTAATAATTTCAGTGTCTTCTTCTGGCTTCTCATGATACCTGGACACCTAATTGTACAAAATAAATTAGACCTCTTATAATCTGACCACACAGCAGAATCAGCTACATCTGAGGTACTTTTATTTAAACCAAGGCCATACAGAACTGTGAAATTAAGGTCTCTTATTATTGTCTGAATTCTTGGGCAGTGCAGTATCTCATCACCTCATTTTTCTAAGTGGAAAGGAGGCCTTATGAACATTTAATAAACTTATCTTCAGAGTAAACTGTGATCCACCCGAGACAGGTGGATCACCTGAGGTCAGGAGTTCGAGACCAGCCTGGCCAACATGGTGAAACCCTGTCTCTACTAAAAATACAAAAAAATTAGGTGGGCATGGTGGTGCGTGCCTGTAGTCCCAGCTACTTGGGAGGCTGAGGCAGGAGAATTGCTTGAACCCAGGAGGCAGAGGTTGCGGTGAGCCGAGATCGTGCCATTGCACTCCAGCCTGGGTAACAAGAGCGAAACTCCACCTCAAAAACAAAAAACAAAAAAATTGTGATTTCAGGTGGCCCCAAACGCAGTGAGTTACCTCAGTTGATTGTTCACAGGCAGTTACAGGGTGGAGTCCCTGTTCTACTCTTTCTCGTCTTCTCACTACTGCACTTGACTAGCCTTTCTTTTTCTTCTTCTTTTTGTCTTTTTGTTTTTTTTTCCTTTTTATATAAGGAGAATGTGGTCTAGCTATATTGCCCAGGCAGGTCTCTAACTCCTGGGCTCAAGCTATCCTCCTGCCTCTGCCTCACTAAGAGCCAGGATTACAGGCATGAGCCACAGCGCCCAGCTCATTTTCTTTCTTTTTAAATATAATTTCAACTATGGGACACTTCCTACGTGTCTACTTACAATGATCTTTTTAAAAAATGGAAGTATTCCTGGGCGTGGTGGATCACGCCTGTAATCCCAGCACTTTGGGAGGCCGAGGGGGGTGGATTACGAGGTCAAGAGATCGAGACCATCCTGGTCATCATGGTGAAACCCTGTCTCTACTAAAAATACAAGAAATTAGCTGGGCGTGGTGGTGCGTGCCTGTAATCCTAGCTACTCAGGAAGCTGAGGCAGGAGAATTGCTTGAACCCAGGAGGCGGAGGTTGCGGTGAGCCGAGATCGCGCTGTTGCACTCCAGCCTGGGTAACAAGAGCGAAACTCCGTCTCAAAAAAAAAAAAGGAGGTTATAATTAACATACAATAAAATATTTTCAATGTTAGTTCAATTAGTTTAAATTATATACATTTTTATAACCACTGTCCAAAAAGAAGATATGGGAGCAACAGGCCTTTTAAAAAAAAAAGCCATCTGGCCGGGCACAGTGGCTCACACCTGTAATCCCAGCATTTTGGGAGGCCGAGGCGGGTGTATCATGAGGTCAAGAGATTGATACCATCCTGGCCAACATAGTAAAACCCCATCTCTATTAAAAATACAAAAATTAGCTGGGTGTGGTGGTACGCACCTGTAGTCCCAGCTACTCAGGAGACTGAGGCAGGAGAATCACTTGAGCCAGGGAGGCAGAGGATGCTGCGAGCTGAGATCGTACCTTTGCACTCCAGCCTGGGCAACAATAGCGAACTTGTGTCTCAAAAAAAGAAAAAAAAATGCCATCCATGCAAAGCTAAGGCTGGTTCCCGGATCAGCTCTGTCTCCAGAACTTCTGGGTTTTTTTTTTTTTTTGGTTTTTTTTTTTTTGAGACTGAGTTTTGCTCTTATTATCCAGGCTGGAGTGCAATGGCACGATCTCGGCTCACCACAACCTCTGCCTCCTGAGTTAAAGCAATTCTCCTGCCTCAGCCTCCTGAGTAGCCTGGACTACAGGCTGCGCCACCATGCCCAGCTAAATTTTGCATTTTTAGTAGAGACGGGGTTTCACCATGTTGACCAGGATGGTCTCGATCTCTTGACCTAGTGATCCACCTGCCTCGGCCTCCCAAAGTGCTGGGATTATAGGCGTCAGCCACTGCGCCCAGCCCAGACCTTCTCTTAATGAGTCCTCCTCTTCTTGTTGCTCTCACATCTCTCCATCTCTCTCTCATCTCTCCATCTCTCATCTCTCCAGGTCTCTCTCATCTCTCCATCTGTCTCTCATCTCTTCATCTCTCACATCTCTCCATCTCTCTCACATCTCTCTCATCTCTCCATCTCTCTCACATCTCTCCAATTCTCTCTCTCATCTCTCCATCTCTCTCTCTCTCTCTCATCTCTCCGTCTCTCTCTCATCTCTCCATCTCTCTCACTGCTTTCCATCTCTGACACCTCTTTGGCACCAGACCTCAGTTCCGGAAACACCTCTGGCTTGCTCACTCTGACCAAGTTGGACAGGCTTTGCTGGCTGGAGGCTCAGTCCTCTTCTTCAGACAACTTGGCTGTTCTCTCTTGGGCTCTGCAACATTTGCTACAGATCCAAGTTGTCCCTGCCTTTGGCCCCCGCTGCCAGGCTCACCCCCCTTGACCTCCTCCTTCAGAGGAATGGAGAAGGTGGGAGGGAGCCTGCTTCACAGTTATAATCAATGGAGATCGTTGGGTAAGGGTAATCCAAGGTACCTAATAGTCTCCTCTGTCCTCTCTACACCGTTTTCTTTCCAGTCATTGCAGCACAAGAAAGACGTCCTTGTCTGACACTCCCCTTATCCACACAGTTAGATGTAAATCAAAGGCATCAATTTCAAGTCACCTCTGTAGTTGTGGAAGGGGAAAAGCAATTTATTCTTTATCTCCTGTTGTGTCTGGAAAGAAAATTCCTTGCAACGACTTTCCTGGTTTTGGAAGAGAACCCGCAACCAATTCTAATATATTGGGTGATTTTTCTTGTTACAAATTCTTCCGTATGTGAGGAAATCCTAGTGCACTGGGTTCCCACTCTCACTCAACGTTTTCCTGAGGAAAGAGGAGACCAGAAATGACCAAAATGGACAGATCTATACTTTTAAATTCTCAGGTGGTGGGAAGTTTTTCTCTGTTCGTGTATTTTTTTCTCTTCAGTGATACCAGAGCATACATTTGGACAGACTAGGTTGGATTCTCTATTAATTTCCTCCTTACATTTTTTTTTTGAGATGGAGTTTCGCTCTTGTTGCCTAGGCTGGAGTGCAGTGGCGCAATCTCAGCTCACCACAACCTCCGCCTCCCGGGTTCACACGATTCTCCTGTCTCGGCCTCCTGAGTAGCTGGGATTACAGGCATGCGCCACCAGGCCCAGCTAATTTTGTATTTTTAGTAGAGATGGGGTTTCTCCATGTTGGTCAGGCTGGTCTTGAACTCCTAACCTCAGGTGATCCACACACCCTGGCCTCCCAAAGTGCTGGGATTACATGTTTGAGCCACCAAGTCTGGCCTTTTTCCATTTTTAAATGCAGATTGAAGTGAGCAGTGAATTATTTTATCCAAAGTTAGGGGCCATATAAAAGAAGAAAAATACAGAAGGCTAAAAGGGACCCTTATATAGGTGATTAGCTTCTAGAAATAAAAGCAAATAATTATTTAACAATATTTATCTAAAGAAAGGCAATTTGTTTTCACATTTAATGTATTAATTATTTTAGTCTGTGCATTATTAAATATTACATACGTTTTGGGAGATTGAGGTTGGAAGACCATTTGAGCCCAGGAATTCGAGACCAGCCTGGGCAACATAGCAAGATCCCATCTTTACAAAAACTTTAAAAAATTAGCCCAGCATGGTGGTATGCACCTGTAGTCTCAGCTCCTCAGGAGGCTGAGTTGGGAGGAACGCTTGAGCCCTGGAGTTTGAGGCTGCAGTGAGCCAGGATCATACCACTGCACTCCAGCTTGAGCCAGAGAGTGAGACTCTCGAGAGAGAGGCCAAGGTGGGCAAATCACCTGAGATCCAGAGTTCAAGACCAGCCTGGCCAACGTGGGGAAACCCCATCTCTATTAAAAGTACAAAATTAGCCGGAGGCAGAGGTTGCACTGAGCCAAGATCATACCTCTGCACTCCAGCCTGGGTGACAGAGCGAGACTCTGTCTCAAAAAAAAAAAATTAGCTGGGTGTGGTGGTGCACGCCTATAGTCCCAACAACTTGGGAGGCTGATGTTGGAAGATTGCTTGAGCCCAGAAGTTCAAGGCTATGATTGTGCCACTTCACTCTGTCCTGGGCAACAGAGGGAGACCCATGTCTTTAAAACAAATAAGTAAATGAATAAACATTAAAAAGGCATGCATCTGACTTAAATCTAGCTGTCAAAATAACATTAAAATATATTTAGAAAATTAAAGTGGGCCAGACGTGGTGGCTCATGCCTGTAATCCCAGCACTCTGGGAGGCTGAGGCGGGTGGATCACCTGAGGTCAGGAGTTTGAGACCAGCTTGGCCAACATGGTGAAACGCTGTCTCTACTAAAAATACAAAAATTAGCTGGATGTGGTAGTGGGCACCTGTAATTCCAGCTACTTGAGAGGCTAAGGCAGGAGAATCACTTGAACCGGGGAGGGGGCGGTTGCAGTCAGCCGAGAACATGCCATTGCAGGATCGTCAGCCTGGGCAACAAGAGCAAAACTCTGTCTCAAACAAGAAAATTAAAGTACAGAATTCGGGAATCAGACTTGTCCTTTGCCCAGCATGTCCATCTCCCAGACCCTGCTCTACCCTGCTCTCCAGTAAACTTTACAAGTGGCAAATCTAATTGTATCATTTTATCAATTAAAATTTGCTGTCCCATTTAGGGAATGTTTCCTTCTACTGGATTTTCTCTTCTGGATGATCCCACACATTTTTAAGAGAGTGACTTTTTGTTTTTTTTAGTTAGAAAAATTTCAAACCTGACTGGGCGTGGAGACCCATGCCTGTAATCCCAGCACTTTGGGAGACCGAGGCGGATGGATCACTTGAAGTCAGAAGTTTGAGACTAGCCTAGCCAACATGGTGCAACCCTGTCTTTACTAAAAACACAAAAATTAACTGGACGTGGTTGCCCATGCTTGTTATCCCAGCTTCTGGAGAAGCAGGAGAATCGCTGGAACTCCAGAACCCTGGAGGCAGAGATTGCAGTGAGCCAAGATCCTGCCACTGCCCACCAGCCTGGGCGACAGAGCAAGAGTCCATGGCAAAAAAAAAAAAAAAAAGAAAAGAAAAAAGGAAAAATTTCAAACCTATGGGAAAGTTAATTTAGGGAAAATTTTACATTTCTGAACCATCAGATCATGTGGCTGACATCATGACTTGTATAGCGTAAGAACAGGTGACTCACTCTTCTATAATCCTAATGTAATTGTCAATTCAGAAAACTCCACCTGATTACAGTATAGTCCATCTTCATATTTCACCAATTGTCTTAAAAGTGTCCTGTACAGCATGTTTCTCTCTTCATCCAGAAAGTAACTCTACACCTCGTATGGATTGGCCTCAGGACATACACTTTTGCGGTTCTTTGTGATGGTACATCTTTGTCAGATCAGAGGAGGCCTGTGACAACAGTTTGTCCTATTTTAAGTAATTCATGGACTTTCATCACTAGGTTCATTAAGGTGGTGTCTGCCAGGTTTATCCACTGTAAATGTATAATTTTTGTCTTTGTAATTAATAAATAATTTATGGGGAGATACTTTAAGACCACACGCTTCCATATATCAATTTAGTACACATAGATAGTGATAATTCTGAATCAATTGTAAAGGTTGTAGACTGGCAATTTTCTAATTACCAGTCTACATCTATTAATTGTCATTCTATAGAAAGACCTGGGCCAGGCACAGTGGCTTATGCCTGTAATCCCCGCTCTTTGGGTGGCTGAGGCAGAAGGATTTCTTGAGCCCAGGAGTTTGAGACCAGCTTGGGCAACAGAGCAAGATCCTGTCTCTACAAAAAGTAAATAATTGGCCGGGTACGGTGGCTCACGCCTATAATCACAGCACTTCGGGAGGTCGAGGTAAGTAGATCACCTGAGGTTGGGAGTTCAAGGCCAGCCTGACCAACATGGAGAAACCCTGTCTCTACTAAAAATACAAAAGTAGCCAGGCATGGGTAGTGCATGCCTGTAATCCCAGCTACTGAGGGAGGAGACTCACTTGAACCCGAGAGGCAGAGGTTGTAGTGAGCTGAGATCGCGCTGTTGCACTCCAGCCTGGGCAACAAGAGCAAAACAAAACAAAACCAAAAAAGTAAATAATTTAGCCAGGTGTGGTGGTGTACCCCTGTGGTCCCAGCTACTCAGATGCTGAGGTGAGAGGATTGTCTGAACCCAGGAGTATGACGCTGCAGTGAGCTATGATTATACCCCTATACTCCAGCCTGAGCAACAAAGCAATTCCGTGTCTCAAAAATTAAAATAATAATAAAATAGTCTGGGCCTGGTAACTCACACGTGTAATCCCAGCACTTCAGGAGCCTGAGGCAGGCGGATCACTTGAGGTCAGGAGTTTGAGACCAGCCTGGCCACCATGGTGAAACCATATCTCTACTAAAAATACAAACATTAGCTTGGGTGGCACATGCCTGTAATCCCAGCTACTCAGGAGGCAGAGGCAGGAGAATCACTTGAACCCCGGAGGCGGAGGTTGCAGTGAGTGATAGAGTGAGACTATCTTGAAAATAATAAATAGATAAGTATATAAAAAATAAAGAGAAAAATAAAGTAAATAGAAAGATCTTTCTTTTTTCTCCCTTTTATGTATGTACATACATATATGTATATGTAGGTGGACAGGTGAGTGAATTAAGAATTATTTAATTCTTGTTTTATGCTATGGGTTAACATCTCTTATTGTCGTTATTTTGATGCTCAAATTGTCCCCGGTTTGACTCCTGGGTGCCACTCATACTGGCTTCTGTGTCCTTTTGATATGTCCCTGTCATTTTTTTTTTAATGCTTTTTAACTTTCTTTCTTTCTTTTTTTTTTGAGGCGGAGTTTCGCTCGTTACCCAGACTGGAGTGCAATGGCTCGATCTCGGCTCACCGCAACCTCTGCCTCCTGGGTTGAGGCAATTGTCCTGCCTCAGCCTCCTGAGGCAATTGTCCTGCCTCAGAATGCAAAAGTATTACAGGCACGCGCTACCATGCCCAGCTAATTTTTTGTGTTTTTAGTAGAAACAGGGTTTCACCATGTTGACCAGGATGGTCTTGATCTCTTGACCTCGTGATCCACCCGCGTCGACCTCCCAAAGTGCTGGGATTATAGGCGTGAGCCACCGCGCCCGGCCTGCTTTTTTTACTTTCTAATACAAGATGTTGGTCCCTGCCCCAGCGCTGGAGGCAGCCATTGCTCCAGGAAGGTAGAGCTCCTTTCTGTGGGTGATGTTGCTGAGGAGGCATCAAGGCCGCTATGTCCTGGCCTGGGACCCTTCAACAGCTTCTTCTCCTGCGAGTCCTCAACTTGCCCTCAGTGCTTCAGCCATGGACTCTCCCAGCTTGAGCACCCAAACGTGCCACGCTCCTTCCCATGCTGCTTTATTTCATGCCCTGGCCTCCTCCTGAGGCTGCTGCCACTCCTCTCCTGGGGTGGGCTGGCTCTTAGTCATTTTCACAACTATTCAAATATTCACTAATGTGCAGTCGTCCCTGATGGCCTCAGAACAGCACACTGAGCTGTGCTCCCGGCATCTCTCACTTCCTAACTCCTCTCAGACTGTAGAAAAATGGCATCTTGGCCGGGTGCGGTGGCTCAAGGCTGTAATCCCAGCACTTTGGGAGACTGGGGCGGGTGGATCACGAGGTCAGGAGATCGCGACGATCCTGGTCAACATGGTGAAACCCTGTCTCTACTAAAAATACAAAAATTAGCTGGGCATGGTGGTGCGTGCCTGTAGTCCCAGCTACTCAAGAGGCTGAGGCAGGAGAATTGCCTGAACCCAGGAGGCGGAGGTTGCGGTGAGCCGAGATCGTGCCATTGCACTCCAGTCTGGGTAACAAGAGCGAAACTCCGTCTCAAAAAAAAAATAAGAAAAATGGCATCTCACTGATTTAATTTACATTTTCCTGATGACCGGTGTGAGCAAATACATTTTCTTTTGTTTGTGGAAAATGGTGAATAATACTGTTCTAGATAATATGACAACTGGGAATACAAAGAAATGAGGTTAGCTGGGCGCAGTGGCTCACTCTTGTAATACCAACACTTTGGGAGGCCAAGGTGGGAGGATTCTTTAAGCCTTTGAATTCCAGACCAGCCTGGGCAACATAGTGAAACCCCATCTCTACAAAAAATACAAAAAATTAGCTGGGTGTGGTGTTGCATACCTGTAGTCCCAGCTACTCAGGAAGCTGAGGTAGGAGGATCACTTGAACATAGGAGGCAGAGGTTGCAGTGGGTAGAGATTGTACCATTGTCACAGAGTGAAACTGTCTTTAAAAAAAAAAAAAG
The DNA here is from genome assembly GCA_028533165.1 of Leontopithecus rosalia. Lineage (NCBI taxonomy): Eukaryota > Metazoa > Chordata > Mammalia > Primates > Cebidae > Leontopithecus > Leontopithecus rosalia. The sequence continues at coordinate 124,533,399 of CM052648.1, forward strand.
GCTGGGCGCAGTGGCTCACACCTATAATCCCAGCACTTTGGCAGGCCAAGGTGGGCAGATCACCTGAAGTTAGGAGATCAAGACCAGCCTGACCAACATGGAGAAACCCCTCTCTACTAAAAATACAAAATTAGCTGGGAGTGGTGGCGCATGCCTGTAATTCCAGCTATTCTGGAGGCTAACACGGAAGAATCACTTGAACCTGGGAGGCAGAGGTTGCAGTGAGCTAATATTACATCATTGCAATCCAGCCTGGGCAAAAAGAATGAAGCTCTGTCTCAAAAAAAAAAAAAGCTTGATCTTTGTGGCCCTGCATTTTAGTTGAATCTTCTATAAACAGTTAGTACCAAATAATATAGAGAAGGTTATAGTGCAATGACACATTAGGATTTGTATTACTTATAAAAGTGACTGTACAGATCTCTTCCTTTCTTTTTGTTTCCCAAAGAATAGAAGACATATTTAACAGAACAAAATGAGACACCACTTGAGCTTCCCCTTTAGCCAACAGGAAGAATTTCTACATATAAAAATTTAAACTTTTAAATCATTCGTGTTCTGTTTTTTTTCTTTTTTTAGGGGGGGAGAAAGGGAGGAAGGCTGGAAGGGAGGGAAGGAGGAAGGGAGGGAGGAAGGAAGGGATGAAGGAAGGAAGGAAAGGAGGAAGGGAGGAAGGGAGGAAGGGAGGAAGGGAGGGAGGGAGGGAAGGGAAGGAAGG
>CM052648.1:124534616-124547614 GCA_028533165.1 Leontopithecus rosalia
TGATCTTTTCACATAGTCCCACATTTCTTGGAGACTTTGCTCATTCCTTTTTATCCTTTTTTCTCTAATCTTGTCTTCTCGTTTTATTTCATTAAGTTGGACTTCGACCTCTGATATCCTTTCTTCTGCTTGAACAATTCGAGTGTTTAAACCTGTGCATACTTCTCCGAGTTCCTGTATTGTATTCTTCATTTCCATTAATTCACTTATATTCCTAAGTTGTCTATTCTCATTAGGATTTCGTCAAACCCTTTTTCAAAGTTCTTAGTTTCTTTACGTTGGTCTACAACATGTTCTTTTAACTCACGGAAGTTTCTTATTATCCATACCCTGAAGCCTGATTCTGTTATTATGCACTCGTTCTCCATTAAGCCTTGTTCCATTGTTGATGAGGAACTGTGATCATCTTTAGAGGGAGAGGGGTTCTGATTTTGAGTATTCTCAGCCTTTTTACGCTGGTTTCTTCCCATTATTGTAAATTTATCCTCCTGTCGTCTTTGAAATTACCAGCTTTCAGATTAGGTCTCTTGAGTGGACGTCCAAGATGTTAGTTCCCAGGGCCAGAACAGCGGCGTTAAGACTGATGGTGTTTTTCTGCCCATGCTTCTCCTGTCTGGCTTCCTTCTTGTGTCCTTAATAGGTGAGTCTACCTCGGTCATAAGGGGAACCAGTCCCGTTCACTTTGCGCCGAGGTGCCTGCACAACCGCTGCACCGGCCTCAGGAGTCGCGCTGGGACCTGCGTGGCTCCTCCAAACCTCGGCCAGAAGGGGAGCCAGCCCCGCCTACTCAGCTCCGAGAGCTGCAGTGCCGGCGAAACTGCTGTGCTGCGGTGCCAGCAAAACCACTGCCCCACGTGGCTCCTCCACTGGGAATCTTCTGCTCCTGAGCGACCAGAATTTGTCTGAAAGTGTGGTGTCCTCTAGTTCTGTGCACTTTCACTGCAAGCTGCAATCCCGATATGTTAGCAATCGGCCATCCTGGATCATTCCCCCTCGCCATTAATTTTAAATTATAATTGTATAATATATTTTTAGTCCCTTAGATTTCAAGTAAGACTATTCTGAGACTAATTTTGAGATTGATGCTTTATGTTTTTTAGGGAGAAACCTTTAAAAAATTATTTTATGAGAACCTAATGTTTTGTTTGGCAATGCAGTCCTTTAACAGGCTGAATTAGTGAAGATTTGAACACATCCTCTCCTATAATTACAATCATATATTCAGCTTAGATTTCATCTGTTTACTTTGCAATTCCACATCTTTATTATGGCAATGAATGGTAAGGTGTTACTAAAGTGAAATGCACAGTTTATATCTAAAGTGCTAAATAATTTTTTTTTTTGAGACAGAGTTTTGCTCTTGTTGCCCAGGCTGGATTACAATAGTGCAATCTCAGCTCACTGCAATTTCCACCTCCTGGGTTCAAGTGATTTTCCTGCCTCAGTCTCCTGAGCACCTGGGATCACAGGCATGTGCCACCACGCGAGGCTAACTTTGGATTTTTAATAGAGACGCGGTTTCTACTGTTGGTCAGGCTGGGCATGATCTCCCGACCTCAGATGATCTGCTCACCTCAGCATCCCAAAGTGCTGGGATTACAGGTGTTGAGCTACTGTGCCCGGCCCTCAAGCGCTAAATAATTAAACAGACCTTACACATGCTGAGACTGTTACAGCACATGAAAACTGTACCAAAAAGTAAGGTTTACAATCTGTACTGCTATGATTTCCTATACTAAAGGGAGAAACAAGCAGACTCTGTATTTATGCTAGCTCATCATTACTTCTGATCAGGTTTCAGTCTTTTTCTTTTTTGAGATGGAGTTTCGCTCTTGTTACCCAGACTGAGTGCAATGGCACGATCTTGGCTCACCACAACCTCCGGCTCCTAGGTTCAAGCCTCCTGAGTAGCTGGGACTACAGGGGCACACCACCATGCCCAGCTAATTTTTGTATTTTTACCAGGATGGTCTCGATCTCTTGACCTCGTGATCCACCCGCCTCGGCCTCCCAAAGTGCTGGGATTACAGGCATGAGCCACCGCTCCCGGCTGCAGTCTTTTTCTTTAAAAACATCAATAAAGTAATCATGGCAACTCTGCCTCACAAACAGCTCCTCCTCTCTGTCCCCTCTTGAGGCCTTGCCATTTCTTTCTAGGTTATGCCTGCCCTACAACCCTGTCATGAATATGACTGGCTCTGGTTTGGCCAGCTCCAATCACTGCTCCACATGGGTTACATGATTGTCTCACTTCTCTGCTTCGAACACTTGTATAATTCCCTGACTGCTTCAGAATAAATCCAAACTCCTTGGCACATTAACCAGGCTCTATATGAACTGGCCAATATCCCTTGGCTCACACCAATTCCCCAGCTGGCTCCTACACTCTGACCAGAGGCAGAGACCTGTACTTTTCTACAACAGTCACGTTTTCTCATGCCTTTGTGCTTTTGCACAGCACATGCTACTTTCTGTGTAGAGTGCCCTTCCCCACCCTAATTCACCCAGCTAACTCCTTTCAGAGTGAGCTGAGATTTCATCTCCTCTCAGAAGCCCTCCCAGATCCTTCTGCACTCAAATTGCCGAAAAAGGTATTTCTTTTTATTTATTTATTTAATTGCATTTTAGGTTTTAGGGTACATGTGCAGAACATGCAAGATAGTTGTTGCATAGGTACACACGTAGCAGTGTGATTTGCTGTCTTCCTCCCCTTCACCCACATCTGGCATTTCTCCCCATGCTATCCCTCCCCAGTGAAAAAGGTATTTCTAGTCAAGAATGCTTCCTTCCATCAATGGCCCTTAGATGGTATTGTCATCGCTGTTTGTGTCTGTCTCCTGGAGTACATGGTAAGTCTGCATGGTGGGGAGTATGTATTTTATCACTGTCCTGGGAGCATTCAACACAGTGGGTGTTACAGACAAGAGAGTGATAATATTTATTCAAAATGATGGACTTCTGTTGGAGTTGAGTTCTCTTATCTGGCATTTTAGAAACACACATAAGCAAGGCAACTAAAAGTTTCTTTTTTTTTTTTTGATTTTGAGATGGAGTCTCACTCTGTTCCCAGGCTGGACTGAAGTGGTGGATCTCAGTTCACTGCAACCTCTGCCTCCTGGGTTCAAACGATTCTCCTGCCTCAGCCTCCCGAGTAGCTGAGACTACAGGTGTGTGCCACCACACCCGGCTAATTTTTTTGTGTGTTTTTAGTAGAGATGGGGTTTCACCATGTTAGCCAGGATGGTCTCGATCTCCTGATTTCATGATCTGCCCACCTTGGCTTCCCAAAGTGCTGGGATTATAGGCGTGAGCCACCGCATCCAGCCTGCAGATAAAGTTTCTAAGTTCCAATAATTACAAGGAATTGTGGCAAAGGCAGAGAACACAGAAATATACAGAGAACATAGATAATAAACATGAAACTGCAACTAACTAGACTATCTGGCCCCCTTCAGTGCAACACAAGAGTATACAGGGATGCATAGGGAAGCAATGGCTTCTGTGTGAAGAGTGACTCAGAGCCCCTGTGAGTTGAGTGATTTCAAACGGAAAGTGGGACTTTCTCAATTAAAGGAGATGGAGTATTTAACGCCATGGTACTGAGGTCTAAAAATATGTGAACCTAATATTACTTTCCGTTTAATTACAAAAGTAAAATGTACTTGTAAAAAATGCAAAAGCCAATTTTCTCACTCCCCTGGATATTTCATGAGAATATCCAGTCAGTTTGCAAAAATGCATTTGCAATGGGGTAAACACTACCCTATCTTTTAAAACCTATTTCATTACACACACACACACATGATCTCTATGAAAATCATTTTTGTTTTCACAAAAATGAAACCATAATGAAAATACTTCTGCAACTTATTTCCATTCGATAGTCCTTTACTAACAGCCTTCCATGTCATTACACCCAGAAAATGAATCTTTTGGAGTCTGGTGTATGTAGATCACTTATTAGAGTAATAAAAACAGGCAAAGGCTGGGCACAGTGGCTCATGCCTGTAATCCCAGCATTTTGGGAGGCTGAGGTGGGTGAATTACGAGGTCAGGAGTTCAAGACCAGCCTGGCCAGCATGGTAAAACCCTGTCTCTACTAGAAATTAAAAAAAAGTTATCCAGGCATACTGGTGGGTGCCTGTAATCCCAGCTACTCAGGAGGCCAACGCAGAAGAATCACTCGAATCTGGGAGGTGAAGGTTGGAGTGAGCTGACATCACTCCACTGTACTCCAGCCCTGGCAACAGAGTAAAACTCTGTTTCAAAAAAAAAAAAAAAAGCGCAATTTATGAACTGACCATGTTTCCCTATGCATATATACACAAATATAAAAATACACCATCAGTGTTTTCTATTTGAGACATGTTATGTCTTACCTGAAGAGGCAATTTCTTCACCTCTTTTCATTCCCAATCTTTTATAAATTTCTCTCTCAGGATCGACATAGATTTCATGAGAATATCCAGTCAGTTTGCAAAAAGACTGAAAAGAGAATAACAGTTGGAATTTTTACAAGAACAAATGAGAGAAAAGTAATGACAATTTAACTTCAGTCAAGTTAGCCTATATTTAGTGGTTTAAATAATGTGATTTTTATGTCTGAAACAGATTTTATTCATTAGTCTCCCAATGTACTAGATATTTACCTCAATATGATGGTAGGATGACTGTCCAATCACTATCAAGGTGACATCTGCTTCCTTAGGAGAAAAAAAGGATGTGTATAACATCATTAGAAATCATGCATGTTTTATACAACATCCCCTAATCCAACTCTTCTGTTTCATTCTAATGTTTTCATTCATTCTATAGGGTTCTAGAGGAATGGAATAAACAGCAAAATTGGGTGAGTCAATGCAAAGAAATGCATGGTAAAATATTAATTCAGATGCTTTTGCTAAGTAGGAGTTTCAAGACTTACATGTAAGACCTAAAAGTATAAAACTACTAGAAGACAACTACTACATGATGTGGATTTAAACAACGAATTCTGGAATATGACCTCAAAAATACAGGCAACAAAAGCAAAAATAGACAAATGGGACTATAGCAAACGAAAAAGCTTCTGCACAGACAAGGAAAACAACAGAGAAGAGACAACTCACAGATTGAGAGAAAATATCTGCAAACTAGACATCTGATAAGGGGCAAATATCCAAAATATAAAAGAAACTCAAACAACTTAGCAAGAATCAACAGCCAGATTAAAAAATGGACAAAAGTCCAGGCATGGTGGCTAATGTCTGTAATCCCTGCCCTTTGGGAGGCAGAGGCAGGTGGATCAACCGAGGTCAGGCATTTGAGACCAGCCTGGCCAGCATGGCGAAACCCCATCCCTACTGAAAATACAAAAATGAGCTAGGCATGGTGGTACATGCCTGTAATCTCAGCTACTCAGGAGGCTGAGGCAGGAGAATCACTTGAACCCAGAAGGCGGAGGTTGCAGTGAGCCGAGATTGTGCCACTGCTCTCTAGCCTGAGGGGTAGAGTAAGACTCTGTCTTAATGGACAAAGGATATGAATAGATAGTTCTCAAAAGACATACAAATGGCCAAGAGATACATGAAAAGATGCTCAAAAGCAGTAGTCATCAGGGAAATACAAAATAAAACTACAATGAGGTATCACTTCGCACTTGCTAAGCGGCTTTCAGTAAGATCCAAGATAACTGTTGGTGAGGATGTGGAGAAAAAGGAAGTTTTGTACATTGCTGTTAGGAATGTAAATTATGCCATTATGGAAAAGAGTCCGGAAGTTACTAAAAAAATTAAAACTAGAACTATGATCCAGCAATGCCACTACTGGGCATTTATCCAAAGGAAATTAAATCAGTATGCTGAAGAGATATCTGCACTCCCATGTTTTATTACAGCATTATTCATAATAGTCAAGTTATAGAAGCAAACTCAAGTGTTAAACAATGGATAAATACAAAGAAAATGGGGTAGCACAATGTAATACAACTAATATTATTTGGTCACAAAAAAGAAACATTTTTCTGTTATTTGTGACAACACTGGATGCACCTGGAGCACATCATCTAAGTGAAATAAGCCAGGCACAGAAAGGAAAACAGCACGATCTCACTTAGATATGGAATTGAAAAAAGGAGTAGGATGATGGTTACCAGAAGACTCGTTACTCAGGAATGAGAAATAGAGACATGTTCAAAGGGTACAAAGTTTCAGTTAAAGAGGAAGAACTTTTAGAGATCTACTGCACAGCATGGCAACTATAGTTAATAATATATTATATACTTAAAATTGCTAAGAGACTAGTTTTTACATGTTCTCGCCACAAAATAACTATCTGACATGATGGATATATTAGTTATCTCGATTTAATCATTCCACAAAGTAAATGCATATCCAAATATTACACTGTATGTCATAAACATATACAATTATGTATGTCAATTTTTAAAAAGAGAATAAAAGGATATGCAGAGGAACAGTCAAAACATTGTTTTCCAAATGATATAGTCAATACTTCTCTATATCCTTCCGAAAGATATACATTTTTTTTTTTTTTGAAACAGTTTTGCTCTTGTTACCCAGGCTGGAGTGCAATGGCCCCATCTCGGCTCACCGCAACCTCCACCTCCTGGGTTCAGGCAATTCTCCTGCCTCAGCCTCCTGAGTAGCTGGGATTACAGGCACACGCCACCATGCCCAGCTAATTTTTCATATTTTTAGTAGAGATGGGGTTTCACCATGTTGACCGGGACGGGCTCGATCTCTTGACCTCATGATCCACCCGCCTCGGCCTCCCAAAGTGCTGGGATTACAGGCTTGAACCACCGTGCCCGGCCATTTTTTTTTTTTTTGAGACGGAGTTTCGCTCTTGTTACCCAGGCTGGAGTGCAATGGAGCGATCTCGGCTCACCACAACCTCCGCCTCCTGGGTTCAGGCAATTCTCCTCCCTCAGCCTCCTGAGTAGCTGGGACTACAGGCACGCACCACCATGCCCAGCTAATTTTTTGTATTTTTAGTAGAGACGGGGTTTCTTTCACCATGTTGACCAGGATGGTCTCGATCTCTTGACCTCGTGATCCACCCGCTTCGGCCTCCCAAAGTGTTGGGATTACAGGTGTGAGCCACCGAGCCCGGCCCTCCGGCCATTTGTTTAAGTAACTCTGTAGTACAGTTATTTAATTAACAATGTTTTTTTCACATCCTAATTGATAAAGTCTGCTGAAAAAACATCTGTTTTATAAAGGCTGACCAATAACTTCGCTCAAAAAGCTCACTTGGGCATAAATCTATCTGTGCCTGAAGAAAAACATGTCTGTGGTTGTCTTTGAGACATGGAACTTGCAGCCTGTTAACATAAAAATGTGCACCTTTACGATTTCTTAGTATTTTCCCATAATGAGCAGCTCTTTGGAGTGTAACAAAAAATAAAGGGAAGAAAATAATAACCATTTCCAGCATTTGTTTTAGGGCATTATCAGTCAACATTTGAGAACAGACACCAGGTTACCAGGTAACACCACAACTGTTAGTACCTTCACCAGCAGGCAGCACCCAGTAAGTTAGGGCAGAAATAGATCTCTAACGTTTCTCCCTTTGGAGGGGCGAGGGTGGAGAGAGGTGCGAGGAGGGGCTATCGGGGTTGCCAGCGCCGCGCTGGAGCCTTGCCCTCCCTCGCCCCGCTCGCAAGGTCGCCCGAAGCCTGAGCTGTGCCGCCCACGGTCGGAAACTCACTTGTAAGAAACTCTTGGGGATTCTGGCCAGATCCTCCACGTATTCCTTGCAGATGTAACACAGGAAATGCTGGAATCCAAGTCGGCAGAAAGGGCAAGTTAGAAACTCAGCGCCCTCGGGCCCCGTACTTCGCCGTGCGCGACCCGAACAGAGGCGACGCCCGCGGGGCGGGGACTGGCAGCCCGGGCGCCGGGCGCGTAGGAAGCGGGCCTAGCCCTCGCCCTGCCCCGCGCAGGCTGGGAAGCGGCCGCGGCTGGGCGAGCTACCTTCCGGTTCCCGTCCCAAAAAGAAGGAGGCGCGGTTGGCGTCCCGGCCGCCTGACCTGGACCCCCGCTCCCTCCCGCCCCGCCGCCCGCTCACCCGCACGAACACCACCACGGCGCGGCGCTCCCGGAACAGCGCGCCGAACGGCACCCGCTGCCCGCGGGCGTCCAGCACCGGCAGCTCGGCCACGGCGGCCGCCAGGGACTGCCCGCGCTCGGGGCCGCTCGGGGCCGGGACCGGGGCGGCGCCGCCGCTAACCTGCCGCGTGACCGGGCCGGGCGCGGCCATGGCGCGGGGAGGCCGAAGGCCCGGGCCGCTCAGCCAGCGCGGGGCGGGGCGGGGCGCGGAAAGGCGGGGCGCGCAGAGGCGGGGCGGGGCCAGTCTCCGTTTTCGCGGCGCTGCGCGGGCCTCGGAGCTCCCTGAGGGAGCCGGGCGCGAGGTTCTGACTCAGCTCTCAGGGTAGGGGACAGAGAGAAAGTAAGGTCCGTCCAGGACGAGCCGGCGTTACTGAGAAAGAAAGCCTCCCGCACCCTCCGTAGGCACCTGGGCGGATGTTCCCTATTCGAGAACTAACGGGTATATGTATAAAAGGTGGGCTACGGACGTGCCAACACAGGTCGGGCTTGTAATCCTAGCGATTTAGCTGGCTGAGGCGGGAGGATCACTTGAGGCCAAGAGTTCGAGACCAGCCTGGGTAACAGATGGAGACCCCGCCATCTCTTTTTTCTTTTTTCTTTTTTTTTTTTAAAATAAATAGGCCGGGCGCGGTGGCTCACGCCTATAATCCCAGCTCTTTGGGAGGCAGAAGCAGGTGGATCACGGGGTCAAGAGATCGGGACCATCCTGGTCAATATGGTGAAACCCCGTCTCTACTAAAAATACAAAAAATTATTTGGGCATGGTGGCGCGTGCGTGTAATCCCAGATACTCAGGAGGCTGTGGTAGGAGAATTGCCTGAACCCGGGAGGCTGAGGTTGCGGTGAGCCGAGATCGCGCCATTGCACTCCAGCCTGGGTAACAAGAGCGAAACTCCGTCTCAAAAGAAAAAAAAAATACAAAAATTAGCTGGTCGTGGTGGTGCGCGCCTGTAGCCCCAGCTACTCAGGAGGCTGAGGCAGGAGAATCGCTTGAACCCAGGAGGCGGAGGTTGCAATGAGCCGAGATCGCTCCACTGCACTCCAGCCTGGCTAACGAGAGTGAAACTCCCGTCTCAGTAAATAAATAAATAAATAAACAAACAAACAAATAAATAAAAGGTGATCTGGGAGGGATGAGGATGATGAAGTTAGAGGGCTTAGCATCTGTTTTGTAGAAATCCCACACTTGCAATTCATTTTTTTCTGGTTCAGGTAGGCAGGCACAGAAAAATCTGGGGATCTCCTCAGCCTTTGTGAGACCAAACTGGCCCCAGGTTTAGAGGCTGGTCTTTCTCTGGGGTTTTTCATGGGTGCTAACCATGTGTTCAAGAGTTCCAGAGCAGGACCAGATAACATTCAGGCTCCTTGTCTTCATAAGTTTACTCACCCATGTGTATGGATTTGGGGTTCAGAAAGTACATCCTTTATCTATGGATTTGTCGAGTTGAAGAATATTTTTGGGGTGGAGTGCCAGGCAGGTCTAAGTGACTGATGTGACTCAGCCATAAAGTGCAGGAAATGCTGATTCTGCATCCTCTGGCTTTCACTTGTGTGAAGATTTTATACTTTGTTGAGCACACATTAAGTGCTCTGTTTGAGAAGCTCTGCCATGCATTTAGAACATTTTAAGCACAGATCTGTTTCTAATTCAGGATAGTTTCTTTCTGAGACAGGGTGTTGCACTGTCACCCAGACTGGAGTGCAGTGGCATGATCATGGCTCACTGCAGCCTCCACCTCCTGGGCCCAGGCAGTCCTCCTGCCTCAGTCTCCAGAGTAGCTGTGATCACAGGAATGTACCACTATGCCTGGCAATTGTTAAAAATTTTATTTTTTATAGAGACAGGAGTCTCCCTATGTTGCCCAGTCTGGTTTTGAACTTGGGCTCAAGTAATCATCTTGCCATGGCCTATCGAAGTCCTGGGGTTACAGGCATGAACCACTGGGCCTGGCGAGGAGCTTTGTGATTTTTTGGAAATAAATGTATGACCAGAATACAGTAACAGGCTGATAAACAGCACTGGCAACAGGCAGTTTGCCATATGTGACCAATTTTGTTGTAAGCAGTGTTTTGGTAAGCAGAAATTGATATACAGATAAGAGTGGTGGTATTTTGGCAGCTCTAATTAATTGCTGACATCAACAAACAAAAAGTTTTCTTTGAAATTACTGCTCTCAGTGTCATATTTCACATGAAATAAAAATTACAGGTTAGATGATTTCATTTTCAAATACAAAGAGCCATATGACTTAGTTTTGCAGAGTGATAAACTCAGACATCAACAAAAAATAGTTTTGTAGGAGGAATAGTAGCCAGGCAGAAATGCAGAAATTAGAAGGTATTGTCTAGGGAGCATCAGTACATGACTGAATGAGACACTGAGAGAGGAAGTGCCTGTAACAGTTATCAACTTATTGCTTCTCAATTCCAAATTAACCCTTCACTATATGCTCTTTGACAATGGACAGATTTCCTCCAAGCATCTAACCTTTGCAATGAGTGATATAGTAAGCATTTTCAGTAGACAGTGTTGGCGGGACTTTGCAGGAGGAAGGGGATTTCAAATAGCCCCCTGAGGATAGTGGGTGGAGCTCTGCCTCTGGCACTTTACCGTGATACACACTTCCTTGGCAACATTGCGGTCATTGGCTCTTCTAGCAATAACCTTGTAGCACCTCATTGATAGGAAAACGAACTTGAAAACAGTCCTCACTCCATCAGCAGCCAAATTCCTCACCTGCACCCCCAATTCCTCACCTGCATCCCCAATTCCTCGCCTGCACCCCGATTCCTCACCTGCACCCCCAATTCCTCACCTGCATCCCCAATTCCTCGCCTGCACCCCGATTCCTCACCTGCACCCCGATTCCCCACCTGCACTCCCAATTCCTCACCTGCACCCCCAATTCCTCACCTGTTCCCATTGAGTCACCACTCTCTGTAGAGCTGTTGGCTCACCTGTGTACCCATCACCGTTCCCTTGGCGCTAATACCACTGGTTGCTGATGACATACACCCTGCCTGCATTTTAGTGGGTTGTTTCCTGCCTTCCCCTTGACTGCACACCAGATCCGGCCTGGGCAAGCCACCAAACTTCTGCCCAGTAGCTATCCAGTAGGCTGACCTACACCTGCTCCAGTCAGATCTGAAACCCAGATTTGGGAAAGGGGTCCCTTTCAAATTTGTCTTCTTTGAGTATTTATTTGTCCTCAGCCATGATTTTCTTGATATTTTCTAGATACATTTTTTCAGAGATGGAGTCTCACTGTTCACAGGTGCTATGATTATAGCACACTACAGTCTCATACTCCTGGCCTCAAGCAATCCTCCTTCCTCAGCCTCCTGAGTAGCTGAGACTACAGGTGCATGTCACATGCCTGGCTGATCAGAGTTTAGTTATTCATTACATTAAACTTTCCCTGTTTAACCTACAGTGTGGTTTCAATCTCATTATTGGACCCAGACGAATACAGCACCCTTAGATACTACGATTAAGGAAAAGTAAATGCAAACTCTTATCGTTTCTATTCCATTATTATTTAGGAATGAACTGTGAATATACGGTGATATAACTTCATAGGTACATACAGTTCATATGTCCATGGTTTAAAACGAATCAAAGAACATTGAAAAATACAGAGACAGCACTACATGTGTGTAGAGTTGCCAATGTAAACTATATGTTGGCCAAGAAAGCCTCCTCCAAAATATCTTCTGAAAAGTCTAACTATAGATTCAACTGCCAAGAATACAGCTCTGAGGGGACAATACAAACAGTGTGTATAGTTTTTCTTTTCTTTTCTTTTCTTTTTTGAGACGGAGTTTCGCTGTTGTTACCCAGACTAAAGTGCAATGGCATGATCTCGGCTCACCGCAACTTCTGCCTCCCGGGTTCAAGCAATTCTCCTGCCTCAGCCTCCTGAGTAGGTGGGACTACAGGCGCGCACCACCATGCCCAGCTAATTTTTGTATTTTTAGTACAGACGGGGTTTCACCTTGTTGACCAGGATGGTCTCGATCTCTTGACCTCATGATCCACCCGCCTCAGCCTCCCAAAGTGCTGGGATTATAGGCGTGAGCCACCGTGCCTGGCCTTTTTTTTTTTTTTGAGACGAGTTTTGCTCTGTTGCCGAGCTGGAGTGCAGTGGCGCAATCTTACTGCCACCTCTGCCTCCTGGGTTCAAGTGATTCTCCTGCCTCAGCTTGAGTAGCTGGGACTACAGGCGCACACCACCACATGCCAAGACCAGCTCGGTCATGGAGACCCCAACCCAGCGGTGCTGAAGGAATTAAGAAATGAACACAAAGATTGAACAGCAAAGTGGGATACTACGGCTAACAGCCTTCCGAGCTGAGAGCCTTGAGCAGACGCTGACCCATGTATTTATTCTCTCTGAATAGGTGATTATTATTAATAAGCAGGTGTTCTGTGTTTTCTCACAGGACAAAGTTAAACTAGGTGGGCAGCTGGTCCTGCTAACTACTGATCAAAGATGATCTAAAAAGCATTCTCCACGAGGGAACAATGGGGACAGGGTCACATATCCCAGGTTTAAAGAACTAGTTTAACTGGTGTGTGATATACATATACTGTTTAATATTTTAGAATGCCTTGAGCAGTTTTCCACTTGGGGGGCTGGCTTGGTTTTCCTTGCTGTCGTTCAATAGAATCCATCACATACGTTAGGACTTGCCCCAGCAACCACACCCAGCTAATTTTTGTATTTTTAGTAGAGACAGGGTTTTACCATTTTGTGAAGATGATCTCGATCTCCTGACCTTGTGATCCTCCCCCTTGGCCTCCCAAAGTGCTGGGATTACAGGTGTGAGCCACTGTGCCCTGCCTGTTTTTCTTTTTTTTTTTTTTTTTGAGACGGAGTTTCGCTC
>CM052648.1:124547714-124562055 GCA_028533165.1 Leontopithecus rosalia
AGGCAATTCTCCCGCCTCAGCCTCCCGAGTAGCTGGGATTACAGGCACGCACCACCGGGCCCAGCTAATTTTTTTATCTTTAGTAGAGACGGGGTTTCACTATGTTGACCAGGATGGTCTCGATCTGTTGACCTCGTGATCCACCCGCCTCGGCCTCCCAAAGTGCTGGGATTACAGGCTTGAGCCACCGCGCCCGGCATGCCTGTTTTTCTTAATTTGTTAATTTAGGCCGGGCGCGGTGGCTCAAGCCTGTAATTCCAGCACTTTGGGAGGCCGCAGCGGGTAGATCACGAGGTCAAGAGATTGAGACCATCCCGGTCAACATGGTGAAACCCCGTCTCTACTAAAAATACAAAAAATTAGCTGGGCATGGTGGTGTGTGCCTGTAATCTCAGCTGCTCAGGAGGCTGAGGCAGGAGAATTGCCTGAACCCAGGAGGCGGAGGTTGCGGTGAGCCGAGATCATGCCATTGCACTCCAGCCTGGGTAACAAGAGCGAAACTCTGTCTCAAAAAAAAACAACTTTTTTTGTTAATTAAAAAAAAAATCTTTCCCCTTTTTGTGGTAAAATATATATGACATAAAATTTCCCACATTGACCCTTTTTAAGTGTATAATTCATTGGCATGAAGTATATTCACATTGTTGTGCATCCTGCACCATCATCTCTCTCCGAAGCTTTTCATCATCTCGAACTGTAACTCCACAACCATTAAAGACCAACTTCCCATTCCCTGCTCTACCTAGCCTCTGGCAACCATCATTCTACTTTTTGTCTCTATGAGTTTGATTACTCCAGTTATCTTACATAAGTGGAATCATACAGTATTTATCCATTTGTAATTAATTTACTTCACTTGGCACAATGTCTTCCAGGTTCATTCTTGTTGCAGCATGTGACAAGATTTCCTTCCTTTTTAAGCCTGAATAATATTCCATTGTATGTATCTACTGCATTTTCTTCATTCGTCCGTTGATGGACATGTGGGTTGTGTCCATCCTTTGGCTATTGTGAGTAAAGCTACTGTGTATGTGGGTGTACAGTTCATTAATTTTTTTAATGTTGTATTAGGGGTCTCCAGAAGAGAACCACACCATATATAGCTATATATATCTATAAATATCTTCTCTCTATATAGATATGTAAATCTATAAATATCTCCATATAGATGCGTATATATATCCCTTTGTCCATATATATAAATCTCATAGAGAGAGAGTTAATTTATTTTACAATTTTTTTTTTTTTGAGACAGAGTTTCGCTCTTGTTGCCCAGGCTGGAGTGCAATGGCGCGATCTCGGCCCGCACCCTCTGCCTCCTGGGTTCAGGCAGTTCTCCTGCCTCAGCCTCCTGAGTAGCTGGGATTACAGGCATGCGCCACCATGCCCAGCTAATTTTTTGTATCTTTAGTAGAGATGGGGTTTCACCATGTTCACCAGGATGGTCTCGATCTCATGACCTCGTTATCCACCTGCCTCAGCCTCCCAAGTGCTGGGATTACAGGCTTGAGCCACTGCGCCCGGCCTCACAATTTTTTTTTTTTGAGATGGAGTTTTCCTGTCTCTCAGGCTAGAGTGCAATGGCAAGGTCTCGGCTCACTGCAACCTCTGCCTCCCAGGTTCAAGCAATTCTCCTGCCTCAGCCTCCCAAGTAGCTGGGATTATAGGTGCCCACCACTACGCCTGGCTATTTTTGTATTTTTAGTAGAGACAGGGTTTTACCATGCTAGCCAGGCTGGTCTCAATCTCCTGGCCTCACAATCCACCCACCTCGGCCTCCCAAAGTGTTGGGAATACAGGCATGAACCACTGCGCCTGGCCGAGAGTGAATTTATTTTAAGAAACTTACTTGTGATTTCGGGGGCTGACACATCTGAAATGTGTAGAGCAGGTGAGCAGGCTGGAAGGGAATTAATGTTGCAGTCTTGAGTCCTAATTTTGCACAGCAATTGGCTTCAAATATCTTGTAGTTTTGAGAAGTGCTTCTTTTTCAGGAAATCTGTCTTTGCTTAAGCCTTCTCTGATTGGATGAAACTCACCCACATTATGGAGGGTAATCTGCTTTACTCAAAGTCTATTGATTTCAATGTTAATCATATCTAAGAAATACCTTTATAACAATACTTAGACTTGTGTTTAACACAATGACTCGGTATCATGTCCTAGTCAAGTTGACACATAAAATTAATCATCAGTCTATCCCTTGTCAACTTGGCACCCATACACATCCCCTTAAAACCATACTTAATCTCCATGTAAAAATAATAACAAAGTCATACTTCTGTCTAACATGATACAAGTATCTGGCATAGAACTGAAAATGCAATGGCTGGCTGCAGTGGTTCAGGCCTGCAATCCCAGGGCTTTGGGAGGCCGAGGTGGGTGGATCACCTGAGGCCAGGAGTTTGAGACCAGCCTGGCCAACATGGTGAAACCTCGTCTCTACTAAAAATACAAAAATTAACCAGGTGTGGTGGCAGATGCCTATAATCCCAGCAACTTGGGAGGCTGAGGCAAGAGAATTGCTTGAACCCGGGAAGTGGAGGTTGCAGTGAGCTGAGATTGTGCCACTGTACTCCAGCCTGGGCAACAGAGTGAGACTCTGTCTCAAAAGATAAAAAAACAACAAAAAAAAAACCCCAAAAAACTGAAAATGTATTAACTTTTCCCCAGAAAAGGATCCAAAGTCCTTGGGTAATGTTCACTTTTCTTAATATTCTATAACTTAAAATACTATGAGAAAAAGTTAAGAGTATTTAAATATTCCGGTGTAAAGTTAATACATCTTACAGTATACAAGGGGATAAAAGAAAACAGAAAACGAAGATTTTACACACATAGACACGCACACACACAAACATATTCATAAAAAAAAGAGATATTCACAGCAAGTACTATTCTCATTTAAACAACTGGTCATGTGTTTATGATACCTGATATTTATAAATACCTTCTTCTATTACTCATTCCGTATTTCCTTGTTCACAGCAAGCACTTGAGCTGGTTGTGTGTTTTTTTTGCCTGGTGGGATGACCCAAACCTTCATTCCTGAAGTGGCTGAGCCATTCATAGTCCTGCCTAAATCAGGTTGTAGTTTTCCATTGACTCTAATCAGAGGGTATAGTAGTTATTTTCTTTCTTTCTTTTTTTTTAAATTTTGAGATGGAGTCTCACTCTATCAGCCAGGCTGGAGCTCAATGGCATGATCTCAGCTCACTGCAAACTCTTCCTCTCAGGTTCAAGTGATTCTCCTGCCTCAGCCTTCTGAGAAGATGGGATTACAGGTGTATGCCATCACACCAGGCTTATTTTTTGTAATTTTAGTAGGACGGTGTTTCACCATGTTGGCCAGGCTGGTCTCGAACACCTGACCTCATGATCCACCCACCTCAGCCTCCCAAAGTGCTGGATTACAGGCGTGAGCCACCGTGTCTGGCTAGGGTGTGGTAGTTCTAAGAGACACCCCAAGGGATGTTCACCCATATCCCAGACATATTTTCCCTTACCTCTATTGTGAAGTCCAGTGACCATTCGTAATTAGGAAAAAAATCACCCCAGGTAGTAGAGTAACTCCCTTTTTTACCTGTTGACTCAGAGGCATGCAGAGCCTGCAAGGGCTGGGTGGTTGTCTTATTGTCCAGTTCAACGAAGTTGTTGTGTGACCTGCTGGAAGCATTCCTCCTTTTGGAACTAAGACCTGCAGACCAACAGAGCATGTGGTCATGAGAACAGGAAGCGAAAGCTTTGCTATTAGCTCAGTAGGGGCAATATTGCATATTGCCACTCTCATTTCTATCCCTGGATTCCTGGACCTGTAAATCCTGCCTATCAGAGAAATAGTATCATGTATTGGGAACCGATTTAGAGAATACATGACTTCTTGGGGAACCTTGCCTCAGCCCTGCAAGGTATGGTCACCCCACTGCTGCTGTAACTGAATTTTGAAAAGGCCATTCCACTGTTCTGTCAAGCAGCTGCTTCAGGATGTTGGGGAATATGGTAACACCAGTGAATTCCATGAGCACGGGCCCACTGCTGCACTTCATTTGCTTTGAAGTGAGTTCCTTGAACAGAAGCAGTGCTGTGTGGAATACCATGACAGTAGATGAGGCATACTGTAAGTTCACAGGTGATAGTTTTGGCGGAAGTACTGTGTACTGGGAAGGCAAATCCTTTTGTAGGATAAGTGTCTGTTCCAGTAAGAACAAAATGGTTCTGCTTCCATAAGGTTAGTGGTTCAATATAACGAACCTGCCACCAGGTAGCTGACTAATCACCCTGAGGAGGGGCGCCACTTTGGGAGCACAGTGTTGATTTCTGTTTCTGGCAGATGAGGCACTCAGCAGCGGCTGTGGCCAGCCTGGCCCTGGCTGGTCAAAGTCCATGTTGCTGAGCTCATGCATACCTTCACCACTGCCATGCTCTTTGGGTTATGGAAAAAGGCTGACTAGTATCCACACAAAAGTCAACCTATCCACTTGATTATTAGAATCCTCCTCTGCTGAGGTCACCCTTTGATGTATTCGATATGGAATACAAATGTTTTCGTTTTTCTCTCATTCAGAGAGGTGGGTTCATTCACTTGTTCTCCAGACCTCCTTATCACCAGTTTTCCAATCATGTTCCCTCCAGGTTCTGACTTGTCCTATTTGTGTTGTAATTCAGCTACTCTGAGGATGAAGCTTTAGGTTTGATTTACAGAGAAGCAATCATTACATGTTAATCACAGAAAACAAAACAAAACAAAAAAACGCTTTACAGCAATCTGTAGACTGCTGTTTGATTAAACCCCTGGGCACCAGAGTTTAGCCAAGTGGGCACATAAGTTAACCATCGTCAAGTAGAATCAACTTAAGTACTCATCAACACAAATTGGTTTCATAAATTAGGCCATATTCATTATGATTTATAGAAAGAATGAAGTAGATTTCTATGTACTGACATGGAAAGATCTTCATATTTAGTAAAAAAGGCAAGTATCAAAACAATGCATATAACACAATTCACTTTAAGGGAAATAAAGAAAAGTGACATATACATGTCATTATATTGATATGGATGCACAGAAAATGAACTGGAAGCATATATACAGGTTAACAGTGGCTAACCCTGTGAAGAGGGAAGTGAGGTTATAAGAGGCCTCTGGTGTTTTCCTCCATATACTTAGGGATTACATGAATATTTGACCATCAGAGTATGTCTAACATATAAACTGAGAAACAGAGAGTGAAAGAAAGTTAGAGGGTGAGACAGACAGAGAGCAACTTCTAGACTAGATGATCTCAAAAATGCCGACTATAGGGAACCTGACCTACTGGGCTGGTTCTCATCTCTCACTCCCTCTTTCCAACCTCAGTCTGGCTGTCTCGTAAATAGGACAGATGTAAACCCATGATTTGGGACTAGACACATTCTGCTGTGTTGCCTGGGGATCACAGAAATCCAGCCTGCTGAGAAAGGAAGGAGAGCAAAGCACACAGGAAGAGTCCTGGAGGAGAGAGTTCCCAGTGCCACTGAGTCTTCACTTCCAGTCCGTCATTGAGCCCCGGCTGCAACTCTGCCTCAGGTTCTCTGAGTCACCTTTAAATCCTGATAACAAATTTCCCTCTGTGACTTTATGTTTATCTTAAGCTGTTCTCCTACTTGTAACCAAGTGTTTTAACTAACTGCAGAAATTATGCTGATTCTATGGATGATGATGACTTTGGTCCCCTGGAGCCTAAGGAGAGCCTGTTGTGTACATTCTTCTCTGTAACCCCAGTACCTTCGACTGAGTTCTTCCTAAAGATACCTGACACGTTAGGACAAAGTGAAGTCACAGCTTGCCATCTCTTTTTTTGGTTGTTGAAAACAAACATCTAGAAATGGCTTAAAACTGAAATCAAACCTAATAGTGCAAGAATTTTTGTGAACTATCCTGGCAGTTTAGGAAAAGATGAATTAGAATTCTCATATTTCATATATCAGATCAGCTCCTTAAACAAGACAAAAAGCAAATTATAAAGAATTTTTTATCTAGAAGAACTGGCAGATATTGTACAGTAAAAGATTTTATTTGGAGACATTACAAGAGGCATATACGAGGCAGTACTGCCTGTATACATTATAAACAGGAGGACCTAAACTTTATTTTATTTTTTGAGCTGGAGTCTCAGGTACATTGTGTACTGGTAGAGACCGGTCTTCTAGTAAACCCATTACCCAAACAGTACAGTGGACCCAATAAGTGATTTTCAGTCCTTGCTCCCCACCCACTCTCCCCGCTTTTGGAGTCCCAGTGTCTATTATTTCCATCTTTATGTCCATGTGTCCCCATCGTTTAGCTCATTTATAAGTTTTTACTTACACTTTGGCTCCCTTGTAAGTTTAAGCTCACTAAGTGTAAATGAGAATATGTGGTATCTGATTTTCTGTTTTGAGTTAGTTTACTTAGGATAATGGCCAGCTCCATCCATATTGTTGCAAAGGACATGATTTTATTTTAGTTTTTCATGGCCACTTTATTTTTATTTTATTTACTTTTAGAGTTAGGATCTCACTCTGTCACCCAGGCTGGAGTGCAGTGATGTGATCATGGCTCTCTGCAGCCTCAAACTCCTGGGCTCAAGTGATCCTCCCACCTCAGCCTCCCACGTAGCTGAGACCACAAATGTGCAACACCATGCCTGGCTAATTTTTTTTTTTTTTTAAAGATGGGGTTTCACCATATTGGTCAGGCTGGTCTTGAATTCCTGACCTCCGGTGATCCGCCCGCCTTGTCCTCCAAAGTGCTTGGATTACAGGCGTTGAGCCACCACACCCGGCTGATTTTTTATTTTATTTGTAGAGATGGAGTCTCAGTCTGTTGCCCAGGTTGGTCTGGAACTCTAGGTTTCAAGAGATCCCCTTACAAGTGGGAGCCACTTCACCTGCCTAGTAGGAGGATTTGGGGAGCTTATTTGCACTTTGTTTTCAGTAGGAGAAGGAAATCCAAAAGAGGATTCTTGAGACCTCCTTTCTTAGCTCTGGCAGTCATTCCCATTTTGGCAGTCATATAATATTATCCATCATCTTCACTCGATCTGCTGGCAAAATGGTCACGAGAGCCTGATGGCCTCATTATCCCCGGACAATATGATCCTGATGCTATCATGTGTGCCTCCGTCACCCAGGTCAGATTCTAGTAATAAACCTTCCTCACTGGCATGCCTGCTTACCTCTTGGAAGCCCTATTTGCTCAGAGTGGTGTGGCTCGCCAGGCTGAACCATCTGTAGTCCTCCTCACCCACCATGGGAAATGCTGCAGAGGAGCATTCAGGGCTGACCCCCAGGAAGGGTGTGATCCTCAGACAGGAAACCCTCCTGAGAAGGGAGGTGGGAAGATGGGAATTGAAGTACTGGGCTTCAGAGGGAGTACGTGGGAGTTGGTGCCTGCCCAGTTACATATGCTTTGACAGGAATGTTCCAGAATATCCCAGAAATATTCTGGGACTTTAGAGACCACATTAGAAGAGTGAGGCCTTGCCAGGCAAGCAGAATTTTTTTTTTTTTTGAGACAAGAGTCTCGCTCTGTCACCTAGGCTGGAGTGCAGTGGTGCGATCTTGGCTTGCTGCAACCTCTGCCTCCCAGGTTCATGCGATTCTCCTGCCTCAGCCTCCTGAATAGCTGGACTGCAGGTTCACGCCACCACACCAGCTAATTTTTGTATTTTTAATAGAGATGGGGTTTCACCATATTGGTCATCTGGTCTTGAACTTCTGACCTCATGATCTGCCTGCCTTGGCCTCCCAAAGTGCTGGGATTACAGGCGTGAGCCATGTGCCAGACTGCAAGGCAGAATATTTAGGGAGCATGGCTGCTGCTGGTAGTTACTGAGAGTGAGCTGGGGTCTTTCAGCCTTGGGAGGACTGTCTTCCTGACAGTAGGCTGGAGAAGGGATGCGTCAACCTCTCTTTGCCCCTCTTTCTTGGAGCTGGACATTAGGGGCAGGGGTATCCCCTAAGAAGTTCCTTGGTGGTGAGGGTAAAGATGGTCCCTTCTGAGTGCACAGGATTAACTGGGCTGTGACAGTCTCAACATTTATTTTCCTTTCCTTTTCTCAAAGATTTTAGCAAATCTCCGTTTGTACGTCTTAGCTCAGTTTTAGCTATGTCACTGCGTTTCGTAAACCACTTTTCCGTGCATGAGTGGAGGAACAGCGCCCTCTCGTGGTCAGCATGAAAGTGGCAGTATTAAACATTTATTTATTAAAAAAGGCATCGAGACCATCCTGGCCAACTTGGTGAAACCCTCTCTCTAATAAAAATACAAAAATTAGCCAGGCATGGTGGCGGGCGCTACCTGGGAGACTGAGGCAGGAGAATCGTTTGAGCCCGGGAGGCAGAGGTTGCATTGAGCCGAGAGACAGTGTGAGACTCAGTCTCGGCGCCACTGCACTCCAGCCTGGGTGACAGAGTGAGACTCAGTCTCAAAAAAAAAAAAAATAATAAATAATAATTAAAAAGAAGGCATCATTGCCTTGTGGAGCTGTGTAAGACTAGAAGTGGCCAGGATATTTTATATAAAGGGCTTTGGTGTCCATCCTGGCCTTCTGGAAGTAGTAACTGCAGACTCTTAGTGGAGATATTGGGGCTTATCAGGGAATGGGGGCATTTGAATCTCCGGAATCCACCCATCTCCATGTCAGGGCCCACTTTTGCATATCTGAGTGAGAAAAAAAGATATGTTCCCATCTGAACTCTGAATCTCCACAGCCAAGGAAGCTGGAGCTGGGGTCATCTCGTCCAGCAACTCCAGGTGGCCACTGGGATTCCCTGCAGGAGCAGTGGGTAGTAGATGAGTGACACAAGACTGCATTTAACAAGGAATAAAGGAAGGGTAGACACTTCTGCCATCTGTCTCTTCATATGCTCCAGTTCTGTTCTTACTGCTTGTTCTGGAGTGGCGTCGTGAGGCTCTCAAGGCACACTCCAACCACGTGCCCTTCCGAGGAATGCCTGCCCAAATGGCTCACTCCTGCCCTGGCCATTCAACAAATCCAGCCCTGCTGCCCTGGCTGGGGACTGAGCTGGATTCAGAGGGAGCCCTGTGTCAAGTGATTCTGAAGGGGACAACCATCTCCACTCTGCTTGGGGATAAACCTCTGCCCCATAAGAGTTCTCTGCATGGACCCACTCCCATCTCCTAGAATTCTTGGGAAGTATAGGTTCTATTTATGGTGAGTACAGGTTCTCCAAGAAAGGGCAGGTCATGGGTCAAACCATCATGGTTCATGTTTTCTGTGATGTGTCCTGAATATCTTCACAAAGTCCTAATCCGAGTGACTGCTGCTGAGTTCTTTGAATGAACTTTTTTGTTTTTTTGAGACTGAGTCTCGCTCTGTCACCCAGGCTGGAGCACAGTGGCATGATCTCAGCTCACCCCAACCTCTGCCTCCCAGGTTCCAGTGATTCTCCTGCCTCAGCCTCTCGAGTAGTTGGGATTACAGGTGCACACCACCACATCCAGCTAATTTTTGTATTTTTAATAGCGACACGGTTTCCCCATGTTGGCCAGGCTGGCCTCAAACTCCTGACCTCAAGTGATCCACTTGCCTCGTCCTCCCAAAGTGCTGGGATTACAGGTGTGAACCACCGTGCCCTGCCTTGAATGAACTTCTGAGGCCTCCTCCCATCCACATGTACTGTGATGGACCATCACCTGAGTGTAACTGTTCCTTACACACCTAACAAGCCCAATTAATTCCTGCTGAAGTGGGGGTATTCCCTCCCCCCTCCCCCACTGTGTGCCCTGTGGTGCTGTCTGCCCTGAGGAACCATGTCTGAGGGAGGAGGCACGGAGACTGGAGTCTCACAGTGCTCTCACTCAAGCCCCCTACAGGGCCCTGAGCTTCCTTTCAGTTTGGTGAAGTTTTCGTCAGTTGTGTTTGTCCTCAAAGATAGGGCATTAATGTCCAGTTGCTGCTGCAACGAACTACCCAAACCCAGTGGCTTAAAACAACACAAATTTGTTCTTAGAGTTCTGGAGGGCAGAAGTCTGAGATCAGTTTCATTTGGGCTAAAGTCCAAGTGTTGGCAGGGCTGGTGCCCCAGGGGCTATGAGGGGAGAATCAATTACCTTGCTTTTTCAGCTTCTAGTGGCCACCTTCATTCCTTGCTTGTGACCCCTTTGCTACATCACTACAACTTTTGCTTCCATCACTGTCATATCTCCTACTGTTCACTGTGATCTCCCGCGTTCCTTCATAAAGATCTTCATGATTGCACTGGCCCACCTGCATAATCCATGCTAACCGCCCTGTCTTGAAGTCCTTAACTTAATCACAACTGCAATGTTCCTTTTACCAGATAAGGTAACTTTCTAGATTTGAAGGATTAATAAGTACTCAGATATCACCACATGCTTCTTTCTGCAGGGAGCTCCTGAGACAAGGAGATCACGCCATCCCTAACCTTCACTCCGCCTTTGCTTTTCCCGGTCTTTTTTTATATTTTTGGAGAGGGTCTTGCTGTGTTGCCCAGGGTGGAGTGTAGCAATGTGATCATGGTTCACTGCCACCCCAACCTCCTGGGCTCAGATAGTCCTCCCACAGCAGCCTCCAAGTGAGCTGGGATAACAGACTCGTGCTACCATGCCTGGCTAATTTAAAACAATTTTTTTGGTAGAGAAGGAGTCTCCCTATGTTGCCCAGTTCAAACTGGGTCTTAAACCTAGGCTCAAGTGATCCTCCTGCTTTGGCCTCCCAAAGTAGTACTTGCATTATAGGCATGAGCCACTGAACCTGGCATCCTTGTTTTTTTTTTTTTTTCTGGCATCTTGCTCTGCTGTCCAGGCTGGAGTGCAGTGGCACATTCTTGGCTCACTGCAACCGCTGCCTCCTGGGTTCAAGCAATTCTCCTGCCTCAACCTTCTGAGTAGCTGGGACTACAGGTATGCACCAACATGCCCAGCTAATTTTTGTTTTGTTTTGTTTTGGTTTTTGAGACGAAGTTTCACTCTCCCAGGCTGGAGGGCAGTGGCGTGATCTTGGCTTACTACAACCTCTGCCTCCCGGGTTCCAGGGATTCTCCTGCCTCAGTCTCCAGGGTAGCTGGGATTATAGGTGCATGCTACCACACCCAGCAAATTTTTGTATTTTTTTTTTTTAGTAGAGACAGAATTTCACCATGTTGGCCAGGCTGGTCTCCAACTCCTGACATTAGGTGGTCCGCCTGCCTCGGCCTCCCAAAGTGCTGGGATTATAGGCATGAGCCACTGTGCCCAGCCTAATTTTTGTATTTTTAATGGAGATGGGGTTTTGCCATGTTGGCCAGGCTGGTCTTGAATTCCCAACCTCAGGTGATCTGCCTACCTCAGCTTCCCAAAGTACTGGGATTACAGAGGTGAGACACGGTGCCCGGCCTTCTTGTTGATCAATTGTATCTTGTCGTCAATTAATAAAAATCGCAATGATGTGGAGCAAACAAGAGGATATGATCCAGAATTATGTGTCCTAGGACACTGCCCCAGCCAGAAGGACGTGGCCCACCTCAGCTTTCTCCTATCCCTTTGTGCTTTCACCTCTGCCCCTTTCTCCTGTCCTGTCCACTCCTTTCTCATCTTGGCAACATAAGAAATCACATAGTTCCTTGGTACTTTTTTTTCTTACACATTACTACAAAGATGTGTCCAATTTGGTACTTCTTTCTTTTTTTTTGAGACAGAGTCTTGCTCTGTCACCAGGCGCCAGGCTGGAGTCCAGTGGCACAATCTCGGCTCACGGTAATCTCCGCCTTCTGGGTTCAAGCAATTCTCCTGCTTCAGCCTCCAGAGTAGCTGGGACTACAGGCAAACGTCACCACACCCAGCTAATGTTTATATTTTTTAGTAGAGATGGGATTTCACCATATTGACTGGGATGGTCTCGGTCTCTTGACCTGGTGATCTGCCCACCTCAGCCTCCCAAAGTGCTGGGATTACAGATGTGAGCCACCACACCTGGCCCAACTTGGTACTTCTTACAACACAAATACTGAAATGAAACTTAAGTGAACAACTATAATTTGAGTAAAATAAAAAATGAAATTTATCAGAAGTCAGAATAAAAATTAATTACATTCAAATAATCGAAGAAATATTAAGATTAATGTAGAAGGACGCTTGAAGAGACAACCCACACAATGGGAGAAAATATTTGCAAATTATCCATGTGACAAAGGATTAATAACCAGAAAATATAAGGAGTTCAAAGAACTCCACAGGAGAAAATCTAAAAATCCCATTAAAAAAGTTCTAGTAGGCCAGGCGCAGTGGCTCATCCCTGTAATGCCAGCACTTTGGGAGGCCAATCCCAAAAGTGTAGCTAACTTTTGTATTTTTAGTAGAGATGGGTTTCACCATGTTGGCCAGGCTGTTCTTGAACTCTTGACCTTAAGTGATCCACCTGCCTTGGTCTCCCAAAGTGCTGGGATTACAGGTGTGAGCCTCCGTGCCCAGTCGATACTTCCATATAATTCTAACAAGACATGTGTCTTAGTCTGTTCAGTCTGTTATACAAAATACCATAAACTGAGTAATTTGTAAACAACAGAAATTTATTGCCACAGTTCTGGAGGCTGGGAATTCCAAGAACAAGTTGGCAGCAGATTCGGCATCAGGTGGGAGCTTTCTTTTTGCTTTAAAGATGGTGCCTCCTTGCTGCATCCTCACATGGTGGAAGGGGCAAGGCTCTTTCCTTCAACCTCTTTCGTAAAGGCACTACTCCCACTCATGAGGTTGGAGAACTCAGGACGTAATCACATCCCCAAAGGTCCCACCTCTTAATACTATCACACTGGGTATTAGATTCTAACACTGGAATTCTGGGGGCCAGCGACATTTGGAACATAGCAGCATGTGTAGTATTTGTATGCTGAAAACTATGCAATATTGCTGAAGAAAATCAAAGAAGACCTATCTAAATGAAAAGACATACCATCTTCTCTGACTGGAAGACTCCACATGGTAAAGATGACAGTTCTCCTCAAACTAACATATAGGTTTAACCCAATTCCTACCAAAATCCCAGCAAGATTTTTGTATATATACAGCAAAAATTATTCTAAAATTTATATGAAAAGGCAAAGGAACTAGAATGGTTAAAACAATGTTGAATAAGAATAAAGTGAAAGAAATCAGTCTACCCAATATCAAGATATTATATAGCTGCATATCACAACTACGTGGTACTGGAGGAGAGAGAGACACAAAGATCAGTGGAAGAGAATAGAGAACTCAGAAATGGAACTATACACTGATTTTTTGAGAAAATAACAGAAGTAATTCAATAAAGATAGCTTTTTCAACAAATGGTGTTGGAACATCTGTTGGCATTGGACATCTATAGGCAAGAAAATGAACCCTGACCTAAGGATCATACCTTATATAAAAGTTAACTCAAAATGGACCATGAACTTATATATAATATATAAAACTTTTAGAAAATAACATTCCAAGAAAATCTTTAGGATCTAGCGCTAGGCAAAGAGTTCTTAAGAGTTGACACCAGGCCGGACGCGGTGGCTCACACCTGTAATCCCAGCCCTTTGCGAGGCCGAGGCAGGTGGATCACCTGAGGTCAGGAGTTCGAGACCAGCCTGGGCAACACAGTGAAACCCTGTCTCTACTAAAAATACAAAAATTGGTTGGGCATGGTGGCAGGTGCCTGTAATCCCAGCTACTTGGGAGGCTGAGGCTGGAGAATCGCTTGAACCCGGGAGGCAGAGGTTGCAATGAGCTGAGATTGTGCCACTGCATGCCAGCCTGGGTGACAGAGCTAGACTGTCTCAAAAAAAAAAAAAAAGTTGAAGAGTTGACACTGAAAACAAGAGCCATAAAAGGAAAAACAGACAAATTGGACTTTACCATAATTAAAAATCTTCGCTTGGCAAAAGACCACATTAAGGGGATGAAACGACAATATACGGAGAAGGAGAACATGTTTACAAACCACACGACCAACAAGTGCTACCTAGAATTTATAAAAATAACACTTCAAACTTGAGTCAAAAAGCAAACAATCCAGTTAAAATATAGGGTAAAAACACGAAGAAATAATTCACCGAAGAAAATACACAGATAGCAAAGAAGCGCATGAAAAGATGTTCAACATTCGGCCTCAGGAAAATGCAGATTAAAACCTCAATGCCGAGGCGGGTGGATCACGAGGTCATGAGATCGAGACCAACCTGGTCAAAATCGTGAAACCCCGTCTCTACTAAAGATACAAAAAATTAGCTGGGCATGGTGGCGCGTGCCTGTAATCCCAGCTACTTGGGAGGCTGAGGCAGGAGAATTGCCTG
Source organism: Leontopithecus rosalia (assembly GCA_028533165.1). NCBI lineage: Eukaryota > Metazoa > Chordata > Mammalia > Primates > Cebidae > Leontopithecus > Leontopithecus rosalia. The sequence goes on from CM052648.1 coordinate 124,562,013, forward strand.
AACCCAGGAGGCGGAGGTTGTGGTGAGCCGAGATCGCGCCATT
>CM052648.1:124562555-124623240 GCA_028533165.1 Leontopithecus rosalia
AAACCCCTAGATCCAGATCAGCAATATCTCTCTCATTGCTTGATTTCCTTCCTTCCCTTCCCTCCCTCCCTCCCTTCCTCCCTTCCTCCCTTCCTTCCTCCCTCCCTTCCTCCTTCCCTCCCTTCCAGCCTTCCTTCCTTTCTTCCCCCCTCCCCCCCAAAAAAAAGAGAATGATGAGAAGCACATTTACAACAGCAATTTCTCTTATAATTCTGACTCTCAGGATCCCCCTTATTAATTCATGTGCTGGGGCTCTTCTGAATGAAAAGAAAGGCCTTTACTAACAAACCCAAACGTTTCTCGCTCTTCTGAATGAAAAGAATGGCCTTTACTAACAAACCCAAAAGTTTCTCAAGTCCATTTGTATTTTTAGTAGTTAAAACAGAAAACAGGGCTGGTGCAGTGGCTCACGCCTATAATCCCAGTACTTTGGGAGGTTGAGGCGGGAGGATCACCTAAGGTCAGGAGATGGAGACCATCCTGGCCAACATGGTGAAACCTTGTCTCTGCAAAAAAATACAAAAGTAAGATGGACATAGTGGCATGTGCCTGTAACCCCAGCTACTTGGGAGGCAGAGGCAGGAGAATTGCTTGAACCAGGAAGTTGGAGGTTGCAGTAAGCAGAGACTGAGCCACTGCACTCAAGCCTGGTGATGGGTGAGACTCAGTCTTAAAAAAAAACCCAAAAAACAAAAAACCCAACCCAACTCAAACCAAAGCCAAAACAAAACAAAACAGATATTTCTGGTGTTTAATGATTGCCAACAAGTCAATATGCATTCCATTACATTGAGACTCCAATCTGACAACTCCAACTACTGCTATTCCTTGACCCTGGTGATCCCTACTGAGACTAGAAGGCGAGAGGAGTGCCATTAAGTAATGAGTCATAGCTACCATCACAATAAGCTCTGCCAAGATTTCTCTAAGTTGGCATAGTCACTAAGAAAGGCAACAAAACGATAGTTGGTCTGGTTGTTGCTCAACGAATACCAACAACAAGAGCTCACATTTATACAGCCAGATACTAAGAATCATATATGAACTCATTTACTCTTCATAAAACCTTCAAAGTAGTTTCTCATATCATTCTCATTTTAAAGGTAAGAAAATTAAGTACAAAGTACAAAGGTAAGGTTAGCTAATAAATGAGGGAGGCAGTGTTTGAACATAAGCAGTTCCTGACTCATGGCTGAGTCATGATTTAAAAATATAAAACCTTTATCCCTTAATTTTTCCTTCTGCCAAGAAAAATAAAAATATAACTAATAAATGATTAAACACATTTTATATAAGGCTCTCCTTATGGAGCTGGACAAATTAAAAGTTCTAGGGCTGAATTTAAAGTAATAGCTACAAAGTATCTGCTTTCTTCTTTCTTAGAGTCTATCTCAATTTGAGGAGCATTCTTTCCTTCCTTAGATAAACCATCTAAAATGAATAAAACTCTTCTATTTACAGACGACATGATCTTACTGGTAGAAATTTTTAAGGAAACACACACACACACACACACACACACACACACACACACACACACATCCATCACACAAGAATGGAGAAGTTGCAGGACATAAAATCAACATACAAAGATCAATTGTATTTCCATACACTAACAAAGAACAATCCAAAAACAAACTTAAGAGAACAAGTTCATATATAATAGTGTAAAAAAGAACAAAATACTCAGGAATAGGCCAGGCACAGTGCCTTCTACCTATAATCCCAGCACTTTGGGAGGCTGAAGTGAGAGGATGGCTTCAGCCTAGGAGTTTGAGACCAGCCTGGGCAATGTAATAAGACCCTGCCTCTATACAAAGTAAAAATAAAAAGAGTTTGACCAGGTGCAATGTCTCATGTCTGTAATCTTAGCACTTTGGGAGGCTGAGGTGGACAGATCACTTGAGGTCAGGAGTTCAAAACCAGCCTGGCCAACACCATGAAACTCTGTCTCTAATAAAAAAAAAATTGCCAGGCATGGTGGTGGGCTAATCCCAGCTACTTGGGAGGCTGAGGCAGGAGAACTGTTTGAACCCAGGAGGCAGAGGTCGCAGTGAGCCAAGACTGTGCAACTGCACCCCAGCCTGGGTGACAGTATGGGACTCTGTCTCAATTTAAAAAAATGAATAAAATAAAAGTTAGCCAGGCGTGGCACACGCCTGTGGTGCCAGCTACTCAGGAGGCTGAGGCAGAAGGATCACTTGAGTCCTGGAGGCTGAGGTTACAGTGAGCCATGTTTGTGCCATTGCACTCCAGCTTGGGCAACAGAGTGAGACTCTGTGTCAAACAAATAAAATAAAATAAATGCGAAACTTGTATGTAAAAAACTACAAAATATTTAAAGAAATTAAAGAAGATCCAAATAAATGGAAAGATATCCCATGTTCATAGATCAGAAGAAATAGTATTTTATAGATGGTGATAGTCTCCAGATTGATTTGGTGCGATACATATAAGAATCTCAGCTAGTTTAGAAATGGATAAGCTGATCTTAAAATTCATATGAAAACTCAAGAGGCCAAGAATAGCCAAAACAATCTTAAAAAAGAACATTTCCCAATTTCATAGCTAACTATGAAGATACAGTATTCAAGATAGTCAGAGTGATACCAGTACAAGGGCAGACAGCTCTACATCAACGGAGAAAAACTACGAGTCTAGAAATAAACCATTACATGCATGGTCAGTTGATTTTTGACAAGTATGCGAAGACAACTTGATAGGGAAAGAATAATCTTTTTTTTTTTTTTGAGACGGAGTTTCGCTCTGGTTACCCAGGCTGGAGTGCAATGGCACAATCTTGGCTCACCGCAACCTCCGCCTCCTGGGTTCAGGCAATTCTGCCTCAGCCTCCTGAGTAGCTAGGATTACAGGCACGCACCACCATGCCCAACTAATTTTTTGTATTTTTAGTAGAGATGGGGTTTCACCATGTTGACCAGGATGGTCTCGATCTCTTGACCTCATGATCCACCTGCCTCGGCCTCCCAAAGTGCTGTGATCACAGGCTTGAGCCACCTCACCCGGCCTGGAAAGAATAATCTTTTCAACAACTGGTGATAGGAAAACTAGCTATCTCCAATCAAATGAAGTTGGACCCCTACATTATACCATATGCAAAAATCTACTCAAAACAAATCAGGGACCTAAATAAGAGTGAAAACTATACAACTGTTAAAAGAAAATAAAGCTATATAAATAAATCTATATAAATCATATCTTTTATAAGGGCCTTATATCCAGAATACATAAGAAATGTGTACAACTCAATGACAAAGAGACAATCCAGTTAAAAAGTGGCACAATGGATCTGAATGGACATTTTTCCAAAGAAGATCTACAAATGGCCTATGAGCACTACTTAAAATGATTAATCATTAAGGAAATACCAATTGAATTCCAAATGAGGTATCACTTCATATGCACTTGGAAAGCTATAATAAAAAAGATGGACAGTAAAAAGTGCTGGTAAGAAGGTAGAAAAACTGCAGCTCTCTTATGCTGGCTGGTAGGAATGTAAAATGGTAAAGTTACATTGAAAAATAGCTTGGGAGTTCCTAAAAAAATTAAGCATAGAGTTACATGCTTAATGACCCAGCACATGACCCAGCAACACCACTCCTAAGTAAATACACAAGAGAATGGAGAACACACTGTCAAAAACTTCCAGGCATGTGTTAACAGCAGCATTATTCACAATGGCCAAACAGTGGGAACAACCCAAAGGTCCATCCACTGATGAATGGATAAACAAAATGTGGATAACTGTACAATGAAATATGACTTGGCCCTATAAAGCAATGATGTTCTGATACAAGTTGTAACATGGATGAACCCTAAAAACATTATGCTAAGTCAAAGCCAAAAAAAATTCATAGGGAAAGAAGGATTAGTGGTTATCTAAGGGTAGAGGGCAATGGTTAGTGACTGCTAATGGCCAGGGGATTTCTTTTTGGGATGATGGCTGTGGTTTGAATGCTTGTCCCTTCCAAAACTCAGGTTGAAACTTAATTCTCAATGTAACAATATTAAGAGGTGGGGACTTTAAGAGGTAACTGGGTCTTGAGGGCTTTGCTCTCATGAATGAGTTAATCCATGGAGGGCTTAATGGATGAATGGGTTTTCATGGGAATAGGTTGGTTATCAAGAGACTGGGTCTGTTATAGAAGCCAGTTTGGCTCTCTCTTGGCATGCAATATCTTCTGCCACGGTAAGACACAGCATGTTGCCCTCACTAGAAGTTGACCAGTTGTGGCTCCTTGACCTGAGATTTCCCAGAATCCCAAACTGTAACAAATAAATTTACTTTTCTTTTTTCTTCTTCTTCTTCTTTTTTTTTTTTTTACAAGAGCGGCTTTGTCATGGATTCAGGGCTGTGGTTACAAGGAAGCTGGAAGGAATAAAATGACTCCCATGAAGACGTACTGTGCGGACGAGTGGCAGGAGAAATTTGGCCATTACAAAGACACAGAAATATGTTATGAAATGAGGGGCAGGATGAAATCATCTACGGCGGGTGTTTAGAGGGAGGGAGCCACCGCAAAATGAAATCCTCACTATGAAACAAAGGTGAAGGCAGGAGGCTGCGTTCGGTGGAAGAAGCGGAGGAAGGAGACGAAAGGGACTGTCATTTTCGTGTTATGGCTTTTTGGAAGAGAGCTATGTCCTCTACTCCGGTTCCATGAAAATGTGTTGCTCTCCCTCTGCTATGGAAACAGGCGTTTGGGATGCCGGCAGCGTTCAGTCAACGAGGTAATTCCTATGGCGGCAACAGGAATAACAAAACGCAGAGGCTGGGACGGTATGTCTTTTTATGTCTCCCCAGAAGCAAACGTGGATGCGTGACGTTTGGTAACAGGCAAAAAGTCATCTGGTTAACGGGATTGATGGGAATTCCCTCCCCTTCCGGGCAAAAAGCCATCGGATGAATGGGATGGGTCAGATCCCCTGTCCTGAGGGGGAGATGGTTTCTTGCAGAACGAGGTGAAGGAGGTGGTTCTACTCAACAATCAACAGTGGCCACATCTCCACCTGCAGCGACTTGATGGCTTCCGTGTCCTTTTCGTGGGTAGCCATGACCAAAGACTGGAGCAGCAGAAAGAGCTCCTAGGGAAGCTGGCCGCTGCTCTCCTGCCCGTGGCTGTCAAAAGCCTCCCAGGAGTACTTCTCCAGGGTCTGGGCGTGCTCCGACAGCAGCTTGGCGGGCGGTGGTTGCAGGAGGAGCAGCCGCAGAACGCGGGACACCTCGCAGCGGACCAACAGCTCCGAGAAGGTGCCTAGGGCGGCGGGAGAGGGCGCCGCGGAGCCGGGGTTTGGAGCAAGCAGCGTGGCCGGTAGGGCGGGCGTCGCCCCGGGCCCGGACTGCGGCTCCGCCTGCGGGGGCGGTGGCAGCGGCTGCACCGGGTGGCTGCCGTGCTCCCGCGCCAGGGCGCCGGTGTAGTCGCCTCACCGAGCGCCTGCATCGCGGCCAGGGGCAGCTGGGGCAGCTGGAGCTGGGCGGCGCGCTGGAAGTGACCGGCGACAGCGGCCGGCTGGCCCAGGTCCCGCAGGGCGGCTGCCAGCTCAAGGAAGAGGGCAGCGGCGGCGGCCGGCTGGCCCAGCTCGAGGTGCAGGCGCACCGCGGCGCCCAGGGCGCTGGCGGCGGACTGCAGCGGCTCCCCGTAAGCGGCGGGGCTCAGGCGCTGGCGCGCTTCGCGCTCCTGCCGCAGGAAGAGGCGGGCGGCCTCAGTGAGGGCCAGCGCCTCCCCGGGGCCGTGGAAGAGCGCCTGCTGGCAGCGCGCCACCGCCAGCTGGCACCCGGCCGCTTACGGCAGACACTCCTGAGCGCGCAGCTCACGGCCCAGCTGTCCGAACTGCTCGCCGGCCTCCGCCACGTTCAGCTTCCGCAGAAACCGCTTCTTCAGCTTGTTCGATGCAAGCCGGTAGCGGGCCAGGAAGTCCCCGGCCTCGGGTCCCGGGCCGGTGCCGCCGCCGCCGCCGTGTTCGCTGCCCCAAGCACTTCTCATAAATTTACTTTTCAAATAAATTACCCAGTCTCAGATATTCCATTATAACAACAGAAAACAGACTAAGGCACGTTGGATTCAGTCACACCTGCAGCTGCTCAGTTCCTCCTCTTGCATAAGCTAAGACTAAGACAATGATAAAATGTTGTGAAATTATACAGTGGTGATCAAAGCACAACTTGGTGAATATACCGAAAACTTTAAATGTGGAATCATTCATTTTAAAAAGGCGAACATTAGCCTATATGAATTGTATGGCAATGAAGTAGTCATGAAATGTAACTTTTTCTAATTAGGAAAAGCTAGCATACAAAAGTCCTGGAAAGCTTTAGCTCACAGAACAATCTAAAGATACTCAATAACAAAACAGTGATTCTTACAGAACAATGTTTGTATGTTTATGGCTTTCAAATTCTTTACTATTATTCTCCTTTTCATATTATTATTATTTTTTTTGAGATGGAATCTTGCTCTGTTGCCCAGGCTGGAGTGCAGTGGCATGATCTCGGCTCACTGCAACCTCCGCCTCCCAGGTTCAAGCAGTTCTGTCTCAGCCTTCCGAGTAGCTGGGATGCAGGTGCCTGCCACCACGCCTGGCTAACTTTTTTGTATAGTTAGTAGAGATGAGGTTTCGCCTTATTGGTCAGGCTGGTTTCGAACTCCTGACCTCGGGTGATTTACCCACCTTAGCCTCCCAAAGTGTTGGAATTACAGGCTTGAGCCACTGCGCCTGGCCATATTACTTTTATATAAACTGAAAAATCAATGTAGAAAGAACACTGGTAAGCAATTTCTCCTGTTCTGAAGACACGCAGGTAGATTTGGATACATTATTACTCTATCAGTTTCCCTTAAACATAAGTATTACAAACAGTAAATGGCTGTTATAAATGTAAAGAGCTGATGATATTCCTTGTTGAAGATGTTCCTTTTTATTTTTTTACCAGAAACCAAACAGATGGCTAACCTGCTACAAACTGATAAACAGCTGTATCTGATAAGCATAGACACTTCTGTTACCACATTAAATCCTATGCTAAGGTCAGTCTGGGAACAACAGAGGCTTTGTTGGAAACAATGAAAGAGATACTCTTTCCGCATCTTGGTTACTGCACAAAAATTTATTGGTGAAATTCTCTGTGGTGCTGTTTATGATAAATAAGTTCTTTAAACTCTACTGAAGGCTTACAACTATCACATATACCTGAACATATCAATACACAAAAGTCCTACCAACAGTGCAGAGGGGAAAAACCCATCAAACACTTGTGGGGCTTGATGATCTATCCAGTAACTGCTGTCCATATAGCTACTACTCATCAGTGCCTTGCAGCTTTCCTTCCCACTGCCTCACTGTTCCTGTGGGTCAGTGACATGCCCAGTGGTTCTTTAGCTCATCTCCAGGAGTGAAAGCCTTCCCTACAATCCTGGGAGATTGGCCTGGGTGGGCTGGGGCTGGGGGACACACCAGAGTGTATCAAGTTTGAGCTGAACTGCATATTTGCTTAAAGCAAGGCTAATGCCCAATATTCTCTAGGTTTGTTTGGGTACAGATAACACACCTGCCTCATCTGTCTTCCTGAGCAGTTTCATTAACACTGCTTGAAAGCCACATTTAACATGAAGGTGACCAATCCTGAAATCCTAAAATAAAACATGGCTGGGTGTGGTGACTAATTCCTGTAATCCCAGCACTTTGAAGGGCTGAGGAGGGTGGATTACCTGAGGTTGGGAGTTTGAGACCAACCTGGCCAACATGGTGAAACCCCATCTCTACTAAAAATACAAAAAAATTGGCCTGTCGAGTTGGCAGGCGCCTCTAATCCCAGCTACTTGGGAAGCTGAGGCAGCAGAATCACTTGAATCTGGGAGGCAGAGATTGCAGTGAGACAAGATGGCACCACTGCACTCCAGTCTGAGTGACAGACCGAGACTGTCTCAAAATAGATAAATAAAATAAATTTAACCTCATTAAGGTTATCTTATAAAAAGAAGTTAATGTGGATTAAGACTGGAATTCTAATGTATCAATATGTGAAGACTTAAGGTATGATTTTCTGCCATCATTCACATAAATTATTTTTATTGATAAAAAATTATTAGATGCACAATAAATGAAAATATATTTACAGAGCTTTGGGCTTTCATGATTTGAGACAGAGTGAGACTCTGTCTCAAAAAATAAATAACTAGAATAAAGCAAATTTAACCTCATCAAGGTCATGTTATTAAAAAAAGTCAATACTGATTAAGATTGGAATTCTAATCTATCAATATATGAAGACTTACAAACCTTAAGATTTGATTTTCTGCCATCATTTACAAATATTATTTATAAAAAATTATTAGATGCATGATAAATAAAAATGTCTTTATAGAGCTTTGAGCATTCATGATACCATAGCTTATAAGTGTGAATTAACACATTGATAAGGTTTAAGTGGGGCCAAGTTATTGCTGATGAACATCACACAGTTCATGGTGCTCCACTGCTGGAACAGGCTTAGGAGTTACTGCTAAAGCAAATAGGGATGATGTCCTTATAGAGAACTCAAACACTGCTCAATGTATACCTGGGAAACAAGGGACATTCAAGTACTTACATGCTTAGTGAGTGGCCAAGACCAATTATGAGGCAATTAATCACATACTGGTTAGAGTCAGATTCAAACTATAAGGCTGGCCAGGCATGGTGGCTCATGCCTGTAAACCCAGCACTTTGTGAGGCTGAGGTGGGTGGATCACTTGAGGTCAGAGGTTTGAGACCAGCCTGGCCAACATGGTGAAACCCCAGTCTCTACTAAAAATACAAAAATTAGCCAGGCATGGTGACAGGTGCCTGTAATCCCAGCTATTTTGGAGGCTGAGACATCAGAATTGCTTGAACACGAGGGGGCGGGGAGGCGGAGGTTGCAGTGAGCCGAGATTGCACCACTCACTGTACTCCAGCCTATGCAAAAGAGAGAGGCTTTGTCTCAAACAAAAACAAAAACACTGTAAGGGCTGTTAACATATATTAAAAAGTATAGCCGACCCTTGAACAATGCAGGGATTAGGGGTACCAAGCTCCTGCATAGTTGAAAATCTATGTGTAACTTTTGATTTCCCAAAAACATAATAGTCTATTGTTGACCAGAAGCCTCACTGATAACACAGGGATTAACACACATTTTCTATGTTAGGTGTATTGTATTCTGTATTCTTATAATAAAGTAAGCTAAGAAAATAAATTTTTTTTAAACTTTTTAAAATTTATTTTTATAGATTCAGGGGTACATTGCAGGTTTCGTACTTGAATCTATTTCATAATGGTGCGGTTTGGGCTTCCAGCGTATCCACCACCCAAATACTAAACACTGTGCCCAATAGGTAGTTTCTCAATACTTCTCTGCTCACGCTCCCCTCTTTGGAATTCCCAGGCTCTGTTGTTTTTTTCTGCATGTCCATGTGTACCCATTGTTTAGCTCCCACTTATGAGTAAGAATATGCTGTATTTGATTTTTTTCTCTCCAAGTTATTTTACTCAGGGTCATGGTCTCCAGCTCCATCTGTGTCGCTGCAAAAGAAATGATTTTATTCCTTTTTATGGCTGTATAATATTTCATGGTGTATATGTACCACATTTTGTTTATCCCGTCATCTGGGGATGAACACTTAGGTTGATACCACAACTTTGCCATTGTAGATAGTGCTGAGATAAACATACAAGAACAGGTATCTTTTTGATATAGCAAGTTCTTTTTCTTTGAGTAGATGCCCAGTAGTGGGTTTGCTTGGTCAAATGGTAGCTCTGTTTTTAGTTCTTTGAGAAATCTCCATTGTGTTTTCTGTAGAGGCTGTACTAATTTATGTTCCAAATAACAGTGTATAAGCATTCACTTTTACTTTTCTCTGGATTATCACCAATGTCTATGGGTTTCTTATTCGCTTTTTATTAATAGTCATTCTGAGTAGTGTGAGCCATTCTGAGTATGTGAGTAGTGTAATAGCCATTCTGAGTAGTGTACAACTTTAATCTGCTTTCGTCTGGTGTGGTGGCACGTGCCTGTAATCCCAGCTACTCAGAAGTTGAGGCAAGAGACTTGAACCCGGAAGGTGGAGGTTGTAGTGAGCCAAAATCGCACTACTGCACTCTCCAGCCTGGGCAACAGAGTAAGGCTCTGTCTCAAAAAAAACCCCCAAAAAACAAAAAAACAAAAACAACAACAAAAAACTTTCATTGTAAATGGGTGTAGAATTTTGTCAATTTTTGTTTCAATTGAAAGGATTTTTTCTATCGTTTCATTAATATGGTTTATGACATTGATTTTCATACATGGAACCATCCTCACATTCCAAGAATAAATCTCACCTGGCTTTGTTGTATAATGCTTTTAATATGTTGCTTAATACAGTTTGCTGATGTTTATTGGAGGATTTTGCAGTCACATTCATAAGGGATATCAATGCTATTTTCCTTTCTCTCTGAACCATTTCACATCTTCTTGAGAGGCCTGTCCTGGTCTCCCTGAAACCTCAACTAAATGTTAAACAAGCTTTTTCATACTCTCTCAGTATGTATGTGCGACATAGCCATCAGTGTCAACATCAGAACCACACTTTTTCAGGTGACCATAACAATTGGCACCATCCCCATGCCAGGGGCTATGTTCTCTTGCTCTGGGTTGCTAACCTGCTCTGCTGTTTGATAGTCAGCATGCACCCTGAGCTGCTGCTTGTTGCTGTGTTGCATAGTTGAAGTCTAGCAGGTCTCAGTTCTAGATTCAGCTGAGAAAAGTCACCAGTTTGCATAATTCCTTGTCATTTGTGAGCAGTAGCATGAGATTGGGGTGCTCCATAAAGTGGCTCTGGTTCAAGAGCTTTGGTTGGGGCCTATCTCAGTATTTCAGAATGAAGCTGTCACTGGTGCTGGGCATGGACTTAATCTACAGGTCTGGGGCTGGGAGCTTGTTGTGATATTTTATTCTGCGTAGCTTTTGAGCCCATCAGATGGTTATTCCTGAAAGAGTGGTCATTTGGAAAAGAGAAAGAAAGAGGAGAGAGAGGGTGAGGAAGTTGCCATTTCATGGTGTCCTAAGGTCCATACTCACTAGGACCATTAAGTACCTCTGCTGCTACTGCTGATGCCCATGCCTGTAACTCAGTAAAGACTCTGATTGTCCAGGTTATCAGGGACAACCCCCATGGAATCCTCCTAGCACAGCAAAAGTATTAGTTTAAACCCAAATAAAGCCTGGTGTCCTTAAACTACATAAAGCCTCTATTGCCATGCGAGAGGCCCCTAAGAGATAATACTCATTTGAAAATCTCTGTAGAGACAGCTCATTGTTGGCAGCTGCCGGGCGCTCCTACCGAGCTGTGAGAGCAGCGGAGGTGAAATAAAAGGGAACAGCTCCGAATCTGCCCCAGCAGCCGCTGCAAGACCTCGGACACCGAATCGCCCTGCACGCCAGGAAGGCCCCCTCTATGTGCTGCTGAGCCGATCCTGTACCCGAGGATCCCGCTCTCGGTCTTCCGAGCAGAAATGGCCAAAACAGAAGTACTAGAAATGGCAGACCATATAATGGCCATGAACTACGGGCGCTTCCCCGACGGCACCAATGGGCTGCACCACCACCCTGCCCACCGCATGGGCATGGGGCAGTTCCCAAGCCCCCATCACACCAGCAGCAGCAGCCCCAGCATGCCTTCAACGCCCTTATGGGCAAGCACATACACTATGGCGCGGGCAACATGAATGCCATGAGCGGCATCAGGCACGCCATGGGGCCGGGGACTGTGAACAGAGGGCATCCCCCGAGCGCACTGGCCCCCGTGGCCAGGTTTAACAACTCCCAGTTCAAGGCCTCCCCGGTGGCCAGCCAGGGAGGCTCCCTGCTGGCCAGCGTGCAGCTACAGAAGCTCAATAACCAGTATTTCAACCATCACCCCTACCCCCCCCACCACTATATGCCGGATTTGCACCCTGCTGCAGGCCACCAGATGAACGGGACAAACCAGCACTTCCGAGATTGCAACCCCGAGCACAGCGGCGGCGGTAGCACCCCACCCCGGCGGTTCGAGAGGCAGCAGGACCCAGCTCGGGCGGCGGCTCGCGTGGCAACGCGGGCAGCAGCAACAGCGGCGGCAGCAGCACCCCGGGGGCTCGGGCGGCGGCGCGGGCAGCAGCAACAGCAGCCGCAGCAGGACCCCCGGCGGCTGGGGCAGCAGCAACAGCAGCGGCAGCAGCGCCCCGGCGGCTCTGGCGGCGGCTCGGGCGGCGGGGCCGGCAACTGCAACAGCGGCGGCAGCAGCAGCACCCCCGGCGGCTCGGGCAGCAGCAACAACGGCCACCCCCGGCGGCTCAGGCGGCAGCAGCACCCCGACAGCTCGGGCAGCAGCAACAGCGGTGGCAGCAGTGCCCTGGCGGCTCAGGTGGCAGCAGCACCACGGCAGCTCAGGCGGCGGCTCGGGCGGCAGCAGCACCCAGACAGCTCGGGCAGCAACAACAGCGGTGGCAGCAGTGCCCTGGCGGCTCAGGTGGCAGCAGCACCACGGCGGCTCAGGCGGCGGCTCAGGCGGCAGCAGCACCCTGGCAGCTCAGGCGGCAGCTCCTGCGGCGCGCGGGCAGCAGCAACAGCAGCTGCAGCAGCGCCCCGGCGGCTCGGGCGGCGGCTAGGGTGGCGGCTCGGGCGGCAGCAGCACCCCCGGCGGCTCAGGCGGGGGCACCGGCAGCATCAACAGCAGCGGCAGCAGCAGCCCTGGCGGCTCAGGCGGCGGCGGCGGCAGCAGCAACAGCGGAGACAGCAGTGGCGGCAGCAGCAGCGGCAGCTGCAGTAGCAACATGCCGGCCTCGGTGGCCCACGTCCCTGCTGCAATGCTGCCGCCCAATGTCATAGACCGAAAATGTTGTTAAGAAAATAGTAAGGGCCAGGCATGGTTGCTCACACTTGCAGCCCCAGAAATTTGGAAACCTGAGGCAGGAGGGTCACTTGAAGTCAGGAGTTGGAGACCAGCTTGGGCAACAAAGTGAGACCTTATCTCCGTAAAAAACTAAAAATTAGTCAAGTATGGTGGCATGTGCCAATAGTCCCAGCTACTTGGGAGGCTGAAGTGGGAGGATCGTCTGAGCCCAGGAGTTTCAGACCGAAGTGAGCTATGACTGTGCCAGTGCACTCCAGCCTGAGCGACAAAGTTAGATTCTGTCTCTAAAAAATTAAAAAAAGAATTATAAAGAAGAGAAAATACATTTACAACACTGTACTGTATTTATCAATACCATAAGTTTACATCATCTGTTTACAAGATGAATCATTTGTCTGAAATGGCAGGCAACCACAGCTGCAGACCTCAATCTATGGTACATATCAAAAAAATTTAACTTTTTATTATAATATTATGACTTTACTTCTTGGGAGCACTTACAACATTATTGGTGGCACTTCAAATGGGTCCTATGGAGATATTAAAGGTTTACAGTATAGCAAGTATAGCATGTTTACTGTAAATCTTTAAAAACCCGCCGGGCGCAGTGGCTCAAGCCTGTGATCCCAGCACTTTGGGAGGCCGAGGCGGGTGGCTCACAAGGTCAAGAGATCTAGGCCATCCTGGTCAACATGGTGAAACCCCGTCTCTACTAAAAATACAAAAAAAAAAAATTAGCCGGGCATAGTGGCGCGTGCCTGTAATCCCAGCTACTCAGGAGGCTGGGGCAGGAGAATTGCCTGAACCCAGGAGGCGGAGGTTGCGGTGAGCCGAGATCGCGCCATTGCACTCCAGCCTGGGTAAACAAGAGCAAAACTCCGTCTCAAGAAAAAAAAAATCTTTAAAAACCCCATGGGACCCATATGAAGTATCTCTAAGTGTTGTGAGCAGCATATATTTTTGAGAACCAAGAGAGATCACTTTTTACTGTGATTTACAATTTACTGGAGACAAAATGCCCATGCAAACATGACTAGTGTCACATGACATTTCAAATGACTACACACAACACTTGAGCTCACCACTGTAGCAACAGAATGTGGGTACAAAATTATTATAGTACTACCATATGTAGTACAGTTAATTTCATGCAGTTATGATTTTTTCTTATATATACATATATATATTATGTATTTATTTACTTAATTTTTGAGATGCAGTTTTGCTCTTGTTGCCCAGGCTGGAGTGCAATGGTGCAATCTCGGCTCACTGCAACCTATGCCTCCCGGGCTCAAGCGATTCTCCTGCCTCAGCCTCCCAAGTAGCTGGGACTACAGGCATGTGCCACCACACCCAACTAATTTTTTTTGTATTTTTAGTAGACGTGGAGTTTCACCATGTTGGCCAGGCTAGTCTCGAACTCCTGACCTCAGGTGATTCACCCACCTCAGCCTCCCAAAGTGCTGGGATTACAGGTGTGAGCCACTGAGCCCGGCAGATTTTTTCTTTTTTAAAATTTATTTTGTTATTTTTTTTTTAAATAAAGACAAGGTCTCGCTCTGTTACCCAGGCTGGAGTGCGGTGGTGTCATCACAGATCACTGAAGCCTTGAACTCCTGGACTCAAGTGATCCTCCTGCCTCAGCCCTCCAAAAGTGATGGTATTTCTAAGGTTCATCTCTCTCTCTCTCTCTTTTTTTTTTTTTTTTTTGAGATGGAGTCTCACTGTGTCGTCCAGGCTGAAGTGCAGTGGCGTGATCTTGACTCACTGCAACCTCTGCCTCCTGAGTTCAAGCGATTCTTCTGCCACAGCCTCCTGAGTAGCTGGGATTATAGGCATGCACTACCATGCCCGATTAATTTTTGTATTTTTAGTAGAGACAGGATTTCACCATGTTGGCCAGGATGGTCTCAAAATCCTGACCTCGGGATTCGTCCACCTCGGCCACCCAAAGTGCTGGGATTACAGGCGTGAGCTACTGTGCCTGGCCCATCTTTTTTCAAATTGTCACAAATTTCCAAAAATTTTCCAATATTCTATTGAAAAAAAATCCATGTATAAGAGGACCCACACATTCACACCTTAATCCCAGCATTTTGGGAAGCTGAGGTGGGGTGGGCTGCTTGAGCCCAGGAGTTTAAGACCAGCCTGGGCAACATGGTGAAACCCTGTCTATACAAAAAATGCAAAACTTAGCTGGGTGTGGTGACATGGGCTTGTACACCCAGTTACTTGGAAGGCTGAAATGGCAGGACTGCTTGAGACTGGGAGATTGATGTTGCAGTGAGCTGAGATAGTGCCACTGCATTGTAGCCTGGGTTGACAGGGAAAGACCCTGTATCAAAAAAAAAAAAAAGTAAGTCTGGGCATGGTGGCTCATGCTTCTAATCCCAGCACTTTAGGAGGCCAAGGTGGGTGGCTCATGAGGTCAGGAGATCAAGACCATCCTGGCTAACATGATGAAACCCTGTCTCTACAAAAATACAAAAAGTTAGCCAGGCGTGGTGGCACGCACCTGTAGTCCCAGCTATTGGGGAGGCTGAGGCACAAGAATCACCTGAACCCAGGAGGCAGAGGTTGAAGTGAGCTGAGATTGTGCTACTGCACTCCGGCGTGGGTGACACAGTGAGACTACCATGCCTGACTAACTTTTGTCTCAAAAAAAAAAAAAAAGAAAAACAAAATCTTGAAAGAAGCCAGAGGAGAAAAACACTCATAGAGGAGGAGAGATAAGAATTATACCTGACTTCTGAAAAACCATGCCAGCAAGAAGAGAGTGGAGTGACATATTTAAAGTGTTGTGAGGAAAAAAACCTATCAACTGAGAATTCTATATCCTGTCAAACTGTGCTTCAAAATTGAAGGAGAAATGAACAAACAAAAATTGAGAGAATTTGTTGCCAGGAGACAAGAGGAAACCATGTTAGATAGCAATCTGAATTCACTAAAAGAATCCAGAAATCCTAAATATGTAGATAGGTGGAAAATACTTTCCTTTATCTGTCTTTTAAAATTTTGGAATGATAACTTAGTCTTTAAAGCAAAAATAATATTATATAACAGGTTTCTTACATATGTTGCTATAAAGTATATGACAGTAGCCAAAAGGACAGGGCACAAGTATGATTTTATTGTTGAAAGGATTTTCAATTTTTTGAGAAGTAGTACAATCTTAACTCTAAGTAGATTATGATAAATTAAGAAAGAACATGTTGATTTATAAACCAACCACTAAAAGTAATATGGGGAAGTACAGGTAAATATCCAATAAAGGAATAAAAATGGAATTCTAAAAACATTTGATTAATTTAAAACCTGACAATAAAAAAATGGAACACAGTAACAAAACCATTAAGCAACAAAAACAAATGAGGGTACTGGAAAATGAATAACAAAGGAGCAGATTTAAGCCCTACTATATTAGTAATTACATTAAACGTACTTAAACCTGAAATAAAAAAGTGGAGACTTTCAAGCTGGATAAAAAAGCATGATCCAACTGTATGTTATCTAAAAGAGATCTGCTTTAACAGTAAAAATACAGATTGATTAACAGTAAAAGGGTTGTAAGAAATGTACCTGCAAAAACAAATATAAGAAATATAATATGTGTTACTAACATGGACTCAGTACAGCGGATATTGCCAGAGATTTTTTTTTTTGAGACAGAGTCCCACTCTGTTGCCCAGGCTGGAGTGCAGTGGTGCGATCTGGGCTCACTGCAACCTCCACCTCCCAGGTTTAAGCAATTCTCCACCTCAGCCTCCCGACTAGCTGGGATTATAGGCACATGCCACCATACCCAGCTAATTTTTTGTATTTTCCATAGAGATGGGGCTTCATCATCTTGGCCAGACTGGTCTTGAACTCCTGACCTTGTGATCCACCCACCTTGGCCTCCCAAAGTGCTGGGATTACAGACATGAGCCACCGTGCCCAGCCTGCCAGTGATTTTTTTAAAAGACAATTCAAGATGTTAACAAGGGTCAATTTATCAGGAAGATGTAACAATGATAAATATGTGTGTACCAAATAAAAGAGCTTCAAAATATAAACTAGGCACAGCAGCTGCTAGGGAGTCTGGGGCGGGAGGATGGCTTGGACCTAGGATTCCAAGGCTTCACTCAACTATGATCATGTCACTTGCACTGTAGTCTGGGTGACATATCAAGACCCTGTCCCTAATTTAAAGATGAAAGATTGAGAGAAAGCTTCAAAATACACTATGCAAAAACTGATATAACTAAAAAGAGAGCCAAATCCACAATCTTGCTTGGAGATTTGATATCTCTCACAGTAATTGAGAGAACAAGCTTGACAAAAAATAAATCCAGTAGGATGGTAGAAGACTTTAAAAATGCTGTCAACCAATTTGACTTAATATATGTAGAACACTACATCCAAGGATTGTATTCTACACATTGTTTTCAAATGTACGTGGAACCTTTAAAAGGATAACCCATGCTTTAGGCAATAAAGAAACTCCAATAAATTCTAAAGATTAAAATGTTAGACAATAAGTGGGGTTTTTTTTTGTGTGTGTGTAGAAAGTGATTTATTGAGAGAGAGAGAGAGAGAGAGAGAGGAGAGAGAGAGAGAGAGACAGGGAGAGAGAGAGAGAGAGAGAAACAGGAGAAGGAGAGAGAAAGAAACAGCTAACTCTTACACTGAGTGAGAGAATCCAAAAAGATGGAATCCAGGAGAGGAAAGCAGCTTCCACCCTGAGTGAAAGGGCATAGAGAGAGATTTAGGATTTAGGAGGGGAAGACAGGCTTCCACAAGAGTGTGTGGAAGGGGACTCCAGAGGGGAAATCCAAGAGAGAAAGATGGCTTCCATGAAGGGAGTGTTTTTTTTTTTTTTTTTTTTTTTGAGACGGAGTTTCACTCTTGTTACCCAGGCTGGAGTGCAATGGCGTGATCGGCTCAACCACAACCTCCGCCTCCTGGGTTCAGGCAATTCTTCTGCCTCAGCCTCCTGAGTAGCTGGGATTACAGGCACACACCACCATGCCCAGCTAATTTTTTGTATTAGTAGAGACGGGGTTTCACCATATTGACCAGGATGGTCTCGATCTCTTGACCTCGTGATCCACCCGCCTCGGCCTATGTGTTTAACTTTTTAAGAATGTGCCGGCCGGCAAGATGGCGGTGGCGTCGGCCCTGCTGCTCCCGAGCGCCCGCCTACCTGCCCTGGAGCTGTCGGCCCCGGCCTGGCTCTATCACAGGAAGGTTGTTGATCATTATGAAAATCTTGAGGCCGGGTGCGGTGGCTCACGCTTGCAATCCCAGCCCTCTGGGAGGCCGAGGCGGGTGGATCACGAGGTCAAGAGATCGAGACCATCCTGGTCAACAAGGTGAAACCCCGTCTCTACTAAAAATACAAAAATTAGCTGGGCATGGTGGTGTGCGCCTGTAGTCCCAGCTACTCGGGAGGCTGAGGCAGGAGAATTGCTTGAACCCAGAAGGTGGAGGTTGCGGTGAGCCGAGATCGCGCCATTGCACTCCAGCCTGGGTAACAACAGCGAAACTCCTTCTCAAAAAAAAAAAAAAAAAAAGAAAAGAAAATCTTGGCCGGGTGCAGTGGCTCACGCCTGTAATCCCAGCACTTTGGGAGGCCGAAGCTGGTGGATCACGAGGTCAAGAGATCGAGACCATCCTGGTCAACGAGGTGAAATCCCGTCTCTTCTAAAAATACAAAATATTAGCTGGGCATGGTGGTATGTTCCTGTAATCCCAGCTACTCAGGAGGCTGAGGCAGGAGAATTGCCTGAACCCAGGAGGCGAAGTTATGGTGAGCCGAGATTGCTGCACTCCAGCCTGGGTAACGAGCGAAACTCTGCCTCAAAAAAAAAAAAAAAAAAAAAAAAGAAAAGAAAATCCTAGAAACGTGGGGTCCCTTGACAAGACATCTAAAAATGTCGGAACTGGATTGGTCGGGGCTCCAGCACGTGGTAATGTAATGAAATGACAGATTCAAGTGGATGAAAAGGGAAAGATTGTGTATGCTAAGTTTAAAACATTTGGCTGTGGTTCTGCAATTGCCTCCAGCTCATTAGCCACTGAATGGGTGAAAGGAAAGACGGTGGAGGAAGCCTTGACTATCAAAAATACAGATATCGCCAAGGAGCTCTGCCTTTCTCCCGTGAAACTGCACTGCTCCATGCTGGCTGAAGATGCAATCAAGGCCGCCCTGGCTGATTACAAATTGAAACAAGAACCCGGAAAAGGAGAGGCAGAGAAGAAATGAGCCCACCCTGGGCGAAGCCTCCAGCAGGTTACACCAGCTGTTTCCCACCTGCTGTGCAATCACCTTAGCTGTTCAGAAGCCGCTCCCTCTACACTGAAGAGCTATGAGATACGCACAATACTTTCTGTTCATGTTATGACTTATGCAAGCAAAATACAGTTTCATTGTTATGAATCCATGGTTTCTTTCAGCCCACTCTTATCGTCTTAACCTAGTTAACGTATATTTTGAATTGTGTGTATGGCCTCAGAACTGAAATAGGTAATGAAGTCTCAAGTTTTGGTAGCCCGTGAAGTGCATAAATATCTGAATTTTACCTGAATTGATTTGGGGGAAATTACCAGTAGAATGCCTTGGTCCGATTATTTGATAGAACCAATTGTACATAAAACAGATACACACACACACACACACACATATATATATAAAATAAAATAATGGAAGATGATGGTGTTCTCTAGTTAAAACAAACAAACAAAAAAAGAATTTGCCGAAGTATTTTCCAAAGTCTGTGCCATTTTACATCCCTACCTGCCACACGAGTTCCAGTTGCTAAACATCTTTCTGTTGGTCCTGTCAATCATTTTAATTTTCGTAATTTTAATGAGTGTGTAGAAGTGTCTCACTGTGGTTTTGATTTGTATTTCCCTGGTGGCTTATGTTGAAATCCTTTCTTGTCCCTATTGACCATTTCGTATCTTATTTTATGAATATCTCTGTTGAAGTCCATTGTCACTTTTATTGAGTTGTCCTTTTACAATTGGGTTATAAATTTTATATTTTCAGAAACAAATCTTTTGTCAGAAATCTGTTGTAACTATTTCTACCCATTCTGAGTCTTCTTAAGTGCTTTCAAAGGACAAGAGTTTTTAATTCTGAAACTTCCAAATTATGATTTCTGCCTTTTATAGTTCATTATTTATGCATACTACCTAAAAAAATCTTTTCCTATAGTTTGGGTAAATTTTAAATAATAGCTCTGTAAATAATATTTATAACAGGATTTTTTTTTGTTTTTCATTAATTTTGACCAACTGTGTCTTATTAGGAAATCATCCATTTACTGTAGGTAGCATTCTCTTCTGATCCTATGAATTGATTCAATATCCATGTCTCCTTTTACTCATTACAAATCTTGTATAATTTTGCTATCTCTTATCTCTTTGCCTTATTTGGGTTTGTGTGAGGTATTTAGTTTACTAAGGTTTTAAAATATTTTCATATTCATTTTAATAGGAAAAGGTTAGATTATTTTATAAATTTCATTGCCTGGGTAAGTTTACGTATGGTTTTGGGCACAGCAAAAGAACAATAAAATAGAATGGTTTATGTCAAAATGTGTTTATTTTTACCACATAGCTGAAGTCTGTAGTTAAGTTGCTGCTACTTTTGACTCAGTAACATCAGGACCAGTGTCAGTGAATCTTTTGGCCTTTCCCCAATGGTTGAAAGAAGACCACACTGCTGGAGGCATAATACACCAGGCAGGAAAAGGGATGGAATTGATGGTAACAGCTAAGTCTGTCTCTTTTCTTAGGAAATAAAGGCATTCCCAATATATCTACCAGTGTTTTGTTTCTCTTGGGCTGAAGCAAGTCATTTGGCCACTACCAGTTTCAGAAGATGATGATGTTGCAGCACTACTCACAATAGCAAAGACATGGAATCAACCTAAATGCTCATCAATAGTAGACTGAATAAAGAAAATGTGGTACATATACATCATGGAATACTATGAAGCCATAAAAAATGAGATCATGTCCTTGGAAGGGATATGGATGGAGTTGAAGGCCATTATCCTTAGCAAACTAATATAGGAACAGAAAATCAAACATCACATATTCTCACTTACAACCAAACACCACATAGTCTCACTTATAAGTGGGAGCTAAATAATGAGAACACATGGACATATACACACTGGGGCCTATTGGAGGGTGAAGAGTGGGAGGAAGGAGAGGATCAGGAAAAATAACTAATGGGTTTTGGGTGATGAAATAATCTGTACAACAAACTTCCATGACATCTGTGTAACAAATCTGCATATGTACCAGTGAACTTAAAATAAAAGTTAAATTTAAAAAAAGGTAAAGTAAGCAGTGATAGAGGAGTTTGGGGATTGCATACTGGTTCAGAAAAGCAACAGAATCTGCCACTGTGGCTATCCATGTGCAAGAAAAGCAATGAATAATTTTCCCTAAAGATATACAAACTATACAGAAGAATACTTAAAATATTATATGTGAAGCTTAAATCTTAAGATTAAAAATTCAGAAACTGTAAAAGAATAGAGATACATTTAAACATGTAGAAAATAAAATTATGTGAATGGAATAATATCATATACAAAGTTGAGACAAGGAGTAGATGTTTTCCAAAAAAGGTTTTACTCCCTTTAACATAAAAAGCTGTTATAAATTAATAAGCTAAACAATCAAAAAAGAAAAATATATAGTTTATAAAGGCAATTTACACAATAGCAAATTCAAATGGCCAAGACACAATTAGAGGCATGTTAATACACAAATTATAATTAGATGTCACTTGGAACTTGTAAAACTTCTCAAGGTTAAAGAATAACAGCGGCCGGGCATGGTAGCTCACGCCTGTAATCCCAGCACTTCGGGAGGCTGAGGGTGGTAGATCATTTGATGTCAGGAGTTTGAGACCAGCCTGATCAATATGGTGGATCCCCATCTCTACTAAAAATACAAAAATTAGCCGGGTGTGGTGGTGGAAACCTGTAATCCCAGCCACTCGGGAGGTTGAGGCACGAGAATCACTTGAACCCAGGAGGTGGAGGTTGCAGTGAGCCAACATGATGCCTCTGCACTCCAGCCTGGGCAATAGAGACTCAGTCTTGGGGGGGCGGGGGGGAAGAGTAACAGCTACTTTTAGTAGGGGGAAAGATGTACATTTATACACTAATATTGAAAATATAAAAAGCTAGTCTTAGGACAAAAGAATCTGGCAACATCTGTTAAAATAACATATACCATTTGATCAATCCCACTCCTAGAAGCATATGCTACAGAAAAAAGTAATATCCCATTGGTAAGAGCATGATTGTACTTATCCAATAATTTCTCAGGGATAGTTACAAAAGATCTTTTCTCTTTATGACAAAAATGTGAATAACCAGTGGCAATATGGTCAAAAAATTGTAGTACGTCCACAACATGGACTCTCTTCAGCTAAAAATCATTAAGTATAAAGGGTGCAAAAATGAGTATATAATCCCTCTTACGTATGACAATGAAAACACAAACATTAATATGTTACAGATGACATTAATGTGACTGTGATTGTGAATATATACAAAAATGTAAAGTGGATTAGCTTTAATTATCTGTTGACAGACTGTTGGAGTGGCTGGAGTTGCTTTGAATGGAGGCACAAAAATCGAGAAGACATAAAATATAAAAGTTACAGATAGGCCAGGGGTGGTAACTCATGCCTGTAATCTCAGCACTTTGGGAGGCTGAGGCACAAGAACTGCTTGAGGCTAGGAGTTTGAAACCAACCTGGGAAACATAGCAAGACTCCATCTCTATAAAAACTAAAAAAATTAGTAGGTATTGTGGTGTGTGCCTGTAGTCCCAGCTACTCAACAGGCGAAGGCAGGAGGTTCACTTGAGCTTAGGGGATCAAGGCTGCAGTGAGCCAGGATTGTGCTACTGGACTCCCACCTGGGTGCCTGGGCAACAGATTGTAAACCTGTCTCTAAAGTAAATAAAGTCACACTTAATGCCAAGTTATATATATATGCATGTGTGTGTATGTAAATATTTATTTTAATAAAAGGATAGGCAAGTGTTGGATGGTCTGTTTTTCTCCACTGGTTTGAGACATGGGCTTGAAGTTAAATCAGTGAACAAAATGAATTACATTCGTTATGAAATCTGCTTCTATAGGAAGACTTTGTCCAATGTATCAAATAGATTTTCTTTTATACTTGAATTTTATGGCATTTAATAAAATGATGTATTCTTAGAAGACGTATTCTTCTCAATTACTTGTCTGGTATACAGTGAGGTGTGACTCATGGACAAAGATTTTTCCATATACAATATATAATGTACAGTGGTCACAGGGCTTCTCTGTAGTATGAATAACTTAAAATTGGTTCTGAGTTCTGTGAAGACTTTTTCACTTTCAATAAATACACTTTTATGCATGTGTAAATGCTGAAGAATACTGAGAACTGATTTCCATGTGAAGCTACTCTCACATTTGCTCTTTTGTTGTCTCCTTCTGGTGGAAACATTCTGATAAATTCGGGGTGAAGTGTCTTCAGTCACTGTTCTTATAGGCTTTGTTCTCCAAATTGTTTTTAATGTATAATGGGATTTGAATTATTGTTTTTTCTCATGTGCAAATTTACTATGTTCAGGTTGTTAACTTTTCAGTGGAAGATTCCCTAGTCATCATATTCATAAAGTTTCTTTCCAGCATACATTTTCTGATACATAATGAAGTATGACTTTTAAAGAAAACCCTACCCACATTCAGTACAAACAGAAAATTACTCTCCCCTATGAATTATCGATGCATAATTAAATGTTTGAGTATATGTTTTCTTATATTTTCTGAATTTGCAGTATGATTCATTTTAAAAAAATTAATTTAAAATGCATTTTTGGCCAGGTTCAGTGGCTCACATCTGTAATCCTAGCACTTTGGGAATTCAAGGTGGGAGGACTGCTTGAAGCCAGGAGTTTGAGACCAGCCTGGGCAACAAAGCAAGGCCTCATCTCTCCAAAAAAAAAAAAAAAAAAAAAAAGCACAGGCTTGTGGTCTGAGCTACTTGGAAGGGTAAGGCAGGAGGGTTGCTTGAGCCTAAGAGTGGAAGTCTACAGTGAGCTATGATCATACCACTGCACTCCACCCTGGGTGACAGAGACAGACCCTGTCACTAAATTTAGAAAAACATTGAAATAAATAAAATAGAACAAAATGCATTTTTATTAAAACATTTAAACTGTAAAACTCTCTTAAAATAGTTTTCTGTAAATACAGATGAACTATAACAGAGTGCTGGCATAAAAAGAAATGGTTGGCTTGGCATGGTGGTTCATGCCTGTAATCCCAGCACTTTGGGAGGACCAGGTAGGTGGATCACTTAAGCCAGGAGTTCAAGACCAGCCTGGCCAACATAGTGAAATCCCATCTTCCCTAAATATACAAAAATTCACTGGGTGTGGTGGTCCATGACTGTAATCCCAGCTCCTTGAGAGGTTGAGGCATGAGAATCGCTTGAACCCAGGGAGGTGGACCTTGCAGTGAGCCAAGACTGCGAAAGTGCACTCCAGCCTGGGTGATAGATCAATATTCTATCACAGAAAAAAAAAAAGAAGAAAAAAGAGGAGATACGGCTAATGTACAGTGTTTTCCCTAGTAAAGTCTATATTCCACAAGCCTCCGAACTATACTAACCTTTGAGTTCTACTTAATATTTAGCTCTCCCAGTTCACTCAAAGTTTTAGATAATTTATTCCTCAATCAATTCACAATTCTTGCTCCCTGAGATGCAAGAAAGTCTTTCTTTCTTCTAGAGCTCAATCCTGTGTTGACAAAAGGTCAAGTAGCTCTTTTATACTATTTTTCTTTTTCTTGGGAGTGTAACAATCTATTTTCTAAATATGTGCTTGAGAATAAAGGTTGAGAATCACTAGCTCAGTAATCCTACTAATTTTCCAAAACTTGGGACTCTATACCAGTCTTAATTAACCCGATTTTCTACTAATTATACAAAGGAAAAATCATAGTATTAAAAAAGACATCGGAGAAGCTTTTAGTCAATCTCTTTCATTTTCTAAAATTTGGCAGCTACCAAAAAAAAAAAATCTGAAACCACCAGAGGTAATTTTCTCTTATGTATCAAAGTTTGTAAAGGTTTTAACAAATGAGCGAATGCCTTAAGACTTTTAGCAACAAAAGACTGGGAATAAAGTAATGCTGCAAATCTAAGCATTTTCATTTACAAGTCAGTAATTTCGGTAATTTAGAAAATATATTTTTGGTCTTGATACTTCTTCAACAGAAACAGCTATCTCAATGAGTTGAAAACTTGTGCCAGTGGCAGAATAGGTGGTACAGACTAGTACTTCCTTTGAGAACTAAAAAAGGTGGATGAAAATATTAAACACATTTAATTTCTTGAAGGCATAAGAAAGTTATCACAGCAGTGAGAAACTGCAAGAATAAAATAGAGACAAGAGATAGTGTCTGAAATTTGAGACTGTTTATAATTAAGCGGTATTTGCTAGTTCTGAAGGCAAATACTGGGCAAGAGAGGCTGGAGAGAATTTTTGACAAATTCAAGTGTCTGAAGGACAAATACTAGAATTCAATTCTTTCCAAAGAGGAGGGGCCTGACATATCTCCCAAAGTCCTAAGTCCTAAAATTAACCTAGAAATAAGGTTTATATGTTCACATTTTGAACATATAATGAAATAAGAAGTCTTTCAGACTCTTATCAGACTCTTAGCCTAATTACCTGTTAGGAGCTATGGTAAATCTTCTGTGGAAGAAGGTATTATCCAGACCATCTTATTACCTCTACAATTTTAATATATATTGTCTGGCAAGTGATATAAAAAATCATGATATGTGTTGGCAGCCGCCGCCGCGTCGCCTCTAGCTCGCCAAGCTCCAGCCGAAGGAGAAGGGGGGTAAGTAAGGAGGTCTCTATACCATGGCTCTTACAAAGCAGACTGCTGGCAAATCTACCGGTGATAAAGCACCCAGGAAGCAACTGGCTACAAAAGCTGCTCGCCCTCTACTGGAGGGGTGAAGAAACCTCATCGTTGCAGACCTGGTACTGTGGCACTCCGTGAAATTAGACGTTACCAGAAGTCCACCGAACTTCTGATTCGCAAACTTCCCTTCCAGCGTCTGGTGCGAGAAATTGCTCAGGACTTTAAAACAGATCTGCGCTTCCAGAGCGCAGCTATCGGTGCTTTGCAGGAGGCAAGTGAGGCCTATCTGGTTGGCCTTTTTGAAGACACCAACCTTTGTGCTACCCATGCCAAACGTGCAACAATTATGCCAAAAGACATCCAGCTAGCACGCCGCATACGTGGAGAGCGTGCTTAAGAATCCACTACGATGGGAAACATTTCATTCTAAAAAAAAAATTATCTTCTTCCTGTTATTGGTAGTTCTGAACGTTTGATAATTTTTTTTCCATGGGGTCAAAAGGTACCTAAGTATATGATTGCAAGTGGAAAAACGGGACAGAAATCAGGTATTGGCAGTTTTTCCATTTTCATTGGTGTGTGAATTTTTAATATAAATGCGGAGACGTAAAGCATTAATGCAAGTTAAAATGTTTCAGTGAACAAGTTTCAGTGGTTCAACTTTATAATAATTATAAATAAACCTGTTAAAATTTTTCTGGACAATGCCAGCATTTGGATTTTTTAAAAACAAGTAAATTTCTTACTGACAACTAAATGGCGTTTGTAGCATTTTTATCATACAGTAGATTCCATCCATTCACTATACTTTTCTAACTGAGTTATCCTACATGCCAGTACATGTTTTTAATGTTGTCTGTCTTCAGTGCTGTTCCTGTAAGTTTGCTATTCCAATATATTAAACTATAAAAAAAATCATGATATGAGGAGTTAGGACATCAGCAAAACTGGAGAAAAATACCAACCATTAGAAACAGGCCAACAGGAGAGCTAGGTAATAAGGCTATCCCTAAAAGAAACAGAGAAAATGAGGCAGATGCATAAATAGATAATAGGTTGGAATTTCCCAAAGTGCATGTGTTTGCACATACACGCAAGCACACAACACACACACCCCCAAAACCACAAAGCCACAAATTTAAATATCATTATAAACTCCGAGGATAAACACATAGAGAAATTACACCTAGGCATATCAATGTGCAACTGTTAAAAAGACAAATAGATAAATTTCAAAGAAGACAGAGCAGATTTCTTACAAAGGTAATTGTATAAAGCTTACTTCTCAATAAAACAATAAAAGACAGACCAAAAGAAAATATCATCAAAATACTAATAGAAAATAACTTTCAACTTAGAATTCCATATTCAATAAAAGTATCCTTCAAAAATGAAGGCAAAATAAAACATTGCCAACAAACAAAAACCAATTTGTCACCAGCAGACTCACAGTAAAAGAAATACTAAAGGGTGTTTTTCAGTAAGAAAACAAAAAATTTTTTAAAGGAAAACTTAAGGGACAGGAAGGAATAAGAAAGGAATGAAAATGATAAATATGCGGATTAATTTAAACGGATACTGACTCAAATAATGATTGGCTATGTCCATCATATACAGAATCCAAATATACAACATCAATGCCATATGAGGGATAGACAAATGGAATTAATGTTATAACTTTTCCCCTTGTCCAGAAATGTTGTTAGTACTAATTTACATTAGCTTTTAATCAGTATGCATATTATATAAGTATCTGATATAGTACATTCAAGGCAAAAAATTACCAGCGATAAAAAGAAACATCTAATAATGATAATGTGTCAATTAACTAGGAAGATTGTAACAATTCTAAATTGTATGTAAAATCAAAGACAAAATACATAAAGCAAAAATTAGTAGCTCTAAAGTAGACAAATTCACAATAATTTGTAAAATTACAACACACTTCTTTCAGTACCTGATAGAAGACAAAAAAAATCTATTCGAATACAGAGAATTTGAAAAACAAAATTAATTAAGATTAGTTTGTAGAGATTGCCAGGAGATAAAAGGAGAAGTCTTCCAAATGTTCAACTACATTTTATCTTCTAATGAAACAAACTCATGGTAATCTAGCAAGTAACGAACATGTACAGAATATACTAACAAAATTGAAAAAAATTTTAGGGTTTGACACCCATTTTCTTAATTTGTCCTATTTTTCAAACAGGAATTGGTAACAACAATATCCACAAAGTGCAGGTTTCTGTGATCAAAGCTGAGGATCTAAAGTGCTGCTATCTAGAGTCCCTGTGGCTAAGTTCCACGATCTTAGGGCCAGTTCTAAGGTGATAAGTAGTTAGAGGACTGTACATCATTAGGAAAATAGGCTTTTGATAAATAGGCCAGGAGCAATTTCAGACCTCCTTGGTACCTGCTGCCCTGGCATGTACCAACAGATCTAAAAATAAATAATGGTGACTTCCCAAAGAAAAGAGAAAAAAAGTAGAGTCCTCTCTTTCTGTCTTTAGTGTTAATTTTCACAAAAACTGCTGATCTATTTTCAGGATAGACCTGAATTGCCCTCCTTTTGTCTTGATCTTAGTGTCCTTAGGCTGCTTAGACAATGTAAAATTATCACTCTACTCATTATGAATTTTATTGTGTCAATACTGAATAGTACCCAGAACATGAAAAACTCAACAGCCCTGAATTTATAAAACTGTTTGCCCAAAATGTTAAACAAGAATGCAAGTAATTTCCTTGCACATTTAGTATTATTTGCAGGAGCTTGACAACACCAATGTCTGTTAAGTAAGCAAATATGGCCACTATACATTGCTTAAACACTCTCAATGATATAGCTGATACCCAGTTACACATATGGGGAGATACTCTCAATAGTATCTCCCCATATGTGTAACTGGGTATCAGCTATATAATCCAGATGTTCATAATTCCAACTAGATAGAAGAAAGCTGGCCTTGGTCACCTCCTGAGTCCCTATACCATAATTGTGGCATTGGGCACTCTGCTTTCCCAGTGTCAGATTTCTGAGGCATGCTGAGTTGTGGCTTCCAGTTTAAGATTTTCCCCAAGTCACTGCACTTATAGGGTTTCTGCTTAGTATGAATTTTCTGGTGTTTAATAAGATTTGATCTGATGGTGAAGGCCTTTCCACACTCAGCACATATATATGGTTTCTCTCCGGTGTGAATTCGATGATGCTCATGGAGTTGTGACTTCTTAATGAAAGACTTCCCACAGTCACTGCATTTATAGGGTTTCTCTCCAGTATGAATTCTCCTGTGTCTATTTAAGTGTGACTTCTGGATGAAGGATTTCCCACATTCAGTACAAATATAGGGTTTCTCTCCTGTATGAATTCTCTGATGCATGATAAGTGTTGATTTTCTTGCAAAGGCTTTCCCACATTCACTGCACTCATAATGCCTTTCTCCAGTATGGGATTGCTGATGTATATGGAGACCCGACTTCCGAGTGAAGGCTTTCCCACAGTCACTGCATTTATAAGGTTTTTCTCCAGTGTGAATTTTCTGGTGTGTAAAAAGATTTGATCTGTCAGTAAAAGCCTTTCCACATTCAGCACATCTATAGGGTTTCTCTCCTGTGTGAATTTGCTGATGTACATGGAGTTGTGATTTCTTAGTGAAGGATTTCCCACAAATACTGCATTCATAGGGTTTCTCTCCAGTATGAATTCTTTCGTGTGTAATAAAATGTGATTTGTGGAAGAAGGCCTTACCACATTCAGTGCAAACATATGGTTTTTCTCCTCTATGAATTCTCTGGTGCATACTTAGTGTTGACTTCTGAATGAATGCTTTCCCACATTCACTGCATTCATAATGTCTCTCTCCGGTATGACACTTCTGATGTATCCTGAGCCGTGACTTCCAGGTGAATGATTTTCCACAGTCACTGCATTCATAAGGTTTCTCTCCAGTATGAATTTTTTGGTGCTTAATGAGATTTGACCTGTCAGTAAAGGCCTTACCACATTCAGTACATATATAGGGTCTTTCTCCAGTATGAATTTTCTGGTGTATAATGAGATTTGTCTTGTGAGTGAAAACCTTCCCACATTCTGAACATATAAAGGGATTCTCTCCTGTGTGAATTCGCTGATGCACATGGAGTTGTGATTTTTTAATAAAGGATTTCCCACAGTCACTGCATTCATAGGGTTTTTCTCCAGTATGAATTCTTTCATGTGTGATAAAATGTGACTTCCGGATAAAGGCCTTCCCACATTCAGTACATACATAGGGTTTTTCTCCTGTATGGATTTTCTGATGCATACTTAGCGTTGATTTCCTTGTGAAGGCTTTTCCACATTCAGTACATTCAAAGTGTTTCCCTCCAGTATGAATTTTTTTATTAAGGTTTGAATTCTGAGAGAAGTTTTTCTCAGATTCGCTGTTCACATAGGGTTTTTCTCCAGAATGAATTCTCTGGCATCTGAACAGATCTGACTTCTGGATAAAGGCTCTCCCATAGTCACTGCATTTATAGTAATTCCCCTCATTAGGAGTTTTCTGATGGTTTGACTTGAGAGAAAAATCCTTCTCATATTCACTGCATACACAAGGTTTCTCTCCTGCATAAACCCTCTGATGGCCATCAAATTGAGACTTCTCAGTCAAGACTGCCTCACATTCATGGCATTTATGCTGCTTTTCTTCAGTACAAATACTCTTATGTGCAAAGGCATGTGAATTCTGGGAGAAAACATTTACACAGTCAGAAAACAAATAGAGGCTATCTCTAGTATGAATTTTCTGATGTTGAATGAGAGCTTGCTTATGATGGACAGGTTTCCTACATTGATTACATTTACAAGCAGTCACTACTATATGAGAATTCATATGAGTAAAAATATCACCATCTCCAATTATCTCATCAGAATTTTCTGTTGGATTTCTATTATACAAGGTTATAATAGGCTCCAAATTCTTTCCAAATGAGTTACAGTTATGGAGTCTTTTTCCTGAGGAAACCAGGTGTGTGTTTACATGAACTATTTCCCCAATAACCTTATAGTCACAGACCCTGTCATTAGCTAGTGTTTTCTTGTGAATGAAGGCAACACGACTTAAAGGTTTGTTCTGGTTTTCTCCACATCTTCTTGTGTGTTCATCATCTTTCCACAACTTTTCTAAAATGGAATATGGGTCATCTCTTGTGAAGAGATTAATTCTCTCAGACTGGAAAGAAACCTCTTCAGACATTCTCTGTTGTAAAGGTTCAAAACCAATTTTCCCATCTGAAAAAGAAAGAAAAGACTGACCGAAAGAATAATTAACAGAAAATAAGGCCAGGTGTGGTGGCTCACGCCTGTAATCCCAGGATTTTGGGAGGCTGAGGTGGGCAGATCAGTTGAGGCCAGGAGTTTGAGACCAGCCTGGGCAACATGGCAAACTCTGTCTCTACAAAAACACTACAAATACTGTCTCTACTAAAAATTATTCAGGCATGGTGCTGCATGCCTGTAATCCTAGCTACTTGAGTGGCTGAGGCAAGAGAATGGCTTGAAGGCAGAGGCTGCAGTGAGCTGAAATTGTGCCACTGTACTCTAGCCTGGGTGACAGAGTAGGACTGTTTCCACACACACACAAAAATAAGACTAACGGATACACACAGTTGATCCAAGGCAAAAACAGGGAAATGAGACAGGCTATGTAAGTATAACAAATGTACATGAACATTTAAAATATATATAAATATATAGGTATAATAATCTATTTATATAATAAATACAATGATATACAATAATATTAATACATTTATGACATGATAATACAATTTAGACGTGCTGTTCTAAGTTCTATATTAATTTACCTAAATTTTATCCCAGCCAGATGTTGTTGCTGGCTCATGCCTGTAATCCCAGGACTTTGGGAAGCTGAGATGAGAGGATTGCTTGAGTCCAGGAGTTTGAGACCAGCCTGGGTAACATAGTGATACCCCCATCTTTACAGATAAAACAAAAAATTAGCTAGGTATAGTGGCATGTGCTTATAGTCCCAGCTACTCAGGAGGCTGAAGCAGGACGATCACTTGAACCCAGGTGTCTGAAGCTGCCTTAATCTGCATTTGCACCATTACACTCCAGCCTGGGAAACAGAGTGAGACCCTGTCTCTCTGTTTTCTTTTCCTTTTTTTGAGACAGGGTCTCACTGTTGCCCAGGCTCTGGAGTGTAATGGTGAGATCATGGCTCACTGCAACCTCTACCTCCTGAGTTCAAGGGATTCTTGTGCCTCAGCCTCCTGAGTAGCTGGAACTACAGGTGTATGCCACCATTCCTGGCCAATTTTTGTATATTTTTAGTAGAAAGAAGGAAACCATATTGGCCAGGCTGGTCTCAAACTCCTGACCTCAAGTGATCTGTCCGCCTTGGCCTCTCAAAGTGCTGGGATTACAGGTGTTAGCCACCAGGCCAAGCTGAGACCCTGTCTCTTAAAAACAAAAACAAAAAGCACTTTATTGCAACCCTTTGCTGTTGGTATTATTATTGTTTCTAGTTTACAGATGAGGAAACTGAGCCATAGAAGAGTTTAGTAATTTGCCTAAATCAAATGTTTAGTAATTGGGGAAGAAATTTCAATTTGGTGCAAGTGTAGTAGAACTGCATAGTGAGTGAGGTGTCAGAAGAACAAACTCTGTGGCTTAAAAGAAGTATTTCTGAGTCTAGATTCTTATCTTTAATCTTTAAGTCCTCACAATCTTCCTGTTGTGTGTTTTCTCTATGATCCACTGTGCCCTAAATACCAATTTACTAGTGCTTATAGGAAAATCATGATAGCTTAATCATCCTAAGTTGGCCGAACAGTAAACAGTAAAATGTATATATATTTGTTAGATTTCTTTTTTAAAATTATCAGTCCAAAGTCTCATCTGAATATGTTACATTCATATAGACTCTCTCATTTTTCGGTTTGCTTGAATCAACTCTCTATATCAATTGGTCTATTTTCTTTTGAGATGGAGCCTCTTTCTGTCAGCCAGGCTGGAGTGGCTGGACTGCAGTGGTGTGATCTTGGTTCACTGCAACCTCCACCTCCTGTATTTAAGCAATTCTCCTGCCTCAGCCACGTGAGTAAGTGGGACTACCAGCATGTGACCCCATACATGTATCGTAAAAATACTAATTTTTGTATTTTTAGTAGAGATGGGGTTTCACCATGTTGGCCAGGCTGGTCTCAAACTCCTGACTTCAAGTGATCTGCCTGCCTCAGCCTCCCAAAGTGCTGGGATTAAAGGTATGAGCCACCGCGCCTGGCCTATGGTTCAAATCTTCATCCCTGGTTTGGGGTACTGATATGATAAATGCATCTAGTAGAAGATGTAACAGGAAAGAACCAGACATCAGAGGAGGAGAAGTTGTCCATCAAACCTATGTCCTTCCTTCACAATATTAAGCTTGTAGCAAAGTACATGGCTGCCTCACAACACTAGGTTTGTCCAGCTTCATTTGTCACTAGGTAGGACTAAGTAACACTTTTTCACTAATCAGTGGGAGTTAAAAATAATATCTGTGTGATAAGGCCAATGTCTCAAGAAAGTGGGTTTGTCTCCCACAAACCTCTTCTTTTCCCACCAGTATATTCCAACTTGGCAGCAACCAGTTCTGTGAAGCTGGCAATGCCCTAAAGCAGGGGTCAGCAAACTGAAGCCCTTGGGCCAAATCCAGGTCCCTACATGAGAGCTAAGAATAGATTTTACATTTTTTTATGGTCAAAAAATTTATCAAAAGAATGCTACTTCATGATATGAAAATTATATGAAGTTTAAATTTTAGTGTCTACAGAGTTTTTACTGGAACACAGCCACACACATTCATTGATATATTTTCTAGCTTTTTCAGGACTACAGCTGCAGAAATGAGTAGTTGTAACAGCAGCCATATGGTCCACAAAGCCTATTTACTTTTGTGCCTTTACAAAAAATTTGTCAGCCCCTGCCCTAGGGGATGGTGGTACAATGACTTTCTAGAAACTTTGTCCCTCAATGGCCATGGAAAGAGTTGCCTGGCATTATGGCCATAGAAAAGGGATGAACACTGCAATCTATTTTGTTACCGAATCTAAATATATAGTCTTTTCATTTTCATCATTTAATCATCCTTTTTCTGATCTTTTGTTTCTATTCAAAATTCATTGTTCTTCATTAATCATCTAGGGTTCTCTGCTTTAAAAACTAATTTCAAATTTCACCACAACTCTAGAGAGGCTCTCTCTTTTAACTTAAAAAAAAACAACAACAAAAAGATACTCTGAACCACTCATATTTATACTTGAATTGGCATAGATGTGCATGTTAGCAAAGGTATAATGCACAAAGACTGAAATTTTCAAGATTTCACGCAGTTATTCTCTCTTTCCAATTAGTTTCCCTAGCCCTTTGAATTGCTCCTAGAAGAAAAATTTAAAAATTTTTCTGAAATAGAACAAAATGACCTCCTCTGCCTATAACACAAATTCAAGAGTATAATTTCACTATTTTCTACAGAAACTTTGTTTTTTAATGTACAAGGGTAAAAGACTCAGTTATTATATAATTTAATGTAGGTTTCTCTGAATTTCTGGAGGTTGCATGCTGCAATAGGTCCAAGTCAAGGAGTAAGTGAAAGCTGAGCACAAAATCTGTGTATTATTTGTCTTTTTTTGTTTGTTTTTTTTTTGAGATGGAGTCTTGCTCTTGTTGCCCAGACTGGAGTGCAGTGGTGCAATCTTGGCTCACTGCAACCTCTGCCTTCTAGGTTCAAGTGATTCTCCTGCCTCAGTCTCCTCGGTAGCTGGGATAACAGGCGCACGTCACCACACCTGGCTAATTTTTGTACTTTTAGTAGACACAGAGTTTCATCATGTTGGCCAAGCTGGTCTTGAACTCCTGACCTTAGGTGATCTGCCTGCCCTGGCCTCCCAAAGTGCTGGTATTACAGGCATGAGCCACCATGACTGGCCAAAATATGTGTATAATTTGAATAGGCAGATAGATAGCAAATAATCGAAGGGTTCAATGAAGACAGAGCATTAAATAAAATGTTAAAATGGGGCAGAAATGGTCACAGAAAACAGGGACCAATGTGAGTTGCAAAGATGAGGCCATATTCTTTCTCTAGCTTACAAACTTACTGAGAGGAGAATCTGTCACATGTTAGCTATTAAGTAGTAACTTTAGTTTTGTTCCATGTAGCAATGACAGGATAAACACAGCACACAATGTTTTAAGTAATGAAATCTATCAGTAGCATGTGAGATGAAATATTAAAAAAGAAAAAAATGGGATTATCACATACAAATAGGATTAGAATAATCCAGGCATGAGAAAATAGACATGGTTGTAGGTGATATGACTAGGAGGTAAGTGGTGTTTTCTAAATGAGAAAAATAAGTAGACGAGCAGAATGAATGATCTGAGAAGACAGATTAGAGGGAACGAGAGGATGACAACATTTTGAGAAACAAGCCACCTGCTTTTAGCATGCTACATTGTGTCTTGTCTTCCTGCACATAAACAGCCGGACCCTGATATGCACAAGGTATTGGTCTTTCCCCTGAATGCTATATACAACAGGGCCAATGCCTGACTGAGATACACAAAGAACAGTGACAGAGTAAAAGTTGTTCCCATGAGCCAATTATCACTCAGAGCTTATGCTGCAGCTGAGACACATAATCTGAGACACAGATAGGTCTGGTCTGAGACACATGGCCCAGGGCAAATTTAAGGAGGGCCCAAAGCCCTTACACCTGTCTTTAAATGTCCATGATAACTTCTAATGTCAGTTGGTTATGTATAGGACAGAGGAGAAGGGCATACTTGCCAGAAGGCAGTATAACCAGCTAGGAAGAGAAGAAAGACCCCTGTGGGGATGGTCATTGGCTGGTCATTCTGCTCACTGCCCCAGCTGTAAATGACCTGCAAAGGAAAAATGGACCCAACCCCAAACCTGGTTCAGATGTCAAGAGTGATGATAAGACACACACAATAAGAGGGTATAAAAAGACTGATTACTCACATAATGAGGCTTTTTGGGGACAGCTCCAATCAAGTCCCAATGGGGCTAGAGTAAGCAAGGAAAGGACTGTCTTGGGGTGTTTATGGCAGGGGGTGGGGCTGGGCTGATTATTCCCTTATGTAGTTGGAATTTCCCACCAGCATCAATGGAAGGAACACATGGGCTTTTGTCTCAGTTTGTCCAGGTGTGGGGCAGAAAAAGAGAAGGGTGAGGCTTAGAAAATGTCAGCAGTTGAACATCAAAAATGAATGATACAGAATGAGATGTTCAAAGTATTTTATACGGAAATACAAATTAAATAATAATTAGAACGTAAAACCCATCAGATTAGCTAAATTATTAAAAATTTGGATAATACCAGGTATGTATGGGTAGGGATGTGGGGAACCTAATACCCTTGTACAAAGTTCCAGGTATTGTAGAGTGACACAGCCTATCTGGAAAATGATGTGTTTATATCTCACCATATTAAATATTAGTATACTCATCAATAAAGTAATCCCACTCCTCTTCCTTAAGACAGTCTTATCTCCAATAAGAATAATTCATGAAAAAACGTATTGCAGTACTGTTTGTAGTAGCTGAAAAACTGGACAAGTAAAACATGGTATATATGTGCACTACAGAATGTTATGTAGCAATTAGAAAAATACATTGCAACATGCACCAATTTGAGAAAAAAACTGAATAGGATATTGTAATTCACAATACCAACAACTCAGATTTTACAAATATCCCACAAATTCAAGGATAAATGGCATAACATGTCAAATATATTAGAACAGTTGCCTCTTAGGAGGATAAAAATGAGTATGGAGAGTGAGGATTGAAAAGAATAAATAAAATAAGAGGGGAGCCATAAACACATTGATGATGATATGCACAATAATTTTTTAAGAAGGTAGATCTGTGAGTATTTGAATGCATAAGGAAATGATCTAAGACCCTGATGGAATTAGAAAGAATAAAACTTTTCTAGGGAAAGAGAGAAGCAAAAAAGCAGGACTCTAGAAAGTAGGGTGTGACATGATCAAAAGAACTGGTAATTGTGGCACATTCTCTCCTAAAAAGCCAAGCAAAGAAAGCATTGATATGAGAAGGGGTCTTAAATGGGGTTAGCATTTAGATATCCAAGGGTCCTTGTCCAATAAGTGCTCTATCCAAGCAGTTCTAAAAGTCATATTAATGACACATCAAACTTTGCTATGTGCAAAGTTGTGCATAGCCTCCCCCAGTACAAATGCAGCTGAGTCATACTGTCTACCATGTTCTTGGTTCCCGTCTAACCTGGACAGCTCTGACTGGAGATCTCCCCATTCAACATACATGGCTCTTCTTGTTCCAAGTTGAAGATGACTTCTGGTTTGGGAACTTGACACCCTGTTAACAGGAGATGATAGAGGACTTGGTTTCAGAGGCCATACACAATGAAGCATTCCATTCGCTTTCTAGAAAAGTTCACTGGGAACAGAGGAATATTCACGCTACCCAAAAGAAATTAAGAACATGGGACGAAATAAGGACAAAACCATTACACATTTTAGATGTCCTGCAGTCTTTAGAAGTCCCACATACCTCAGAAAACACAGACTTCAGCAATTCTACTGAGAAAAAAAAAATACTCAATTAGCTGCAGCCTATTGTATACCCAGCAGAGCTGTGCTTACCCACTGAGATCAAGTTGAAATAGTTTTCCAGCATCACATCTCTGTACAGACTTTTCTGAGCAACGTTTAATCGTTGCCACTCATCCCTGCTGAAGTCCACAGTTACATCCTTGAATGAAACTGATTCCTGTAAAACAAAACAAAACAAAACAATTCAGTATAAAGGATAGAGATTACAGAATAGAAATAAGATAGGCCCTTATTTTTAATGTGAAACAGTATACTATAAAGAACTTCTACAACTCAACAACAACAAACAACATTATTTTAAAAATGGGTAAAACGCTTAAATAGACATTTCTCCAACGAAGATATTCTGATAGTCAATAAGCCCATGAAAAGATGCTCAACATCATTAGTCTCTAGGGAAATACAAATGAAAACTATAAGGTATTACCTCACACCTATCAGGATGATAAAGAAAATGTCTCATATTGATTATAATGATGGTTGTACAAGTGATTGAATATACAAGAATCAATACATGGCACACTTTAAATGGTAAACTGTGTGATGTATGAAGGGGAGGGTTGTTTTCTGGCACTGCCATTTCCAGATGGGATACCGTAGCTTGGCAGTCCAGTGCTTCTTTCAAGAATGAACAGTAACTGCCAGATGCAATACTGAAATAATCTGTTTTAAAGCACTGGAAAGCTGCCGAGGTAACAAGAAATGTAGGGGCTAAGACTGGAGAGGATACTCAAGACTGAGGCTGATTAGTGCAGCCACTTTGACAGTGGAGCATTTACCAATTCTGGGTGTAAACAAAAGGTGAGAAGAATCCAGATTTTGTCCTGGATTCTCATTTTGTCCTGTCTACTGGAGAATGCAGTAGAAGGCTGCAGCTGGGTGACAGAGAAACCAACATAACTCAAACACATGGCCGCTTTCTTCTCAGGATATTTGCTGAATTCTAGGACATACAGGGAAGAAGACTAAAAATGTAAGCAAATAGCCTTTGAAGAGCAAAGCAAAAGCCTAGTATCTTTAAGAAAACAGTTGGGCATCTATCAGGAGGGTCTCTAGAGGACAGAAGGGCTCTCAGCTGAAAGTAGTCAGGGTGATCCAGAGGTAAACTGAGTCTTAGCAGAGCTTCAACCTGGCTTTGATTCAAC
Organism: Leontopithecus rosalia; assembly: GCA_028533165.1. NCBI lineage: Eukaryota > Metazoa > Chordata > Mammalia > Primates > Cebidae > Leontopithecus > Leontopithecus rosalia. The sequence continues at coordinate 124,601,220 of CM052648.1, forward strand.
ACTGTGCCTGACTGGATGTACATGTTCTCCCTCCCCTCCATTTGCTGACATAAGGAAAGATGAATCCTCTGTGGAGAAAGATAACACCATTCAGATCCTCTGCATCTTTTCTTTCTTTTTTTTCTGAGACAAGGTCTTGCTCTGTCATCCCGGCTGGAGTGCAGTGGCATGAACACAGCTCACTGCAGCCTCAACCTGGACTCAAGTGATCATCCTGTCTCAGCCCCCCAAGTAGCTGGGACTACAGGCACATGCTACCATGCCCAGCTAATTTCTCTATCTTTTGCAGAGATGGGTTTCACCATGTTGCCCAGACTGGTCTCGAACTCCTGAGCTCAAGTGATCTGCCCACCTCAGCCTCCCAGGTATAAGCCCTGCCTACCACTTTTTATACCTGGTGTTTGAAACAAACAAACAAACAAACAAACAAACAAACAAACAAATCCTATACATACAGAAATATAGGACCACATATCCAAAATCAGAGAAAGGAAAATTCAATAGAAACAGTTACACAGAGAATTGGAGTTAGATGAGAAGATGAATATCTTTAGATAATTGGTTTTTATAATAAAGAATCAAACCAAAGTTCAAAAGTTGAAAAATCCAGTATCTAAAATTAAGAAGTCCTTATACAGGTTTAACAGCAAAATACAGAATTACTGAAATGGAAGACAAGTAAATAGAAAATATCTAAACTGAAGCAGAGATTTTTTTTTAAAGGAAAAAAACCCACAGGAACATTAGGAACATGTGTGACATAGTAAAAAGGCATAAACTATCAGAGTCTGAGGAGTTAAAGAGGAGAGGGCAAGGAAGAGGCAATATTTGAAGAAGTAATAGCTATGAATGACATCAACCCTTAGGATTCAAGAGGCTCTTCAAATACCTCTTTTCAAAACTGCAAATACTGACTATGCAAAACAATAACAGCACTATTCTGAGAGGTTTAAAATACATGCAAAAATTACATTCATGGGAATAATAATGCAAAAGTGGGAGGCAGTAAATAGAATTTAAGTGTTTTAGTATCCTAGCATTATTAGGGAGATAAAATAAGTTAAAGATGGATGTTTTAATATCTAGGGTAAGAAATAAATAGTAGAACTGTAAACAGTTCTTTTAAGAAATAAATAGTAGAAGACAAGTAAACAAAGGAAAAAAAAGTAAAAAAAAGTGTGTAATATAAAAAGTCAAGAAAGGAATGAAAAAATAGGTAAAAACTAATAGAAAGGCAGTATATATAAATTCAAGCATATTAGTAATTACCTTAAGTGTAAATGCATTAAATATTCAAGTTAAAAGCAAGGATTGAGACTTCTGGTTCTAACAACAAAACAAAACAAAAAAAGAGTGCATTCCACTCCATTCCTCCTGCTAATTCCCTAAAAATCTAGAAAAATACATAAAGCATGTATCAGAAGACTCACTGGTGGAGAAAAGAAAGTAGAACCTAAGGACTTAAAAAACAACACAGTAGTGAGTTCCCTAGGATTGCTTACAGGGAGAGAGGGAGCTCCTACATACTGCCAAATGAACACTACAGTAGCTTGCAACCTTAAAAAATCAATGGGCACAGACAAAAAAAAGGCCTCCCCAAAGCACACATGTTCTAGCCAAATAATTTGAAATAGGGCAGCACTGCAGGCTGGGACCTTTTGACTATACATACCTATTAACTTCAGAAGTACCCAAGAGCACCCTCACTTCTGACACCTACTGCAAGCAGAGGGATTTCCCAGGATCACCTGTACTTCTGACACCAATTCCAAGTCAAGGGTCTTCAAGACCACCCTCAGGTTCCATAATTCACTGGAACTCACAGAAATTAGAAAAGTCATTAAACTCATGGCTATGGCGTTACACATTGGTTTTACAATGAAAGGATACAGATTAAAATCAGCCAAGGGAAGATGTGCTTAGTGCAGGGTCAAGGAGAGTTCCAGGTGTGAGTTCCAGCGGTTTTCTCCCAGTAAAGCCATATGGACAGCACTTACTTCTCCCAGCAATGATGTGTGATGATAATACGCATGGAGTATTGGCAACTAGGGAAGTTCACTTGAGCTTTGATGCCCAGAGTTTTTACTGAGACTTGACTATGTGGACATGAATGACTCCCACTGTGGCTGATCTTAGTCTCCTGCCCCTGCAGAGCTGATACTGTATGACCAAAGGTACCCCATTATAAACCGCATGTTGGGACAGAATATTCAGTGCGGCCTAAAGCTCCAACCATAAATCACATTGTTGTTATATATTGTCTTGCGTGGCCCAAGCAAGGCCTGCAGGACATTCCAAAGATTTAGAGGTTACCTCCCAGGAGACGAATACAAAAGCCAAACCTCTCTCTGGGCAAAGTTAATCCTTTACTGTACCACAGTACACTCGAGGTGAAAACTACAAAAGAAGATGCATCCTTTGCCTTCTTCACTAAACAATGTGACTGCTAAGATGGTGGAGTGGAGCTCTCTCAACCATCCCAACTGTATTAGCTCAAAGAGAGGTAGCACCCCTCTTACCTCTCCAGCAGGCACTGTAGAGATTGTGTTGACTAACCCTACTGCAAATTAAGTGAATGACAGCAAAGAAGTTCCCACTTTCTCCTTCCAATAGAAAGTGGAGGGTGGATTATGGAGAAAGTTATAAAAAAGGGTCCTTTAAATATGTGTATGATGCCCTGGGCACACCTATGAGCAGCCCATGTATAAAATCAATCAAAATCAACAAGAAAAAGCTTTCAGGTTGTGGGATACTCTCCAGATTTCAAATTGGCTTCTGGGTAGCATAAAAATGAAAGAGACCAGATTGGAACTGCAAAGACTTTCATACCTAAGTTGAATTTTAACTACAGCCCATAAAAATAGACTTAAGACATGCACTCTAAACCTAAATGTATTAACAATGGCTAAAATAGAAGATTTAAAGAAAAAACCAAAGCTCGTAAGATGATATTCAGAAGTCCTGAATAAATCCAAAATTATTCATCATCTTAAGAACCAAGAAGAGCTCAAATCAAGTAAGAAAAGAGCATCAACAGATAGCAACACTGAGATAAATCAGATATTGGAATTATTTGACAAGGATTTAAAGTAGCTAACTAAAAGTGTTGCAACAAGCACCTATAAATAGTCTTGAATCAAGTGGAAATATATACATTCTCAGCAAAGAAACAGAAGGTATAAGGAAGAACAAAGTGAAAATTTTAGAACAAAAAAATACAGTAAGTGAAAGAAAAGAATTCAAAGAAAAGAATCAGTTACCTCAGCTACCTGTAAGATACATAAATATAAATAATCCAATCTGAACAAAAGAAAAAATAATTGATGAAATGATTGTTTCATCAATTCTCTTAGGCTGAATATAGCCTAAGGGACCCAGTGGGACAATAACAGAACAGCCAACAATCATTTCATCAGTCCTAGAAGGAATGAAAAAGTAGGATGGGAGACCGGAAAAAGATATGAAGAAATAATAGCTGAAAACCTCCCAAATTTGGTAAAAGGCATAAATGTACAGATTCAAGTACCTGACCAAATCTCCAAATGGAAAACCTCAAATAAATCCATGTCTAGATATATTATAAAGTTTACAATATCCAGACTCAAGAATAGAACCTGAAAACAGTCAGAGAGAAATGACACATTACCTGTAGGGAAAGGGCAATCTGAGTAAGAGTGAATTTCTCATTAAAAACCACAGATATCAAAAGGAAGTGGCACCATATTTTTCAAGTGTTGAAGGGAAAGAACTGTCAATATTGAATTCGATATCCAGTGAAAATAAAATAGGCTCTGATTAAGTTCTCTGAAACTGAATTCTGAGGGATTACCTGTCATTGGTAGTTAAGAAAGAAGTCTGGAAAAAAAGAAAAAAGAAAAAAGAAAAAGGAATTAACTGCCATATATTTACTAAGCATAATTACTTAGGTAATCCTGAGGAATTACCTGTCATATACTTACTAACTTCAATGTAGTGAACATCTTCACAACTTGAAACAATATGCTTCAAGATATTGAAAAACTTACAACAATTTTCTAAGGTATTATAAAGAGCATGATAGATGTGCAAAGTATAGCATGACCCCAAATGGAGAGAAGAAAATTCCACATGGGGTGTAAGACTAAGTTCTGTAGAGTTGATGAAACTTAAGCTTAATCTTGGGAGATGACATGTTTAATGCAAGCAGAGTAGGGCAAAGTGATTTTTAGAAGGGAGCAGCATGAGCAATGGTATAAAGGCAGGAAAATACATGATAAATTCAGGGAACTACATGTTAGTCTGTATAATGGGAGGCCTGTATGCAGTGAAGGAAAGGTGTTTATGAATTTCAGTAGAGGTATGCTGGCATGAGATTATGCAACTATCTTCCTTCCTCTAATAGATAATGGACTGCCATTAAAGTATTTTATATATAGAGAAAAGATGATCAGATTTGTGTTTAAGACTACCAAGAAGATGCAGGCGAGGTTGTGGAGAAATAGGAACACTTTTGCACTGTTGGTGGGCATGTAAATTAGTTCAACCATTATGCAAGACAGTGTGGGGATTCCTCAAGGATCTAGAACCAAAAATACCATTTGACTCAGCAATCCCATTACTAGTATATACCCAGAGGAATATAAATCATTCTACTATAAAGACACATGCACACGTATGTTTATTGCAGTACTATTTACAAGAGCAAAGACATGGAGCCAAGCCAAATGCCAATCAATGATAGACTGGATAAAGAAAATGTGGTATATATATAACATAGAATACTATACTGCCATAAAAAGGAATGAGTTCATGTCCTTTGCAGGTACATGGATGAAACTGGAAGCCATCATTCTCAGCAAACTAACACAGGAACAGAAAACCAAACACTACATGTTCACACTCAGAAGTGGGAGTTGAACAATGAGAACATAGAGACACAGGGAGGGGAAAAAGACACACTGGGGCCTGTTGAGGGGTGGCGGGTGAGGGGAGGAAATACAATAGGACAAATAGCTAAGGCATATGGGGCTTAAAACCTAGATGATGGGGGCTGGGCACAGTGGCTCACATCTGTAATCCCAGCACTTTGGGAGGCCGAGGTGGGCAGATCACCTGAGGGTGGGAGTTTGAGATCAGCCTGACCAATATGGAGAAATCCTGTCTCTACTGAAAATAGAAAATTAGCCCGATGTGGTGACGCATGCCTGTAATTCCAGCTACTTGGGAGGCTGAGGCAGGAGGTGGAGATTGGGGTGAGCCGAGATTGCACCACTGTACTCTGGCCTGGGCAACAAGAGTGAAACTCCACCTTGGAGAAAAATAAAACAGTGTCCTTGAAGTTAAAAATACAATACTAATGAGAAACTCAATAACCTGAAACTTTCCTTGATACTACACTGATGCACTTCTTCCTGGGATGATTTTAATACATGTCTTCTTTCTGTAATGAACTGTAAGCATGAGTATAATGGCTTTCCTGAGTTGTGTAAGTCCTTCTCATGAATTATTGAAACTGAGGGTGATCTTGGAGACTCCCGAGCTTGCAGTTTCTGTCATAAGTGAGGGTAGTCTTAGAGACATCTAAATGATTTATACTTAGGCTCGTATCTGGGTGTCAATAGGGCTGTATTCCTTCTGGAGGTTCTAAGGGAATATTAATTTCCTTGATTTTTCCAGCTTCTACAGGCCACCTGTATTCTTTGGCCTTAAAACAACACAAATCTGTTACTGTTCTGGAGGTCATATGTCCAAAAAGGGTCCTACCAGCCTAAAATCAAGATTCTTTCTGGAGACTCTATAGGACAATCCATTTCCATGTCTTACCTGGCTTCTTGGGACCCAAGAGATCTAACATTTGCGAAACATAAAGAGAATTCCCAGTATCACGTGGAAGGGACAGCCCATGCCAGTAGCTGAGTTTCAGGTAGAGAATAACTACGAGCAAGTTGACAAATTCAAGAGCACTTTCTTTAAAGAGCTGAAATGAATAGCATGTAATCTAGAGCCAACTGCCTGGGTCTTATTCCTGGCTTTGTCATTGAGGAGCTGTGTGATCTTGGGCAAATTACCTCTCAACAGATTTCCTCCTCTGTGAAATGAGAATAATGATTATAGACAGCTGTCTTTGTTTAGCATTGCTATGAAAGAATACGTGAGCCTGGGTAATTTATTTAAAAAAGACGTTTATTTGGTTCATGCTTCTTCAGGCTGTGCGAGAAGCATGGCATCAGCATCTGCACCTGGGGAGGGCCTTCAAGCGGCTTCCATTCATGGCATAAGGGGAAGAGAAGCCGGTGTGTGCAGAGATCATATGGCAAGAGAGGAAGAAAGAGAGAGCGAATGGGAGGTAGCAGGGTGTAGGAAAAGATATGTAGTAAAGACCATCTGAGAGCACTTTAAACCACAGAATTCTGCGGTGTGGTTGCACAGCAGGATAAACTGCTTTGGTCCCACATCTCTTCCCAACACTGAGTTTGCATGAGGGTCTCTTAAAGAGGGCTTGTGCAAGAACTCTGGGAAGGAATGCAACCTCGGCTCACAAGACTCGGGAGGGTCTTTGCAGATGGGAGCTTGCAGGACAGGAAAGTTTTGCAGGGCAGAGATCACTGGAATGCCACATGTTCTGCCTATGTTCTCAGAATATGGAGTAATTCTGATTGCTCTGTGTCCACAATGCTTGGGAGGTAAAAACCCCTTGATGCATTGTGTGTGGTCAGACCTTATCCACTATGCCTCTTTGCCAATGTACCTGGATAGACAATGGGTGGTAAAAACTCAGTGTCCTTAGTATTTCTTAGAAGAACCACATTTGCTATTGAATGCTGTAGACACATACTCTTCCCCTGGCTATCTTCCTTCTCAACCCCCTTCCCCACAGCCCGCAAGATTAACAAGATAATGCACCCAATAAAAAGCGTGTGGAGCCTAGAGCTCTACACCAATTCGGATCACCCTGTCTGAGAATGCATTGGCTCCCTGGACCCAAGCTGTGAACTTCCATTCCTGTCTCTGTCTTACTTCTTTTCTCACTCCCTGGTCACCGCCGGGACACGGGGCACCCATGTACAGGGTTGCGTTGGTTCCCAACAGCAGGGTCTTCTCAACAACCAACCCTCATGGACACCTCATAAGATTGAGAACTCACTACCTCCTCAGAGAAGGCATTAATCTACTCATGAGGGATCTGTCATGACCCAAACACTTCCCATTCTGCCCTACCTCCACACTGGGATCAAACTTCTCTTTTATTTTTAAAATTTCTTTTTATTTATTTAAGAGACAAGGTCTTGCTATATTACCTAGGCTGATCTCAAACTCCTGGCCTCAAGTGATCCTCCTACCTTGGCTTCCTGAGTAGCTGGAATTACACACAAGCCACCATGCCTGGTTCTGGGGATCAAATTTCAGAATAAGATTTAGAGAGGATAAATATCCAGACCATAGCAATAACTCACAGGGGTTGTGACTGAATTAGTTAATAGAGAAAGAATGCTTATAGTGCCTGGCATATAGTAACCACTATATTAATGTTTGCATTACTTTATGATATATTGAGAAGATACTTATATACCTGGGAAGAAAAGAGATGAATTAGTGATATGTATAATATATATTGTACATGTATATATGGAAAACAAAAAAAATTAAGCCAGACACTTATTAATATCAGGTAAAACAAAAAGCACTGCATAAAAAGTTAAGTGGCTCACTTGTGAATATTGTTAAAATAATCATCATAATAAAATACAGCTTATTGATTTACCCCAAATTATGATATACCCATATTAGGCCAGGTGTGATGGCTCATGCCTGTAATTCCAGCACTTAGGGAGGTCAATGTGAGTGGATCGCTTGAGCCCAGGAGTTCTAGACCAGCCTGGCAACATGATGGAATCCTATCACTACTAAATAAATAAATAAAATAACCATATTAAGAAGGAGGGTACATGAGAAATGTGCACATGAGTATTTAGGGCCTGAGTGTCTGAAAGAGAGCTAATTCCTTATTTTCCACTGTGTTGTCTGTAGATAAATTCTTAAAACTGAAAGCCTAGAAATAGTAATACAAACATGCTATTCAGACATATGAAAGAAAACAGCAAAAGATACTGAGTTCAAAGTGATTACCTTCGAGAAGCTGAAACTTGAAGGTGAAGAGAGACAACTGTTTTTTTTTCTAAAAAAACCCCAAAAAACAATTTGACTAAGTAAATATAAGTAAAACCTTCAAGACATTCAAAATGAAATACTTACTTTTAAAAGTTAAAATGCAGAGGACAAAAAGGCAGTTATACTTGAACAAAACATATAAGACTATGCTTAATGTATGAAGTCCTCTGTTAATAATCAATAAACTGGATTCCACTCCTGGAAAGACAGAGTAGATGCAGTTGTCTTGACTCATCCTGTTAAGTTTATCTACAAACCATAGACATTATTCATCAAACCAACATATGGAGACTCTGAACGGTAAAGAAAAAAAGGCACCCTGGCTAGGGGCTTCGGGAACCAGGGAACTAAACAGTAATGAGTTCTCCGTATCTTTCAGCCTCATACAGATAGCCTTGACCGGGTGTTCAATAAACCTACAATGCAGAAACACCAACAAGTGTATACAAAAAGGCCTGGAAGAAAGTGCCGTCTTTAGGCCAAAACCAGGAAAGGGGCAACAGAGAAAAATAAAAAAAACTTTTAGACAAAATCTACTCCATCCAAACACCACAGATTATAAAACAACAAAAAGTGTGGGCTTGATTCATCTCTCATCAGCAAAGACTCAGTGGGTAGCCTAGAGTCCTGTATTTGCCTGGCTGTCTGGGGATGCCCCTCCACTGCAATAGGGCATTATGAGAAAAAGCCAAATGGGGAGCTGGGACTTTTATTTCTGCAACTGGTACTGGGTAGCTTTCACACCATGCCAGTGGGAGCCACATCAGGGCTGGACTTCCATTCCTACCTAGCAGTAATGAGACACTCTTCCCATCACCACAGGTATGGTGTGAGAGGAGGCCAAGTGAAAATCCAAGACCTTCATCCCTCTGAGAGGTAATTAGGCCCTATCCACCCTAAAAATATCAGAGAAGACAGCATGAAGAGCAGAAACAAGGTACCCTCTCCTTCTTTCAGACAAGGTGATGTCACCAGAAGCTTACTGGGGTGTCCGAACTGCCAATCCCGCCTAGCAGTAATGAGGTGTCTCTCTCCCCAATGACTGTCAATAGAGTTCAAGCAGGGAACCTGTAAATTCACACCCACCTGGCAGTAATATAGCAAGGCTCCCCAATTCCCCTCCGGCCCAGAGGATGCCTGCTAAAAGAAAAGACTCAAATAAGATCTAGAGTCTCATAATGCCCAAGATTTCCATAAGACATTAGAAAATCGTCTGTATAACCAAGAACCAGAAAAAACTCAACTTGAATAAGGAAATCACCAATCAACAGATGCTAAAACTGAAGTGATGCATGTATTGGAATTATTTCATAAGGATTTTAAAGCAGTCCTCATAAAAATGTTTTAACAAGCATATGAACACACTTGAAACAACTGGAAAAAATTTCAACAAAAAAAGAGAAGAGGTGAAGAAACTAAATGAAAATTTTAGAACTAAAAAAAAAAGTAACCAGCATTAAAACTTAATAGATGGGCTCAAGATAATAGAGACAACAGAAGAACTATTATGAGTACCTGAAAATAAAATAGAAATGATCTATTCTAAAGAATGGAGAGAAAACAGACTGAGAAAAAAATGAACAGAACCTCAGAGACATACGGGACAATAACAAAATATCTAACATTTGTCTTAGTGGAGTTCCAGAAAAAGAAGAGAAAGGAACGGGGCTGAACAAGAATTTGAAGAAATAATGAATGAAAATTTCCAAAACTTCCAAAAAGATACACACTTAATAGATAGAAGCTGAGCAAATTCCAAAAAGGATAAAACCAAATAAATTCACATTAAGAAAGAATCATAGTAAACATTTGAAAACTACAGACAAAGAAAGAATGCCAAAAGCAGAAAGCATTCAGAAAGAAACTACACATCACCTATGGGAGAAAAACATTTTGAATGACAGTGTGTGATACTAAAGAACAATGGCTCCCCAAAGATGTTCACGTCCTAATTCCCAGAAATTGTGAATATGTTAGGTTACATGGTGAAAGAGAATTCAGGTTTCAGATCAAATCTAGGTGGCTAATCGGCTGTCCTTAAAATAGGGAGATTGATTATCTTGGATTATCTGGGTGGGCTGAATATAATCACAAATTTTCTTTAAAGTTAAAGCAGGAGGCAATAAAGGAGAGTCATAGAAAGATGCGATTATGAAAGAGTGGTCAGAGAGGTACAATTTTGATGGTTTTGAAGTTGGAGGAAGGGGCCACAAACTGTGAAATGTGAGCACCCACTATATGCTAGAAAAGCCATAGAAAATAGAAATAGATAGATTCTTTCTTACACCCTGTAGGAAGGACTACTGTCCTCTTGACACCTTGATTTTAGCTCAGTGAGATCCATGTTGGCTTTCTAAAATATGGATCTGTAAAAAAGTGTATTATTTTAAGCAACTAACTTTGTGATAATTTATTACAGCAGCAATAGAATATTAACATGCAGTAAACAAACAAAAATGATAAAAGAATCTGTCACAGGAAGAAAGAACAATAGAAAGAATAAAAATATTGGTAAACAGAAAAGATTTTACTGCTATATGTTACTGCTAAGAAAACATAAACTATACATAATCTCTGGCAGAATAATCAATATAAAAGAACACATGGACTGAGGTGTGTCCTCCAAAAATTCATGTTTAGGCCCTAACTCCTAATGTAACTATATTTGGAGATAGGGCTTTTAAGAAGTAATTAAGGTTAAATGAGGTAGGTGTCCTAATCTGATATGACAGGTGGCCTTATAGAGAGAGATTCTTTCCCCATAGGCAGGCAGGCAGTCACTGGGGAAAGGCCTGTGAGCATACAGTGAGGTTTACATCTACAGGCCAGGAAGAAAGCCCTCATCAGAACCTGACCATGCTTGCACCCTGATCTCTGAGTTCCAGCCTCCCAATGAATGTTTGTTGTTTAGTCCACCCAGTCTATGGTACTCTGTTATGGCAGCCTGAGCTGACTAAGACAACCACCAACAACTCTGCACATGTACATTTGACAGCTTAGATAAAAGAGACCAGTTCCTGAAAACACACAAATGACCACAACCCTCTCAGTATTACATAGACAATGTGAATGCCCTATAACTCACAAAGAAACTGAGTTTTTAATCTTAAAACTTCCAAAAGAAATCTCTAGGCCCAGATAGTTTATCTGGAGAATTCTAACAACTACTTAAAGAATTAACATAATTAACATCAATTCTATATAATTTTTTCCCCAGGAAACAGAAGAAAAGGGAATACTTCCCAGTTTATTATGTGAGGCTATGATTTCCCTGACACAAAAATTGGACAAAGTATAAAAAAATAAAACACAAACTATCCACAATTTCTGGCAGAATAATCAATAAAAGAACACATTCCAACTTATGAGGCCAGGGTTATCCTTATACCCAAACCAGAAATAGTACCAAAAGAAGAAAGAAAAAAAGAAAGAGAAAGAAAGAAAAGAAAGAAAGAGAAAAAGAAAGATACACTTCATAAATATGATACAAAAATCCTTAACAAAATATTAGCAAATATAAATAATTTAAAAGTATATACCACAATCAAGTGGAATTTATTCCACAGATGCAAGGCTGGTTCAGTATTCAAAAATCAATCAATATAATCTATCAAACCAACAGATTCAATAAGTAAAATCACATGATCACATCAGTTGGTACAGAAAAAGCATTTAACAAAATTCAACTCCCATTCATGATAAAACCTCGAGATTGTTTCAGAAAGTAGTCTTTGGACAAGGAGCACTGATATTCTGTTCTCTGTCTTCTCTCTCCTCTCTCTCTCTCTCTCTCTCTCTCTCTCTCTCTCTCTCTTAACAGAGTTTTGCTCTTGTTGGCTGGAGTGCACTGGCACGATCTTGGCTCACTGCAACCTCCAACTTCCAGGTTCAAGAAATTATCCTGCCTCAGCCTTCTGAGTACCTGGGATTACAGGTACCCGCCACCACGCCTGGCTACATTTTGTATTTTTAGCGGAGTCGGGGTTTCACCATATTGACCAGGTTGGTCTCGAACTCCTGACCTCAGGCGATCCACCCACCTCGGCCTCCCAAAGTGCTGGGATTACAGGAGTGAGCCACCGAGTGTGGCCTGTTGGTGCACTTTCAATAGGGTTACTGTTGAAGACTGTTCTGTCATTATCCATCTGAATATCTCTCAAAAAATTTCTCAAACATCAAGAACCATGATAAATCACTTGTTAATAATATAAACCATGTATACAATTTCCATTATTGCTATGTCTTTCAGGAAGATCAGAAACAATTTAACAGTTAAAAGATCATAACCATGTAAGACCATATATTCTAAACTTGACCTGGGGTTGACAGTCTCTTCTTCATTTTCTCTGATCTCAGTTCTTATTTATCTAGTTTTGTCATCTTACTATAGGGATTGTTAGATGTCTCCTAAATCCACTAAAAGTAAAAGAAAGTAACAAATAAATAGATGAACAAACAAGAACTCACCAAGGACTTGGTCATTTTTGGCTCTTCGGACAAAGGGGCAGAGATCTGAGAAAACAGATGGGCAGAGGTACAGATGAGAGAAGGAAATGTGCCAGTGTCACCCATGGACACATACATCAGTTAGTACCCATGTACCTTACTCAAAAATTTATTTCTAGAGCTACAACATTAAAATATCATCCCATCATCGCATATTGCACAAAGATTTAGGTACAAAAGTTTTACCATAACATGGTTAATAAAAAAGAAAGATTAGATCATCCAACATGGTGGCTGTAAAAAAAAATTAGAAACATTTAAATATCCAATAATTGTGGATTGCTTAAATATTTTATAAAATATCCAAAAGAATATTACATTATCATACTATCTGATTTCACAGGCCCTTTAAGTTATCACCAACCCTGGTACCTAACTCTTCATTCTCACTCTTTAATCTGCTGTAAGTGTCAATTGCTACCCAGTGACTCTACTCCCAAAGCCATCACTGAAATCTCAGATTCACTGATTCCCATGCTTTGCTGCCTATGAGCCCTGAATCATTTATCCTACAATTCCTGATCAGAGAGCCTTCAATTCCTCTACTCTAATGGTCCTGGCTCCTACCAATCAATCCCATGTCCCCATGACTGGCCTCCATGCCTGTAACTCCATCAGACATCCTAAGAGTCTCAATCCTAGGCACACCTGTACTTGCACTGGCGCCTTAGCACACAAACACATCTCCCACCACTGACAAAACTAGGCCACAAACTCCTCCACACACACAAACAGGAACTACCTCAATGAACAAATCTGGAGAAATTATTGAATGTATAGGATAAATTTATAAATGAAAAACACTTCTAATCTAAGTGTGAAAAACCAGACTATTCACAGAGAAAGAATGAAGAAAATAAGAAAACACTTCATCTGCAGTACTGAAAGCGAAATGATGTCAGAAATAGCAACTAAAAGACCACTCTTCTGTTAGGGTGAGAGAGACATTTTCAGAAATAAAAGAACTTGCAGAGAGTATCTTTATCTTTGAGAGAAATACTGAAAGAAGTAGTCCAAATAAATGTAAAATGAATCTCATGAGAAATCTTCAATAGGAAAATACTGTTCAGTAATAATTATTGCAAAATATATATAATTACAAAAAAGGACATGACAGTGATAAAGAGGCCACTACAGAAAAAATTAATACTATCCTATGATAAAACATTCCTAATAATCTCAGGAAAAAAAACAGAAAAAATGGGGTGCAGAAGGGAAACAATGAGCAGACATTTCATCCATCCAATCAAAATATATAAAGAAGAGGCAGAAAATAAAAAGAACTAAATAGTGAACATCAAATGGAAGGCATACAATCAGATAAATCACTATAACAATAAATAGAGGTAAAATTCTATCAACAGAGACTATAAGTTGGATTCGAAAAAAACAAAGGTATCTATTGTAAACAAATAGGTAATGTAACATACAAACAGATATGGATACAAAATAAAGCTCTGGGCAAAGACACATCATCCAAAGGCAATAAAAGTAAAAACAGGTCGCTAAGTATCAAATTCGATGTTAAAAAGTGTTTTTCTTTTTGGTTGAAAAAAGGGATCCTATAATAATAATAGCATTTAATAAATGAAAAAGGATTAAAAAGTCCATTAACCATTAGGTGAATGTATGCCTGTCCCTCAGACACATAAAATTAGCAAAAAAGCACATATAACTGCCAAGTGAACTGTTAAAGTGAGAGTTTTTATTATATCTCTTCCAGAGTATGAAACAAGTAGATCAAAATTAGGAAAGATAAAGATTTGAAGAATACAAACAACCAAGACTTAATTAAAGAGAATTTTGCCCCATACAACAAAATATACTTTTCCTCTTATATCTGTTGAACAAAGTTCATTGAGTAACTTGGCTTCAAGGAAAATCTTGATAAACTGTTAAAAGCTGAGACTTGATAGTCTGCATTTTCTGACAATACAATACAACAACAAAAAATAAACAGCAAAAACATATTTTAATAATGTGGGAATGAAGAAACTATTTGGGAATGAAGAAACTCTCCTAAATAACTAAGGATCAAAGGGAAACATCAGATGAGTTTATTCGTTTCATAAAGATGTAGTTAAAGAAACTTTACAACATTAACTGTATCCAGCATAAAACTTAAGAAAATAAGGGAAAGAACAGCAAATTACATTAAAATGTGGAAAAAAATAGAAAGTACCTCAAAAGTAAAAGAGAAAAAACTTAATATTAAAAGAGTAGGATTATTAAAGAACCAAGAGTCGGTATTTCAAAATGTCCAATAAAATAGATAAACCTTTCAGACGCTTGATTCTTTTTTTTTGAGACCTAGTCTCACACTGTCGCCCAGGCTGGCCTGCAATGGGGCGATCTGGGCTCACTGCAACCTCCATCTCTTGGGTTCAAACGATTCTCCTGCCTCAGCCTCCTGAGTAGGGTTCCAGGTGCCCGCCACCATGCCTAGCTATTTGTATTTTTAGTAGAGACGGGGGTTTCACTATTTTGGCCAGGCTGATCTCAAACTCCTGACCTCGTGATTCGCCCGCCTCGGCCACCCAAAATGCTGGGATTACAGGCGTGAGCCACCATGCCCGGCCCGCTTCTTTCTAAAGCGAGGGCGAAAGAATGAATGATATATAAATATAATAACCGTAATGATAAAGGAGCTACTAGTTTGGATATGAAACAGAACAAAATGGAAATGGAAACATGCAATTCTATGGTAATACAGTCTTTAAATCTTTAGCAAAATATATCATGATAATGAAACAGAAACTGTAAACAGATCGGTAATATAAAAGAGGAAACTAAGATGTACATCATTCATTCTTCATATCCCTCCTGAGTCCCCGTCATCCTCCCCCACAACCCCATAGTCTGCCCTCATTCCGCCCGCAGATCCACTACCAGAGACCCCCCAGTCCACCCTCACTCTTCCCTCAGATCCACCCTCAGAGATCGCTCAGACTCCCACTGTTCCCATACATTGACGGTCCCCATCACTGCCCGGATGACTCACCACAGACATCAGAGATTCTTCTTGCTCAGTCCACAGATGCTGCCATCCCTCCTCCACTCACCTGCCTCCCACCCACATTTGCTCAGGACAGTGGTCATTTGCTTGGGAGGTGACTACAGTCGCAAGAACGAGAACGGGACCCACTTCCTTTTTCTTAATGCCTCCCAGGCCCAGCAGGACTTCTTACAGCGCGGCCTGGGTGTGCGCACGCTCAGCAGACTTCTTGGCGGAAGGTTGCCAGTAGTCAACATGGCGCTTTGCCAAACACGTTCCCTTTTCAGTGGCTTAGGCTGGGTGCTAGTATGGCGGCGCCCATGTAGACACTCTGGCCTGTGGGCGGCCATGTTGAGATGATGTAGACTGAGGGGCTGAGGGCTGTCCAGAGGAAAGGAAGCAAGTGGAGGTGTCTCCCGTCACACTAAGCGAGGACATAATCAAAGCCTGTCTAACCTCATGTCTTTATTCAAAAAAGGATCATAGATCTCAATGTAAAAATATGAAATTTAATGAAAAATTCTTCAGGACCTAGGACTTGATGAATAATTCTTAGACGTGACACCAAAAAGCAGAATCAATTATAATAATTTAGCAATTGGATTTTATCAAAATTAAAAGCTTTTGCTCTGCATGAGAGCCTGTTAACATAATGAAAAGGCAAGGTAAAAACTAGGTAAAAACCACACCTTATAAACCATATCTGACAAGGATATGTCTAGAATATTCTTAACGTTTTCAAAAGTCAACAGCAGCAACAACAAAACAATCCAATTAGAAAATGGGCTAAAGGAATGAACAGATATTTCACTGAACAGGACATATTGATAGAAAATGAGAAAATAAAATAACTTTTAACAGAGGACTACCAGTCCTTTTAAATTATCAAGCCAGAGAGACATTAAAATGAGACAGCAGTCATTTTGAGCTACGTATTCATCTCTTGAAACTGCTTGCTATTGCCACAAGTAGCTATAAATTAACTTAATAATGTCATACTGAACATGATAACCCACACCCTAGACTTAACAATGTAGAGCCAATTACTAATCAATGTTATTTCTATAACAAATGAGAATTCCTGACAAATAACTTTGTATCAGCTCACTCCTTGTCTCCCTTTTTTGCTTTTAATAAAGGCCATATGAGTTCATATCCAGGGTTTCTTGGGGCTGAGTCTTTTGGGCAGCTGTTGTCACTTTCCTTTGTTGTTGTTGGAGAGACAGGATCTTGCTCTGTGGCTCAGGCTGGAAGACTAGAGTACAGTGGTGCAATCAAAGCTCACTATAACCTTGATCTCCTAGAATCAAGTGATCCTCTCACCTCAGTTTCCCAATTAGCTAGGACTATAGCACGTACCACCATGCCTGGCTAATTATTATTATTTTTTTTGTAGTAATGGAGGTCTCTGTTGCCCAGGCTGGTCTTGAATTCCTGGCCTCAAGCAATCCTCCTGCCTTGGCCTCCCAAAATACTGGGATTACAGGTATGAGCCACAGTGCCCAGCCCAACCTCTCACTTTTAGGTAAACAGAAATAAACACATTAAAAGATCTGGTTCCACTCCCACATGTAAAGAGCCTGGATTCTCTCACACTTACATGAATTTTACCTCCAGGAGCCCCACCAGGTTGTCATTGTGAACAGAAGGTAAATTCCTTTGTGCACCTGGCAGGGAGGGAGGGAAAGTAACCATTCGAAATACAACTAGAACATTGGGTTCTCTTTAAGAAAGACCTGCAATGGAGATGTAATCTTAGATTATACGCTGCTTTCCCTTTACAATGCCTTACTATCATATCAGAAGGGCTCCAGTATAATAACTGTGGATTATAACTGAGAGAGCAGCAATTGTTCATTTAACAGGCATCTTAAAACAACATCAAAGTATTCCTACCATTCAGTAGTCCGTTTAATGGGTATGAGGATACCTCAAGCACAATTTTGACTCAAATACTGCATCCTTAAAATATTATTTAGCTAAAGCTAACTTAAATTCAAGAAACTATCCCCCTAAACAAAATCTTTAGACAATATTCAGAATTAGCTCCCAATGTTGACAGTCCTAGTACCCCTTGGAAATTTTTCTTGATGGCTTAAATAATGCATGTAAACAAAAAATTGACTGAAAATTACCCCATCGTATGAACTTCAACATTTTGCCAAACATTTAAAGCGACTCGAAAACAAACGCAAACTAAAAACTCTCATAAGAAAATGCTTATCCTTTTTGCTTAAAAGAGAAATCATTTTGGTTAACATGGGAGGCACCCTCTACTTCATCTCTCTATTTGGGGCATTAATAATTCTGGCTTTCTTACTGAACTAAAATATACATAGCAAAACTTACCATTTTAGCCATTTTAAAGTATACGGTTCAGTGGTATTAAGTCTTAACACATTAACATTGTTGTGAAACCATCACCACCATCTGTGTCCCAGACACTGTGTTTCATCTTCCCAATGGAATTTTTTCATGTTACCAACTGAATCTATACCTATTAAGCAATAATTCCCCAATCCTTTTAGGCACAGACCTGGCAACCATCATTATACTTTGTGATTCTACTTTAGTATCACAAAGCATCACTTTGATTCTACTGAAGTATCACAAAGTATCTACTAAAGTATCACTTTCTGTATCTGGCTTATTTTACTCAGTACAGTTTCTTCAAGATTCCTTAATATTGCAGCATGTATCAGAACTTTATTCCTTTCTAAGGCTGAGTGCTGTTCCCTAGTATTTATAGATCCACTTTTGTTAGTCATGGATGGATGTTTGGATTGTTTCTACCTTCTAGTTACTGTGAAATGCTGCTGTAAACATTGATGCACTAGTAATAGTTTGAGTCCCTACTTTCAGTTCTTTGGAGGTATATACCTATCTAGAAGTGGAATTTTGCTGGATCATATGGTAATTTGATTTTTAAATTTTTGAGGAACTGCCAAACTGTTTTCCACAGCAGCCGCACTATTTTACATTCCCACCAGCAAGGCATAAGTGTTCCAACTTCTCCACAACCTAAATAACATTTGTTACTTATTTTTTTGGATAATATACATTAAAAAATGGGTGTGAAATAATATCTTACTGTGGCTTTGAATTAAATTTCCCTAGTGATTAGTGATGTGGAGCATCTTGTGCATTTATGTATCCTCTTTGAAGAAATATCTATTTAAATCTTTTGCCCAGTTTTGAATCATCTTGTTTGTATCTTTTGTTGTTGTCAAGTTATGGCAGTTTTTTACATATCCTCGATATTAACCTTATATATGCATGTGTTATCTGCAGATATTTTCTTGCAATCTGTGAATTGCCTTTTCACTCTACTGATAGTGTCCTTTGAGGCACAAAACACTTTTATTTTGATTAAATCTATCTATTCTCTTATTGGCTGTGCTTTTGGTGTCTTTGATCCAAGAAACCACTGCAAAACCCAAATCACGAAACTTTCCCTTTATGCTTTCTTCTAAGACCTTTATAGTTTTAAGTCTTATGTTTAGACCTTTGATCCAGTTTGAGCTAGTTTATGTATATATACTATGTATATATCCACATGCAAAGAGTGAGGTTGGGCTCTTATTTATACTATATATATATACATATATATGCCATATGTGTATATATAGTAGTATGTTATATATGTAGTATATATATAAAAAGTATATATGTATATATACACACTATATATACAAAGTATATAATATATACGTATATATACTATATATATACACATATGTTATATATGTTTTAAATATATATGCAAATGTATTTAAAAAAGCTCAACACCACTGAGGATTAGAGAAATGCAAATCCAAACCAAATATATTATATATTACATTATATTTTGTTTGGATATATTTCCAAATATATTATATTATATGTTATATATTATATATGCATTAGCTAGAATATATCAGCTATAACATATATATTACATTATATATTATTATGTATAATGGTATTTATATCATTATTATATATCCAAAGGAATATAAATCATTCTATTACAGAAATACATGCACGTGTATGTTCATTGCAGCACTGTTCACAACAGCAAAGACCTGGAATCAACCCAAATGCTCATCAATGGTAGACTAAATAAAGAAAATGTGGTATATATACACCATGGAGTACCATGCAGCCATGAAAATGAATCAGATCATGTCTTTTTCAGACACATAGATGAAGCTGGAAGCCACTATCCTCAGCAAACTAACACAGGGACAGAAAAGCAAATACTACATGTTCTCACTTGTAAGTGGGAGCTGAACAACGAGACCATGTGGACACAGGCAGGAGAACAACACACACTGGCACCTGTTTGGGGAGGGCCGGTAGCAGGGAGAGCATCTGGAAAAATGGCTAATGCATGCTGAATTTAATACCTAGGTGATGGGATGACAGATGCAGCAAACTACATGCTACATGATGCAGCAAACTTACCTACGTAAGAAAACTGCCTGTCCTGCACATGTACACCAGAACTATAAAGAAAATAAACACACAAATAAAATTTTTAAAAATTAAAAAAATTATCTTAATTGTATGTGGGTAGGTCCCTTTGATTGAAAGTGAAATGGAAATAATAATAAAAAAAACAACCTTACTATTCAAAATTTACAAAACTAAGTAAGAGTAAAACAAATTTACATTTTGTCCCTGGATTGATATAAGACAAAAACATTGTGTGGGAAAGCTGGAGTTGACGACGAATGAGATTCTGAGAATAAAAATCCCTGGTATACAGTCAAAGTTTCAGAGTCAACTTCAGATTTTCAAGGATTATAAAATAGATAACCTCATACCACCGTCCCTAACAGATAAAAGGAACCAGATAATATCTGTGTTCCAGGGAGAAAGAACAGAAAATTGGCTGAGTGCTGTCACTGACAAAACTTAGCGGGAAGGAGGAAATCTGGAAGGTGGGAGGGTGGAGGGATCCTGGGCTTGTGGGGTGGGGAGGGGCTGTGCTTCAGCCTCCCCCTCTCACTGCCCCTCCCCCATCAGGGGCCCTTTGTGATGTGAAGGCCCCAGCTCTGTGACGCAGGCCTGGGCTCCAGTCCCTAGTCTGCAAGGGAATGCCCAGAGCTCAGTTGCTTGAAGGCAGCATCTATTCAGATGGCAAATATTCCGTTTCCTCTAAAATTTCTTAGTGATTTGTGGATAAACACCCCCAGCTTTACACCATGGGTGTTGGATATCTTCCTCACCGCGGTATTTGCCGTGGAGTTATATTTCCTATTAGCCCCCTATCTCTCTTACTTCCATCGTGATCCATCCTCACCATCGTCATCGCCTGGGAAGAAGAGGATGGTAAGGAGCCCTTAGGCCGGACCCGCACAGCACAATTCTCTCCTTTCTTTCTATTATTAGCTCTACTTTTCCAAATCCAGTGGAGAGACTTCTGCAATGGGAAGTGTCAGGAGAGACCAGAACATGGTCCTTCCAGGGAGAGGCAGAGCAGCCAGGGGTTGTTGGTAGAAACTGGGATTTCCATCCCAAGCTCTCGGTCCATCTGTGGGGGAGCACAGGAGGTGTCAGGGCAAAACCAAACCCCTGGACTCAGTGGTGAGGACCAGTCATGACATAGGGGAGGTCTCTGTTGGGGGGGGGCGCTCATAAGCCCCTTCCTGGGGCAGGTGGCTGGGGGCCCAGCCTCGTCTGTGTGGGGTGATCTGGGGGCTGTGCTGAGCCTCCAAGGGCCTCCCACGTGGGCCTGGAGTCTCCTCTGATCTCCTGAGAAGCAGAATCCTACCTGACAGCTCAGGTGTGCCAGCGGGCCTGAGCCTGGGTGTTCGTCGAGTAGAGGAGCACCTCTACAGTTACTTACATTATATTATACATTATATATCATACATTATGTATGTTATAGTTTACATATAAAATATATATATATTTCCTCATATAGTAAATCCCTCTTTGTGGTGGGTTTTATTGTTTGTTTGTTTTTTGAGACGAAGTCTCACTCTTGTCGCCCTTGCTGGAGTGCAATGGCGATCTCGGCTCACTGCAGCCTCTGCTTCCCAGGTTCAAGCAGTTCTCCTGCCTCAGCCTCCGGAGTAGCTGAGATTACAGGTACGCGCCACCACGCCCGGCTAATTTTTGTTATTTTTAGTAGAGACAGGGTTTCACTATGCTGGCGAGGCTGGTCTCAAACTTCTGGTCTCAGGTGATCCACCCTTCTTGGCTTCCCCAAACGCTTGGATTACAGGCGTGAGCCACCGTATCTGGCCCCCTCTTCGTGTTTTTCTAAGAAGAAAAGCAGTTTATCATCCACTTAAACATGAGTGGGAGGAAGCACACTGCTCCCTGAGCACGAGAGAGCTGTGAGGTTCGTGAGCGCCGCGGCTGGACTGGGAGCGGAGAGTG